>CM077155.1:70457705-71057705 GCA_039583875.1 Platanthera guangdongensis | reverse complement strand
GCCTTCCTGATTCAGGTTCACTCCAGCCATCAGCCTTGCCAAGCTCTCCTGCGATGCAAGCAGATTCTCCAGCTCCAACAACGATGGCTGAGTAGCCCACCCTTGAACAGATATTACAAAGGCCACATACTCCTTCCGCAAGCAGCGGATAATGTACCTTTTCATCTGTGCCTCAGAGATAGGCTCATCAGGATCCAGTGCCGACAGCTCAGCACACAAGCTCTTCATATTTAAGAAGTACTTGGAGATGGAAAGGTCTCCCTGAGTTGCCCTGGCCAACTCATTCTCCAGGAACTGAAGCCACGCCACATTCTTCCTATTGAACAACTCATCAATGGTTGTCCAAATATCAGTAGCCGACTCACACCCAACGATGTGATCAAACAGTTCCGGAGATACGACCCTCTTCAGAATGAACTCCGCCTTAGCATTTGTTCTTCTCCAGAGCCTAACCTGCTCAGCAGTACCAAAAGCAGCAGTGACTTCCTGCCTGTCGTCACCACCGACGACTTCCCACAGATCCTCGCCAATAAGATAACTCTTCATGCACGACTTCCACTTCTTAAAGTTAGTCGGCGTTAAAAGTTCAATGCCAAGACCCCTTGCAAAGCTCCCTTCCATTGCAACACCTGTTGGAAACCTTTCAGCAGCTCCAAGCAACAACATAGGTTGAACACCACTCAATCACTGAGTAACAACACTGGTTGACTTCCGCTCACGCAACTGAACCTCCCTCTGATACCATGTTAAACTTTCTCAACGTGGTCAGCAAGGTAGCCCAAACGCCAAATTAATATCTTCGGAACTACCCAGTTCTCACGTTGAACCAGCGGAAAACCGAGGAACAAAGGTTAATCCCAACAAACAATGGAAGCATAAGCCGATCTTTTATTCATTCACTTCTTTACATCACGAGGCATACATAGCGAGACATGATTTCGCTAGTATAACAGCTGTAAATAGACAGCACCAAAACCCAAGCCGGGCGGACAGCACCGGAGTCCGCCGACACCGCCGAGGTCGCCGAGGTCGCCGAGTCCGCTGAGATCTCCCGAACTTAGGCTGCAATCCGCCAAATAGCCACGGAGTCCGCCGAAGCCGCGAGGCCGCGCGGACACACCGTTATTCTTCTCCTGCTGAAGCTGAACTGAGGAACACCCCCTACCCGCCTGAAGCCGACGGACAAGTTATTGAAGCTGGCAAAGTTGAAACAGAGTTGACAAGCTGCAGAGCGACCTCCTGCTGAATCCGCAGAGACCGCACAACTTCCAAGTACTTGACCGAAGTCAAAGCCAAACTCCTGGCTCCTTGAAGCTACCCGCGCGACCTGCACAAAGCAAACCGTCAGCACTGAATCAATCCGCGCGGACAGACAAACTGAGACCGCAGCTCCTCGCCCAACCCAACTTACTGTTCACTCAAGTTACTGTAGATGTGCCAGGGGGGTCCTATTTATAGGCGAGGTGAGGAGTGTGGTCACCGCCCTAGAGATAGCGACACCGCCCTAGCCTGCGCGACAGCAAAACACCGTCCTCCGAGTCCGCAAGGACTTAGCCGGATACCAAGGAAAAACTGCCAGGAGCAAGGCAACATTGGCGAACCCTCTCCAGTCCGCCAAAGCTATGCGGACAAGACAACAGCCCGCAAAGCTTCCGACCACGGCAGGACAGCAACCCCCTTCAATGGCTGTCCGCACAAACCCGAGGCAGTCAGCAAGACTCACACCTCAATCCGCCACAAGTCCACAACCAAAGGCAGATAGTAAGTCCGCCCGGTCACAGCGGACTTGGCAGATACGACGGACACCATGGTCTTGGCACAGAGTGTGACCAAGTCCAAAACAATCAAAGCCAATGCGAGCATGACGGACATAAACTCTCGTCCGCCAAACACCGAAGCACAGACCGCCAGCAGTCCGCAAGCTCCTCGCACTCCTGCCCGACGCAGCAACCATCTCCCGGACTTCAAAACCAGTCCGCCTACGACCTCCACAGCAACGCACCTGCTGTACCACCAGAGCTCGACAAGGCCTCAGCCAAGCTCTAAGCCCAATCCGCAATAGCCCAAACCGCGGACACGCCAGTCCGCAAGCTTCCCGCGAACATGAGCCAAACCGCCTATCAGCACAAGCTTGCACCACGACCACTGAGCAATGCACCTGTCCGCAAGCCTCTATCCGCTTAGGCCGTTCCTTGGCTAAACCAATCAGCAAACGCCCTATCCGCAGATACCAAGCCTCATAGTCCGCGGACTTCACCCTTGCAATCCGCTCAGAAGAACAGCCGCCTTCCACTAGACCTTCCACCAGGCCGCACATCACAGTCCGCCCAGTCCACCTAGTCCAGTCAACCACTTCCACTTCACAGATTTCAACATGGTCCACGTCCGTCGCCCATCGAGATTCACGACAGTGATAGTGAGGGGGAGTGAGTGGAGCTCACCACAGAGCTAGTCTACCACGCCTTCTGTTTCTTTTCTATTGTTAGTATTTTTTGAGCAAGACAACTACTATATTTTTGTGAGCGCCCATCTGAGAG
The DNA here is from genome assembly GCA_039583875.1 of Platanthera guangdongensis. Taxonomy (NCBI): domain Eukaryota; kingdom Viridiplantae; phylum Streptophyta; class Magnoliopsida; order Asparagales; family Orchidaceae; genus Platanthera; species Platanthera guangdongensis. Next base: position 71,055,168 of record CM077155.1, on the reverse strand, counting down.
CCGAATGTTTTTTTTTCTTTTTTTATATATATCTATATCCTATTTGAACTGCTAATACAGGTATTTGGTCCACCTTTAGGACGGTAAACAAAAGGGCTTTCGGGAGACAACCCAATTTGGACCGTTTGGTCCTATGCTGTGTTTTGATTTCTTTTTATATCTTCATATATTCCTGTTTCCATATTTTGTTTGGCTGGCATACTTCAATCGCAGGTGCATGAATATTTGAGGCGCGACAACTTGGACGCACTTGGACATCTCATTGCACGACTGGTATGCTCAATTTTGAGCATAGGTACTTCCTACCCTAGCTTTTTATCATATTTGACATGCTGATTTTTACTAGTTGTTGACTTTACGTCTGGGGGGGAGAGCATGCCTGTGGTCACTACACCACACTTTCTGTTGCATACCAGTTTCTTGTTTACTTATTTCTTGATTTATGTTGCACACACTGAATCACCCACACGAGTGCGCTCTTACCCACGCGCACAACCCGAGTCCAATTTATTGTTTTTATGTAAACTTTAAAATAGTGGTACTGGCTTAGGATTTCAGGATTGAGTAGTTCGAAACTCATGCAGTGCTCCTAATCGAATACTCATGGTTTGTGTAGATTTAGGATAAAATTAATTTTTCTTTATGCTCGTAGATTTATCTTTTTCTGCAAACGTAAATATTGTTTGTATTGCTCAAAATCTGAATCTGGGATAATCGAACGATAATGTAGCCGCCACTAGACTCGTATTGCTCGAGTTGGGAGGAAGGATCATCTTTCTCGTTGGCTAAGAACTTTTCCTAAGCTACTCTCGAAGCATTGGTGCACGGTTAGTCAAGCGTGAGCATGACGTAGGCCTTCATTTTGGGTAGTTTGAGTCTTGTTTAGCCTTTCCTACCTGTTAACCGTTGCATGCCAAATTTGTGCCTACCCTTCCTTTGATCCAGCTCCACTCACTTTCACCAAGGCCTAAAGCTAAACCCACCATCGCAATCAAATGCTTTAGCTGATTTGTATTTACTGTTTTGCCGAGGTTGTGATAAGTGGACATTGTTTTTGGGGTTGCTAAATTCATTCACGTTTTGATTGCTACGTTTGGGGATTGCTAGCGCAGAAAATAAAAATTTTTAACAAAAGCAAAAAGCTGATTAGCGCAAAAGAGAGAAAAATATGAAGGAATTGCTTTGAGAATTCGATCCCCATCCTCTTTATTGATTTTGGTCGGGTTCAGCCGTGTTCACACCCGGTTTTCAAGCTAAGTCTGGGGGCGTGTGCCCCGTTCATTTCTAAGTGTCTGTATTGGTTTGGGTTTTATTCGCTCGCTTTGGTTGCATAGAGCCTTCATGTTTATCTTTGACTACCAAGCCTTCGCCTAAGCCCCATTATATCCTACAAGTCCTACTGATTCACGCTTGAGTCTCACCTGCGCCGTGGAGAGAGTGTGAACGTGCAAGCATATGGTCCCCGACATTGGTGGATTCCTTTGGAGGTGATCCTGAGTCCCGACGCCTTAGTGGCCTGCCTACTTTCTTCCTACACATGATCGCAAGATCCTCCAGAATTCTAATTTTGAGCAATTATAATAGTTATTTACGTCTGTCGAATAGTTTAAACTACGTCGTATAATTAAAAAGTTTTTCTATTATATCTTCTATACCCATGATGTATTTGATTTCTCATCTTACTTCTTTTTGAAATTTCTGAGCCAGTTAGCTATTTTCTAGTCCATGGAGTGATGATTTGCTCGGGACGGCAAATGGTTAAGTCTGGGGGTGTGATGAGTCCACATTTTACACTGATTTTTGAACTCATCTGAGCTAGTTTTATCGTCTTAGCACTACACTTGAGAGCCTTTATTGCTTATATGTGCTTATGTACCTATTTCACGATTAAGTGCACTGTAGGTCCGTTTCTGTGTGCTTTCTGTGTTTCTATATTTTTGTTATTCTTTAGCCCTATCTCGGGGATGTGGTGTGCACGTTTTAGTGGCCTATCTGCCTCTTTTGCTGGTGTAGGGGTCGTGTGCGTGCTCCGGAACCTCTCGGGAGACACCGACGATGCAGGAATACTGCGCACGACCACTGGACTTATTGCGCACGACCACTGGTCGTGCGCCACCGATCGTGCGCATTACACTCTCTTTTTCCTAATCCTGTCTAGGTAATCGCACGAGCACTGGCCGTACTGCGCACGACCACTGGTCGTGCGCCACTGCTCGTACGCATATATGCTGATGCTTCTTGTCCAGGTTGCAGGTCTATTTGGAAAAGTCGCACGATCATCGACCGACAGTGCGCACGACCACTGGTCGTGCGCCACTGATCGTGCGCACTGCTTCTGCTGCCTCCATATTTAAGGCCCTGCTCCGCGATTTAGGTCAACGCCTGTCATTTGCTGCGATCGGAGAGTGCGCAGGAATCGCCATTTCACTTCTCCAGCTGCTTCATCACCTCCACCTTCGTCGGGAGGCCATTGCCAACTACGCCGAAGCTTTTCAAACTCTCCGGCGAAGCCCTCGGCCATTGATGACTTCAACTCCAAGCTTTCCTCCGGAGTTGGTGAAGTTGACAACCTAGAGAACAGACTTAAAGGCCTTCGAGGTGACAGCTCGTTGGTATCGGAAGCCTCCTTGGACTGAGCCTGGAAGCGGATTAACAACTTGGTACTCCGGCCACGACCCGCCGTGGATCTTCACTCTCTTTTGGTTTACTGCTCTTCCCCTTCCTCTGTAGTATGAAATGTTTTGAGCAGTGTAATGAACACTTCCATCCATGAACATCAAGTTTATTTTATAACTAATGGAATGTTAGTATTTTCTTATGCTTGTGAGTATTGTCTGTGAATGTGCCTCGCTCATCCCAAATCCACTCCATTCCCATGTCTTATCCGATTGCACTCTACACAAGAACACTTCAATCCATTAGCTTCCCTTCCACTCGCCCAACTGAAGTTCGGCATCGCGGCCGACAAACCCACTCCGCCTTGCGAAGCGGTGACTTCGACACACATAGCTTTTACTAGTTCAGTAGATCAAACATCCATAATCTCCCAAGTCCTCTATTTCCTTTTTTTTCTATTTATAACTCTCATAACAATATTCTCTGTACTGTTGCCGTTCTACGCTAATTGCATTGCTCAAGAGACCGACACTCGGGGATTTATTCCCAAAACTTTATTACTTGTGCAACCGGTGCACTTGCCGATGTACACGCATCAACTGCTTCAACTATCGTTCAGCTGCTTGAGGATCAACAACAGCCTCAATAGGTTCTGGCCTTACACCAACCTGTTCTGGCACCCTTTCAGGCTGCGCCTGCCGAATAGGCTATGCATGAATCATTGCAAACAACACCTCAGCAACCAAGCATACTGTTTTCATAGAAGGAGGAGGTGTAGGCACCTCATCTTGTATCGCACTCTCATCAGAATGCTGGAGCTCAGACTGCCCGCACCACTTCGAGTCACCTATAGGTGGACAAGACACACTTTAGCTACTTTGCACAAGTAACATCAACAATATAGGAACACGCAGGTTCCTCAAATAGGTGTATTTGCATTCCTTAGTGGACATTCTTGAGTAAATTTACGGTTAAAGCTGGTCTCACTTACACGTGCTCGCCACCCCACAAAAGAATTCGACCACGAATTTGAGAGAGGAAGACCGAGACTGGATCTGATACCAAATTGTAACATCTCCATCAGTTACATGACATATATTGAAGGTCCAGCTGGGGCCCCACACCATATATCACAAGCAGACGGAGGGGTTACATGTTAACATCAAAAACTATTCGCATCTTAACTCAGAGCATTCTAGCGGAATTTTTTAAGTTATTTGAACTCAACATATTTGAATGTCCACAATATATAAACCTGCAGGTATATATATCACCACAAAGGAATATCCACCAAATACACAACAAGTCTGGTCTTATGGACTTACAGTTAAGCTTTATAACTGTGGATTTAATACATCGGCACACAGGCTGGCCACACATGAAAATCATAAAATTCTTAATTCGGCCTTCAAGGGCCATCAACAGCAACAACAACGGCAAGGGCTTCAGCACCCTATTTTCCACTCGGCACTCCGGCACCTACATTGGGACAATCCACCACAACGGTGGTAAACAAGGCAACGTTCAGTGTTCAGCTGGCCAATTTATAATGACCCTTTCCCTTGCCCGGGGCAGTGGCAGTTCTTCCCTGTAGACATAGCAATTCACAAGCAGATATAGCACAAAAGTGCACTCACGCACCATCAACATATCACAAACATCGACCACACGACCTGACATTCCGTGCACTCAAGGCACATTCTCGGTGTACCCGAAAACTAGGGTCCCACCACCATTCATAATGGTAAACATGAGCATTTCCCTCCACGACCTACTGCCGGAGACTTTAGTCTTAATGGCCCGCAGGCCTAAGACTCTCATTATGTGAACCTGACGAACTCCAATATCCCATCCACTCATGTCAGACAACCATAACGCGGATACAGTTTAGCCCTTGCCCATTGCTCAAATCGTCAGTTCAATGACTAGACTAATGCTGGTCGGCTTCCCCATGTCCGTTCGGCATGAAGCCTTTTTCAGAGCTCACATAGCTCCCAATAGCCACACTGTCCCCTCAGGACTAGCTTCAAAATCATAGGTTAGCTCGGAGCCATTGCCAGCGATACTTACTATCGCCCGACATTAGCCACAGAACTCTCTTTCCGTCCCCAACCCTACTCTTATCTGGACCAACCATCTAGAAATCCATGTAGCCGCTTGCAGTGCCAGAAACACTGGTCTTTCATAGCATAGAACACACGCACATTGCGGGTTTTTCCTAGACTTCCACTCCAGTACTTCCTACTACTACCATTCATAGGCACAACCCACCTACTCCACAAAATACTTGTTTATACACGGAGTCTTCTCCGATGAGCAAAATAAAACATCACCAATCCAGACCAACCTATCCAGATGGGCTTCACACAGTATGCATATTCCGTACTACACATTTTCGGATCTATATGCAAGACTCACTAGGGATTTCATGAATCAACCCAAAGGAAATCCCTCGACTTTCCACCTTTTGGAGGAGGATTCCATGCATATGCCAATAGAAAGGACTTCACTTGTCCAAGAAGAAAGATCTTACCCTTGACGACCTCTTTGGAGACATGACAAAGTTCTTCTAAGTAGATGGAAAGAGTCATCGCACGTCCCCTTCACGATTCTAGCTTTGTCTTTCAATTCCGGCCTCAAGACCTGCTCCAGCACTTCTACCCGAGATTTCACCTTCAACCCAAAGTGTCTTCTAGAGCTCTCGGGAAGAATGAGAAAGTGGGATAAAATAAAAGGAAATACGATTCTCCTCTTTCCATCCCTGCAGATAAGGCTCGGGATTAGTTGACCACATCAACCACCGCTCAAAGGTCATAACATAATGACCTGACATGCAACACCACCACAATTTTATCCGCCTTCTGTATTTCGTCGATCGGCCTGACTTTCATCGAACAAAATTCGTCAAACAGACTAGCCTTCGTCGAACGGGCTGAATCCGTCGAGCTGGCCATCACAATAGTCCACATGAATTTCGTTGAATTCCACTGGATGATGAGCTGTTCGTCGACTTCTGCTCGACGATTATCGTCGAGCTCCGCTTGATGATTTTCATCGAGCTCATCTTATGCATATGTTGTGCACACAACAATACCCACGGCTGGGTAGCTACCATATGGTGCTTGGGATGAGTATAAAGGGGTAATGAGCAACGCGACATGGCCATGCGTAAGGGTATGTGTCCGCCCATGTTGTGCCCGAGCAACTCATGTCCTTGTTGGGGTGTTATAGTGCTGTTCAAGATTGATAACTCCATGAATAAGATAACAGAGTTGTATTTTGAAGAGGTCATTGGATTGCATGGAGTACTTGTAAGTATCGTGTCAGATCGAGATTCCAGGTTTACGTCTCATTCTTGGAACGTTTGTAGGAAGGGTTGAGTACCCGACTCAGATATTCAACTACTTATCATTCACAAATCAATGGTCAGACAGAGAGAGTTAATCAAATTTTGGAAGATATGGTCAGATGTTACATCTTGGACCACAGAGGAGCATGGGACGTTTGACTTATATTGATGGAATTTGCCTATAATAATAGTCATCAGGAGAGTTTGCAGATGTCCACCTTTGAGGCTTTGTATGGGAGGCATTGTCGAACCTCCTTATTTTGGGCTGAAGTTGGTGAAGGACCGTAGTTGGGTCCGGAAACCTTGGAAGAGATGAGTACTTCTGTGACGCATATTCAAGAAAAGCTTCGTATAGCTCAGGAGCGTTATGAGAAGAATGCTAATCGATGAAGGGTTGATCTGATGTTCGCAGTTGGGGACATTGCTTTTCTGAAACTTTCTTAAATGTCAAGCGTTAAGAGGTTTGGAAGGAACCACAAGTTGGATCCCTGGAATGTGGGACCTTTCTAGGTTGTTGAACGCATCAGAGTTTTATCTTATAGGATGGATTTGCCAGCTAACTTTCCTGATGTGCACGATATGTTTCATGTGAGCCAGTTGCAGAAATATGTGCTTAGTGACCGATATGTCCTTGACTCGGTGACCCAATTGCAGTATAATCTTTCTTATGTTGAGGTGTATTTTCGTATACTATATACTCAAGATTGGTTATTGCGAAGGAAGACAATACCCATGGTCAAGGTTCTCTGGCAAAACTAAGACGCTGAGAGTGTGACTTGGGAGTTAGAGTAAGCTATGAGAGAGGCTCATCCTCATCTGTTCTCCTAGTTTCTTTGGTAAGTGCTTCTATTCGATAACCTTAGTTATTTTCTTACTATAGTAGATTTGATTTTGTATAAAGTTTCGGGACGATACTCTATTTTTGGGGGAGTGGCTATAACGTCCCTAATTTTTTGATGATTATTTTAATTTTTCAAGTTATGTAATAATGGTGTTAGGGTGTTACGTTGACACGTAGTTAACGGGCGCCGTTGTTGGAGCGTGATTTTGCTCATTGGAATCTGAGGTTTTGACTCAGTGGATTTTAGTAGGTGGTTGATGTTGGTTGTAATTTTGGGAAATTTTAACCCAAGTTTGGTTTGTTGAATCTTAATTTTGACTTCGTCGCTGGTTTTGTAGCATTAGTATTTAGCCTCGGTGGGAATTTCATGGAAATCGGAGTTTATTCGAGTTTTTGGTCATTTGGTCGTTTAATTATTAATAATAATATAATATTATACATGTATAAATACTTATACATTATAGCGGAACCCTATTCATTGTTTTCTTCCCAAGCCGTCAGACCGAAATTGTGGAAGAGAAAGCCGCGAACATCGCGAAGCTTTCAATCGTCGACTGTAGGAGTTCCGGTGCATGAAATCATTGCCAGAGGGTACATTCGGAAAGCTCTCGCCACAATATACACATGCACTGTAAGTTTTTCCCATTTCTTGGATTTTTGGTCGTTAGGTTATTCAGTTTTAACCCCCATTTACCATGATAAGTTTCAGAAAGTGTAGCCAAGGTGTTCTTACGACCAAATCCTTGAGGGGCAGCACTTGTGTCACCGGATTTCGGAAGGTTTGATGCAAGTGGTGATTTTTTCCCCTTGCTAAATTCTTTGTGTTCATTGTTTTCTTCTTCCTTCCTCCCTAGAAGGTGGGAGTAGTGTAGGGTTTGTCTAGGTGAGAATCCGCCCAGTAGTGTAGGAGTCTAACTGACCAAAATTCGTCAAATATGCAGGAGTTAGCAAGAGTAAAATTCGTCTAATAAGGGTTGAGTCCAGTTAGGTCTAATTCATCCAGTATTCATGAGAAGATAAGTCTTTTTTGTCGAGTATTGCCTTTGGCATTGAGTGTGTCGAGTTCCTCGAGTATTCATGCGAAGCTAAGTCTTTTTCGTCGAGTATTGCATTTGGCGTCGAGTTCGACGAGTATTCATGAGAAGCTAAGTATTTTTCATCGAGTATTTCCTTTGGATTCTAGTGCATTGAGTGCACTATCTTAGCGTCGAATGCATTGAGTGTAATTGTCTTAGTGTCGAGTTCTTTGAGTGTAACTGTTTCTACGCCGAGTGCTTTGAGTGTACTATCTTGGTGTCAAGTGCTTTGAGTGTAACTGTCTTGGCGTCCACTGCTTTGAGTGTAACTATCATATCATCGAGTGCTTTGAGCAAAATTGCCTTTGGCGTTGAGTGCGTTGAGTGAACTCAGCTATGCGTTGAGTGAAGTAAAATTTGTTGAGTTAAGTTCTTGCATTGAGTGAAGTCTTTTTTATCGAGTATCGAGTAAGGACAAGACGATTCGTCGAGTAAAGCCTGTATTCGTCGGGTATATTCGACAAATGGTTGTGGACTTAGGATTTTCTCGCCGAATAGAGTCAATTCATCGAGTATTGGACTTATGGTGATTTTTTCAGGATTTTCCTTCTTCTTTGACATTGAGGAAATATTTAGGTTGGTCTTTTGCTTTATTGATGTTCTGGATGTGTGATTGTGGATAGGTTGGCAGTGTATAAAGGACCACCAACTTGATGTCGGTTGGTAAATCATTACACATGGTGGTTTGTACTGTTGGGTTGTGTTGGACAATGTGCGCACCACCACAGTACCTTGTTGAGATGTTTGGGTCTGATTGTTCGTGTTGGACAATGGGGCAACCGACACAGAGCCATTTTTACCAAGTGTTAATGAATCACGTGTTTAGAGTTGTTCTGTCTATTTCTTCTTATTATATAGACATATGTTATTATACGTACTCTTTTAGATCTTATCGAAGTACTGCTTCATTTCACACTTGGTGCAACTTCTCTTATTACACTTTTTGAGAATTATTCTCTGTTTATTATTTTATGACTTATTTGTTGTACTTTGATAGCTTTCCTTGTATTTGGGTTGGTAACACTTTTGTCCCCTTTTGATTATTGCTATTATTGATCTTTGATCACCACTTGTAAATTCTTTGTGATATTCTCTTCTTTTTTATGTTAAGGCTCGGAGCAGTAGCCATTCGAGCAGTTAGAGTTGGTAGTTGTTACTGTTCTGCAGTTATTGCAGTGATTCTCTCCTCACTGTTGTGAGGTTGTTCTGTTGTTTTGTTTCTTTAGTTCAGATATGCATGATGTTTGGTGGGTTCGTGTCAGGTTGTTGATACCCACCGTAGATTATTGTAGAATGTTGGTTTACTTGCTAGTTGTTGTGGATTTTTTCTAGATGGTTTATTGGATTAACTTGCTCACCGGGAAGTATTTATGGTAAGATTTCATGTAGTAATTTTCAAGTTATAAAAGTATCATTATACTTATCTCCTACTCTTGACATCTTTAAATAAAATGACACTATATTTTAAAAACGTAAAAGCTCTTTTCATACCTATATTAAATCTAGAAGTATGCATACCATTAGTTATCCTTTCAGATGTTTGTGCTCATGTAGGATAATAAATGAATTAAGTAAATTATTTTCCGCAACATATATTTATATTTTTATCTATGCATAGTTGATCCACTAAGCTGACAGATACGACCGTCAAAACATGACTAAAATTTCGTTTTCTCCATGATAAACTCGAGAATTCCTTGAAAAGTGTTAGGAGTATGTTCTTGCATGAGAATCCGTAGTTATCCCCGGCATGGTGTGGCAACATGGCACGTGTTTCTCTTACTCTGACATAATGTTTTATGTTGAGAAAATACTGGTGGTGACAGTAGTGCACAATCTCATTTTTTGATAAGTAATTATTTTTAATATTTTTTATATAGTTTTTATTTAATAAATAGTTAGGTTTCTATTTAGTTTTTATTAATTTTTATATTAATTCCTTTGATTTCTTATTTCAGGTCTATTTGGGCTGCAGATAACAAATTGGAGCATGCTAGGCTAATTAGAAGAACGAACAGAGAATTCCTTGAAAAATCACTTTAACACGCCCCTGTCACGGGCGTGATATTTAGGTCACGGGCGTGATATGTGGCCGTGACCCTTGGAGGAGCTCCAGAGTACATGCCATGTCAGATAAAAGTTACATGCCTAGGTCACGGGCGTGACCTATTTGTCACAGGCATGACCAGCAGGCGTGACCAGCAAACGGGTGGCAGTTTCGATTCCAGGCAATTTTCAAGCTACACGCCCAAGTCACGGGCATGACCTTCAGGTCACAGGCATGGCTAGCAGGCGTGACATCCAGGCGTGTTATGCGTTATGAAGGCAGTTTCGGACCCAGACGGTTTTCATGTTACACGCCCTAGGTCACGGGCGTGACCTATGAGCGTGACTTCCCGCAACAGCCAGAATTTATTCCCGTCGTTTCTCCTTCCCGCAGTTTCTAGTAACAGACTTGACCATAGGTCATGAGCGTGACCTAGGGGCGTGACCCGAAAAACAGTGACTTTTGGCAGTTTTTCTCCAACGTTCCCGGGCTTTCAAGACTGCAGTTTTCGAGCCTTACACGCCCAAGGTCACGGGTTTGACCTAGGGCCTGACCTTCTAGAAAATTTTACTATAAATTTCATAGAAAGCCAGGAGCTCGGAGGATCTATGGAGATAAATCTAGGAGTAGTTCAGTAGATTAATTTTCTGTTTTTATGCATTTCCTTTATGTACTTTTCAATTTCATAGTTAGTTAACTTTTATTTCTAGCACTTTTATTTTCAGCTTGTATTTGTTTATTTTTACATGTATCCCACTTTTTACTAGCACTTGATTTTGAACCCCGCTATTGGATTTGACTCCAATCCAGAATATCCATGTATCCAACTTTTTACTAGCACTTCGATACGGGTAGAAATTCAAAGGTAGAAGGAGCCGCATGCACTCTTCGAGAGAGGATGACATGGATATTTCGGATTGGAGTCAAATCCAATAGCGGAGTTCACCACATAAGGCAAGCTTAAGGGTTTCGACTGGCCGAGAGGTCTTAATCGATAGACCTAATATTAGTCGAGAGCGTATTCTCGAGAGAGGAGGTGCTTTTGTAATTTAGGAACCTCCACGATCGAAGTATGTAATTTAGAAGTTTGATTTTATGAAAAGTTTATTTTATTTTAAAGAGAGTATACATCAAGTGCTATCTTTTATTTTATTTTCTAGCTATAGTTTAATTCACCCTCTAAATTATTATTAGATAAAATAATATTAATTTGCTTGAGTAGAATTACTCAATAGGCCCCGAGTCTAATACGACAATTTCCTATACTATATTTCCATAGGTATACTTGCTTATTTGGGATTATAGTTTGGATATACTCTTAAAACTGTATAAAATTCTTCATCAAGTTTTTGACACTGTTGTCTGGGATCATTTTGTTGATATTTTGAAAGCGTAGATTTTTTTACTTTTATCACTGTCGTCTTCTCTTTTTAATTTTCATTTTAAAATTCATTTATATTAGGTAAGGGTTGTGTTTATTTTCTTTTATTAAAAAAATGTTATCTCAATTGACGGCTAAAATTGACATGCTTCAAAATTAACTAGATATTTTGTAAGCTACAAAAAAGCGTCAAAGTGTTTGTTATTATTGTGGTTGTTCCCATCGAAGTGAGTATTGTTATCATTATAATTACTATAAAAATCTTTCCTATGAAAATAATTTTGATACTAATTATGATAATAATTCTTCTCACTTTTATGATAATTCAAATTTTTTTGGAAATAATTTTTCTAATTTTTCCAATGTTCATGAAAATAATTTTTCAAATTATAATGCGAATAATTTTTTTTAGGTAAATAATTATTCTTCCAACTCGGATGAAAACTTCTTTTCGTCGCAGGATAAACCAGAAGATTTCCCGAGTTGTGAGAATAATTATTTGGATCCAAATTTTTGTTCTTTTTCTTCCGCGCCACAAGCTTTCTCTCTTAATTTTGTGGAGTCTTCTTAATTTCAATTTGATTCTTTACCCCAAAATTTGGATGAGAATTTTCTTACTTTTAGTCATTTTTCTCCTTTTTCGGATAATGTCACTAATAAGGAACATGACTCTTCATGTAACCCAATAGTTATTTATACCGAAGAACAAGAAAAACTTTTATTTCAAGAGTTTGTTAGGTGTATGGATGCACTGTGAGGAGTAGAAGAAGAGCATGTTTCTCCTCCTACTACTCCCAATTTTTCTCCTATTAATGAATCTCCATGAACAATTTATGACTTTTTAGGAGCGAAAATTTACGAACATGAAGCGTCCGCTGATTTTATTTTAAATACAATTTCGGAAGAAAAATTAATTTTAGAAAATAAACAACCAATACCTAATTATATAACTTCGCAAGAATCTCCTCCTTGCAAAGATTTTTCTGACGTGCTTATTTTTAATTTCTGTTTAACTAACAAATTTTAGGAAGAAGATGAGTTGTTGCAATCAAATGTTGTCCCCGATCCATTTGCCGCTCATCTACAAACATTCAAATCACCTCAGGTATGGATAGGTGATTTGAATGTACATTCTCAAGTCAACCATTCAAAGAAGAAATGTCAAGAAGCAAGCGGAGGAGTAGCTGGGCGAGCGACTTCGACGTATTCACCCAAGCGTGAATTAAGGGAGTTGCCCCTTCATTTACATTTTTATTTTCCATTTTCTTAACCAAAATCGTCTAGCTTAAAGACGGGAAAAAAGCGCTCTTGGGAGACACCCCTACTAATCTTTTAATTTTTATGATTTGTTTTTCTAAATTTTCCCAAATTGTTTTTCATTCCCTCCTCTTACTTGACTTATAAACATTGGGGAAAATGTTTATTTTTAAGTATGCGAGTGAATTCTTATCTATTGTTTTTATTTAAAAATTCAAAAAAAAATGAAAAAAACTCTTTAAAAACTTTAAAAGTATAAAAATATTTAAAAATTAAAAAATTTTTGTTTCTTTTTATTATCCAAAATACAAAAAAAATACAAAAAATATAATAAACCCCTACTTAATCTTATTGAGATTTTTAGATATTTATTTTGAGTTTATTTATAATAATTTTTATAATTTTTGATTTCATTAAAGTTAGATTTAATTTTTAGGTGATTTGATTTTAAGAAATAAATTTATTAAGTAAATTTGTTTAGAGAAATTTATTTAGTAATTTTCTCTCAAATTCTAATTAGTTTCAATTTCATAGTGCTTATTTTAACAATTCTTAGATTTTAATTATATTCACTTAAGCTCTAAGATTCTTAGGAAATTTTAATCTACTATAGTTGCTCTCCAACAATTTTAATTTAATCAAATATTTTTGCTAGCCTTTCCCTTGTTCTTTTTATTTTCTAGTTAGCTCAAATGTCACGGGGATAAGACGATAAAATTAATTATCACCTTGTACACATATGCAATTTTTTATTTTTGGTTAGATCATATGTCATGGGAATCAAGTATTCCTTGGTACACATATGCAACCCCCCAAAAAAGGAGTAAGAGGATAAAATTCATTACACCTATGCAATTTGTTTTTTATTTGAAGAGAAAAAAAGAAAAATATCAAAAAGAAAAAAATTGTACGGGGTCAGAATATAAAATTTATCACCCCCAATCTTAGATCTCTTCAATTTTCTTATTCCCAAAGACTAAAATCCAATATAATTGCACTAGATTTAAATTAAAATTGTAAGAGAGCATAAGTAGTAGGTTGAATTTTCCTTGAAGTTTCTTTTTAGTGAAAAAAGTATTTATAATTTTTAATCTAACTTTCATTGCTAAATACTTAAATTTGAGTTCTAATTATTTTATTAGAGAAAACTTTCCTAAATATTTAGCTCTTCACATTTTACTTTCATATTTTAGGACTTCAAAATTTGAATCCCTAAAGTTAATTTTTAACTTTCTTTTGATTTGATAAATTTTTAGTTTGATTAAAAAATTATATTAATTTCTTATAAGTACTTCTCATAGTTTTGCTCTGAAATAACAAAAGCTTAAGTATGATGTATTTGATAAGTAATTATTTATATTAATTTTAATATAGTTTTTATTTAATAAATAGTTAGGTTTCTATTTAATTTTTATTAATTTTTGTATTAATTTCTTTGTTTTCTTATTTAATGTCTATTTGGGATGCAGATAACAAATTGGAGCATGCTAGGCTAATTAGAAGAATGAATAGAGAATTACTTGAAAAATCACTTTTACATGCCCCTGTCATGCGCGTGACCTTTAGGTCATGGGCGTGACACGTGGCCGTGACCCATGAAAGAGGTCCAGAGTACAAGCCACGTCAGATAAAAGTTACATGCCCAGGTCACGGGCATGACCTATTGGTCACGAGCGTGACCAGTAGGCGTGACCAGCTGACAGGCGGTAGTTCCGATTCTAGGTAGTTTTCAAGCTACATGCCCAAGTCACGGGCATGACCTTCAGGTCACGGACGTGACTACCAGGTGTGACATCTAGGTGTGCCGTGTGATATTAAGGCGGTTTCAGAACCAGACAATTTTCAGGTTACACGCCGTAGGGCATGAGCGTGTCCTAGGGGCGTGACTTCCCGTAATAGCCAGAATTTATTCCCGCCGTTTCCAGTAACAGATTTGACATGCCCTAGGTAACGGGCGTGTCCTAGGGGCATGACCCGAAGAACGGAGACTTTTGGCAGTATTTCTAAATGTTCCCGGGCTTTCAAGATAGCAGTTTCCGAGCCTTAAACGCCCTAGGTCACAGGCATGACCTAGGGCATGACGTTCCAGAAAATTTTACTATAAATTCCAGAGAAAGCCGGGAGCTGGGAGGATCTAGGGATCAAAATCTAGGAGTAGTTCAGTAGCTTAGTTTTCTATTTTTATGTATTTCCTTTATGTACTTTTCAATTTCATAGATAGTTAACTTTTATTTCTAGCACTTTTATTTTATGCTTGTATTTGTTTATTTTTACATGTATACCTCTTTTTACTAGCACTTGATTTTGACAAGTTTTAGAGTAAAATAATCTTCATTTTGTCAAAGTCTTTTATTTTCTTCACTTCGATCTATCTTTGATTCAATTATTTTCGACCTTAGTTTTGTATCCACTCAAAGGTAGAAGGAGTTGCATGCACTCCTCGAGACAGGATGATACAGATCTTTTGGATTGGAGTCAAATCAAATAGCGGGGTTCACCGCATAAGGCAATCTTAGGGGTTTCTACTGGCCGAGAGGTATTAATCGACAAACCTAAGTTTAGTTTAGACCGTATTCTAGAGAGAGGCGCTTTTGTAATTTAGGAACCTCCACGATCGAAGTAGGTAATGTAGAAGTTTGCTTTTATGAAAAGTTTATTTTATTTTAAAGAGAGTCTACATCAAGTGCTATCTTTTATTTTATTTTTAGCTGTAGTTTAATCTCTAAATTATTATTAGATAAAATAATATTAATTTGAATGAGTATTAGTACTCAACAGGCCCCGAGTATAATACGACAATTTCCTATACTAAATTTCAATAAGTATACTTGCCTATTTGGGATTATAGTTTGGATATATTTTTAAAACTATATAAAATTCTTCATCATTTTTCAATTCTTGAAAGGCTCCTTTACACTCATTGCTCCACACAAATGTTGCGTTCTTCTACGTAAGCTTTGTCAGTGGTGCAGACAAAATGAAGAATCCTTCTACAAACTTTCTATAATAGCCTTCCAATCCCAGGAAACTTCTAATCTCCTTAGGTGTGGTAGGTCTCTTCCAATCCGTCACGACAACAATATTTTCTAGGTCAATAGAGATTCTATCTTTATTCACAACATGAACCAAGAAGGACACTTGAGGAAGGCAAAACTCGCACTTACTCAACTTCGCCGACAACTTATGCTCTCTTATGGTAGACAAAATTGAAAGTCTTTGTTTTCAAGGTCAGCTAAACACCTGGGTGGGTGAATAGGTCTTTTTAATATCTTTTTAGAACTTGTTCTCCTAGATGAAAGTTGTGATTAGTTCACATAGGCTCTCAAGACCATCATACAAGATAGAAGCAATTTATAGTGGTTCCCTAGATTTTGGGTACATCCACTGTCCCTCTTTGCCTTTCTAACTGAGTGTTAGATAAGGCTCTTCACCAATAGTCAGCTCCTTAAGAGCTTACAACTCGATCCCATAAGACTACTCAGTCTCATCCAAGACCTACTGCTCTAGCACAAGGCCCTACAACTCAGTGATTAAACAACCACCTACCTCAGGACAATGACCCTACATCTCAGGCCGTGAGGATAACCTTACACTCAGATCCCAAAAATGGATCCTACTTTAGCCTTTATAATGCAAGCCTAAAACTCAGATTTACACTTGAATCCTACCACTCGCCTTTAAAGAAAGGCCTACAACGCAGATCCTAGACAGGATCCTACAAAGAGAATGTAATGTTAATTTTGTTGAATTGACACTAGAGTAATTACTCTGTGCCACTTCTTCCCAGGCTGAGCAGTTTTCAACCCTATCTTCTGCTGATGAAAATTATGGAGATGATAGTTCTATTCTTCTTCAATCAGCAACTATTTCTTACAGAACTTAATTGATCTGCCTCTTCTTCTTCCTTTTTAGAAATTGCTTCTAAACCTGCTATCGCAGATGTAGATTGTAATAGCTAATTCTTGTCGCTTTCAAGTTCACTTATCAAAACAAAACCTTCAAGCTTGTCAATAATGGCGAGTAAGACGATGATGTTCCGCCGCAATGCGTAATAAAAACACTAAAATGATCTTTTCCTTTAAGCCAATCTTATCCTTTTATAGTTAACTAATCAACGGTTCATTGTACTATGGGTCCAGCCAAAAAATGACGAGTTACCACCTTCCATTTGCAGAAAATGACAGCAGCTGTCCGCCCGTGCCATTAAAGTCATACTGCAGCTTTCCAATAAAGAATTTGAACTGCATTGACTTTGTTGACTTTTGCTGGCGTCACCTATTATAAACTTAGAAAATTTCTCAGAATCAACTTAGGTGTTGAGTGATGGGACTTCACACAATGATTCTGGACATCGCTTGTTCTTCACCTCTTTCTGCATCCACGACGTTGAGAGCATCGAGTGGTTGTCCTTCACTCAATGCCATTTATCTTAGCTCCTTCTGAACATTGCCAACTGCTGAGGCGTTGAGTGAACTGGCATCACTCAACACTTCTATACTTGGAACAATTCTGCTCTTAATGAAGGCGTTGAGAGAGTTGACTTTACTCAACACTATCTTCCTCATACCTCAACATTTGACTAGCCGTTGAGTGAACCGGCTTCACTCAATGATTTTTGACTTAGTCAAGTTCTGATTTATACTTAGTCTTTGAGTGCAGCAGCATGACTCAACTCTTCCTTCCTTTGGCGTTGAGAGAACTGGCTTCACTCAACGTTTTTGTTCTTACACAGATTTTTCCTGTCATTATACCAAAACTTTGACAAAATCAGCATGGCGTTGAGTAAACTGGCTTCACTAAATGCTTTTGGACATAATAACTTTTCCTTAGATAGAATCTCACCATCTTTGACTGAGGAAGCTATACTCAACGAACTTGTTACATGGCATTAAGTGAGTTGACATCACTAAATGCCTGTGGACTTAATCGATCTTTTTGCTTCCTAAATCTTAGCTTTGACTATCCACACCTAACTTAGTGCTTTAGCTCAGGTGGCATTGAATGAGCTGTCATCACTCAATGCTTCAAGACAACCAGAATCATGCATTTTGTCATCATTCTCCATGACCTCTGGCATTGTGTGAGTTAGCTTTACTCAACGCCTGTGGGCTTAGTCAATTTTCAGCCTTTCTAGCATCCTTCTTTGTGTCCACCTGACCAATCGTTATCACAAGAACTATCCAGCATGCATAAACTTAAACACACATCAAATACAACTATGTGTATGTCATTGACTTGTTTGACTTCTTACAAATCTAGGACATTGTGATCAAAGGACACGACAATCTCCCCGTATTTGAAGAAGTCAAAAAACACTATCAACTTTTTTGGTCAATGACATGCATATCATGTGCAGCAACAACATATACTATAATGATAAAACAGATCTAGGAAGATTATCATATTCCCTGCATGTATGGGGAGGATCACCTAATCCCCCTGAATTGCTGTAAGGTATGTGATACCACTAGAAGTCCATGATTACCTTCACCCCATTACCCTATATGGGGATATCTTTTACTTCCCCCTTCATTTGATGTATGACATTGATAATCTTCTTTTCCCTTTGGTTCACTTGATTACTTGATCAACCTCTGATGCTACTTGATCAATCTCATCTCTCCCCCCTTTTTGACTTCTGAATAGTCAGGGAGGAGCATCTTTGCCTTGATTGTCTTCTCCCCCTAGCTAATTGCAGTTGATATCACTGGTGCAGCTATCAGTTTCCTCTATACATGAGGCTAAATTTGCTCCTGCAGCTACTATACTTTCTCCCCCGTAATAGGATCATCTTCTGTCATCATGTTCTTGATAGACACTTTTGTCTCCATTGCCACTTTAGGTCTTCATCACCTACAAGAAGAACAAATCATGTACCAAAAATAACCTAGGGAGTAACTGGAGCTATTCTAAGTTCAACATACCCAATTCAAATTTGAATGTGTTGAACTTTGCTTCATCTAGTGGATTAGTAAATATGTCAGCCACTTGCTTGTTTGTGGGGACAATCTCGAGGCTGATATCTTCCTTTTCCGCATGCTCCCTAATAAAGTAATTCCTAATTTCTATGAGCTTATTCCTACTATGTGAGACAATATTCCTAGCAATAGAAATTGCACTAGTAGAGTCATAAAATAGAGGAGTTCTACTTATTTGGAGGTTGTGATCCTGAAGCTGATGCTGGAACCATAACAACTGAGCACAACAGCTACCTGTTGATATGTGCTATGACTCTGCAGTTGATATTGACACACTGGTTTGCTTCTTACTTCTCCAAGATACTAGTCTCCGACCTAAGAATTATAGGATCCTGAAGTGCTTTTCTTGTCCTTTTTATAGCCTGTAAAATCTGCATCTCAATAGCCTGTAAGTTCAAAATCAATATTTCTAGGGTATCATAGGCCAAGATCTCGTGTGCCCTTAAGATACCTCAAGATTCTCTTTGCATTAGAGTAATGATATTTTTTAGGGCAGGCCTGATACCTAGCACAGACACATGTAGCATACATGATGCCAGACCTATGAGTTGTAATATATAAAAGTGAGTCAATTATCCCTCTATATAAAGTCTAATCAACAAGTTTCCCTACTTCATCTTTGCCCATAGGCATACTTGACCCCATGGAAGTTTCCATGGTGGAGGCACTCTCCATACCATATCTTATAATCAACTCTCTGGTGAACTTTGACTGGGATATGGACAAGCCATCATCAGTCTGACTAACTTGGAGTCCCAAGAAGAACATGAGCTCACCCATACTGCTTATCTCAAACATCCCTTGGAAAAGTTTAGAAAACTTTCTGCAAAGGTTGTCATCAGTAGATCCAAAGATAATGTCATCAATATATATCTGGACTAGGATGATCTTGCCCTAATATTCCCTTAGGAATAGGGTCTTGTCTATCTTACCCCTTGAGAATTTGATCTTGATGAAGAAGCTAGAAAAGGTCTCATACCATGCTCTAGGGGCTTGTTTCAACCCATATAGGGCATTCTAAGTCTATAAACAAAATCAGGAGAGTTACAGTCAACAAAACCTAGAGGCTGTTCTACATAGAGTTCCTCTTTTAAGTCGCCATTCAGGAAGGCTGACATCATAACCATTTGGTAGACTTTGAATTCTTAGTTGGCAGCAATTCCTAGGAAGAGTCTTATAGCTTCCAATCTGGCTACTGGGGCAAATGTCTGATCAAAATTGAACCATTCTTCTTACCTGTATCCTTTACCACCAGTCTAACCTTATTATTTACTATAATGGCATTTTCATCAAGTTTATTCGTATAGATCCACTTAACTCCAATGACATAATGCCCTTTTGATCTAGGAACCAGCATCCAGACCTTAAATCTCTTAAACTGGTTCAGTTCCTCTTGCATTGCTCCAATACAGAATTAGTCTTTGTTTGCCTCTTCAAATTTCTTGGGCTCTACTTATGGGAGAAAGCTTGAGTATAGTGTTGTGTTGATACTATTATTTCTAGTCTGGACTCCTTGGCTTGCCTCACCAATGATTTGGTGTGGTGGATGATCTGTTAGACGCATGATAGCTGGAGGCAACCTTGCTTCACATTCTTGAGCATCAGTGGCTCCATCTGGTTGAACTTCGTCCACAACTTCTATGTCTTATGCACCCTCTGGACATCGCATAGCCTCATCCTTATATTAGACTGCTGGATTATCTTCCTTGATTGTGAGCTTGTCCATCACCTTCTCTATGCATACAGAGCTCGAAGAAGAGCTAGACAGCTCACTATTATCATGTTTGATTCATCAAAGATAACATGAGTTGACTCTTCTACAACTTTACTTGTTAAGTTATAGATTCTATTTTCCCTACTCTACTTCTTGTACCCAACAAAAATCCCTTCATAAGATTTGGCAGTACACTTAGTCACATAGGAATTTACATTGTACACCACATAACACATGATGCCAAAGATCTTGAAATAGTTCAGGTTTGGCTTTCTTCCTTTCACGATCTCATAAGGAGTTTTCTTGTGGCTCTTTGTGAAAGAAACTCTATTGAGGACATGACATGCGGTATTAACTAACTCGGACTAGAAGTATTCTGGGAGAGATGTGTCACTCAACCAGGTTCTTCTAGCCTCTATGAGAGTTCTATTTTTCCTCTCAGTAATCCCATTTTGCTGGGCTGGCCTAGGAGAGGATAATTCTTGGTGAATCCATTGCTCTTCACAGAACCTTATCATGCATTTAGACTGAAATTCAGTCCAATCATTACTTCTGATTTAGACCACAATACTGTCAAATTCATTCTGAATTTGCTTAAGAAATGCCTTGAAGACATCAGGGGTTTCAGATTTCTTCCTAAGAAAGAACAACCAAGCAAATCTGGAAAAGTCATCAACAACCACAAGGGTGTTGACTTTCCTACCTAGACATTGAACTGACATAGGACCAAGCAAGTCCATATGCACGAGGTACAGTCAACTCACCGAGTCTTTGGTCTCAATGCTCATGAAAGACGTCTTTGTCTGTTTTGCCTTTTGGCATGCAAAGCAGATACCCTCCTTAGTGCATCTCAACTTTGGACCATTTCTAACTAGCTCTTCACTAAAGAGCTTCTCAATGGTCTTGTAGTTTAAATGAGCTAATCTCTTGTGCCATTGTACACAATATGAGATTTTCTCATTTGCCACTAGGCATATTGGAGTGTCCTTATCTAAGCATAGGAAATTTAAGCAATAAACATTTCCACTCATAGTGCTTGTTAAGTTGACCTCTTGGTCACTTAACCTCTTAATGTTGCACTCATCCTTGTGGAAAACTATGTCACAGAGTTGGCTAATGTTTATCGGGTTGTGTTGCTACCCTTCCACATAGGATAATTTTGTGATACTGACCATGCCATTAGAGATTTTACCATAACCTCTTGTCACTCCTCTATCTATTCCACCAAAGATTACTTTGAGTCCATTCTTTACTGGAGAGTAATCCTTCAGCAAGTTCCTTATTCCAATCATATGCCTGGAACATCCACTGTCCAAGTACCATATAGGGGTATGGCCACTTGGAATAACTTGCAAGACAAAAATCAGTTAACCTTAGGATCCTAATTCTTATTGGATCCTAGATGCAAGTTAGTCTGATAATGAACATGCCTGCCTTCAGTTCTTTTGACAGGTATGATCTCTCTTTCTCTTGCCACACTAGGATTATGCCAGGAAAAAATAGCATAGTGGCCCACCTTGCCACACCACCAGCACTCATGGATATTGTACCTTCTTTTTAGAGCTGGTCTTGTAGTTGTGCTGACAACAGCTCTCAATCCAGAAGGTACAACAACAGCTTTTTTCTTGTATCTCACAGCCACTGTATGACTTGGGATTTGTTTGGTAGTAGAGGTACTTGGAATATCTTGATTCCTACCAGCAGTAGTCTTCCATTCAGAAGACAAACTTTTGATGGCCTCAGATGTAACATCCCTTAAACAACTAGACCCCTAGGAGAGATTTTGTAATGACTAGGTAATGAAAAAATCATAGGAAGCTCAAAGAGACCATGTGAACTTAGGCATTAAGGTGAAGATCACCTGATCTGCAAATAACACATTCCAATCACCTAACATAGGGTTTGACTTTAAAGCTTCACCTTGACTCTTTGACCCCACCATAACATCCCATATCCATTAGGTGGTTCCTTGGAGCACCTCGAATCCATTGGGGTCAAACAAAGTGGTCAAGTTGACCAAAGTCAACCCTAACCCTAAAATGGTCAAAGTTGCCTATCTAGGGCCAATGGACCTCCAACTTGCTAAAATGCTTCCTAACACTTAAGGGAGTCCAATTGGTCACTAACCACCCATTGGGGTTAACCCAAGTGGTTAAGTTGACCAAAGTCAACCTAAATCCTAAAATGGTCAAAGTACCCTAATAAGGGTCCAGTGACCACCAAGGTGTCAAAACAACCCTGCCCAAGTCTCCCTAGACCTTAGGGGAGGACAATGGGTCACTAAGGACCCATTGGGAGCTACACAAAAAGTTAAATTTACCAAAGTAAACTCAACCCTATTGTTGATGCACGAAAACACAAAGGGGGGTTGAGCACCACCAGCTAACGGTTCGAACACCGAGGAATAGAGAGACTGCAAGTAGTAATCTACTAAGCGGATGAGGGCAGGAAGAACAGCTGGGCCGTGAGCCACGACAACAACAGACTTCGACCGTCGCGGCCTGAATGCCTCTTTTGCGACGGGCTTTCCCTTGATTGAAGAAAGATTTGGTTACAAGTGAAAGGAAAAGGTTGACAAGAGCAGAGCGAGGAGGAGTCCGCAAGGCACAAGATTCGAGTCCGCAGCCTTTAACAAGTAGGCTCCTGGGTACGAGTCAGCGTGCCTTGGGTACACCACCTCCCCCCTATTTATAGGATAGGGGGCCTGCCCAAACGGGCTGGGCTAAAATAACCGGCTGCCCGGGGTACAGGAGAACCGGGCAGCGGTGATGGGAAGCCAAAAGAAAGAACACGCCAGTCCGCGCTAAAGGGGCAGACTGGGCTCGCGGGCTGGAGCTCCCTTCTGCTGCTAGGCGCGATCCTGCTGGAGGACGGCGGCCTGGGCGGACGAGACATTGCGTCCGCTATCGTAGAGAACAAAGCGTTGAGTCCGCTGCTGGGCGATCATCCTTGGTGGCCGATTGCTGCTACTTTGCCGGACTGGGCAGACTGCCTAATTGAGTCCGCGAGTGTTGAAAGCGGGGTTTTGGCATTTGTAGGATGTTGCGGACTGAGGGGTTAACATAATCACCACACATTTTTAAGTTTCCAGAAAACTTCGAAAATGTTTTCTTAATCGCCGAGTCCGCAAGCCTCGTAAATGCCGCCAGCGCTATAAATATCGCTGGAGGGCCTGGAACTGTTGAAAACCCGATCGACACGGGGCGCTATTCACACTTGCGGTCTCCACTTTTCAGTCCGGCATGGCAAGGCTCGGAGCTTTCTTCTCTAGTCTCACTGCAAAAGGCGACTCAGCACTGACAACGCCTATGAAGACCAAGAAGATAATAAAGAGGTCGACAAGAAAGGATCATGTCCGCCCTACAGGAGAGAGTTCCCACAGCCAAAAGCCTGCGGAGAAAGCAGTCCGCTGTGCCGATATATCTGCTCGCGAGGATGCCGTAGTCGACGCGGAACCACTGAGAAGTGAAAAGATGGTGACCCTGTCGGACTCTGCCCCTTCCCAGAAAACTGCAACCTCGGCGGACACCATTGGTGAACACATTGAGGCTGACATATCTTCTCCCAATGCCCAGGTGCCCATTGTTAACTTGGATGAAGAAGATAGACGGACTGAGGGAGAAGACGATGCGCCCTCAAAGGCATTGATTGTTGTGAACCTTGAGGCTGTCCACGAGAGTCAGCCCGACCTAGGAGAGACCGCCGCGGATTCTGCCGAGAAGATAGCTAAAAGAAAGAAGAGGAAGAGGGACGGGTCGACCGTTGCCGAGCGGGTTGAGAAGAAACTGCGCGCGATGAAGGAGAAGAATGTCTCCAAGCGAACTGGAGATGCGGACTTACAATACAGACCGCGCGACAAAGAAGTTCCTGACAGCGATCTGGTCACACCGGAAGCCCAAGTCCAGGGAGATAATTCCCTCTCCACGCTCAGTCTAACCACTGATGAGATATTAGATTCGATAGACGTCAATGAAGTAGATCTAATCAACGAATCCCTGCTGATTGTACTGCAGCAATCAGAGGCGGAGGCCACTGGGAAAAAAGGTAGCGAACTCCCTTCTTTGTCCGCTGCAGAGGAAGAAGTGAGGGAGAGGCTGAAGCAGAAGATAGAGGAGCAGAAGAAGCAAATTGCTGCTCAAGTAGCTGCGGTGGAGGCAGCCTCGAAGCAGGTCGCGGAGGACAAGAGCGCTGAGGACCTGCGAACTGCTGCGGAGCTACTGCGGTCAGGTAAACTTCAACCGGCGGCTAAATATTTTAAGCGTCAGTGGCTTTACAGGTCGCCGCCACGGAAGTCGAGACCAGTCAAGATTATCACTGAAACTCTGGACATCGTGGTTTCGAAAAACTCTGCTGCTGAGAAAAGAGCTAAGGTCCATCGCGAATGGAGGAAGCGGTTAAGGCTTTTTGACCCGGAGCAGGCAAGGCGGCCTGTCTTTCTCGATTGTCGGCAAATCGCTGCGGCTATATCCAAATGTGATCTTTCATCCTTTCTTTGTGTCCGCCGCAGACTGTTTTTGAATGATGAAGTTGACCTTCTTTCTTGCAGGTAGAAAGTCACTGCCGGGCTCCATTGAGAGTGGCGAGTTCGTGGTTACACCGAATACTGGTGTTGATGCGGTCTCGCATGAAGAATCCTCAGGGGATGAGCTGCCCAACCTGAACATCATAAAAGAGTTAGAAAAATTTCAAGCTGAAGTTCAGAATCTCAAAGCAGAGTTAAAGAAAGCGGAAGAGCGCGAGAAGGCATCCGCGGAGCGGGAGAAAGCCCTAAAGGATCAAATCGCCAGCATCTCCAGGGTGCTGGAGAGATCCGACAGGGAGAAGAGGAGGCTCGCGGATGATGTCCGCTTCTACAAGGGGAAACATTTGGCGTCAGCGAGGGAAGAGAAAGAGAAGCGAGCTGCTGAGGTTGCCGAGCATAGGTCGCGATTGCAAGATCGCACTGCTCCGGAGGCCGCAGCACCGGCGGGCGGTCAACAAGTTGCGGACGAGGAGCCAAGGCCGGCAGCGTAGCCAATGGTGCCCCTTAGCCGGGTAGACCGCGAGACTGCCCACATGCATCGGACCATAAACGTCATCCACCATCATATCTGCCGTTTGTACAGCGAGATTCTTCAAATGAGCGACCAAGCTGCTCACTTGTGTAGAGATAGACCTGAAAAGCAAGCGCGGACCGAAACTAGGGACCGCTGAGTCCGTGTTGCCATGAACTTAATTTGTTTGATTTGTATAATTGTGCTTTTAAACAATGTTGTAGATTGAACTGTGTCGCGAACTGCGCGGACTTAATCATATATCCGCAAATTATATTGCTTTTTTGCTGATCTGTGGCGAACTGTGCGGACAAATGTTATGTCTGCTTCACGTAATTTCTGGTGGGAAAATTTGCGAGCTAAGCTGATTGAAACTGTGTCCGCCTCTTATGTCTGACGTGCATGAAGGAAACATCGCGAACTGGGCGGATGAAAGCTGTGTCGGCCATATTTTTTGCTTTTATATTTTTCTTGGCATTTGAATCTACATTTGTGTCCGCGTTATCGTTAACTTTTGCTGCATGAACGGTTTGGTTCTTGCGGACTATGCGGAGTGGAATTGCGAGCTCTGCGGTCTGGTCAAAAAGCTGTCAGAACTTGTAATTATAAATAGGCCCTACCACTTTCTTCTATGCAGGAAACAGCTGAAGTAAAATGAACCCTGCGGCCTGCAAAATGGTGTCCGTGCGTACTGATGCTGCTGTCGCCTTCCACTCCGCCGACCACCGGAAGTTCACATTGACAGAGGCCGACCTGGAGGCTTTTGTCGAGAAGAAGATGGCGAATTCGAATATCCTCGTCCGCCTTCCAACCCACCAGGAAAGGCTAAACTTTTCGACCGCAACCCAGATCGCCATTCCAGTGGACAACTTTGATAGCGGATTCAAGTTTCCGCTTCTGTGGGAGCTAGCCGAAATCTTTGAACACTATGGAATGGTGCCGGGTCAGCTCGCGCCCAACACACTCGCTGCGATCTGCAGCTTCATCTCCTACTTACGATCTGAAAAGATTGCTTTTTCCATGAACATTTTTCGCAAGATGTTCTCTGTCCGCTCCATAACCACTTCTGGAGGCCGCCCCTACAATGGGGTGATATACTTCTACTACAGAGGGATGAAGGTTGTGGGCCTTCCCAACAAGATCCACAACTGGACGTCTAGGTTCTTGATCTTTGAGGGCGACCTAGGGTTCGCGCACACCTATCCGCAGGTGCGCGCGGACTTCTCCTTCAAGGGCGTGCAGCTGGATGACTTGGAATCTGCCATTGTTGAGTTCTTGGCCAATGCCAGGCTTGACATCGAGTATTACATTCCGCTATTGGCGAGCTTCGCGGACGTTCTGCCTGAAGAGAGTAAGCAGCTTTCGAACTCAAATTTTGTATCCGCAGCGACCTTGGTGTTTACCCCATATGTTTTTGCAGCGACCTTGGCGGTACCCGCCAACATGCCGCAGACGCGTAGCGGCTTTGTTCCTACACAAAAGGAGAAGAAAGAAGCAGTCCCAAGGAAGAGGAAGGAGGAAGGGGATCCTCCGGCGGATTACTCTTCTTCTGAAAGCTTCACCATGAGCGGCTTTGGCATCAGCCAGAAGGATCTTAAGGGGAACCCTATGATCAACTGGCATAGCAAGAACAAACACGTCCGCCTGTCCATCGCGCTCCCTTCGTGGAAGAGTCCGCAGATAACTCTCCACTCCCATATTGCGTTCTCCGCGCTCTACGGAAAGCGCAATTTGAGCAACCTTAAGAAGGTGGCCGCCACCGACCTCCTTCTGCTAGCCTCTCAGGCCGCTGCGAACAGCGTGGTAACGAACCACTATGTAGCCACCCTGGCCAGAGACTTGCTAAGGCAGAATGAACAACTTCAAAAAGATAATAAGGCGCTAAAGGAGAGGAATGCGCGACTGGGGAAGAAGGTTGTGCAACAAAGAGAAGAGCTCGTGGTGAGTTGAATTCGCAGTGGCTTTAATTTTTTGTCCGCCGCGATCTATCTGATGTTTGCTTTTTGTTTTGCATAGGTCGCCTATGACTTATAAAACAACAGCTTCCAGGCCTCCATGCTCCCTTTCGTGAAGGAAACCGTCGAGGTCGCCATTGAGCGACTTATCCGCGGCGCCTTTACAAAGGAGGGAGTGGATGGCGTCCCTTTCTTGGAGCTCTTCCCTGAGCTGGCACCGCAGGTCGCGGCGATGGAGCGGGCTAAAAATGGCAAGGACATCATTGAGGAAGAAGGCGAGGAAGTAGAGGAAGAAGAAGAAGAAGAAGTAGAAGAAGAAGATGAAGGG
Source organism: Platanthera guangdongensis (assembly GCA_039583875.1). Taxonomy (NCBI): domain Eukaryota; kingdom Viridiplantae; phylum Streptophyta; class Magnoliopsida; order Asparagales; family Orchidaceae; genus Platanthera; species Platanthera guangdongensis. The sequence continues at coordinate 71,027,593 of CM077155.1, read as the reverse complement.
CAAGGTGCCGTGGAGACGGCGGATGGAACCGGCTCAAGTCGGCAAGTTGGAGATCAGTCCGCCGAGTCATGCACCTCTGCATCATCCTCTACGGCCAGGAGCTCGCATAGCGAGTTCACCTCAAGCACAGGATCAGATAGTAGCGGAAGCGGCTCGGGGGGCTACTCTCCGGAAGTCGACATTGTTGGCGAAAGCCCTGCACCTCCAGAAAAGAAACAAAAGACTACAGATTGATGTATTCTTATCTTTTTTGATTTTGTAAATGTGGCGGACTCAAGACTGTAGTCCGCCGAATAGATGTTTAAATTTTTGATGAAATAGAAAGGATATTTTTGCATGTGTGCTTCCTGCAATGTTCTTTTTCCACGCTCACCGCACCGACACTTACCAGTCCGCACGACACGCTGATAAATCTCACAGCTTTTTAACTTGCTGATTATAGACAATTATTGTCCGTCGTTAGAATGAGAAGAAATTGTCAGGCGGACTCTGTTGAGTTCCAATTGCAGTCTGCACGATACTAAGATCATTTATAACGAGTCTTGCTGATTAGAGAATTCAACTTATCAATCCATTCAATGTCCGCCTTAAAAAATGAGAACGAAAATAGCCAGCTGATAATAATGTTAGGTGGACTTCATTGAGTTCTAGTAGCAGTCCGCAATTCTCTTTATTAACTTATCAAATGATAATATATGAAAACCATTCGGCGGACTTAGCTGATATAATTTCGCAGTTCGTATATATGCCAACAGATAATCTATAGCTTGCGGTCTTAAAACGTCGGACTGAGCGGATACAGAAAACCAGTCTGCCCAAGATAGAAATGACCTATAGCTTGCTACCAAGTGGGCAGGTGCACATGACATTGCTTTCCTCACCAGCCCACAGGCTATATGATCAACCCAAAGAAGCTGGCGGACTGCACGGATAGAGAAAACCAGTCCGCACTAAACAGGAAATGATCTATAGCTTGCAACCAGGTGGGCAGGTGCACATGGCATTGCTTTCCTCACCAGGCCACAGGCTATATGATCAACCCAAAGAAGCTGGCGGACTGCGCGGATAGAGAAAACCAGTCCGCACTAAACAGGAAATGATCTATATCTTGCGACCAGGTGGGCAGGTGCACATGGCATTGCTTTCCTCACCAGGCCACAGGCTATATGATCAACCCAAAGAAGCTGGCGGACTGCGCGGATAGAGAAAAACAGTCCGCACTAGGAAGATTCCCTGCGAAGAGCAAGATACTCGGCGGAACGGTTCCCTGCCCTCTTGCCTGGAGTACAGTCTAAGCTGTGGGTCTCCTGCAGGCACTGCTTGAGGGTACCATGGAGTGTTCGAGGGTTACAAGCTAAGATGATCGGTGGGCAGGTGCACATGGCATTGCTTTCCTCGCCAGATCATCAAGGTTGTAACGATATCCCAAATGCGGCATGGTAGAGCTCTACCCCCACCCTGCCCTCCATAACGCAGAGGTGGGGTAAGGTACTAGCCGGTATCCGAAGTTCAGAATCCTACCGCACTAGAGCCTGCAAGCTCCCACTACACGATGCGAAATCTCCTCGCAACACGTGGTCTTCGTGGTGTTACGCTAATGACAACAGCTCTAGGGAAGATCTTGCTGAACTCGGCGATGTCTCCTGGTGTCAGGGAACCGTTATAGGTTTTTGGGAAGAAAGAGAGAACACTAGAAAAAGTGTCAGTATGAATCCTTTGATTAATAGAATGTATTTGCAAAGCATCAGAAAGAAAGGAGAGTTCAAGGGCAGAACCGTTTTTGAAATCTTTCTTAGCTTTTCATCTGTTATGATTACATAGACAAAACACTTGAAGAAGCGTTAGCAAGCAGTTTCTATTCATAATAACTCTTGAAGAGGATACACAAAGTAGAAAAAAGGAGGTTCAAGAATAGAACCGTTTGAGATCATACCCGCTCCATGTGTGTGGCATATCCTCTCCTTCGTATGTCTGCAAACGGTAAGCGCCGCTCTTTAACGCTTCTTTGATAACAAAAGGGCCGACCCAATTTGGATTAAGCTTTCCAACTGAACCAGCTCTTGCAGCAGCATCAATCTTCTTTAGAACTAGATCTCCCACTTGAAAGTGTTTGATCCTTACATTCTGATCAAAGTAGCGGGCCATCCTTCTTTTGACCTCCTCCTGCCTTATGGCTGCTTGATCTCTGATTGCCTCGACGTGTTCCAAGCTGAACCTCATCTCTTCATTATTCAACTCAAGCCAGTCCTCAACGCCTTCTCTTGCAAGAAGAACTCTGGGTGACGGGACTTCAGACTCAACTAGAACGAGTGCCTCTGAGCCATGATAAAGTTTGAATGGAGTCTCCCCAGTTGCGGATGATGGCGTTGTCCTAAGGGACCAGAGGACTGATGGAAGCTGATCAGCCCAGCTGCGCTTGAGATTATGCACTTTCTTTTTGAGTAAATTGAGGATCTGCTTGTTGGCTGCTTCTACTTGGCCATTGCTTCTTGGATGATGAACTGATGCAAACCGCAGCTCTGTTCCGATCTTCCTGCAAAAATCTATCATCTCTGAGTTGTTGAATTATGGCCCATTATCAGTGATTATTGCCATAGGTATCCCATGCCGACAGACAATCTCTCCCCAAATGAAGTTTTTGACGACTTGAGTAGTTATCTTTGCCAATGCCTTGGATTCGATCCACTTGCTGAAGTAGTCGATCATTACGATGATAAAACGCCGTTGCCCGCTTGCCATGGGAAAAGGACCAATGAGGTCCATCCCCCAAACCGCAAAGGGCCAAGGAGTTGCGATCGATCTGAGGGACTGAGCTGCTTGGAGTTGAAGTGGAGCGAACTTTTGGCATTGAACGCACTTTCTTGCATAGACCTCAGAGTCTCTCTTCATAGTGGGCCTGAAATAACCCTGCCGCAGGATCCGTCTTTCCAGGGTTCTTGCTCCCGAGTGGCTTCCACACTCTCCTGAATGAACTTCTTGCAAAACAAGGGGAGCTTCTTCTTTTGAAACACACCGGGCCATGGTAGAGAGGAAGGTTTTTCTGTAGAGGACTCCTGCCACTAAGAAGTAGTGAGCTGTCTTTATTCTGAACTTTTTCTTATCTTTGACTGTATGGTGATAATCTTCCGTTGACAGATAGAGAATGAATGGGTCCATCCAAGAGGTACGTTGGTCCACTTGCATCAAATCTCCTTCCACCACAGCCGGGCGGAAGAGCTCGGAAGTTGTTCTTCCTGAAGGCATCCCATACTTGGAAAGAAAATCTGCCTCCTCATTCTCTGTTCTGAGGATGTGCTCGATGGTAAAGCTCTTGAACCTGTCGACTTCTATCTTCACAAGAGCAAGATATTTCTTCAAGATCGGCTCTCTTGTTTCGTAGTTACCGAGGACTTGTGATGCCATTACCAGAGAATCAGTTTTGATATGAACATGATCGATTCCTAGTTCCCTTGCAAGCCTCAAGCCTGCTAGCAGAGATTCATACTCGGTCTGGTTATTGGTGACTGAGAAGTAAAACTTGATGGCCTGCTCCAGTTTTACGCCGTTTGGATTGATGAGAACCACTCCTGCTCCAGAAGAACTTCTGCTTGAGGCACCATCAACGTAGATGGTCCAAGACAAAGGTGACCTTTCTGCTTGATCAGAACTGGACTCTGGCATGTCGATTAAGAAGTCTGCTAGGACTTGAGCTTTAATGGCTGTCTTGGGCACATAAGAGATTTCAAATTCATTCAACTCTATTGCCTACTTAGCTAGTCTGCCAGAATGCTCTGGTTTTTCCAACACACCCTTCAAAGGCTGATCGGTGATGACTTGAATTGAATTTGCTTGAAAGTACAGAAGGAGCCTGCGAGCTGACATGACCAGCGCCAAGGCAACTTCTCCAAAATCGTATACCGTATCTCAGCACTCTTCAGGATATGGCTAACATAGTAAATTGGGAATTGCTTCCTGCTCTCTTCCCGAAGAAGAACGGAGCTGACAGCCTCAGGGCCAACCCCTAGGTACAAGAAAAGAATCTCTCCTGGCCGGTGACTCTGAAGCAGGGGTGCTGAGGTTAGTTGCATCTTCAACTGCTCAAAAGCTTGGGAGAATTCTTCCGTCCACTCAAACTTGGATGCTCGTCGGAGGGTTTTAAAAAAGGGAGCACTCCTATCTCCAACCCGAGAGAGAAATCTTGCAAGACCTGCCAGCCTTTATCAGGCATATCAAGAATGGTAGGCATATGAAGAATGGCTTTCACTTTATCAGGATTGGGGGCAAGTCCTTCCGGAGTATGGAGATGACCAAGAAACTTCCCGTTACTCGCCCCAAACGTGCATTTCAAAGGGTTAAGATTCATTTTGTATCTACGCAGAGTAGCGAACGTCTCTGCTAGATCTAGCAAGTGCAGCGAAAATGACTTGCTCTTAATCAAGAGGTCGTCTACATACACTTCTAGGTTTCTCCCCTTCTGATGGTTAAACACACGGTCCATCATCCGTTGGTAGGTTGCACCGGCGTTTTTAAGCCCAAAGGGCATCACAAGGTAGCAATAACAACCATCACTAGTAATGAACGACGTGTGAGGAACGTCAGACTTATGCATTCTTATTTGGTGATAACCAGAAAACGCATCTAAGAAACTCATGTAAGAGTACCCTACCGTGGAATCAACTAAAGAATCTATCCGAGGCAAGGGGCAGCAATCTTTAGGGCATGCTTTGTTAAGTTTGGTAAAATCTACACACATTCGTCATTTTCCCCCTGGCTTTTTAACCATTACAACATTTGATATCCAGGTGGGATATTGAATTTCTTTAACAAAATTAGCCTTGAGGAGCTTTGCAACCTCGTCCCTTATTGGCTCTGCAAGCTTTGTAGCTATGTCCCTCTTCTTTTGTTGTATAGGCTTGTAGTCGGGATCAACATTCAAGTGGTGGCATGCAACATCAGGATCCACTCCTGGCATGTCTTCTGCTGACCAGGCGAAGACATCGAGGTTATTCAGCAAGTAGGAAATCAACTCGGCCTTTTGATCTTCAGGTAACTCCGAGTTGATGGAGAGCTTCCTCTCCTCCCCCTCAGCAATGGGGACTCCTTGTGTCACCTGGGCAGGTTCCAGGTAAGCACCTTCATCAGTAGCAGCTTCTGAACTGGGAGAGGATTCTGCAGCTGCTGCTGGAGCAAGGGAAGGGCTGGCTTCAACCATGTTGACAGTGCGGACGTAGCACTCCCTTGCTCTCCTTGGGTCACTCCTAACCCGGCACATCCTTCCATCTGCAAAGAACTTGATGGCAAGGTGGTAATTGGAAACCACGCATGATATTTATTTAACAGGGGCCTGCCAAAGATGGCATGGTAGCTGCTGGGGGCGTCAACCACTATGAATTGCACTTGCTTAGTCGCCCCTCCAAGCTTCACGGGCAGGATGACGCTACCTTCCACTTCTTTTCTCTCTCCCAAGAAACCATAGAGTGGCCCCTCAGTGGAAAGCAGAGGCTTTCCGGTCTTCAGGGCCTCAAAAGTAGACTTGAACAGGAGGTTGACCGAGCTGCTTGTGTCAACAAGAATCCTATCAACTGTAAAGTCCCCAATCACAGCCTGAATTACAACTGCGTCATCAAACAGATTGGCTGTTTGGGGTAGATCTACTGGACCAAAGGTGACAACCTCATTTGGAGGAGCAATGGAAGAAGAAGAGGCCACCTCTGCCCGGGTGACCCATGAAATTGACGATTTCCGAGTAGACTCGGTCCCTGCTCCACCATGGATAAAGAAGAGGCGTCCCAGAACCCCTTCATCATTTGCATCGAAGCATTCCACCAGGACGTTGATCGGCCCAGACGGCCTTCGTCCTCTACATCCACACACTCCTGGTATGCTTCAGCTACTTCTTTGCCCTTTGAGGTGCATGGCTTCGAAGAAGAAGGTGAATCCTTCTTGGCTAAGTCAATCTTGCCCTCGGCAAGCAGCTTCTCTATCAGCATGCGAAGGGCCTTGCAGTCCTCGGTCAAGTTGCCCTTTTCTTTGTGGAACTGGCAAAATTGTGCATTATTCCTTGGCTTCCACACTTTCTGTGGCTCTTGCCTCTTTTCTTCTGATCTCCTTTGCAAGATCTGGATGACTTCGTCAAGGTCCAGATCTGCAATGTCCTCCATGGGGCTTGCATCAGATTGGCTCGGGGCAGGCAAGGCTTCTTGTTGGAGGATGGGAAGAGCTTGCAATGGAACGGCGGGAGTGGCAGCCAACGACAGTCTCTGCTCATGAAACTGTTGATGGCCTTAGAAAGGTTTCTTGTGGCGGAAGTTCCTTCCTCTTTGAGACGGAGGCTGGAAATCTGTGCGAGGGGGCTTGCCATGAGAGGAAGAAGCGGAGGCATCCCTTCCTTCAGCCTTAGCTGTTTGGGATGAGACATAGGTTGGATTGGCGTTTTCTTCTTCAATGAAACGGTTGACCATGGCGATCAACTCTTGATAAGTCTCAGGTGCCTTGGTTGTTGCTTTAAACTTCAGGGGGCCTTCCCGGATGCCATGGATCAAGGCGACCTTATAATAATCGGGGTTCACATTCCTAACCCCCTAGATCTCTCTCTGAAAGCGATCAACAAATCGCGCTACTGATTCATTGTCCCTTTGTTTGATTTCAAATAGGGCAACTGGCCCATTCTTCCTCATTCTCGAGGTAGCAAACCTCAGCAACAACTGGCTTCGAAGCTCTGTAAAAGAAGAGATTGTGCCCGAAGGCAGCTCATAGAACCACTCTCTCGCCTGTCCTTCGAGAGTGGTAACCAGGAGTTTACACTTGATTGCATCTGAGAGGCATCTCAAAGCAACTGCCCCCTCAAATGCCTGGAGGTGAGAGACTGGATCAGTCCCTCCTGAATAGAATGGGATGTGAGGCTCCCTGAAGTTGTTCAGAGCCGATTCCCATCGGATTCGATCAACGAAGGGAGACAGGGTCTCGAACTCTGCGGGGTAGAAGGGGCGGACTGAAGCCGGGGAGTCCGCGGGCTCGGCGGACTGGCGATCAGCAAAATGAAGCTGGCGGGCAGGAGTGCCCCTGACAGCTTCTCTAAAGAAATTTCTGAAAGCAAACTGCTCCTCCTGAGGGCGCCGAGGGGCGGCGGACTGAGCAGGGTTCCGAGGAGTGGCTGGTGACTGCCGAAGCGGAGTTCGGCGAGCTGGAGTCTGGCGGACTGGCGAGTCCGCTGGTTTTGCTGCGGCCTGAGGAGCAAGCCTCTAGGCTAGCGCGAGCAGGGCTTGGCTGATTGCGTCGAGATAATGGTCAGTCTGCTGGCGGGACTGCTCGGCCTCAAGGCGAGCTTGCTCAATTGCGTCCCAAAGAGAGTCCTCTGAAGAACTGGAGCGGTCCGAAGAGCGAGCTCTGCGGTCTGACATTTCCGTCCGCTAAATTCAAAACACTACTCGGATCTGAAGGTCGTGTGTTAACTGTTGATACACGAAAACACAAAGGGGGGTCGAGCACCACCAGCTAACGGTTCGAACACCGGGGAATAGAGAGACTGCGAGTAGTAATCTACTAAGCGGATGAGGGCAGGAAGAACAGCAGGGCCGTGAGCCACGACAACAACAGACTTCGCCCGTCGCGGCCTGAATGCCTCTCTTGCGATGGGCTTTCCCTTGATTGAAGAAAGATTTGGTTACAAGTGAAAGGAAAAGGTTGAGAAGAGCAGAGCGAGGAGGAGTCCGCACGGCACAAGATTTGAGTCCGCAGCCTTTAACAAGTAGGCTCCTGGGTCCGAGTCAGCGTGCCTTGGGTGCACTACCTCCCCCCTATTTATAGGATAGGCGGCCTGACCAAACGGGTTGGGCTAAAATAACCGGCTGCCCGGGGTACAGGAGAACCGGGCAGCGGTGACGGGAAGCCAAAAGAAATAACACGCCAGTCCGCACTAAAGGGGCGGACTGGGCTCGCGGTCTGGAGCTCCCGTCTGCTGCTAGGCGCAATCCTGTTGGAGGACGGCGGCCTGGGCGGATGAGACATTGCGTCCGCTATCGTAGAGAACAGAGCGTTGAGTCCGCTGCTGGGGGATCATCCTTGGTGGCCGATTGCTGCTACTTTGCTGGACTGGGCGGACTGCCTAATTGAGTCCGGGAGTGTTGAAAGGGGGGTTTTGGCATCTTGTAGGATGTTGCGGACTGAGGGGTTAACACCTATAAAAGGTCAAACTAACTCAAGTTGACCCAACCAAGCCCAACCCACTTGGGCTAGGTCCAATTGAGGTGAGTGATTAGCCCATGAGGTTGGAATATATCTTATTTGACATTCATTTTCTGTAAATGATGAGTAGGAGTGAGAAAATTGGAGTTTTCGCCCTTAATGTAGAGAGAGAAAGAAGAAAGAGAGAGATGAGTTATGGAGGGAGACCATGGGCCACCTTATTCATCTCCCCATTGTCTCCATTCATTCCCCCTGACCCTTGGAATGAGATTCCCATCAGTTTCTCAGCAGCCGCCATCAATGCAGGAGCCCAACCACCATAGACCACCACCCCTCACCTCCCCTCCCATGGAAAATATAAATCCCCCTATATAGCCCCCCAATCCCACTTTTGGCCAACTCATCACATTCAAAACATTCTTGGCAGTTATAATGAGGAATTGGATTGATGGTTTTAGTTGAGGATCGAGGAATCTGGCAAGGTCGCCAGAGAGGAAAAATACCACGGCCAACCGCCGCCACCGCCGCCATCGAACCCCAAACAAGGTCCACTTCTCCTCCTATCCCCCTGTCCTAGTATTGTAGATCAATTGGGAGAGAAATTGGGCTCAACTGTGCCCGATCGTGTGAGAAAAAATTGAGTTTTTTCGGTATTCATGGTGGAGGGTTCACCGGAAACAACCACCTCCAACTGCAAAACTACCGTCGGGCGATAGCCACCACCTCGACGGTGGTGGTGGTGGCGGTGGCCGGTTAGGGAGGTGGCCGGGTGGCCGGCGTTAATCTTTGGAAAAGCTACTGTAATAGGCTTGGGAAAAGTTACAGGTGATTTGCTGTTCGGATCTTGGAGAAGGCAGACAGTGCATCGATTAATTTATTATTAAATATATATAGGTAATATAGTTATTAATTACCTCTTTACATGCACATTTTGATGCTGTTAAATGAGGCCCTAATATGTCATTTTAGGAAAAGTCAACAGTCACGAAAGTTGTAGGCCTTTGGGTGTAGTTTCTTTTAAAATTGGTTTCGACCCATTTGGGTTTGTGGTTTGACCACAACACTCAATATGGTGCCGCCTATACATAGTCTTGACTAGAGTCTAAATTGAGTGCCCCGGTAAACCATTCAACAACATGCTTTGAAATTTGGACCATAGGCTAATTATACCGAGCCCCTCATCATATCCTGAAATGGAAATTTTTGGAGAATATTTTTCTATAGTTTTGTAAAAATTTAATAAATCATGTTTGATTTAATTTTATGGTCTATTTACCTCAAATACCCCCAATATTTTGGTGGTTGTCCATTTGGGTCATGACATGACTCTAGTAAATATCTCAACTGATTTGGGGTTGGTTTGAGTAGGTAATGGCGTGTCCAAAGTTTGGTCTTTTTTGGGGAAATTAGAACAAAAGTGCACTTGAAGGATTGAGTGACCAATCCTAATCCAGAGTTGGTGAAACTTTGGCCACTAACCTACTGACATATAAAACACCCCACAAAGATTTTGGGTTGTTTGGGTTGAGATGCCCTAAAACCCTCGTGTGAACCCTAGGGTTGGATATTGAGCCTATGAAGGACATGAGACCATATGTCCTTGGAATGTCTTGGAAATTGGTTGTTTAGTTAATAGGGTGGAAATAAGCCCTATAAAATGTTATTAAAATTTTTTGGAGCGTTTAACCCCCCTGAAATAATTTAGGACCAATTACTGTACTTTTAATCATAATTTTATTGCAAGATTATATCATCTTGGATTTTCATGAAATTTAGGAAGTGATCTTTTATTGATGTTAATATTGTCTGAAAATTTTGTTATGAATTTTGGATTAACATTTATAGTACTTTATTCACAAACCCTAAATTTGCCTTGATTATTTGATAATTCTTTATGAGTTAATTATTCATTAGAAAATTATGAAATTTTGTCAGAGGACATTTTACGCCATCATTATGTACTGTTAAGTTTTATAAAATTATTGGAAGTATTTTCATATTGGATGCTTCACGAGGTGCCTAGTGCTAAATATTTTAAAATGAATTTTTTGAATTGTCAAATTTGTTTAGGAAATTATGATTTTTGGTAAGTACATTTTTTTGGTCAATACTAACATCTGGCAATTTTCCTATAATTTTGGATGAATAATTCTAATATTTCATGTTTTACTCAATGCTTGTGGTTAATTAATCAATAATTTGTTTGGAGGTCAAACATTTTTGGAAAATTGTTAATTTCAGTAATTACGATTATTTTGATGATATACCCTTGTCATAATTTTTTAAGGCCATATCTTCTCAGAAAAGTATACTTGGTGTTCAAAAGCCTAGGTGACTGATGAAGCTAAGTTATATACATATTTTTGGACTCATTTGGAACAGTTTTCTCATTATTGCACTACAATTGAGAGCCATAATTGTTGATATTCGTTTCTCTGTCCATTTCATGTTAAGTGCACTTTAGTCCCATTTTTTGTGTGATTTCATAATTATTGTTCTTTTTCCCAACTTGGTGTTGTTATGTGTCTAGAGAATGTGGTGTGCCCATTCTGTTGGATTTTTGTTTTTTACTACAGGTCCAAGGGTCATGTGTATGTTCCGGGATTGTTCAGAAATCCCAAACAGGACAGGAACACTACGCACAATCAGTGGATCTATTGTGCACGACCACTGATCATTCACCACTGATCGTGCGCACTATATTCTCCATTTTCTAAGTTCTGTCTGGGGCAACCACATGACCACTGGACATAGTGCGCATGACCGCTGGTCGTGCGCCAATGCTCGTGCGCATTATCCCATTTTTCTGGAGTTCTGCCGCTGCTCATCGCACGATCATTGGATTTAGTGCGCACGACCACTGGTCGTGCGCCACTGATCGTGTGCATTACTTTTTTCTGCTTTCTATAAATACGCAGGTTCCACCCTAATTTTGAATTCCGGACTTTTTCTCCACCGTTTTCATCTCCGAGGAGGGTTCCGCTGATCTCCTTCTTCCTCCACCATAGGGAGGGGCTCCCGACAAGATTTAAATGCCAAATTCAAGCCGAAGTTTACTCTCGGCCTCCTCCTTCATCCTTGAGCTTCAAGAAGGGTTTGACCTAGCTTCCACCTTCAAGATCTGAGGAGTTTGTGTCATCCTCCACCGGATCGTGACATGAAGAAGACGGATCCATTGGGAGTTAGTGACAACCTCCTCTACCCCGAACACAGTTGAGGACCGAGCTAGGACGCAGATTGAGAACCCGGCGATTCCTTCCGTGCATCCTCAACAATACTTCAGATCCGGTCGATTTCACACTCTATTCTTCTTTTGTTGCTGATATTGTAGTTTGATATCTTGGATTTGATGAAGTGTGCTTAATTTGTTATACGTTTGTGTACAATCATGTCTATGTGATTTTATATTAACGTTATTTGCTTGAGGTAAGCCATTATCCATCCTCCACCACTCAGTGCCTCACTAGCAATTACTAGTGGCATGCATAGCAAAGAGGTGCTCATGACTCTCATTTCGCCATTCTAACCACCTCATCTGCAAGCCTACTCATCAATCCGCCTAGCTATTCAGTGCATAGCGGCCCGTGTAGTTTTCCATTCTCCTAGCGAAGCATTGCATAGTGGCATTGCATAGGAGTAGTTTATTAGTGTTTTACTTTCTTTTTCCGCAACAATCAAGACCCCCTTCGTAAACACCGACCTAAGGTCTTCAATCTCAAGTCCTTTTCAAAATTAACTCCACCTTACTGTGTTCCTTGAGAGATCGATACTTGGGAAAGTCTCCACATTTTATATTACTTGTGCGACCGGTGCACTTGCTGTAAACCGCATCAAGTATTTGGTGTCGTTGCTGGGGAACACAGTCGTGTGAGGTTTTGGAGAGGGAGATAGGAGATATAAGCCCTTTTCCATTTGTTCATTGCATGTTTCTTCTTTGTTTACTTTTTAGAATTTGTTGCTTATTTTTCTTTGTATCCCTTTTCTGATTTTTGGTAGAAAGCGGGTCCGTGCTATTTTTATTCTAGTATGTAGCACCCTTTCGGTAAATATTTTTGTTCGAGATTTATTCTGTAACCGAGTGCCATCTCTATAACACTTTGCGCTGATACATTGACGCCATGGCTGTATTAAATGTCGTGCATTGTATTTGATGTTTGCTATGTCAAGGTGTAGGCCATATGGTGAACGATTGCCCTCGCTTGTGCGAGCCTTCTCCCTCTGAGGGCGTGTGCGCAACAACCTCTGGTTCCCGGAAGACTGTTGAGGATAGGCCTACCAGGGTGTTGCTTGGCCCATACACTGACATCGCTCATATGGCTCGTTCATTACCCGTTGAGATTACCGAAGAATCTCTCGCTGCATACAAATCCTTCAAGTGTCCCTCGCTCCCTTTTTTCGAGCTTCCCTTGAGTGATGATGATCACTCTGGTGTTAGCCAGCAAAAAGAGCATCAGAAATCCTTGGGCGCTCCTGTATGGGACGTAGAGATTGTTCCCGTCGACGGGGTGGTGTCTTAGAATGATTTTGCGATGGGGCCTGCTCATTCTATTCCTGATTTAAAGAGCAGTTTTTCCCCTAAGTAATTTTTGCCTGATCGTGCTACTCCCTTTTCTTGTGAGTCGGCTGATGATGCCGTAATCGTTGGTGATTCGGCGCATGAAGTTGCGCCGAAGTGTGATGATGACTCTACTATCTCCGATGGAGAAGGTGGATCTTCGGAACACTTTTACGCACCCCGGTGGGATGAGGAATGTTCCCTTTCGGATGCGAAGATTTGCACCTCCATATTGGGTGAGGCTGTTCTTCTTACCACCGTTGACCTTGAGTTCTCGGATTCCCCCCTTTATGACTCATGTGACACCGACAGTGATCTATGCTTGGATCCTGCTAGGAGTGAGACCAGGACCACTCCCATTATTTTTGATTATTTTAGATCTTCATCTCCTTTATTTATTGATCCCCTTTCTATATCTGATCCTGTGCTGGTTGAATCTTCGCAGGTGCTTCAGGAGGAATTGGAGCTGTCAGCTCGAGTCATGGATGATAACATCCTCTTTCGAGAGGAGGTTGATTCCTCCTCCGTTGAGGAATCTCCATTCTTTGCTTTCTCCTCCTACCATCTCCCTGTAAACGATACCTTGCTAGGCAAGGATTTATTTTATGGTGAGATGAGTAAGGACCAACTCTCCTCCTCTTCTTACTTCCTATTTCCTCTACCTGTGTCGGGCATGTATTATTATTAAGGTAGAGGGGTAATTATTTAATCGCCGTATCGGTACACGTTACCGAAACGGATAATGGAACAGTTACCTGTGCACTTTTCTTTTCATAGGCCAATAAGCTAGGACCTTTTCCTTAGCCGAATAAGTTGTGTTGGGTGGACAATAACCCCAGTATTTATCTTACATTTCCTGTATTTATATTTTTCATGTCTATTTTAGTTTTAGTATTTCTTTGTTTTTGCTCTATTTTTCTTTTGTTTTTGCGGAGCTCACCCCTGCAAGTATTCATGGCAAATCGTATTGGTAGGGTTGTGATTCTTCATATGGCAGACCTGCTTCTGTGTTTTCGCGTGTCTTCTGGTATGCTCACTAGCTGAGCATTGGGTAACCTCTTCCCTTGTCCCTATCTAATTTTAATTGCAATATAATATGTTGTGTAGCTTAGTTTAAGTCTGGGGGAGAGCCAGTATTTGTCACATTTTGCACGCGCACATTTCATTTGAATACTAGAAGCTTTTATTATTTTATTTTGATTAGTTCATTGCATCGCACACCACTGCACCAACATAAGCGTGTGCTTAGCTGTTAGCGTGCTGCGAGTTAAACTCGTTTCTTTTATATGATTTGGGAATTTTTTTGTGCTGGCATAGGATTGTGAGATAGAGTAAAATGTTGACCCTACTGTGCTATTAGTCAAGTGATCTTGTCTCATGTAGAAATTGGAGTAGATTTAATTTTTTTGTATGCTTATAATTTTATATTTTTCTAATTGCATAAATACTATTTATTCTACTCAAAAATTGGTGAATCCGGTGTGAATCCGACGGAAACTTAGGGATGTGTGTAGAGGCCATTAGATTTGTATTGCTCGAGTCGGGAGGATGGATAGTGTTTCTCGTTGGCTAGAACTTGCCCGAAGCTATTCTTGAAGCATGGGTATAGGTTAGTTCAATCGCATGAGCGTGATGTAGGACATCATTTTGGACCGGTTGAGCTTCGTACCGTTCCTAACGTCTTATTCTCAGTAGCCCCGTTGTGCCTACCCTTCCTTTTGACTCAGCTCCACCATTATTTCACCAAAGCCTCACAGCCGATCCAAGTCGCACACCCAAGTCAAGCTTTAGTGTTTTACATTTTCATTTTGGTGTGTTGATGTGGTGATATTTCTTGTGAATATGTGGATGAGCTCCAAAGGTTTTATTTGCTGAATTTGTTAAAATAAAAAGATGATTTGAAAAAAAATATACAAAAAAAATAATTGTGAAAAGAAAAAGTATAATTGAAAATTCTATTTGAGATGAGATTCTATTTGGAGTAGGCGGTGCACACACCCATATTTTAAAAATTAAGTCTGGGGGTGTGGTGTGCCTGCATGTATTTTGGTTAGCGGATAGCTTCTTTTTTATGCTAGCTCATTTGGATTAGGTGCGTAGCCTGCTTATTTATCTTTGTTTACCTCACCGAAACACAAGCCCAATCTCCTCACCTAAAGTCTTGCTGATTCGTGTGTGAACCAAACCAGTGTCATGGAGAGAGTGCGAAAGGGCAAGCATATGGTCACCGACATTGGTGGATTCCTTTGGAGGTTATCCCGAGCCCCAATCTTTGGCAATGCTCGCCTTGAGATTAGTCTACTTTCTACCTACGCGTGACCGGAAGATTCACCATGATTACATTTTTGAGTAGTAATAAAATGTTGACACGCATTGTGAAAAGTATAAGCTATGTTGTATACTTAGAAATTTCCTCTATTATATTTTTACGCATGCGATCATGCGACTTCGCATGGTACTCCGTATCTCAATTTCTATGTTAGCTAGTTTATTTTCCTTATCTGCATAGATTTTGTTTGCTCGGGACGCACAAACATTTAAGTCTGGGGGTGTGATGAATCCAAGTTATATACATATTTTTGGACTCATCTGGGCCAATTTTCTTGTCATTGCACTACACTTGAGAGCCATAATTGTTCGTATTTGTTACTCTGTCCAATTCATATTAAGTGCACTTTAGGCCCATTTTGTGTGATTTCATAATTATTGTTCTTTTCCCTACTGGGTGTTTTTGTGTCTCGAGAATGTGGTGTGCCCATTCTGGTGGCTTTTTGGTTTTTTACTTCAAGTCCAAGGGTCTTGTGCGTATTTCGGGATTGTTTAGAAATACCAAATGGTACAGGAACACTATGCATGATTAGTGGATCTATTGCGCACGACCACAGGTCGTGCGCCACTGATCATGAGCACTATATTCTCCATTTTCCAAGTTCCGTCTGAAGCAACCGCACGACCACTGGACATAGTGCGCACGACCGCTAGTCATGAGCCACTGCTCGTGCATGTTATCCCATTTTTCAGGAGTTCTGCCATAGCTGATCGCACGATCATTGGATTCAGTGTGAACAACCATTGTTCGTGCGCCACTGATCACACACATTACTGTTTTCTACTTTCTATAAATATGCAGGTTCTGCCCTTATTCCAAATTCTGGATTTTTTCTCCGCCATTTTCGTCTCCGAGGAGGGTTACACCAATCTCCTTCTTCCACCACTATAGGGAGGGGCTCCCGGCAAGCTTTCAATGCCAAATTCAAGTCGGAGCTTCCTCTCGGCCTCCTCCTTCATCCTTGAGCTTCAAGAAGGGTTTGACCTACCTTTCACCGTCAAGCTCGGAGGAGTTTGTGTCATCCTCCACCGAATCATGACACAAAGAAGATGGGTCCATTGGGAGTTAGTGTCAGCCTCCTCTACCCCGGACACAGTTGAGGACCAAACTTGGACGCAGATTGACAACCCGGAGATTCCATCCATGAATCCTCAGCAAGACTTCGGATCCGGTCGATTTTGCACTCTCTTCTTCTTTTGTTGTTGATAGTGTAGTTTGATCTCTTGTATATGATGAAGTGTGCCTAATTTGTTATACATTTGTGTACAATCATGTCTATTTGATTTTATATTAATGTTATTTGCTTGAGGTGCGCTATTATCCATCCTATACCACTTAGTGTCGCACTAGCATTTGCTAGTGGCGTGCGTAGCGAAGAGGTGATCACGACCCTCATTCCGCCATCCTAACCACCTCATCCGCAAGCCTACTTGTCCATCCGCCTAGCGATTCGGTGCATAGCATCACGTATAGTTTTCCATCTGTCTAGCGAAGCATTGCATAGCGACATTGCATAGGAGTAGTTTATTAGTGTTTTACTTTCTTTTTCCGCAACAATCAAAACCCCCTTCGTGAACATCGAACTAAGGACTTTAATCTCAAGTCCTCCTAAAAATTAACTCCACCTTACTGTGTTCGTTGAGAGATCGATACTTGGGAAAGCCTCCCCATTTTATTTTACTTGTGCGACCGGTA
This sequence comes from Platanthera guangdongensis, assembly GCA_039583875.1. Lineage (NCBI taxonomy): Eukaryota > Viridiplantae > Streptophyta > Magnoliopsida > Asparagales > Orchidaceae > Platanthera > Platanthera guangdongensis. Next base: position 71,010,851 of record CM077155.1, on the reverse strand, counting down.
CACTTGCGTAAACCGCATATGTGGCCTGATTTTGCAAAAAATATAATAAATGCCAAATAAATTAGGAAAAATATTATCTTCTGGATTTAATCTTATAATATCATGATTGACCCCAGTAATAATCTTAGGTCATTTGAATGAATATTTGGAGGGGTAACAAATCATGCACGTCATGTAGTTAATTAGGTCTGAACATAGTAAAATTATAGAATTAAGGAATCATTGTTAAATTTTCTCAAAGCGATTAGCAAGGTAGCCTAAAGACAAATTAATATTCTCAGAACTACCCAGATCACACTTTGATCATGCGGAAACCCAAGGAGCAAGTTAAACACCAACTACAAATGGAAGAACAAGCATGTCTTATATTCATTCACACTTCTTTACTAGGAGAGGTATATGCAGCGAGACATGATTTCGCTAGTACACAAGCTACAAATAGAAAGAACAAAACAAGTCGGGCGAACAACACTGGAGACCGCCGAGACCGCCTAGTCTGCCAAGATTGTCGAAGCTGCCCGAGCTGCAACTGCTACAAGCCGAATAGAACATGGAGTCCATCGAGACCGCGAGGTCAAGCGGACACACTGTTATTCGCTGCCTGCTGAAGAACCGAGGTACAGACCGCCTACCCGCCTGATACCGGCAGATAGGATAATGGAACTTGAACAAGCTGAAGCAGAAAATTGACATGCTACTGAAGCGACCAGCTGAGACCGCAGAGATCGCACACTTCAATGCCCAACTCCTGGATCCTTGAAGCTAGTCGCACGACCTGCACACAACAAACCGTCAGCACAGCTCAACCCGCACGGACAGAAAACCGCAGACCGCAACACTTGCCCAAGCCCAACTTACTGTTCACTCTATTACTCTAGACATGACGGGGGGATCTATTTATAGGCGAGGTGAGGAGTGTGGTCACCACCCTAGTGCATAGAATCACAGCCCCAGCTCGCGCGCTAACTCAACCCAGTCCGCCAAGTCCGCACGGACTTGACCAGACCATACCTCCAGGATCCAGAGCAAAAAAGCCAGTCCGCCTCTATGCGTACTCACATACTGCCGACCTGCCTAACACTGGCACAAAGCCAGTCTGCGTAAAGCAAACAACACTAGACCACCACCCAATACTTCACGCGGACACCCCCGCAACACAAGCCGCAACAGCCCGCAATACCATATCACGCGGACTCAGGAGACAATCCGCAGAGCTCGGCAAATAACGCCACCTCGCCAAGAGTCCATGACCAACAGGCATTCCGCTTGGTCAACAACGGACTCTGCAAACACTGTAGACATTGAGAACTTGTCATAACAAATGATCAAGTCCAGCAGCCCACCAAGCACTGGCGCGAACACGGCGGACACAAAATCTCTAGACCGCCAACCAACAGAATAGTCCTCCCCAGGATGGGTAACATCCACGACATCATGGATACCTCAACAAGAAGCAAGGCACCGTCCACACAAATGCGGACTCCGCGGACGCCAAAACACGGAAAAGGTCAGAGTCCGAAAGCTCTACCCGCACAGCTCTCCACAGCGGTCACCTGCCGGACTCCAACACCAGTCCACGTAGTCCTCCTCAGCAGAACATCGCTGCACCACCTGAGCTCAGCAAAGGACACAGCCGAACTCCAGGGCCAGTCCGCAACAGCAGACTCGCCAGTTCGCCAAGCCTCCTGTGGAAGAACACCCAAACCGCTGGACAATAAGCTTGCAAAACCACAAGGCCGCAGAACAGAGCACTGCCTACAGCCCGCAAAACGCAGTCCGCTCAGTCCATTTCGCTATAAGCCCGACATCCTTGGCCATAGGCCAATCAAGCCGCACAACAGACCGATCAAGCCGCATACCAAGCCGCACAAGCCGCTTCTGAATAAGCCAAGCCACCAAGACAGCCAACACCCAGGCCGCAACCCGCAGTCCGCCCAGGCTGTGGATTCAGTTCGCTCAGGCTGCTTAGACCGCTCGGCTTGTCCATCACCCACTTCCACTTCACAAATTTCAACACTCCCCCTTAAAGTGACAAGTTGTGATCAAGCCCAGCAAGCTACGTAACCGCTAAAATGACCCCTTCAATAGTAGCTTCGCGAAGATGTCAGCAAGATTATGTTCACTCCGAACATGTCCGACCAGAAGAGATCCCTCCAACACCTTCTCCCTTATGAAGAGGTGCTCGATCTCAATATGCTTGGTCCTTGCGTGACACACTGGATTGTTTACCAGTTTGAGAGCACTCTCATTGTCACCCCGGAGTAAAGTATGCCCTTACACTTCTTCATGAATATCCTCTACAAGCCTCCGCAACCAGATGGCTTCCCGAGTAGCCAAGGCCGAAGCCTTATACTCAGCTTCTGTAGTAGACACAGACACTGAATCCTGCTTCTTGCTACACCATGAAATTCAAGCTGAATCATAGTGAAAACATAACCCGAAGTTGATCTCCGATCATCAGAGTCACCACCATAGTCAGCATCCGTGTACCCAAGCAAAGCAAAGTCCGCATCTCTACTATAGAGGAGTCTCATATCAGAAGTTGACTTGACATACTTCAGAATGTTATTCGTCGCCGTCATATGAGACTTACTTGGTTCAGCCATAAACCGACTTACTCAGCCAACAGCATAAGCAATGTATGGCCTTGTAATCGTCAGGTAGATCAACCTCCCTACAAGAGCTCTGAACACCAAGGGAACAGGAAGAACCCTTCCTTCAACTCGTCGAAGCGTCAGCCCATGTTCCAGTGGAGTAGAGCAACTCTTCCCTTCGCCCATGCCAAACCGACTTACAATGCGATCTACATATCCCTTCTGGCAAATGAGAATCCCGCACTCCTTCCTCTCCACTTCAAGACCGAGAAAGTGATGAAGCTCTCCCAAGTCTTTCATCTCGAAGTGTATAGCTAGCTCGGCCCTGAGCCTAGCTACTTCCTCCTCTGAATTCCCTATGACGATCATGTCATCCACATACAGCAGGACCAAGACTTGAAGCTCACCCTTCTTCTTGACGAACAAGTTAGAATCCGAGTTGGAAGCAAGATAACCGCAGAATTGCAAATACTCTGTTATCTTCCTATACCAAGCTCTAGGAGCTGGCTTCAACCCGTAGAGAGCCCTCCTGAGCTTGCAGACATAGTCCAGATGAACTTTAAAAACAAATCCAAGTGTCTGATCCATGAAGATGTCCTTGTCAATCTCTCCGTAAAGAAAAGCGCTCTTCACATCAAGCTGCCACATTCTCCATCCCTTGCAAGCAACTAAGGCGATCACCAATCAAACTGAAGTCATCTTTGCAACCGGACTAAATGTCTCCTCATAGTCTTCTCCATACTGCTATGAGAATCCTTGATCGACCAGGTGAGCTTTGTACCTATCAATTCTCCCATCAGCCTCTTCTTCAACTTATACACCCACTTGCAAGTCACTGTAGTAATGCCATCAAACTTGGGCACAAGATCCCAGGTTTCATTCTTCTTGAGAGCAGCAATCTCTTCCTTCATGACATCATCCCACTACTTGACTCCAGTTGCCTCATTGAAGTTTACAGGCTCCCGCTCATCCAGAGGACCTACAAATAAGCAAGAGATAAAGCTCACTTCATTCCCATCACAGTACCGAGTAGGTGGCTTCACAACCCTCTTCGATCTCCGAAGAGGCTGTTCCTTGCTCAGTACTTCTGTTGCTTCCTCAGGCTCAACACCACCTTCAGGCAAGCTTTGAGAAATGCTCCCCCTGCTTCTTGAGCCAGAAGTCTCAACACCAGAAGTTGAAGCAACAGGAGCTGCTGGTGAAACAACAAGCTCCTCTTCCAAGCCTTCAGCAGCCACCTGCTGTTCTTCATCAACCTTGCTTCCGGTTAGCTCGACTGAGCCACCTACATATGATGTCAGCTCGTCAAATACAACATCTCTTGCATAGTGAACTTCTTCGTCGCAGGATCCATGCATTTCCATCTCTTTTTCCACTCATCGTAGCCAACAAAGACAAGCTTCCTTTCCTTTGCATCCAGCTTAGTACGTGAAGCATCCGGGACATGCACATTGCAAGTTGAACCGAACACCTGAAGGTGTTCCACACTAGGCTTCTCCTTCAGCAACAACTCAAAAGGAGTCTTCATGTTGATCGGGCTAAGAGGCATCCGATTGATGACGTAAGAAGCACAAGACATCCCCTCCGCCTAGAAGGACCTTGGAATGTCTTTCGCATGAAGCTGGCATTTGCAAGTCTCCGTCAGATGACGGATCTTCCACTCCGCTACTCCGTTTTGTTGTGGAGTATGAGCACAAGTGAGCTTTTGTTGAATCCCAAGCTTCCTGTAGAAATTAGAAAACTCAGAGGAGACAAACTCACCACCATTGTCTGTTCTAAGCTTCTTAATCTGCAAGCTAAGCCGTCCCTCTACCAACTCCTTGAACTCCACAAACAATCGGAAGGCTTCAGACTTCTCCTTCAAGAAATATACCCAAGTGTATCTTGAGTAGTCATCAATCAGCACAAGCATGTATCTGCTTCCACCAAGGCTTGCAGTGACTGTTGGTCCCATCAAGACTCCATGGATGCACTCCAATGGTATCTTGCTTCTCATTTATGACATATCAAACGGAAGACGATGATCCTTGTCATACTGACATCCCGCGCAAACGTGACCATCACCAAATGAAGAAAACTTAGGCTTGAGGCTTCTGTTAGCAATAGCCTTCATCTTATCCATTCCTACATGCCTCAGCCTTTCATGCCAAATAGCAGCGCTATTGTTTGCTCTCATCCGATCAACATAAGAGTTAGTAGTAAGAACAAACAAGTTCTTAAGTCTCCTCCCAACATGAGCAACATCAGCCTTAACTACTTATATGTTGCGAAGGAACTTCACTTTTGTTGGCCCAAACAGAACGTGATAACCCGCATCGACCGCATTGGCCACCGAGAAGCGGTTCTTCTTCATGCCTGGCACGTGATACACACTCCTTAACGTCAGTGGCCCCATATCACTACCCAAAGACACAACACCCTCCTTCTCAACTGCATAAACATTATTATCAACAGTTATAATAGCTTCATTACCTGAGTAGGCTTGTAGAGAAGAGAACTTTGACTTGTCTCCGGTGAGGTGATGACCACACCCGGAGTCCATGATACAATCATCGTTGAAGTTGACAGCAGACAATGCACGAACACAAGTGCCCGTCATGAAGGCTCTGCCCCATCCAACTTCCTCGCTCTTAGAGTAAGCTTCCTCCATGCCTACAGCATGCCCAGGCTGCAGTTTGACCTTGCAATCACGCTTGAAGTGTCCCCACTGATGACACATGTAGCACTTCAGGTTCTTCTTACAATCCTTCTTAGGAGCAGCGCTCCTCTCTGACTAATGAGAGGTTGAAAGCTCATTTTCAGAAGTGTTCTTATTCTTCTTCCCTTCCCATCCCTTCTTCTTCTTGCCCGTAAAGAGTGTTTCACTGCTCTCCTTAGAGACAGTGACTCCATCCATCTGCCTTGCCAAGCTTTCCTATGAAGCAAGCAGATTCTCAAGCTCCAGCAAAGATGGTTGAGTAGCCTAGCCCTGAACTGATGTCACAAAGGCAACATACTCCTTCCGCAAGCCGCGGATTATGTGCCTTTTTGACTTGGCCTCAGAGATAGGCTCATCAGGATCAAGGACTGATATCTCTGCATATAGACTCTTCATCTTCAAGAAGTATTTAGAGATAGTCAGGTCTCCTTGAGTTGTCCTGGCAAACTAATTCTAAAGAAACAGAAGTCTCGCCACATTCTTCCTATTGAACAACTCATCAATGGTTGTCCAAATGTCAGCAGCAGACTCACATCAAATGATGTGATCAAACAGTTCTGGTGACACGACCCTCTTGAGAACAAACTCTGCCTTTGCATTTGTTTTTCTCCAAAGCCTCACCTGCTCAGTAGTGCCAAATGCAGCAGTCACTTCCTGTCTGTCATCACCATCGATGACCTCCCATAGCTCGTCACCCAGATGGTAAGTCTTCATGCACGACTTCCACTTCTTGAAGTTAGTCAGCATTAAGAGTTTAATGCCAAGACCTCTTGCATAGCTTACTTCCTTTGCAACAACCGTTGGTTAAGCAAACTTCCAGAAGCATAGAGCACCAACACAGGTTGATCACCACTCAAGCATAGAGCAACAACACTAGTTGAACACCGCTCAAGCAACTGAACCTCCCTCTTATACCATGTTAAATTTTCTCAAAGCGATCAACAAGGTAGCCTAAATCCAAATTAATATTCTCAGAACTACCTAGATCACACTTTGATCATGCGGAAACCCAAGGAGCAAGTTAAACACCAACTACAAATGGAAGAACAAGCAGGTCTTATATTCATTCACACTTCTTTACAAGGCAAGGTATACGTAGCAAGACATGATTTCACTAGTTCACAAGCAACAAACAGAAAGAACAAAACAAGCCGGGCGGACAACACTGGAGACTGCCGAGACTGCCTAGACCGCCAAGATTACTGAAGCCGCCCGAGCTGCAACTGCTACAAGCCGAATAGCACACAGAGTCCATCGAGACCACGAGGTCAAGCGGACAAACCGTTATTCGCTGCCTGCTGAAGAACCGAGGAACATACCGCCTACCCGCCTGAGAATGGCGGGCAGGTTAATGGAACTTGAACAAGCTGAAGCAGAAAACTGACAAGCCGCTGAAGCGACCAGGTAAGAACGCAGAGACCGCACACTTCAATGCCCAACTCCTGGCTCCTTGAAGCTAGCCGCACGACCTACACATAGCAAACTATCAGCACTGCTCAACCCGTGCGGACAGAAAAATGCAGACCACAACACTTGCCTAAGCCCAACTTACTGTTCACTCTGTTACTGTAGATGTGCCAGGGGGGATCTATTTATAGGAGAGGTGAGGAGTGTGGTCACCACCCTAGCGCATATAATCATTGCCCCAGCCCGCACGCTAACTCAGCCCAGTCCGCCAAGTCCCCACGGACTTGACTAGACCATACCCCCAGGAGCCAGAACAAAAAAGCCAGTCCACCTCTATGCGGACTCACATGCTGCCAACCTGCCTAACACTGGCACAAAGCCAGTCTGCCGAAAGCAAACAGCGCTAGACCGACACCCAAAATAGCACGCGGACAACCCCGCAACACAAGCTGCAATAACCCACAATACCACATCACACGGACTCAGGAGACAGTCCGCAGAGCTCGACAAACAATGCCGCCCCGCCAAGAGTCCACGACTAACATGCAATCTGCCTGGTCAATAGCGGACTCTGCATACACTGCGGACACTGAGAACTTGTCATAGCAAATGATCAAGTCCAGCAGTCCACCAAGCACTAGCGCGAGCACGACGGACACAAAAGCTCCAGTCCGCCAACCAACAGGACAGTCCGCCCCAGGATGGGTAACATCCACTACATCATGGATAGCCCGACAAGAAGCAAGGCACCGTCCACATAGATGCAGATTCCACGGACGCAAAAGCACGAAAAAGGGCAGAGTCTGCATGCTCTACCCGTACAGCTCTCCACAGGGTCACCTGCCGTACTCCAATACCAGTCTGCGCAATCCTCCTTAGCAGAACATCGCTGCACCACCTTAGCTCAGCAAAGGGCACATCCGAACTCTAGGGCCAGTCTGCAACAGCAGACACCGCGGACTCGCCAGTTCGCCAAGCCTCCTGTGGAAGAACACCCAAACTGCTGGACAACAAGATTGCAAAACCACAAGGCCGCAGAACAAAGTACTGCCTACAGCCCGCAAACCGCAGTCCGCTCAGTCTGTTTCAACAGAAGCCCTACATCCTTGTTCATAGGCCAATCAAGCCGCACAATAGACCGATCAAGCCGCATACTAGGCCGCACAAGCCGCTTCTCAATCATCCAATCCTCCATGATAGCCAACACCCAAGCCGTAACCCGCAGTCTGCCTAGGCCGCGGACTCAGTCCGCTCAGGCCGCTTATACCTACCGGCTTGTCCATCACCCACTTCCACTTCACAAATTTCAACAATCATGTGAACCTCGATATGGGATAAAGGAGATACTTGGTATACTTAATCGGTGGAGTATGAATAAGGTCACCATTAGAAGTCAACTGTGAGAGCCTGGTTGAATAGGGGAAAGGTTGTGCTTGGGATCGACGATCGATCGTCTTTCCCTTGGAGAAAGTCTAAATACACTTAGGGTTAGATCTAGTGTAAGATCAATAGAGTCAGACATGGGTAGATACTAACAATAATAAGTAACTTGCGAAAGGGAGCTTTGGGCTTCACCCTATCATAGTTCCTGCTGCACTCGAGATATCTTCATAGGGAATGCCCTGGGCAGTCCAAGGTTAACCCTAAACTATAAGGCTAAACTGTTAGTGCAAGATTAATTCTAAGTACTTCACTTTCACTAACCCCGTAGTCATGATAGGATAGTATATTTACACTCACAGGCGGTAGGTTTGGCAGTGTTAGGTACAGACAGGTTAGTCTAGGGAGCCAGTGGCACAGAAGGTAATTTTGACGGACAGGTGAGTCCAGGGAGCCGATGGCTCGGAGATTCATATTTATCATAATTTCTTGTGCATAAAGGTGGTGGGTCTTCAGTATAAGATGGTTGATCGCACCGACGTCGATACGTTAACTCGGCAAGTGTGGTTCTCACTTAGACAGGGAAAAGAATGGCGGGTTTATCATCATTAGTATGTGATGACTCTGATGTGTCCTTCAGAGCCGTACTTAAGGGCTATACATGGTAGTTCAGTTAACCACCTAGGAGTGGGGTGGCACAACCCACTGTCTCCATTGGGCACAACAGAAACTCCTGGGAGTGAAGCTAGCTTCCAAAACTCGGGAACTAAAGGTCTGTGCACATAGATTCGGGTATGTATGTTGCACTTGTATGAACATAGCATTAAACCAGAATAACATATCATATCATATCATTATTGCAATTAAACCACTACACTTATCGTATAAATTTGTATCAGACCTTTTATACGATAGGCCTTGCAAAAACGACCCCTTAACTTATGAGTTTGTATGAGCATTCTTTTAAGTTAATTTTATTTATTTTATAACTTGCTTTACTTTACTTTATCTGTGGTAGAATGTAGTCGTAGCTATTTATTTGTACTATTATTACTTATAGTGTAGCATGTGTTTACTGCTCTGAACTTTACCTTGCTTACATTATTGCTACCTTATTATAGTTCCTTTGTAGGGTAGTTGTCACCTGGTCTTGTTCATTCTCCACCTTAAATATCTCTCCTTCCCTCCTCCCTGCACGGTGCCTACGAGTCACGGGGGTGAGGCGAGAATGATAGTGGCTTAGTATTTTGACTAACGGTCGGTGGAGCACATCATTTTAGGAATTCGAGGTGATGCACAAGTTGCAAGAGGATGGTAGTACTTGAGAAGCAGTTGTTCCGCGCTACCGCTACTACTCGGCGACAGATTGAGGATGATTTTTAGTTTGCTTCCGGTAGATGTGTGAGTTGTGTGAGAGAGATTATTTGTATTAGACGCGTATCGGGCTTAAGAACATTTTCTACTCTCTTTCATACTTTGTACTTATTGTGGACTATTTCTCTTTTATATATATTGATAGTGAGCTTTGATCTATTGACTTGTATTACTTACTCTCTATTTTGTTGGCCAACTATGATGTGATCATTTTATACGGCAGGATCGGCGGTATGCGGTGGATTTAAACTTCGTAGTTGGAGTCACCGTAATGCGGTGGTTCAATGTGTAAGACCCGATGGTGAAGAAACAAATGGGGGACTTACATCAGATATAACAATGTCTATTCTGCTGACAGACTTGCACTTATTCTGTTAGTAGGTTGGGAGGTCTTGAGAGAAGACTGCCTCCTTACTCTTGAGCATTGGGGCTGGTGCACCAAACACAAATGTTTCATAATGGGCAATTTGGATTTCCTCTTGGGCTGCCATGAAGGCACTTGCACCCTTGCTATATCTACCACCTAGTGTAGAACATCTATGATTCCACTAGTGGATCTATCATTCTCCCAGTGACCATAGATACTCTCTTGTTCATACTTGTTAGAAGGTTATGGAACTCTCTTGAATGGAATAGGAGGCTTGGAGGCTAGTGGCTGCACTGGAGCTTTGCCCTTTCCTTTGGGATTGGCAACTCTTGTGTCACCCATGAAGCCCAACCCCTTATTACACTTTTGGGAGGTGAAGGAGTCTATCAAGGGCAGCACTGAACTTGGCTATGAATAACTAGCCACTATCCACATCTCCCTCTGCAGTAGCTCTTAAAGGTACCTTATTCGATTTTGCTGGTACTGTATGGTGCCTAACTAGACAAAGGAAATAGTTTCTAATTCACTAATTTTCGTCATTTTCAATCCAGTAGGGAAGTTGCATCTACATGCTGGGAAGCAGCAAGCACAAAAGAAGAAATCTCCTTAGCCTACTTCTTAGCCATCAACTTGCTTTTCTTGAAAGAATACATCAAGACACCATACTTGTCAATAATAGAATTGGCATCTTTTTCTGATTCAGACCAATCTTCATCACAAGATGGAGATGTCTCTAACTCAAATCTGGTTTCATAACCAGTTTCAGTGGAGTGATTTGACTGAGAATGTACCTTGACTGGATCAGGCTGATCCTGGCTAGTTTCCTAATCTATCAAGGCCATTAGTCCATAACAGCAACTGTCTTCATCTTTACCTCCATCCACCTCTAAATCACTATCTGGCTGTGATAGTGGGGCCCTAATTTCTATCCTTGCAGTAGGATAATCTTCATAAGTTTCTTTGATTGAAGAGAACAGCCCTACGTAGGTTTCCTCTTCTTCATCTTTTAACTCTGAAGAGGAAGAGTCAGTCCAACTTTTCTGCTTTTTAGCCATATAGGACTATTCTTTCTTGCCCTTATGGTGATGGTGCTGCTTCTAGTCACAACCCGTATTTTCTCCTAATTTAAGAAGTATTAGAGTGTGAGAAAACACGCGTCATGATGCCACGTCGAGCAGGGGATAACTGTCGACGCTCAGGAGAACACCATCTAACTAGACTATAAATATTCATAAGTTTAAAGATTAGAAAAAAAATTTAGTTATATTTTAAAGGCCGTATCCCTCGGCTAAGTGGATCACCTAGTCCACAGTTTACAAACTATACTTATATGCAGCGGAAAATACTTTATTTATATTTGACATCCTATGAGAGTGCATAAGTGACCACCGAGATCAACTTATACTATGCAAGACTCAAAATTTATTTTATATTATAAGTAAGAAAATGATCTTTTTTACGTTGCTTGGAGAGTAGTGTATGAGTTTTATAAAAACATGCTGATCATGAGATATACTTATAATAGTGTTTTTTTAGGTTTAAAAGTAACTAGCAATCTAGCATAAATCTTCCCAAGAGCAAGTAGACTATCTCTAGAAAGGTAGCAGTAAAAGAAACATATCTAGTATCACAGGTAATAAACCATCAGCGGCCGTCAACAACCTGACATGAACCTACTGGCGAGCATGTATGCCTGTAAGAAAACAGAAAACTGCCTCACAAGACCAAGAAACTGATCTCTATAGTTAAAGAGATCACCAGCAACAGCACAACAAAACTAGCCGCCTACTCGGCTACTAATCAGAACCTGAGGCATTCAGAGAAGAAAAAAATACCTCAGCAAGTAAAACAAGAAAATCTGAATAAGAGCATTATATCAAAATGGAACCAAAGAGAGTAAGAAAACATGACAGTAAAAGTAAGTGATGTCCAAAGTAAGCCAAAGTAGACCAAGCACAAGGAAACAACAACAAGCCCTGCTCAAATCATGCAGAGGCTACAAGGCAAAAGAAAAGAGAACTTGACACAATATGCTGCATTCTACAAGGAAGAAACACCTAACAATCCTAATTTGTGAGTTAATGGCAGTAGTAAATAATATGGACCTGAGTTGGTGACCAAAAATAGTCCCCCAAACAAAACAGTTCCAACTAAAAATTCACTGTATGAGCACAAGGCCACCACATACCCAGCCCGTACCTGGGATTAAAAGGTGGCGGACACGGCAATACCCAGCCCGTACCTGGGACTAAAAGGTGGCGACCACGGCTCGCACACAAAACATTCCACTCCTTTAGAGCGTCAAAATACCACTACCTGCCATAACCCACGATTCAGACTTCAAACAAAATAAAGGAAGAAACGAATGGCCGACAAGACATCCCCACCTAGGAGGTAATCACTCGGGAAGAAAATAAAATGAAAGAAAATTTCGGTTAAGGCAAAAAAAATAAACGTCGAACTCAGATCACAGGAAATCGTCGATCTCAACCCACAGGAAATCGTCGATCTCAAGCCACAGGACATCGTCGATCTCAAGCCACAGGAAATCGTCGAACCCAGTTCGACTATTTTTTTTGTGGAACACAGGTAACATAAAATCCTCGAACTCAGTTCGACGATTTTCGTCGAACTCAGGAAGCAGGCAATCATCGAACTCAGTTCGACGATTTTCGTCGAACACAGGACACAGGAAATCGTCGAACTCAGTTCGACGATCCCCGTCGAACTCAGTTCGACGATCCCCGTCGAACTCAGGCAACCGGAGATCGTCGATCTCAGTTCGACGATTTCCGTCAAACTCAGATCGACGATTTCATCATACCCTCCTCAAATCTCCAGACCACTACTACAAGCCCAGAATCACTCTAATCCTCAAGACTATGGAAAGGAAAAGAATTTTTGCTACTGCTACCACAACTGTCAAGCCAAATTTACACCCAAATCGAGCCTACCCATGAAATACTCAGCATTATAACACTATAACAAACTGACCATAGGCTTAAAAATTTGCAGCAAAAGAGAAATCTGGCAAGACTAAGTAGCATTCCTAGGTTCTAAGAACAGGAAGTTAAACTATCTGGAATAGGAAGCAAAAATCTGATATCTGGACAAGAAGGAAAAAATTTTGTAGACTTAAACAACGAGGTTTTAGGCTAAAAAAAACTAGACATTGATTAAATCTGGAAGGGTTAAGTCAACAGCAACAGGAACCTAGGTGAATAAATTCTACTTGGCAAGGGCAAGGAGTACCACTTGCCTCAATTTCCAGCGATTTATCTTGCACAGTCCTTCCTCTCTCTCGGCTCTAGCCGCAACAGCACCTAAACCAGGATTCTAGAGTTTTAATGGCGGAAAAGGATAAAACCAAAAATTTTGAGACACCTAGAAACACCACGAAAATTTAATCTCTTACCGTAGGAATGAAGGTCTAGGCGAGAGTAATCCAAAACCTCTTTCGGAATAGAATTCCGTCCACTAACACTCCCGGAATCGGCGTCCGAAGCCAAGGGCAGCCCGCCGGTTTTCCTCTCTTGCACAGGGATGGCGGTTGTATTCCAAAAAGACAAAGAACATCCACAGTGGCTTTTCTAAATAAGGCTATATATAGATTGCGGCTAAATCCCAAATATTTTCTATTCTTAGCCAATCCAAACGCTGCCAGCCACCTATTCACCATAACTGCTACTATCTAAACGAAATATCTATATATAATATATAATATTGCATTAATATAAATAAAATACAAAATGACGCGAAACCAGAACATCCTCGGAATTCGACGAAATTTGCACCGTAGCTAAATACCCACGCTACGAACACAACGACGAAGTCGAAATCAACTTTTCACGAACAAAACTCGAGTTATCACTACCCGAAGCCAAAACACAAGCATCCCCCGAGAGGCCTCACCGGTCAACAAAACAGACCCGGCTTGCTAGGGAATCTGGCCAAAAAGGCTACCAACAACCACCCAAGCACCCTAAAGAGCTAAGACCACGCTCTAACAAATGGCACATGCCAGAAACCCGTCAACGTAACGCCAAACGAGAATTCAATAATCGTAGAAAAATCGGGGGCGTTACAGTCACTCCCCCTAAAAGAAAGTTTCGTCCCAAAACTTTACGTACACAACTTCTACTATCGAAGGAAAGTAACAAAACAAGAGCTACTAGAAATAAAACGTACCAATCAAATCAAGGGAACCGATGAGGGTGAGCCTCCCTCATAGACGACTCTAGCTCCGAAGTCGCGCTTTCCAAATCCTGATTCTTCCATAGAACTTTCACCATCGGGATAGACTTTGTCCGCAACACCCGATCTTGAGTTTACAAGATGCGGAACGGCACCTCAATAAATGAAAGATTAAGCTCCAACTGGGGCACAACATCCAAGACTTACCCACTGCTTCGCACACGCTTCCGTAATTGGCTTACATGAAACACATTATGAACATCTGGGAAATTTGCTGGCAAATCCAATCTATATGCTGACACGCCAATCTGTTCAACAATCTTAAATGGGCCTACATACCTCGGATCCAATTTCCGGTTCTTACTGAACCTCTTAACACCAACCATCGGGGAAACCTTAAGAAACACAGGGTCCCCTACAAAAAACTCCAAGTCAGACCTACGCCGGTTGGCATTCTTCTCATATCTCTCCTAAGCTATACGAAGCTTTTCTCGAATAAGCTTCACTGTGACTTCCATTTCCTCGAGCGCATCCAGACCCAGCACCGGCCTCTCACTGACCTCGGTGCAAAACAAGGGAGTTCTGCAGCGCCTCCCATACAAAGCTTCAAACGGAGCCATTTGCAAGCTCTCATGGTAACTGTTATTGTATGCAAATTCCATAAGCCGCAAAGGCTCATCCAACGCTCCACCGTGGTCCAAGATATAGCACCTGATCTTATCCTCAACTATCTGGTTTACCCGCTCAGTCTGACCATTGGTCTGTGGGTGGTAAGCTGTAGAATACCTCAAATCTGTACCCAAACCCTCTTGCAGACTCCTCCAGAAGCTAGATGTAAAATGGGAGTCTCGATCCGAAATGATGCTAACTGGCACACCTTGTAAACAGATGACTTCATTTAGATACATATCTGTTATCTTTTTCAATGGATAGTCAATTTTGCACGGCACGAAGTGAGCACACTTCGTCAGTCTGTCCACTATAACCCAAACAGAATAAAATCTCCTTGGAGATCTCGGTAAGCCCGTAATGAAGTCCATAGAAATACTTTCCCAGTTCCAAGTAGGGATCTCCAATGGAGTTAACTTGCCACCAGACATTCCATGATCGACCTTCACACGCATGCAAGTGTGGCACTCAGCAACAAATCGGGCTATATCAGCCTTCATCCTATACCACCAGGCAATCTGCTTCAATTCATGATACATCTTTGTAGATCCAGGATGGTAGGCAACACTGGATCCATGAGCCTCTCTACAAATCATAACCCTGATGTCTCCAACAGCGGGGATGCAAAACCTTCCACGGTACTTCAAGGTACCAGCATCATCGATAGAAAAATCCGGCAACTCCCCTCTCTCAGTCCTGAGGTATAAGTGCAGAAGATCCGGATCTTCCTTCTGGTGCAACCTGGTAAGTGCAATCCAAGAAGGTTCTGCCACTGCCAAACTGCTCTGCATGTTACAGCGTCCCACAGAAATATACATCAGGAGGAACTCTTCCACTAAACGATCGGCAGTGAGATTAAAGATCTTCCTCGTCTTCCGGCTCAGGGTGTCGGCCACCACATTGGACTTGCCCGGATGATACTGTATCTCCACATCATAATCGGCCACACACTCTAGCCACCGCTGTTGGCGCAGATTCAACTCCTTCTGAGTGAACACGTACTTTAGACTTTTATGATCTGTGAAGATATTGCACTAAGCACCATAAAGTAGATGCCTCCACAGCTTTAGCGCATAAATCACCGCTGCAAACTCAAGGTCATGAGTTGGGTAATTTCTCTCATGAGTATTTAATTTCCTTGACACATACGCAATCACTTTTTCAGCCTGCATCAACACGCAACCCAGACCAACATGCGAAGCATCCACGTACACATCATACTCTACGCCGTCAGTAGGTAGGGTCAGAACAGGAGCAGTGCACAATCTGTTCTTTAGTTCCAGGAAGGCTTCTTCGCACTTCTCGCTCCAAACAAAGGTCGTGTTCTTCTGAGTCAATCTGGTCAAAGGTGCAGCCAGGGTAGAGAAATCCTCCACGAACCTCCTGTAGTAGCCGACCAACCCTAGGATGCTTCTAATCTCCTTGGGTGTGCCCGGCCTGCTCCAATCCATCACTGCTTTGATCTTTTCCGGGTCGACCGAGATCCCATCCTTATTCACCGCGTGTCCCAGAAACGAGACCTGAGGCAACCAAAATTCACACTTGCTCAGCTTCTCGAATAACTTGTGGTTCCTCAACTCCGATAGAACCAAGCGCAGATGCTTCTCATGCTCCTCAGTACTGCGAGAGTAGATCAACACATCATCGATGAATACCACCAGGAACTTGTCTAGAAAGTCCTTGAACACCCGGTTCATCATATCCATGAAAGCTGATGGTGCGTTGGTTAAAACAAACGACATCACTAGAAACTCGAAGTGTCCATGCCCCGATCTAAACGCAGTCCGTGGAATATCTGCCTCACGTATCCTGAACTGATGATAGCCAGAACGATGATCGATCTTGGAAAACACCGTGCTACGACGCAACTGGTCAAATAAGTCATCGATCCTCGGCAGAGGGTACCTGTTCTTAATGGTGACTTTGTTCAGCTCCCTATAATCGATGCACAACCTCATTGACCCATCCTTCTTCTTCACAAATAGAACAGGAGCACCCCATGGAGACGAACTCGTTCGGATAAAGCCTTTTGCCAACAACTCATCCAACTGGACTCGCAACTTCTCCAACTCACGAGGGGCCATCCGATATGGCGCCTTAGCAATAGGACATGTACCCGGTTCCAAATCAATCACAAACTCAACATCCCGCTCGGGGGGAAGACAAGGAAGGTCATCAAGAAAAACATCAGAGAAACCACGTACAACAAGAATATCTTCTAACTGTGGTACACTAACAGCAGTCCCAACCACCGAGACTAAACAAGAAAAACAATCAGAACAAAACAGCTTCTGAGCACATACCGCAGAAATGATAGGAGAATCCTGGCACGGATCAGCATACACACTTCTAGGCTAACCGTTGTCCTTGATGAAGTCCAAGCATTTCCCTTTGCACTGAATAACCGCATCATACTTAGACAACTAGTCCATGCCCAGAATAACATTGAAGTCCTCTAGATCAATCATCTTCAAGTCTGCCTTCGCAAGGAAGTCCCCCAACAAAACAGGGCAATCCAAAATGCCCAAATCTGATAACAAAGATTCACTAGAAGGGAGCTTGATGTAGAAGGTATCACAAACTTGATCTATAATCAACCGATAATACTCTACAAAAGTTCTAGCCACAAACGAGTGGGTATCGCTAGAGTCGAACAGAACACGCGCCCAACGGTTCTACACCTTAAATTTTCCTATAGGAGTACATAAGCAACTAAGTAACCACCAAAACAAAAACTATAACCATTCTAGCAAATAAAACTTTCAGGCTAGGAAAACGACTAATCTGAGATGACCTGAGTCGAAGTTTGAGCCTCCTCGGAAGAGATCACACTCAGCTTTCCTTTGCACTTATCCACACGCTGAGGCGGAGGTAAAGCCTGAAGTGGAACTGCCTGAAGAATAGGCTGGAACTAAGGACACCTTGTCTTGATATGGCCCTTCTGGCCACACTGATAGCAGACTTTATCCTTGGACCAGCACTGGGCAGCATCATGCCCGGGTCGCTTGCAAACAGAACATGAAACATCCTTCCTAGGAGCACCTTGAATAGCATGAACTTGCTCATTCTTCTGAGCTCCCGCCTTCTTGAAACACCTCTCAACAGGGTGGCCTGACCGGCCACAGAAGCTACACACAACCTTGCTCTTATTTCCCGAAGCAGCATCGAGGACCTGGGGTATTTCTCTTTAGCAGACTTCCTCTTGTCCTTCCTCATTTGCTGGCCTTTATTCTTTGCGGTCTCAATTGCCTCCACTTTCAGAGCAGCCTCCACTACCCCTGCATAAGTCTATGATCCATAAGCATTGGCTAAATGTTGAACCTCGCTACTCAAGCCACCAAGGAACCGCTTGACTCGATCAGCTTCAACACTCACCAACCCAGGGGTAAATTGGCTCAACTTACTGAACTCTATCTCGTACTCACTGACCGTGAGTTGCCTCTGCTTTAGGTGAAGGAAGTCGTTCATTAGTCAGTCACGCTCAACCGAAGGCAGGAACTTCCTCAACAACATCTCGTTGAATAATCCCCAAGAGCAACCAACTACCATGCTCCCATTTTCACTAAGCTACCAACTCTTAGCCAAACACTTAAGCTGATACGCGGCTATCATCACTCTCTGGTCATCTGCAATACCAGAGAATGAGAACATCTCCTCCATGGACATCAGCGAATCATCTATGACCATGAAATCTGCCTTCCCATCATATGTAGGTGGGCTAAGTCTCTGAAATTGAGAAATAAAGCCGATCTCTGCTGGCACCACCACTAGAGGTCTCAGGGGAGCAGGAGGGGGAGGAGCAGCTGACCCCCATGTAGGGGCTTGCACCCCCTGAGTCTGTCCTGCCACCACTACCACCAGAGACTAGATATGGGCCTGCATCTCCACCATCTACCTGGTCAAGGAATCGTTACTCTGCCGCAAGCTCTCGATCACCACACCACTCTGCGCTCTTGAAGACTCACCCTCAAACAGGGGAGTCGACCTAGTCGAAGGATGTCTCGCCATCCTAAAAACATAAAAACTGAGGTCGGAACCTAGTACAACAAATAAAACAAACTAGCAGTACAGACAATACATACATAAATATGAAATTTTAACTGCTATACTTGCTCTGGGATTTTATTTTATTTTTACAAAAGTGATGCTATGCTTAACCTATGATGGTTAACCACCATCAACTAACTCTTGTGCGTAGATCGGGAATGCATGAATTTATATACTTTTTCTGATTTAAAACCATGTGTGTACATATGTCATCCTGCAAATCTTTAGATTGGTGCGTTTTGCTTATGCAATGTTATGTTATGCATGATTGTGCTATGCATTCTAAAAAGGCCCTAATGCATGTTATGAGTGGCGTACGCATAAAAATGTTATGCATCCCATACTACATAACATTCTCATGCAACAAAAAAGAAACGTGCTAGTCGCATTCATGTGGTAAGGTTATGCATACCATACTACATAACCCTCACATGTTGCCCCTATGGTGGATCCATATACAGACACATATTATGCATCCCATACTACATAATATGCCCCGTATACTTCATATTATGCTATGAGTGTAGTGTTCGTGCTTCAGCCAAAACATGTTGAGGACATATCGGTGTGTGTATGATATGATGATTAACATCTATTACCTATAAGAAAAGGTTGCCCGACAAATTGTCAAGCAACCTCCCTCTGATACTAACTGTCACAATCCGCATTTTATCCGAATTTAAGAAGTATCAGAGTATGAGAAAACACGCGTTGTGATGCCACATCAAGTAGGGGAAAACTGTCGACGCTCAGGCGAACACCATCTAACTAGACTATGAAAATTCATAAGTTTAAAGATTAAAAAAAAATCAATTATATTTTTAAAGGCTGTATCCCTCGGCTCAGTGATCACCTAGTGCACAGTTTAAAAACTATACTTATACGCAGCGGAAAATTCTTTATTTATATTTGACATCCTATGAGAGTGCATAAGGGACCCCCCAGATCAACTTATACTATGCAAGACTCTAGATTTATTTTATATTATAAGTAAGAAAAAGATCTTTTTTACGTTGCTTGGAAAGTAGTGTATGAGTTTTATAAAAACATGTTGATCATGAGATATACTTATAATAGTGTTTTTTATGTTAAAAAGTAACTAGAAACCTAGTATAAATCTTCTCAAGAGCAAGTAGACTATCTCTAGAAAGGTAGCAGTAAAAGAAACATATCTAGTATCACATGTAATAAACCACCAACGGGTGTCAACAACCTGACACGAACCCACTGGCGAGCATGTATGTCTGTAAGAAAATAGAAAACTATCTCACAAGACCAAGAAACTGATCTCTACAGTACAAGAGATCACCAGCAACAGCACAGCAAAACTCGCCGCCTACTCGGCTACTAATCAGAACCTGAGGCATTCAAAGAAAAAAAGAATACCTCAGCAAGTAAAACAAGAAAATCTGAATAAGAGCATTATATCAAAATGGAACCAAGGAGAGTAAGAAAACATGACAGTAAAAGTATGTGCTGTCCAAAGTAAGCCAAAGTACACCAAGCATAAGGAAACAACAACAAGCCCTGCTCAAATCCTGCAGAGGCTAAAAGGCAAAGAAAAGAGAACTTGCCACAATATGCTGCATTCTACAAGGAAGAAACACCTAACAATCCTAATTTGTGAGTTAATGGCAGTAGTAAACAGCATGGACCTGAGTTGGTGACCAAAAACAGTCTCCCAAACAAAACAGCTGCAACTAAAAATTCATTATATCAGCACAAGGCCACCACATACCCAGCCCGTACCTGGGATTAAAAGGTGGCGGCCACAGCAATACCCAGCCCGTACCTGGGACTAAAAGGTGGCTACCATGGCTCGCACACAAAACATTCCACTCCTTTAGAGCTTCAAAATACCACTACCTTCCATAACCCATGATTCGGCCTTCAAACAAAATAAAGGAAGAAATGAATGGCCGACAAGACATCCCCACCTAGGAGGTAATCACTCGGGAAGAAAAGAAAATGAAAGAAAAGTTCGGTTAAGGCAAAAAAAATAAACGTCGAACTCAGATCATAGGAAATCGTCGATCTCAAGCCACAGGAAATCGTCGATCTCAAGCCACAGGACATCGTCGATCTCAAACCACAGGAAATCGTCGAACCCAGTTCGACGAATTTTTTTTTGTGGAACACAAGTCACATAAAATCGTCAAACTCAGTTCTACGATTTTCGTCGAACTCAGGACGCAGGCAATCGTCGAACTCAGTTCGATGATTTTCGTCGAACACAGGACACAGGAAATCATCGAACTCAGTTCGACGATCCTCGTCGAACTCAGTTTGACGATCCTCGTTGAACTCAGGCAACCGGAGATCGTCGATCTCATTTCTACGATTTCCGTCAAACACAGATCGACGATTTCATCATACCTTCCTCAACTCTCCAGACCACTACTACAAGCCCAGAATCACTCTAATCCTCAAGACTATGGAAAGGAAAAGAATTTCTGCTACTGCTACCAAAACTGTCAAGACAAATTTACACCCAAATCGAGCTACCCATGAAATACTCAGCATTATAACACTACAGCAAACTGACCATAGGCTTAAATATTTGCAGCAAAAGAGAAATCTTGCAAGATTAAGTAGCATTCCTAGGTTCTAAGAACAGGAACTTAAACTCTCTCGAACAGGAAGCAAAAATCTGATATATGGATAAGAAGGAAAAAAAATTGTAGACTTAAATAAGGAGGTTTCAGGCTAAAAAAAACTAGACATTGATTAAATCTGGAAGGGTTAAGTCAACAGCAACATAAAACTAGGTGAATAAATTCTACTTGGCAAGGGCAGGGAGTACCACTTGCCTCAATTTCCAGCGATTTATCTTGCACAGCCCTTCCTCTCTCTCTCAGCTCCAGCCGCAACAACAACTAAACCAGGATTCTAGAGTTTTAATGGCGGAAAAGGATCAAACCAAAAATTCCGAGACCCCTAGAAACACCACGAAAATTAAATCTCTTACCGTAGGAATGAAGGTCTAGGCGAGAGTAATCCAAATCCGCCTTCGGAATCGAATTCCGTCCACTAACACTCCCGGAATCGGCGTCGGAAGGCAAGAGCAGCCCGCCAGTTTTCCTCTCTTGCACAAGGACGACGGTTGTATTCCGAAAAGACAAAGAACATCCACAGTGGCTTTTCTAAATAAGGCTATATATAGATAGCGGGTAAATCCCAAATATTTTCTATTCTTCGCCAATCCAAACACTGCCAGCCACCTATTCACCATAACTGCTACTATCTAAACGAAATATCTATATATAATATATAATATTGCATTAATATAAATAAAATACAAAACTACGCGAAACCCGAACATCCTCAGAATTCGACGAAATTTGCACCGTAGCTAAATACCCACGCTACGAACGCAATGACGATGTCGAAATCAACTTTTGACGAACAAAACTCTGGTTATCACTACCCGAAGCCAAAACACAAGCATCCCCCGAGAGGCCT
Organism: Platanthera guangdongensis; assembly: GCA_039583875.1. Classification (NCBI taxonomy): domain Eukaryota; kingdom Viridiplantae; phylum Streptophyta; class Magnoliopsida; order Asparagales; family Orchidaceae; genus Platanthera; species Platanthera guangdongensis. Next base: position 70,988,659 of record CM077155.1, on the reverse strand, counting down.
CACCGGTCATCAAAATAGACCCGGCTTGCTAGGGAATCTTGCCAAAAAGGCTACCAACAACCACACAAGAAACCTAAAGATCTAAGACCACGCTCTAACAAATGACACATGCCAAAAACGCGTCAACGTAACGCCAAATGTGAATTAAATAATCGTAGAAAAATCGGGGGTGTTACACTTCTTTTCACCATCCTCTCTTCTCTTTAATGGGCAGTTGGCTACCACATGCTTTGGTTTTTTGTAGTAATAACAAATAACATTAGTAGAAATCTGTTTACTAGGTTTAGAACCCTACCTGTCCTACTTGGAGGATTTCTTCCCATGGTGAGAGGAGGAGGAAGGCCTGCTCTTCCAATGCTTATTCTTCATGGACTTTTGGAATTGTCTGGAGAAGACAACAAATCCTCATCAGACATGTGGCAGTCTAATGTGCTTGTCTCTAATCTTTCTAAGTCAAACTCAGCATCCCTCTTTGGTGGAGAAGGAGTCTTTCTTCTGCCCCTCCATGAGGCTTTAGTATTGGAGGCCACAAACGTTTTTTGTCCTGAGACATGCTATTTTCTCCTCCTCCTTCCCGATAATCAGCTGCATTTCATTGTACAGTAGCTTTTTGAATAGTGTTGTTGGTGTAGTGTCAGCAAGCTTTGCCATCTCTCTAATGGCACAGATCTTAGTATCTCAGTCTTTAGTTAGAGACCTGAGAAACTTGTCATTCAGCTCATAAATTCTAAAACCCCTGCCATAGGTTCTCATTTCATTGACTATCCAGAAGAATCTCTCATAGCACTCTATTATGTTGTTAGTCTTGCTTTGCCTATAAGATTCTTACTCTTGGTTGAGAATGGATTTTTTGTCATCTCTGACTTCCTCTATGCCCTCCATGTAGACCACTAGTGTGTCACACATCTCCTTTGCAGTTGTGCAGAAGATCAGATTCGGAAGGGTAGAAACATTAATAACACTGACAATGATATTTTGAGCCCTCTTCTAGGGTGGCAAAGACGACTTCATCATTTGTCATCTTTGCATAAGTCTTGGTGTCTGATCATTTGCATTGAGAACTGACACTTTATTGGGGATGAAAATCCCTCTTTGATAGTAATAAAGATCCTAGGGTAAGCTGCTGAAACTTCGCTCAAGCAACTAAACCCCTAGGATGGTTTTATCATGACTTGGCCGTGACAAAACTGTAGGAAGCTCAATAAGACCATGTGAACTTAGGCATGAAGGTGAAGATCACCTGTTGATGTGCAAAATGAGAGAGAGACGGGCACCACCAGCCAACAGTTCGAACAAGGGGGAAAGGAGCGGAAAAGAGGCGACTGGAAGAAGCTATCTACTAAGCGTATGAGAAAGAAAGCAGAGCCGTGAGACACGATAACACCAGACTTCTCCCATCAGGCCAGAAGCCTCTCTTATGTTGGGCTTTCCTTTGATTGCAAATGATTTGATTACAGGTAGAGGAAAGGAAAAGTGTAGGAGCAGAGCACGATGGAGACCACAAAGCTTGAGATTCGAATCTGCATCCTTTAACAAGTAGGCTCCTGCGCTTTAGACAGCGTGCTTTGGGTGAACCACTCCACCCTATTTATAGTTTTGGGGTGCTGCCCAAACGGGCAGAGCTAAAATAACCGGCTGCCCGGGGTACACGAAAACCGGGCAGTGGTGACGGGATACAAAAAGAGAAGACACGCCAGTCCGTATAAGAGGGGCGGACTGTGCTAGCAGGTTGGAGCTTCCTTCTGTTGCTTCAAGGTGCGATCCTGGTTGGAGGGTAGCGACCTGTGCGGATTGAGGACTGAGTCTGCCTGAAGAGGTAGCAGAGCGATCCTAGGGCTGATCTCCTAAGACAGGACGACCTGAGTAGACTGAGAACTGAGTCCGCCGCCGTAGCTGGATCTTTCTAAAACATGTCGAGGCTTGACGATCTGGGCGGACTGGAGAATCAAGTCCGCCTCTTATGTAGCTTGTCTCCTTGGAACCTTGTTGAACATGTTGCGGACTTTGGGGTTAACACCACCATGGTCTGCAAATAACACTTTCCAATTACCTAACCTAGAGTTTGACTTTAGGGCCTCACGTTTGTATCCTCCCATTTTGCACTAGACCCCTTGTGCACTTTCAAATCAGGAGTGTGACTTGGGCTCAGGTGTGCTGCTAATAAATCCTGCACCGGTGTAACACCCTAAATTCTAGAAACGGGAAAATATTGGGTGACACGGCCTGGGACACGGGCGTGTCCCAGGGAGTGTCCTACTCGGGTTGAGCAGATGGGCGCGTGGTCGACGAAATTAAGTCGACAATGTTTTCGGGAGGTACACGCCCTGTGACATAGGCGTGTCAGGGGGCCTGTCCTCGGGGTGTCAACACTCGCGTCTTTTGTCGAAAAAAGTGGTCGACAGAGGGAACACGCCATGTTATACGGGCGTGTACCATCAGACACGGGCGTGTTGGAGGGCGTTTCTCCCCCTCTGTCGACAGACTGGTCTCGATGGTCGTCGAGTGGCAAACAGGGGGTACACGGCCTGTGACACGGTCGTGTAACAGGGCGTGTCCCGCTGTGTCGAGAGGTCGAAAATTTTCTCTCGACAAGGTGTCGAGTGGGTTACATGCCCTTGGTCACGGCCGTGACTGGGCCGACATGGGCGTGTATTTTGGATATGTCAAGTTGAGTTGGTTCGTGTGCCTCTTAAGGCACACGCCCTGTAACACGGGCGTGCCACAGGGCGTGTCAGGCCCGAAAAGTGATTTTGGTAGATTTTCTGGCCGTTCATTTTCCCTCTTCTGGATCTAATGGTCCAGGCTTCTTTCCTGTTGATAAAAAGGCCGAGAATGGGATAAATCCCTTCATTCTCATTTCCTTCTTCTCATTCCAAGAGAGAGAAAGAGAAAGGGAAAGGACAAGGCAAGGAAAGGGGAAAGGAAAGCTAGCTGCTGGAGGAGCTGCAGAGTGCGGATTGAAGATCCGAGAACGGATTTATGAAGGCAAAGACGAGGCAGTGACTTCCATCCGGCTACTTCATGGCGCTGAAGCGATCTTCAAGGGTAATGATCTCCTTCTTAGACATCGAAGTCCTTTCTTTATTCATGTGCATGGGATCCTCCACCAAGAGGTGGATTTTGTAAGCGATTTCGTGGTTGAGTTTGCATCTAGAGCCAGAAGTGTGGAGTACGGAATATGCATGCTGTGTGAAGCCCATATGGACGGGTAGTCTGGATTGGTGATGGTCATGGGTAAACCGGAGAACACTCCGTGGATTGTTTTGTATGAAATGTTTATGCTTTATGGTATGGTTGTATGATTGTATGGATATGGATGAATGAATGTATGGAGGCTTTGAATAAGCTCCTGGTGGTGGTGAGAGATCAATTGGTAGCACGCTTGGGGAGCGCGTGATAAACCCGACCTGTTACACTACTAGGGTGGGTTGATCTGGTAAGATGAGGGATCGATTGGTGGCAATGCCCGGGGAGCCGAGTTAAACCCGGCTTGATGCACTACAGGGGTGGGTCAATCAAAAATAGGCGAGGGGTCGATTGGTGATAATGCCTGGGGAGCCCTGATAAACACGGCTTGCCACACCACATGGTGTGGGTCGATCTGCTCTGGTTGTGTTTATGGATGCTGTGATGTAGTACCTCTGAGTGGTATTGACAGAATGTCGCCAATAGTAAGATTGGTGGACTAGGATTGAACCGCCCAACCAATAAGTGAAGAACCTCTGAACGGCGGTGTGCGACTGCGATACTCGATACACCAAGAAGGTGCCCTGAGTGCAAGGAGCATCTGGTGGATACCAGCGTTTGTTATATGATTATGTTTGGTAGTGTTGATTCATATGATGATGGCAATGCATACAGGGAAGGAACCACTTTCCCGGGTAAGGGGTAGGGTCATTATAATGGATCAGCGAATGCAGACTGTTACTTTGTTTTCTGCTTTGGATTGGACAATGAATTGTAAGTGTTGATGCTTGAATTGAATTGCTTGAGCGGAATGGAGCCCTGCTGCTAAAGGCCCTCGAAGGTCATGCAAATCGTGGTTGGATTTCATGTGTGGCCGGCTTGCGTGCCAATGTACGAAAATGTATTTGTGTAAAGAAAAACTTGGAAGGCCTTAAGGCCATGTATGTGTGAGTTGTAATACATTCCTGGTTTGGATATATAAATGTGGAGTTTATATAGTAGTGGACATTTTTTGAGTTGAGTTCATGGTAACTTAAAATGTTGTGCTAGAATGTATTATGTTAGGATGCGAGTAGATTTTGATTTCCACAAGTAATTCCGCCGCTTGTCCGTGACATATGGCGTGGGGCCCCGGCCGGACCCACCGTTATAAGCTATATGATGAGTGGGGGCGTTACAAAGTGGTTTGAGATCCAGGTTTAGATTGTTTGGGAGGTGAGAACAAAATTGAACTCACGAATGTCCACTAGGAATATATTTCATGCACGTATGGGGCATGAGTGTATAGTAAATGTATAATTACTGTTATATGCTATGTGACGAGTGGGGGCATTACAAAGTGGTATCAGTTATAACTACGGGCAGCAAGGACATATTGCTAAATTTTGTTGGAAGACCCCTTCGGGAGGTGAGAAAAAGATAGGTGCGTCGTATGAAGACAAGGGTAAAGCAGTGGCCGAATCATCTGCATCTCGGACGCAACCTCGATTGCATAATTTGGAAGTACAAGAGCCGCAAAGCTCAATTTGTGAAATTCAGCCTCGAGTGTTTAATTTTGCTCTTACGCGAGAGATGCAAAATCGGGAGGCTGAGCGGAAGGAAGGATAGTGACTTGTATCACTTGGATGATGTGCATATTGTATATATATGATGTGATGGTTGTGTGCATATATGTTATGTGTCGTGTTACATGTTGAAATGTTGGTGTGAAAGTGAGGGTTAGATCTACAATACTCTAGAGGGGGGGTGAATAGAGAATATTTAAAATTTGTTAGGTCCCAAAACAAAAAGTGCTGTTACAGCTTTTTCTGTAAACTGAAAGGTGCAGTAATTTCGAAACTAAAAACGAAAAATTAATAATCCTAATCACAGCCACACACCAAGAAACAAAAAGGACTTAAGCAAACAGACGACACAAGAAATTTATAGTGGTTCCCCAAATCTGGGTAGTCCACTCTTCTACCACCCTTGGTAGGAATCCACTCAGGTTTTTAATCAGGTGCCTGACACCAATGGGTTTTGATCAGGTCCCCAAAACCAACTCAAGTCTTTTGGTAAGGAGACTTGCAACCAGGAATCACTTTTTAAGGGAGATGACAACCCTTTATACAGGAGGGGGTGAGAGAGTTGATTTTGTCTTCTCTATCAACAGTCAGAGAGAAGACTTATGTGGATTGATGTTTAGCTAAAGCTGCCCCTGAGATATTGAATGATTCAGTAAGATCAGGAAGCTTTGTTGTAGGGTGATAGGTCTTCAATCAGAGTTCATGACAGTAGTGATGCAGGATCTTCTTGACTGATTTGATATATGTTGTCCTTGGAAGTCCTGGAGAGAATGTTGAAGAAGAAGACTCTTGATATAGTTTGATTGTTCTTCTTCTGAATGAATGAATATCACTGCCTATCACTGTAAGCTTCAGTATGATTTCTGTGTAAAGCTTTTATACTACTGTATGAAATCTTGCAGTCCGTCTGTGTGTGTCTATTTTTCTGACTGTTAGACTGAGTTTCGATTTTTTAATCACTTGATCCTGGGTGTCTTTTTCTTCTATAACCTTTCAAAAATTTGAATCCTCTGTAATTAATGTTGACGGCCTGAGAATAATCGGCATTAATGTATTTCCCCAACTATCTTGTGGAAAATCAGCAAGTAATATTCCTAAAGAAGACTGCAATTAATGCTTCCTCTAACGGCTACATTCAGAGAATGTTTGAGTCATTAATCTGTCAGGAATTATTGCATTTGAGTGAGGATTGAATGCCAGAAATGGCTAACTCTGGAATCGTCTAACGAATAACAGAATTCGTTGAGCTGAGTTACTAGTTTGTCGAACTGAGATTTTTTATTCGTTGACCAGACAGCTTCTGTTCGTCGAGCTGAGTTCCAAGTTCGTTGAGCTGATAACAGAACTTGCTTGCTTCAAAACCTTTGCCTTTTCTGTCTGAAGTTCGTCGAGCTAACAATTGCATTCATCGACTGGAGTTCAGCAACAATTCTTGACTTAGTCAAATATTTTTTGTTGACTGATATTCTGTATGTCGACCTGAATCTTCTGGTTCCAGAATTCGTCGAGTAGAATACTGAGCTCGTCGACCTGAGAAGTTGACTTCATCGACCTGAAAAGTTGTGAACTTGAGATCCAAGTTCGACGAGCTCAGAATACTGTTCGTCGACCAAAGTCTAAAGTTAGACATAGAATAATCTGAAGTTACCCTGATTTTAGTTTGTTGAAGTATCCCAGTTTTTCGTCGACCAGAGAATGAAGGTCGTCGAACTCAGCTCAGAGAAATGTCTCAAGATCATCGAGCTAAGAATGCCTTTCGTCGACCTGACTTCGATGAACATCGAACTCATTTTACTTAGTCTTGAAATCTTTTAAGTCTTGAGTCTCTGATGTTCTTGTTGATAGCTGGTCCATCTGATGTTGACTCTAAGGAATTGGCCTAGTCTCTAGGACACAAATTTGACTCTGGCTATACATGTTGGGTCACATCCTAAGTTAGTGAACCTAGCCCAAATCAACTAGGGTCCAACAATCTCCCCCTATTTGGGTGAGGTCACTAATAGACTCAAAACATAAACATAAAGATAAACAAAGCAGGAAAAAAATATATCTGGCAGAGAATTACTAACACATGCAGCAGATATATATGTACATGAGCTTTGTTTAAACAGTTAGCACAGTTTGAAAGTAAATGCAGAAAGAAGAGCAAAGAAATTAAAATAAAGTAAGGATTACTTCTTCTGCTTCTTCTCTCTGGTCTTGTCCTCTTTAGGCTTTTCTCCTGCCTTGGTAAAGATAATTTCTCTCTTTGGATCCAAAGCCTGTGCCTGTGTCATTGACATATCAGCTGCCCAAATAATCTTCAGGGATGTAGTTCTGGGGACAACTGCTTTAGGATGTAGCTTCATGTAATAATCAACATTAAATAGTTTGTTGGCTTTATCAAATATTTTGAGTTCTTTCTTCCTGTATTTTGACATAGTTGTATATCCTAATATGTCTTTACCTTCAGCTTTTGCTTTATTAATCAAGGAAAGACCAACAATTTCCTGAAATCTAGCCATTCTAGCAGTGTTTGCTGCCTCAGGATCCTCAAAAGGAATAGGAGGTGAATATGGTCTTTCAGGACTGTTAGCCTTCTGATCTGCAAGGATACTTTGCTGTTGTTGCTGAGGTTGTTGATGTTGTTGATATTGCTGTTGTTGATTTCCTGAAGAATTATGCCATTGCTGACTGCTTCCAGAAGATCTCCCTTGATATCTATGATAAGTTTGCATAGGGGCAGATCTCTGAGAGCTAGATCTAGTGGCACCAGCTGCTGGAGGAGGTGGATCTCTTCTGTATCTCTGGACTGGTGGAGGAGAATATTTTCTACTTCTTTTCCTCTCCTTTTGCTGATTTTTAGACAGCCACATCCATGCTGGCATTCCTTTATAAGGAGTAATATTTTGAAGGATATAGAATGGGGTGTCATTCTTTGAGCTTGGCTTTGCAGCAGGAGGAGGAGGGGCTTTCCTTTTCTTTGACAACATTTTCTACTTCTTCATAGCAGTGTCTTCATCTGAATCTTCTTCATCATCATCATCTGAATCACTGGTAGAACCCTGAGCTTTATCATATAGAGCATCCAATGCTTTCAAGGCTTTATCATAAGTAGCAGTCTTTTTTATAGCAGGAGCAGAGGTTTCAGAGGCTGGAGTTTCAGCAGGGGTTGAAGAAGAGACTATACAAAAATCAGAAGTGACTGGGACAGAGCTTTCAGCTGCTGTCTTATTTTCTTCTTCAATGTCAGCCAAGATCAACTCATCTAGATCTGGCATAGGGGAGTCATCCATCACAAAAATTGGTGCTGAGATAGCTTTTGGAGGGGATGGAATGAATGTCAAGATTGTTGCAGAAACTGGAATTTCAAAATTGTCACAGAGTTGCTTAGCAACTGCTTGACTGATAGGAGAAGTATAAGGCACAATAGCCAAAGGTGGCTTAGTGAATGTTGCTAGAGGAGGATGCATATAGACAGTATCAAAAGTTTTCAGTAATTCTTGAAATTAACTGTGGGATTGAGGATAAAATCACCAACAGTTTCATCAATGTCCATATCAGTATCAATAAAATCAATTAAATCAATTAAATCAATTAAATCATTATCTATACAATCTGTATATACTGTTGTGGGGACTGTGGTATCTGATGTGGTGACTGGGGTATCTGCTGGTGCTGGAGATGAAGTGTCTGAAGATGTTGCTGCTACTTCATCATCAGGCATCTCCCCCTGCCTGGTTTCAGTAGGAACTGAGGCCAGGCCCCTGACTGAGGAGGGGTTAGCGGTGAGGGCAGAGATTTGAGCAGATAAAGATTGAATGGTGGTAGCAAGAGGTGTAATGACCTCTTCTATTAGGGATTTTAGAAGAGGGGTTATGATGGTGATGATAGATGAGATGGTAGTGGGGTCCAATGAGAAAGTTGTAGATGGTGTTGTAGTTGCTGTGGAAGGGGTGGCAACTAGTGAGGGAACAGAGGGTGGAACATCAGATATGTTAAGGTGAGATGTTAATGGGGATGGAAGGGTGGCATCTTGCATTATGGTGTCTGATGGTAGGATTTAGGATGGTATGGAAGATAAATGTGGGGGAAGGGGATACTGTGGTTGTGTAGGAATGTAAGTGTCTTGAGGTGATTCAGGAGGTGTTCGTTGTGGATTTTCTTGAAGAGAGATAGATGGAATGTCAGTGATGCCAAGTGGTGGAGATGGAGATGGAGTAGGAACATGAGTATGCTGTGGTGATGGGGTGTTAAAGAAATAATGGGAGAGGAAGTGAGTTGTTTTGCTGGAATGGGTGATGGAAGAGATGGTGCTGTGGGATGAGTCTCTTCAATAGGTGTGGGAGTGGCTTTAACAGCCCTGGTGCCTTCAAAAGCTGGGGTGGAAGAGGTAGAAGCATTAGTGGGCTTGGTGATTGTCCTCTCCCACCTGCCAAATAAGGTACAAGTGAGCCTTTTACTAGCATTGATGAATATGGTCTGGGAGATCAGTGATTCAGCAGCCTTTTCCTTGAGGAAGATCCCTTGGATCCTTCCAAAACACACTTCTTTCTTGTTATTTTTCTTCTTTATCAGATCAAAGAGGATCTGAGCCCAGTCCACTTACTTCTTATTTATTATTGCACACATGACCAAGAACTGATGTCTTGTGACGTAGTCATGGGCAGTATGCTTGCCAAGCAAGACCTTCCCAACAACGTCTGTCAGGAACTTGTATGCTGCAGACAAATGGCTCTTCAACAATTTATGTGGGTTGTCACCAGCATAACCCATCAGATTTAGCATCATATTAAACTCTTCAGAATAAATTTCTAATTCCTCTTTGCCATTTGTCAAACCAAATATTTCAGTTAAAACCGCGGGGGTTAAGGAGACAGTGTTACCAGTGATTGATCCTGTCATAGTATTGTCTTCAGAAGTGGATGAAGTATAGTCACATTCTCTGATTTCTGTTCCTTCCAACTTTATCTAGGTGGTCATCAGGTTCTTCAGATTCTGTTCTTCCAGAAGTTCCAGAATATATAGAAAGATTGGATCCGAGTGCTGGAATGATCCGAAGTCGACATCAAATCCAGTCTCAAACTTCATAGCGGCTAGAGCTCCTGCTGGAATCACCATGGAATCACCTGCAAATGAGAGAAACGGCGATCAAGTGCAAGGGAACAGAGAGCGTGGGATGGAGGTCGAAGAAAATCTAGATATAAGGTTTTCCAGAATATGAATCGACAATCTCCGTTCCACGAAAATACAATTAATTTTTCGAACTGAGTTCGATGAAATGAGTTAGTAATAAATAATTCGTCGATCTCATTCAGAAACTTGAAGACAATTTGTCGAACTCCGGTCGACGAATATCTTCTGAAGCAAGTTCGTCGAGCTCCGATCGACGAAAATTGTTTCACATAATTTTAGTTGGACTTAGAATAATCTGGAGTTACCATGATTTTAGTTTGTTGAAGAATCCCAGTTTTTCGTCGACTAGAGAATGAAGGTCGTCGAGCTCAGCTCAGAGAAATGTCTCAAGATCGTCGAGCTAAGAACTCCTTTCGTCGACCTGAGCTCGACGAACGTCGAACTCATTTTACTTAGTCTTGAAATCTTCTAAGTCTTGAGTCTCTGATGGTCTTGTTGATAGCTTGTCCATCTGATGTTGACTCTAAGGACTTGGCCTAGACTCTAGGACACAAATTTGACCCTGGCTATACTTGTTGTGTCACATTCTAAGTTAGTGAACCTAGCCCAAATCAACTAGGGATCCAACATGGAGGACACTTGTGATCTTTAGTGATCGATCAATTATGATATGTTGTTTGAAGGTATATAGATCATGAGCTAAAACTGTGGATAAATGTGCACGTGTGGAGGTTTTTCAATACAAACGTTGTTGTAACATATTAGTTTGATGTCATAACAGTTTGTTTATTATTTTTTGTGCATTTTCGTGGACGAAATTTCTTGAAGGAGGGGAGGGTTGTAACAACCCAAATTCGAGAAACGGGAAATTATTGGGTGACACGGCCTGGGACACGGGCATTTCCCAGGGCGTGTCCTGCTCGGGAAAAGCAGATGGGCGCGTGGTCGACGAAATTCGGTCGACAATGTTTTCGGGAGGTACACGCCCTGTGATATGGCCGTGTCAGGGGGAGTGACCTCGGGGTGTCGACACTCGCGTCTTTGGTCAACAAAAGTGGTCGACAGAGGGAACACGCCATGTTACATGGGCGTGTACCATCCGACACGGGCCTGTCGGAGGGCATGTCTCCCCCTCTATCGATAGACTTGTCTTGACGATCGTTGAGTGTCAAGCAAGGGGTACATGGCCTGTGACACGGGTTTGTCACAGGGCATGTCCTGCTGTGTCGAGAGGTCGACACTTTTCTCTCGACAAGGTGTCGAGTGGGTTACACGCCCTGGGTCACGGGCATGACTGGGCCGACACGGGCATGTATTTTGTATATGTCAGGTTGAGTCGGTTCGTGTTCCGCTTAAGGTACACTCCCTGTGACACGGGCGTGTCACCGGGCGTGTCAGGCCCGAAAAGTGATTTTGGCAGATTTTCTGGCCGTTCATTTTTCCTGTTCTGGATCTAATGGTCCATGCTTCTTTCCTGTGGAAAAAAGGCCGAGAATGGGATAAATCCCTTCATTCTCATCTGCTTCTTCTTCTTCTCATTCCAAGAGAGAGAAAGAGAAAGGGAAAGGCAGAGGCAAGGAAAGGGGAAAGGAAAGCTAGCTGCTGGAGGAGCTACGGAGTGCGGATTGAAGATTCGAGAACGGATTCGTGAAGGTAAAGCCGAGGCAGTGACTTCCATCGGGCTACTTCATGCCGCCAAAGCGATCTTCAAGGGTAACGATCTCCTTCTTGGAAATCAAAGTCCTTTCTTTATGCATGTGCATGGGATCCTCCACCAAGAGGTGGATTTTGTAAGTGATTTCGTGGTTGAGTTTGCGTCTAGAGCCGGAAGTGTGGAGTACGACATAGGCATGCTATGTGAAGCACATCTGAACGGGTATTCTGGATTGGTGATGGTCATGGGTAAACCGGAGAACACTCCGTGGATTTGATTGTATGAAACGTTTATGCTTTATGGTATGGTTGTATGATTGTATGGATATGGATGAATGAATGTATGGAGGCTTTGAATAGGCTCCTGGTTGTGGTGAGAGATCAATTGGTAGCACGCCTGGGGAGCGCGAGATAAACCCAGCCTGTTACACCACCTGGGTGGGTTGATCTGGTTAGATGAGGGATCGATTGGTGGAAATGCCTGGGGAGCCGAGTTAAACCCGGATTGCTGCACCACAGGGGTGGGTCGATCAGAAATAGGTGAGGGGTCGATTGGTGGTAACGCCTGGGGAGCCCTGATAAACAAGGCTTACCACACCACATGGTGTGGGTCGATCTGCACTGGTTGTGTTTATGGATGCTGTGAGGTAGTACCTCGGAGTGGTATGGACGGAATGTCGCCAATAGTAAGATTGGTTGACTAGGATTGAACCGCCTAACCAACATGTGAAGAACCTCTGATCGGAGGTGTACGACTGGGATACCCGATACACCAAGAAGGTGCCCTGAGTGCACGGAGCGTCTAGAGGATACCAGCGTTTGTGATATGATTGTGCTTGGTAGTGTTGATTCATATGATGATGGCAATGCATACATGAAAGGAACCACTGTCCCGGGTAAGGGGTAGGGTCGTTATAATGGGTCAGCGAATGCTGACCGTTACTTTGTTTTCCGCTTTGGATTGGATAATGAATTGCAGGTGTTGATGCTTGAATTGAATTGCTTGAACGGAATGGAGGCTTGCTGCTAAAGGCCCTCGAAGGCCGTGCAAATCGTGGTTGGATTTCATGTGTGGTCGGCCTGCGTGCCGATGCACGAAAATGTATTTGTGTAAAGAGAAACTTTGAAGCACTTAAGGCCATGTGTGTGTGCGTTGTAATACATTCCTGGTTTGGATATATAAATGTGGAGTTTATATAGTAGTGGACATTCTTTGAGTTTAGTTCATGATAACTTAAAATGCTGCGCTAGAATGTATTGCATTAGGATGCAAGTAGATTTTGATTTTCACAAGTAATTCCGCTGCTTGTCCGTGACATATGGCGTGGGACCCCGGCCGAACCCACTGTTATTTGCTTTGTGACGAGTGGGGGCGTTACAAAGTGGTATCAGAGCAGGTTTAGATTGTTTGGGAGGTGAGAACATAATTAAACTCACGAATGTCCACTAGAAATGTATTTCATGCACGTATGGGGCATGAGTGTGTATTCAATGTATAATTACCATTATATGCTATGTGACGAGTGGGGGCGTTACAAAGTGGTATCAGTTATAACTGTGGGCAGCAAGGACCTATTTCTAAAATTTGTTGGAAGACCCCTTCAGGAAGTGAGAAAAAGATAGGTGCGTCGTATGAAGACAAGTGTAAAGCAGTGGCCGAATCATCTGCATCCTGGATGCAACCTCGATTGCATAATTTGGAAGTATAAGAGCCGCAAAGCTCAATTGGTGAAATTCAGCCTCGAGTGTTTAATTTCGTTCTAACGCGAGAGATGCAAAATCGGGAGGCTGAGTAGAAGGAAGGATAGTGACTTGTATCACTTGGATGATGTGCATATTGTATATATATGATGCGATGGTTGTGTGCATGTATGTTATGTGTCGTGTAACATGTGGAAATGTTGGTGCACACTTGTGATCTTTAGTGATCAATCAAATATGATATGCTGTTTGAAGGTATATAGATCATGAGCTGAAACTGTTGATAAATGTGGACATGTGGAGGTTGTTCAATACAAAGGTTGTTGTACTATGATGTCATAACAGTTTGGTTGTTGTTTTCTGTGCAATTTCGTGGACAAAATTTCTTGAAGGAGGGGAGGGTTGTAACGGCCCAAATTCGAGAATCGGCAAAATATTGGGTGACACAGCCTGGGACACGGGCGTGTCCCTGGGCGTGTCCTACTTGGGTTGAGTAGATGGGCGCGTGGTCGACGAAATTCAGTCGACAATGTTTTCGGAAGTTACACGCCCTGTGATATGGGCGTGTCAGGGGGCGTGACCTCAGGGTATAGACACTCGCATCTTTGGTCGACAAAAGTGGTCGACAGAGGAAACAAGCCATGTTCACGGGCGTGTACCATCCGACATGGGCATGTCGGAGGCAGTGTCTCCCCCTCTGTCGATAGACTGGTCTTAACGATCGTCGAGTGGAAAGCAGGGGTTACACAGCCTGTGACACGGGCGTGTTACAGGGAGTGTTCCGCTGTGTCGAGAGGTTGACACTTTTTTCTCGACAAGGTGTTGAGTGGGTTACACGCCCTGGGTCACGAGCATGACTGGGTCGACACGGGCGTGTATTTTGGATATGTCAGGTTTAGTCGGTTCGTGTGCCGCTTAAGGTATAGGCCCGGTGACATGGGCATGTCACAGGGTGTGTTAGGCCCGAAAAGGGATTTTGGTAGATTTTTTGGCCGTTCATTTTCCCTGTTCTGGATCTAAAGTTCCAAGATTCTTTCTTGTGGATAAAAAGTCCGAGAATGGGATAAATCCGTTCATTCTAATCTCCTTCTTCTTCTTCTCATTCCAAGAGAGAGAAAGAGAAAGGGAAAGGCCAAGGCAAGGAAGGGGGAAAGGAAAGCTAGCTGCTGGAGGAGCTGCGGAGTGCGGATTGAAGATACGAGAACAGATTCGTGAAGGCAAGCCGAGGCAGTGACTTCCATCCGGATACTTCATGGTGCTGAAGGGATCTTCAAGGGTAACGTTCTCCTTCTTGGACATCGAAGTCCTTTCTTTATGCATGTGCATGGGATCCTCCACCAAGAGGTGGATTTTGTAAGCGATTCCGTGGTTGAGTTTGCATCTAGAGCCGGAAGTGTGGAGTACGACATAAGCATGATGTGTGAAGCCCATCTGTATGGGTAGTCTAGATTGGTGATGGTCATGGTTAAACCGGAGAACACTCCGTGGATTTGATTGTATGAAAGGTTTATGCTTTATGGTATGGTTGTAGGATTGTATGGATATGGATGAATGAATGTATGGAGGATTTGAATAAGCTCCTGGTTGAGATCAATTGGTAGCACGCATGGGGAGCATGAGATAAACCCGGCCTGTTACACCCACTAGGGTGGCTTGATCTGGTTAGATGAGGGATCGATTGTTGGCAATGCCTGGGGAGCTGAGTTAAACCCGGCTTGCTGCACCACAGGGGTGCGTGTATCAGAAATAAGTGAGGGGTCGATTGGTGATAACGCCTGGGGAGCCCTGATAAACCCGGCTTGCCACACCAGATGGTTTATGTCTATCTGCTCTGGTTATGTTTATGGATGCTGTGAGGTAGTACCTCTGAGTGGTATAGACGGAATGTCGCCAATAGTAAGATTGGTGGACTAGGATTGAACCGCCCAACCAACAAGTGAAGAACCTCTGATCGGCGGTGTACGACTGGGATACCCGGTAGACCATAAAGGTGCCCTGAGTGCACGGAGCGTCTGCTGGATACTAGCGTTTGTGATATGATTGTGTGAAAATGCAGCTAGATCTGATATACTCTAGAGGGGGGGGGGGTGAATAGAGTATATGGTGCTTGAAAACTTTTTACAACAATTGTTGTAATCTGAGTGAACAGGGAAGCAACTATAAAATCTAATCACAAAATAACCTACAATAGAAATTAATCACAGATCCTAACTAATCACAAAACAATCACAGCCAGAAACAAAAGATAAAGATAAGCTAGCCAGAAGACACAAGGAGCTATAGTGGTTCCCCTAAACTTGGGTACATCCACTCTTCTACCACCCTAGGTAGGAATCAACTGCAGGATGAGTTGATCAGGTGTCCTGGGCACCAATGAGCTTTTGAGAAGGTGCTCAAAAAGCAAATCAGATTTTTTGATCAGGTGTCTTGCCACCAATGTGCTTTTGACAAGGTGCTCAAAAACCAAGCTCAAACTTTTGAAGGGAGTTTGAAAAACTCTTTACAGAGATGGGGATGAGAGAGTTATGGAAGTCTTCTCTTTCTCAGAGCAGCTGAGAACACTATGTGGATTTGATGTTGTCAAAGCTCCCCCTGAGTTCTTGAGATGTTCAGGAAATGAAGTTTTGTTGTATGGTGATAGGCCTTCAGAAGTTGATCTCCAGCAATTGATAATTTCAGCAACAGCTGAAATGTTAGGTGTCTGGAGTCTTTGAGAGATGTTGGTCTTGAACACTTGAATCACAAGAGATCTGAAGGTTTCAGAAGGTTGATCTCCTTGGATGTGTGTTCTTGAGTGAATTCTTTTAGCTCTTTCTCTTGTGAAGAGTTGATGTTGAGAAAGATGTTGTTCCAGAGAATATAGTTTCTTGTTCTTCTTGTCTGTGTTGTCTATTCTGATCTGTGTTTGTTGTTTGAGAGATTCAAAAATCTTGTGTTTTATTCTCTGGTTCTGAATAGAAAAGCATCCTCTATCAAGAATAGTCGTTGGCCTGTCATTAATTGCATCCTTAATTGCAATTGTCTTCTAGGGGAAAGTCCAAAGAAACATTCCTTGATAATCCCTTGAAACTTGGTCAAGAATAGATGAAAACGGCTAGAAAATCTTCTGAATTAATTGCTGAATAACTCCTTAACTGTTATGAATTTGAATCTTGAAAATCCTTGAAATCATCAGAAAAACGTTGAACTGAGCTCTGCTATCGTCGAACTGAGCTCAGCGATTTGGATTTAGACAGCAACAGTGATCGTCGATCTGAGCTCAACTATCGTCAAACTGAGCTCAGAGATAGAGAATCAATACTGAGCCATGATCGTCGAACTGAGCTCGCAGATGGTTGAATGGAGTTCGACGATTTGTTGAAGTTGAGCTCAGCGATCGTCGAATGGAGTTCGACGATCCGTCGAAGATGAGATAGACGATCGTCGATTGGAGTTCGACGATTCATCGTACTGAGCTCGACGATATGACTTAGTCTTCAAAACTCAAAATCCTTGGTCTTGAGGGCAGCTTCCAAACCTAAACTTCTAACCCTTAGACTCAATTCTAGTTGACCTTTAGATCTATACAGGAGGTCAAAAACAGGTTTCCTAAACCCATAGTGATCCTGACCCAAATTAGTAATAGGGTGTTCCAACAATCTCCCCCTATTTGGGTTAGGATTACTATTTACAGAACTTTGAAAATTTAAATAACAACATACAAAGCAACAATGCAGAAAAGCAATAGGCAGGACATTGCAGAACCACAGATATATATTATCCCAGACAGAATTCAGAATTCAGAATAATTGTAACCTTACATAGTTATTTCTTCTCCTTGCTCTTTATCAGTTTGATTTCTCTATTGGGGTTAAGAGCTTCCTTTTTGTATCTCGTGTCATCTGCTGCACCTAAAGAAGTTTGCTGTTTGGCCTTGGAACTACAGCTTCTGGATGCAGCTCCATATATCTATCAGAATAAAAGAATTTGCTTGAAGCATATCTTTCAAATTCTTTCTTTTCTGTTCAGACAATGTAGTGATGTTGGAAGAATCTCTGCCTTGCTCTCTGGCTTTCTTAATTTGGTCCAGTGCAGCAAGCTCTTTCATCCTGGCAGTCCAAGTAGTTGGGTTATTTTCTGGATCTTCAAAAGGTACTGGAGGTTCATATCTATTGGATGGATTATCCTGAGGAGGTCTGGATGAAACTACTTCCTTTAACTTGTAGGGAAAAGGACCTGATATTGTGTCTGACGAGGTTTGTCCTTCCCTAGAGTAAGGATGTTGCCTGGAGTAGCCTTTTGAATAAACCTGGAATTCCCTTTGATTTCCTCTATAGTTTCCTCTTCTAGATTGAGAACCCTTGGACTGGCTTCCCCTATGATAAGATCTGACATGAGGCTGATAGGGGGTTTGGCTTTTGGCAGAGGGTTGAGCAGCTGGGCTTCCACCTGCACCTGCATCAGGAGGAGGTGGTGGAGGAGGATGAGGATGTTGAAATTGAGAATATCCTTTCTCATACTTCCTCTTCTTCTTCATAGCTTTAAGTTGGTTCTTGGAGTATTGCATCCAATGCTCAGTTATGGGGCAGTCATGAAGAATGTAATATGGTATGTCATTATTGTCCTTTACTTTGGCTGTAGGCACTCTCTTCATGGCTTTGCTCCTAGCCTTTCTCTTCCTGGCAATAGTGGCAGAGGAGTCATCAGAATCAGTCCTGAATTCATCACTCTCAGAACTTTGCTCATCATATAGAGCATCAATCTTTTTCATCAATTCTTTCTGAAGCTGGGTTGAAGTAGATGAAACAACAGTGGTGACAGCAGTAGATACAGCACTAGTGACAGAAGTTGAAGCAGCAGCAGCAGTAACAACAGGCACAGAAGGTGAGGCAGTAATAACAACAGACACAGAAATTTCTGGAGCAGCACTCTTAGAAGGTATAGCAGCAGTAATATCAGCAGAAGTAATACCAGTTGCAGTTGGGGCAGCAGCAGTTTCACTTTCAGAAACAACAACATCAGCAACATCAGTTTCAGATATAAAAGGTTCAGTAGTATTAATAGCATCAGCAATAGCAGCAGGCTCAAATTCATATGCCTCTGTCATATGTATATCATCAGAAACTGGAACAGCAGCAGCATTACTGAAAGCACTAATAGCAATAGATACATCAACAATATCTTCAGCAGGAGGGGCAGCACCATCAGTGGAAACAAACAGTTCTGCAGTGAAAACTGTATTTATGAATGAATGAATGATGCTGATGTCACAGCTAGAGAAGGGCACAATGGCCTTGGACAAATCCTCTGATGGCTGGGGTGCAACTGTCTCTGGAAGACAACTGAAGTAAACTGAATCAAACACTGATAGAAGAGACCTGAGGTCTACTGGGAAGACTGCAACTGGAGGTCGAACTGGAGCTTGAGGAACAACAGCAGCAGCAGCAGCAGCAACAACAACAACAACTAAAGAAATAGCAGGCAAGCCAACTTCATAAGGCATCTCCCCCTGCCTAGATTCAGAGAGCTGGATCAAGGCACACTGATGAAGGGATTGCTTGAGGAAATAGGTAGGATAGCCTGGCAGAAAGAGCTGCCACTAATTGAAGTAATGGAGCCAAGGAGATCTCCAATAGAAGAGATAGCCTGGGGGCTAGCAGTTCATATATCTTATCAGCCAGGGCTGGAAGATCTACATGCTCAACAGGAATGTGAGTAGAGGTAGAGACTGGAGGAGGAGCAATAGGTGATGATGGTAGAAGTGATGGTTGAGGTGAGGGTATAGTGGAGATGGAAGACAGTGGGATGGAAATAGAGGGTGTGAAGGTGGGTAAGATCAATAATTTCTTGTAGAAGTTCCTGGTAAGATCAATAATTTCTTGTAGAAGTTCCTGGTAAGATGTTGATGAGGAGGGTATCTCAGTGGAGATCAATAATTTCTTGTAGAAGTTCCTGGTAAGATGTTGATGAGGAGGGTTTCTCAGGAGGAGATGAGGGTGAATCATCCATGAAGGAATCATCAAGAAGATTGAAGGATGGAATGGTGGATGATGCTGCAATGTCTGGTTGAGGATAGGAATATAATGGATGGAAGATGTCTTCTGTGACTGAAAGAGTTGGAATTGGAGATGGTATTGATATTGGAGATGGGCTTGAGATGATGATAGTGGATGGAGTTTGAATGGTGGATGGAACTAGAGGAGATGGAATTGGAGGAGGAGGAGAGGCAGGAGCAGGCAAGTCATCTGCAGGGGCAGAGACTTGAGGGGAAGTGACTATTACAGTCCTGGTGCCTGAAGGTGTGCTTGAAGAGGGCCTGCTGGGCTTGGTGATCTGCCTATCCCATTTATCAAATAGGGCACAGGACAATCTCTTTGAAGCATTAATATGGATCTCAGATGATACAAGCAGAGTAGAGCATCTGTTCTGCAGAAAGAGGCCTAGAATCCTCCCAAAATTCACAAAGTTCTTATTGGTTTTCTTTTTAATAAGGTCAAAGAAGACCTCTCCCCAGTTCAATTGCTTCTTGTCCACTATGGCTCCCATCAAGCACAGCTGATTCCTAGAAATAATATCATGTGCTGAGTGCTTGGCCAGCAAAACCTTCCCAACTATATCAGCCAAGAACCTGTACTCCACAGCTAGGTTCTTTTTCAGCAACTTGCTAGGGTTAGCCTCAGAGTGACCCATTCTTGCAAGCAGATCAACAAATTCCTCTCCAGAAAAATCAGCAGAATCTTCACCAGAACTTAACTCAAAAACTTCTGTCAGAATGGTTGGAGTCAAGAGTACCTTGGTTCCAGAAATTGAACCAACTATAGTGTTTTGATCCTGGTTGTGGGCAGTGTAGACCCACTCCTTAATCTCATCAGCAGCAAGTTTGATCCTGGTGGTCATAATGGTAGCAAGTTTCTGCTCTTTGAAGAGTTCCAAAATATCCTGGAAAACTTGATCTGTGGTGCTGAAGGATTCCATGTCAATATCAAAGCCGGCATCAAATTTCATTGCGGCAAGAACAGCAATAGAAACGGCCATGGTTACCTGCAAAAATCAACAAACAAAACGACCAAGTGCTGAAATGTTTGGAGGGAAAGAGAATTTTTGCAGAGAAATCGAAAGCGTAAAAGGAGAATGACGGCGAAAAATGAATTTTATATTAGGGTTCGACGCAGAAAAGGAAAGATCGTTGAACTCAGTTCGACGATCGGGGCTACTAAAGGAATCTGAAGAGTCTTCAATATCGTCGATCTCCGTTCGACGATATTGGAGAGCGTCGAGCCCCGTTCGACGATAGTTCAGAGAACAAAATCGACGAGCGCCGTTCGACGATCGTTGACCGGAAGAGATAGTTCAGACTATCTGAGAAACGCTGAACTCAGGTCGACGATTTCGGAAATTGGCGATCTCCGTTCGACGATCTGGAGAAAAATCGTCGAGCGCAATTCAGAGACCAGAAAGACTCTAGACACTAAGAAAAATCAAGAGGTTTGCCTAGTCTTGGTCATTTTTTAAACTTTTAAAATCTTGGATATTATTTTAGATCTCCTCCATCTAACATTCCTATCTGATTTAGGAAGAAGGTGTGTTTCTTTTCATCCAAGGGCTTGGTGAAAATATCTCCCCTTTGTAAATCAGTTGGGATATATTGAAGTTCAATTTTATTCTTCTCAACATTATCCCTTAAGAAGTGATGCCTAATCTCTATGTGTTTTGTCCTACTATGGAGGACTGAATTTTGAGCTATAGAAATAGCACTTGTTGATGCACGAAAACACAAGGGGGGTCGAGCACAACCAGCTAACTGTTCGAATACAGGGGAGTAGGGAGACTGCGAGTAGCGATCTACTAAGCGGATGAGAGCTGGAAGAAGAGCAGGGCCGTGAACCACAGCAACAACAGACTTCGCCCGTCGCGGCCTGTGTAACGCCCCCTATCCGTCGCATAGCATATAGCAGTAGGTCCGGCCGGGGCCCGACGCCATATACCACAGACAGACCGGGTGGTTACGTATGGAAACCATCCAACCAATCTCAACGTCCTACACAGAGCATTCTAGCGGAAGCAGTTTATATAAGTTGCAAAACAAGAACCCAGCAATAAGCATGAATGTCCACTAACATGATAATAGGAATGTTATTACAAAATACTCAAAAGTCGGCCTTAAGGCCTTACAAAAATGTTTCACTTGTCTTTTACATGATTTACAAACCTCGGCTCGCAGGCCGGCCATACATGAATAAAACACAAAACATTTCCACTTGGGCCTTCGAGGGCCAGCTTCGCACAAAGGGCTTTAGCCCGCTATTGACCGCTTGGTCCAGCTGCACCTGCAAGCAAACAAACCACCGCACGGTGGCAAACAAGGCAACGGTCAGCAAAGCTGACCAAATTATAACGATCCCGCCCCCAATTCGGGGCGGCGATGCTCCTTTCCTGCATTTCATTAGCATAAGCGAGCAATTAAAACCATAGCCATTTCATCACAGACGTTGGCTCGCACGGCCACACGTCCCGTGCACTCAGGGCACATTCTCGGTGAACCGGTCGATGTCACGACAATTAAAGCCATTAACATTCCGGATTCACCACCGCCACTTTGACGGCCATTCCTATGAGCAATTCGTCTTCATGGTATTGGTCACGTCAATTTAAGCCATTGACCACCGAAGACTCACATCTATGCCAACGGCGAGTGCCATGTACCTTTAGGTCTCTCTAACCCGAACGACATAAAGCGGGTACGGCTCCATCTAACCCGTGCTCACATCGCAACGACAATTTAAGCCATTTGCGCGGGTCAAACTTTCACCGATTCCCATTCTACCGCAAGACACATAACCCCGTTATGTTCATGTTGGCACTCAGGCCACCAAGTTGGCAAGACCTCGTGTCCGCCCAGTTTTCCGGGTGCACCTTTGGGTTAGTCCCCAAGGCTCCCTGCTGCAATCTACCGCGTAGAAAACCCGAAAACACCAAATAGCACGGAGTCTTCTCCGGCCTTATGCAATGCAACATCACCGATCCAAACTAACATGTCCGGGTAGGCTTCAACCAAAATGCCTATGTCCGTTCTCGCATACGGACTCTAAACAACGGGGACTTCACATATCTACCCGAAGGAACGCCTCCAACTCTCCGCAAACTCGCGAGAGCGGGCTTCCTATGCAAAGAAAAGAGCGACTCATGCTCAAGATGAGGATCGTTACCCTTGCGGTCCTCTTTGGCGCCATCGAAAAGTAATCGGATGGAAATCACCGCACTTGCGTTGCCTCCGTGGATCCGGAGTCGGCTTGCGATTCGGAGCTCCGAAGCTCCTCCAATGGCGGATCTAGCTCCTCTTCTTGTTGCTTTAGCTCTTCTTTCTCCAAGGGTTTGGAGAGAGAACAAGTGGAAAAAGTGAGGGTTTTCTAAGTCAAAACCCGGGTATATCCCTTCAGGAACAACCCCCAGCCGTTGGATCTTCAGTCAAAGAAATGAACGGCATCGATTCGGGACTGAAATGCCCAATCTGGGCCGAACACGGCCTGGCACACGCCCGTGTCCAGGGCTGTGTGCCTCATTCGCCGTCAAAATTGAATCACCTGGAACCTCACACGGGTCTCGAACACGCCCGTGTTCGAGCTGACACGCCCGTGTTCCATCTGACACGGCCGTGTAGCTGGCCGTGTACCCCATGATTTTCTCCCGTTTTCAACCCGAGCACTGCACGGGTTCTAGGACACGCCCGTGTCCTTGCCCGTGTCACCTTGACACGCCTGGGCTCCAGGCCGTGTACAAGGTCTCGGCACTTCGCGGCTAAGTGTCGACACGGGTCGACACGCCCTGCGACACGCCCGTGTCGCAGGCCGTGTGCCATGTCTCGACACACTGTCGACACCAAAGTGTCGACTTCGCGGGACGAGTGTCGACACGGGTTGACACGCCCTGCGACACGCCCGTGTCGCAGGCCGTGTGCCGTGTCTCGACACAACGTCGAAGCACTGTGTCGACTTCACGGCTAAGTGTCGACACGGGTCGACACGCCCTGCGACACGCCCGTGTCGCAGGCCGTGTGCCCAGTCTCGACACAATGTCGAGACCAAAGTGTCGACTTCACGCCTTAGTGTCGACACAGGCTTGACACGCCCTGGGACACGCCCGTGTCCCAGGCCGTGTGCCTGCAGCCAGAACTCAAACTGGCCCAAATTATTCCCCTCTGCTCCTTTGAGTTTCGGGGCGTTACAACTCTACCCCTCTTAAAAGAATTTCGCCCACGAAATTACATAAAGGGAAAAACATGTACAACTTAAATTTGTACCTGAGCGGAACAACTCCGGATATTCGTCAAGCATCGTCTGCTCTCGCTCCCAAGAGAGCTCCTCACGACCGCAATTGTCCCACCGGACTTTGACCATCCTGATCTCTTTATTGCGTAGCCGCTTGACCTCCGAGTCCTCAATCCGCACGGGCTTGACTTTTGTCGTTAGCCCACTATCCACCAGCACTTGATTGGTCGCGATCACTTGCGTAGGCTCTTGCACCGCCTTCCGAAGCACCGAAATATGGAATACATCATGTAATCCACTTAGCTCCACTGAAAGCTTCAGCCGATAGGCCGCTTCTCCTACTCGCTCCAGAACCTCGAACGGTCCAAGGTACCTCGGGCTTAGCTTTTTCAATCGCCGCACCCGCGAGACACCCTTGAACGGCTTGATCTTCAAGTATACATAATCGCCCACAGCGAACTCCACGTTCCTGTGCTTGGCATTATAGTACTTTGCTTGCCGGTCCTGAGCGATGAGTAACCTCTCCCGAACGGTTCTCACCAAAGAAGTAGCATCATCCACTTCCGATCGCTTATACAACTTCGACTCGCCCGTTTCTAACCAAGACAACGGCGTGCGACATCTTCTACCATATAGGGCCTCGAAAGGCGCCATCTGAATACTTGCTTGGTAGCTGTTGTTGTATGCGAACTCCACCAAATAAAGGTGGTCCTCCCATTGCTTTCCAAAGTCCAAGACACACATGCGAAGCATGTCTTCCATCGTTCTATTGACCCTCTCTGTCTGCCCATCCGTTTGCGGATGGAAGGCTGTGCTAAACTTCAGCTTTGTTCCCAACATTTGCTGCACCAGCCTCCAATCATTGGACGTGAACCGCCCATCTCGGTCACTCACGATGCTGCGGGGCACACCATGAAGCCGCACTATGTTGTCCACATAAAGCTTTGCCAGCTTCTCCACCGGATCATCCTTCCTATGTGGAATAAAATGCGACACCTTTGTTAATCGATCGACCACCACCCAAATGGCGTCGTTCCCCTTCTGCGACCTTGGCAAACCATGCACAAAGTCCATAGAGATGTCGTCGAATTTCCACTCCGGAATAGGCAAGGACTTAAGAAATCCTCCCGGCTTTTGGCACTCCGCCTTTACCAAGGCGCAGGTTTGGCACTTCGCTACATATAGCGCCACATCCTTTTTCAAACCCGGCCACCAAAATAGTTTCTTTACATCACGGTACATCTTCGTGCTCCCCGGGTGAATCGAGTACTTGGTATGGTGCGCCTCGTACAACAACTCCACCCGTAAATTGCCCACACTTGGGACGCACAAACGACCGTCTTTCCACAACAATCCGTCCTCCACAACGAATTGGGAATTTGACCCATCCAGAGCCTCTATCATGAACTGCTTCATATGAGCATCCATATCCAAAGCCTGCCGAATCCGATCAGCCAGGTCATATTGGACTTCAGTCCAATTCAGCACTGCTTCAGCACTAGATTGTCTATCCACACAAACAATCTCCAACGCCTCCAGCTCCTGCACCAACCGCTCATCATGCACTGATAGCCAATTCGCTTGAGCTGGGGCTCGGCGACTCAACGCGTCCGCAACCGCATTCCCTTTGCCAGGCACGTAGTGGATCTTAAAAGTATAGTCCCCCAGGAACTCCATCCACCTACGCTGCCGCATATTCAGATCTTTCTGATCAATCAGGTACTTTAGGCTCTTGTGATCGGTGTAGATATCAATCTTCACACCGTACAAATAGTGTCTCCACAGCTTCAAGGCAAAAATCACGGCCGCTAACTCCAAGTCATGGACCGGATAATTCCTCTCGTGCACTTTTAGCTGTCTCGAGCCATAAGCTATCACGCTTCCGTGCTGCAGTAGCACACAACCCAAACCGCTGCCTGAAGCATCGCTATATATCTCATAGCCTTCGGTTCCAACCGGCGAACTCAGCACAGGCGCCGTGGTCAACCGACACTTTAACTCCTCAAAAGCTCGCGCGCACTCCGGCGTCCAAACGAACTTATGATCCTTCCTCGTCAAAGTAGTGAGAGGTAACGCTATCTGCGAGAAGTTCTCTACGAAGCGCCTATAATAGCCGGCAGCCCCAAAAAGCTCCGGACTTCTGCTACCGTAGCAAGCTCAGGCCACTCCCGTATCGCAACAATCTTCGCCGGATCCACGGCAATACCCTCTCCACTCACTATATGCCCGAGGAACGCCACTGAGGATAGCCAAAACTCGCACTTCGAGAACTTGGCATACAACTGGTTTCTCCTGAGTGTCTCCAACACCAAATGGAGATGCTTGAAGTGATCTTCCTCACTTTGCGAGTACACCAAAATATCGTCGATGAAGACGATCACGAAATGGTCTAGGTACTCCCTGAACGTCCTGTTCATCAAATCCATAAATACTGACGGCGCATTAGTCAGCCCAAACGGCATGACCGTAAACTCATAATGCCCGTATCTCGTACTAAACGCTGTCTTTGGGATATCACTCTCCCTTATCCGCAGCTGATAGTACCCAGTCTTGAGATCTAACTTCGAGTACACCGTCGACCCGACTAACTGATCAAAGAGATCATCAATCCGGGGGATCGGGTACTTGTTCTTCTCAGTCAGCTTGTTTAGCTCCCGATAATCAATACACAACCTCAAGCTTCCGTCCTTCTTCTTAACAAAGAGGACCGGTGCGCTCCAAGGCGAAGAACTCGGGCGCACATACCCTTGCTCCAACAACTCTTGCAGTTGAACTTTCAGCTCCGCCATTTCCTTAGGCGCTAGCCGATACGGAGATCGTGACACAGGCTTTGCACCTGGCACTAGCTCGATCGTAAAATCTATCTCCCGCTGAGGCGGGGCTCCAGGAAGATCTGCGGGGAACACATCAGGGTATTCCGATACCACTGAAATACAATCCATCGCGGGCTTCGGCTTTGCAACCTCCACTAGTGTAAAGAACAGTTCTGCTCCGGCACGAACTGCCTTCACCACCTGAAGAGCAGACATCAACGTCTTGCTCGACCCCTTTAAGCCCGTAAAAGTCGTCTCACGACTTGCTCCCAGCTTTACTTCCTTGCTACCGCAATCTATATGGGCCTGCTGCTCCGAGAGCCAGTCCATTCCAAATATGACGTCGAACTCCACCAACGGAAGTAAGGACGCCCGCAGGTCAAACTCCTGCTCTCCAATACGAATCTTAACCTCGCAGATCCTATCCGCTCGCATCGAACACCCATTTGGCAACAACACATCCAACTTATCCTTCGCCATCGAAGAAGGGACTCCGATGCGTGATATAAATCCTTCGGACAAGAAGGAGTGTGAAGCTCCCGTATCAAAGAGTGCTCGTGCCGGGTTTTCACAAATCATTACAAATCCTAAACAAGCAGTGGTAAGGTAACATATACATAACAAGCATATAAAGGAATTGACTTGCTATAAATTAAACTGTACCTGTCACCACGTCAGCTTGTTTAATGGCCTCCTGTTGGCCAAGATTGTAAACCCTTGGTTGGGCCGGAGCATAGTGAGATGCGGTCGACTCCACCGCCTTTCCCTTCTCTTCGTAGGTAGCTCCTGGCCTCCTTTCGGACTTAGGACGTCCGCTCCAACAATCACGGGCGAAATGCCCCGTCTTGCCACAAGTAAAGCACGCGCCCGGGGTCCGACTCGTAGTCGCCCCAGAAGCACCAGAAGAAGCTGGACCCGTAGTCCTATGTTTCTTGAAAGCTCTCCGATAGCCGGACTTTGAGGTAGTCGGCACTTTAAACTCAGATTTCTTTTCAACCAAGCCTTTCTTCGCTTGCACGCTCTTCATGTCCTTCTCCAAGGACCGGGCAGTATTGACCAAGGTTAAGAAACCCTGCGTCATTGGCCCCGACAGTAACAATCTCAGCTCATCCCTCAAGCCTTCATAAAAACGATTAGTCTTGCGCTCCTCATCCATGATGGTGGAGCTAGCATAACGACTCAACCGCGTAAACTCGTGGAGATATTCATCCACGTTCCTCTCACCCTGCACTAACTTCAGGAATTCATTCTCCATCGAGATCCTCTGAGTAGAAGGGAGGTATCTTGCCAAGAACAATCCCGAGAACTCTTCCATCGGAACGTCTATCAGTTGTCTACCTCGCAGATGATGCAGCTCCAAACCTTCCCACCACATCCTTGCTTCACCGTCCAACAGGAACGTAGCAATGGTGGTCATCTGCCACTCCTCCGTCTCCGTCGCTGTCATGACTCTCTTCACCCTAGAGAGCCAGTCTTCAGCCTGAGATGGGGTTCCCAACCCCGAGAATAACGGAGGGTTAAAGCTCATTACATGCTTCAACTGCCTCTCAGTCGCCCTCCTTGGCACTATTGGTTCTACAACCACTTGCTCCATCCTCCTCGGCTCAGCCTCTTGAAGAGGTACTTGCTCCATCACAGGAGCGGGCTGCTGCGCTTGCCTCCCAGGCTGCGCATTTATCACGGCCAACACCGCTTCAGCAACCAATCGTATATTTTCAGCCGACAGAGGTGTTGCAGGAGCAACATCCGGTGCACTACTTGCCTCAGAAACTCGACGTTCTGACGGCCCAGCACCACTTCGGGTCACCTATAGTGGTACAAAACACCGTTAAGCGACCAAATAAATTGCAAACAGCAAGTATAGGAACACGCAGGTTCCTCAAACACGAGTATTTTCATTCCTAAGTGGACATTCATGGGTTCTTTTTACTGTTATTACGATGACGCACACAATGTGCTCACCACCCCTTAAAAAGAATTCGCCCACGAATTCAATTCAAGTCCAACCAAAACCAGTAGTCTGATACCAAATTGTAACGCCCCCTATCCGTCGCATAGCATATAGCAGTAGGTCCGGCCGGGGCCCGACGCCATATACCACAGACAGACCGGGTGGTTACGTATGGAAACCATCCAACCAATCTCAACGTCCTACACAGAGCATTCTAGCGGAAGCAGTTTATATAAGTTGCAAAACAAGAACCCAGCAATAAGCATGAATGTCCACTAACATGATAATAGGAATGTTATTACAAAATACTCAAAAGTCGGCCTTAAGGCCTTACAAAAATGTTTCACTTGTCTTTTACATGATTTACAAACCTCGGCTCGCAGGCCGGCCATACATGAATAAAACACAAAACATTTCCACTTGGGCCTTCGAGGGCCAGCTTCGCACAAAGGGCTTTAGCCCGCTATTGACCGCTTGGTCCAGCTGCACCTGCAAGCAAACAAACCACCGCACGGTGGCAAACAAGGCAACGGTCAGCAATGCTGACCAAATTATAACGATCCCGCCCCCAATTCGGGGCGGCGATGCTCCTTTCCTGCATTTCATTAGCATAAGCGAGCAATTAAAACCATAGCCATTTCATCACAGACGTTGGCTCGCACGGCCACACGTCCCGTGCACTCAGGGCACATTCTCGGTGAACCGGTCGATGTCACGACAATTAAAGCCATTAACATTCCGGATTCACCACCGCCACTTTGACGGCCATTCCTATGAGCAATTCGTCTTCATGGTATTGGTCACGTCAATTTAAGCCATTGACCACCGAAGACTCACATCTATGCCAACGGCGAGTGCCATGTACCTTTAGGTCTCTCTAACCCGAACGACATAAAGCGGGTACGGCTCCATCTAACCCGTGCTCACATCGCAACGGCAATTTAAGCCATTTGCGCGGGTCAAACTTTCACCGATTCCCATTCTACCGCAAGACACATAACCCCGTTATGTTCATGTTGGCACTCAGGCCACCAAGTTGGCAAGACCTCGTGTCCGCCCAGTTTTCCGGGTGCACCTTTGGGTTAGTCCCCAAGGCTCCCTGCTGCAATCTACCGCGTAGAAAACCCGAAAACACCAAATAGCACGGAGTCTTCTCCGGCCTTATGCAATGCAACATCACCGATCCGAACTAACATGTCCGGGTAGGCTTCAACCAAAATGCCTATGTCCGTTCTCGCATACGGACTCTAAACAACGGGGACTTCACATATCTACCCGAAGGAACGCCTCCAACTCTCCGCAAACTCGCGAGAGCGGGCTTCCTATGCAAAGAAAAGAGCGACTCATGCTCAAGATGAGGATCGTTACCCTTGCGGTCCTCTTTGGCGCCATCGAAAAGTAATCGGATGGAAATCACCGCACTTGCGTTGCCTCCGTGGATCCGGAGTCGGCTTGCGATTCGGAGCTCCGAAGCTCCTCCAATGGCGGATCTAGCTCCTCTTCTTCTTGCTTTAGCTCTTCTTTCTCCAAGGGTTTGGAGAGAGAACAAGTGGAAAAAGTGAGGGTTTTCTAAGTCAAAACCCGGGTATATCCCTTCAGGAACAACCCCCAGCCGTTGGATCTTCAGTCAAAGAAATGAACGGCATCGATTCGGGACTGAAATGCCCAATCTGGGCCGAACACGGCCTGGCACACGCCCGTGTCCAGGGCCGTGTGCCTCATTCGCCGTCAAAATCGAATCACCTGGAACCTCACACGGGTCTCGAACACGCCCGTGTTCGAGCTGACACGCCCGTGTTCCATCTGACACGGCCGTGTAGCTGGCCGTGTACCCCATGATTTTCTCCCGTTTTCAACCCGAGCACTGCACGGGTTCTAGGACACGCCCGTGTCCTTGCCCGTGTCACCTTGACACGCCTGGGCTCCAGGCCGTGTACAAGGTCTCGGCACTTCGCGGCTAAGTGTCGACACGGGTCGACACGCCCTGCGACACGCCCGTGTCGCAGGCCGTGTGCCATGTCTCGACACACTGTCGACACCAAAGTGTCGACTTCGCGGGACGAGTGTTCGACACGGGTTGACACGCCCTGCGACACGC
The DNA here is from genome assembly GCA_039583875.1 of Platanthera guangdongensis. Taxonomy (NCBI): domain Eukaryota; kingdom Viridiplantae; phylum Streptophyta; class Magnoliopsida; order Asparagales; family Orchidaceae; genus Platanthera; species Platanthera guangdongensis. The sequence goes on along the minus strand of CM077155.1, from coordinate 70,958,333 downwards.
CCGTGTCGCAGGCCGTGTGCCGTGTCTCGACACAACGTCGAAGCACTGTGTCGACTTCACGGCTAAGTGTCGACACGGGTCGACACGCCCTGCGACACGCCCGTGTCGCAGGCCGTGTGCCCAGTCTCGACACAATGTCGAGACCAAAGTGTCGACTTCACGCCTTAGTGTCGACACAGGCTTGACACGCCCTGGGACACGCCCGTGTCCCAGGCCGTGTGCCTGCAGCCAGAACTCAAACTGGCCCAAATTATTCCCCTCTGCTCCTTTGAGTTTCGGGGCGTTACAGCCTGAATGCCTCTCTTGCGACGGGCTTTCCCTTGATTGAAGAAGGATCTAGTTACAAGTGAAAGGAAAAGACTGAGGGAAGCAGAGCAAGGGGGAGTCCGCAATGCACAGGATTCGAGTCCGCAGCCTGTAACAAGTAGGCTCCTGGGTCCGAGTCAGCGTGCCTTGAGTGCACCACCTCCCCCTATTTATAGGATAGGGGGCCTGCCCAAACGGGCAGGGCTAAAATAACCGGCTGCCCGGTGTACAGGAGAACCGGGCAGCGGTGACGGGAAGCAAAAAGAAAGAACACGCCAGTCCGCACAGAAGTGGCGGACTGGGCTCGCAAACTGGAGCTTCCACTGCTGCTGGGCGCGCCCACTGGAGGGCGGCGGCCTGGGCGGATGAGATACTGCGTCCGCCGCTGTGGAGAACCTGACCCAAAGCGCCGGCGGACTGAGCGGACAGGTCCTTGCGTCCGCTGCTGGAGTATCACCCTTGGCGCCCGACTGGTGACAATGCCGGACTGGGCGGACTGACAAATCCTGTCTGCGCCTGCTGAATGGGGGGCTTTGGAATCTTGCAGTATGTTGCGGACTGAGGGGTTAACATAATCCCCGCACATTTTTAAGTTTCCAGAAAACTTCGAAAATGTTCTCTTAACCTCCGAGTCCGCAAACCTCGAAAACACCGCCAACGCTATATATATCGCTGGAGGGTCTGGATCTGCTGAGAATTTCGATCGACACGGGGCGCTATTCACCACTTGCGGTCTCCACCTTACAGTCCGGCATGGCTAGGCTTGGAGCTTTCTTATCTAGCGTTACTGCAAAAGGCGACCTGGAGCTGACAACGCCTATGAAGACCAAAAAGATTGTAAAGAGGTCGACAAGAAAAGATCCTGTCCGCTCCACAGGAGAGAGTTCCCAGAGCCAGAAGCCTGCGGAGAAAGCAGTCCGCCATGTCGATGTGTCTGCTCGCGTGGATGCCCTAGTCGACGTCGAACCATTGAGGAGCGAGAAGATGGAAACCTTGTCGGACTCCGCCCCTTCTCAGAAAACCGCAAACTCGGCGGACACTGCTGGCGAACACATGGAGACTGACATATCTTCCCCCAATTCCTCGGTGCAAATCGTTGACTTGGACGAAGAAGACCGGCGGACTGAGGTAGAGGATGACGCGCCCTCAAAGGTATTGTCTGCTGTGAATCCTGAACCTGTCCACGCTGACCAGCCCGATTTAGGGGGGTCCGCCGCGGATGCTGCTGAGAAGACCGCCAAGAGGAAGAAGAGGAAGAGAGACGGAGCGACCGTCGCCGAGCGGGTTGAGAAGAAGCTCCGTGCAATGAAGGAGAAGAACGTCTCCAAGCGGACTGGGGAAGCGGACTTACAACACAGGTCGCGCGACAAAGAAGTTCCAGACGGCGACCTGGTAACGCCGGAGGCCCAAATTCGGGGAGACAACTCCCTTTCAACGGTCAGTCTTTCCACGGATGAGATATTTGATTCCATAGACGTCGATCAACTTGACTTAATCCAGGACTCCTTGCTGGTTGTACTGCAGCAGAATGAGGCGGAGACTACTGGAGATAAGGGCGGTGAACTCCCTTCCTTGTCCGCTGCGGAGGAAGAGGAGAGAGAGAGACTGAAGGAGAAGATCGAGGAGCAAAAGAAGCAAATCGTCGCTCATGTTGCTGCGGTTGGGGCGGCCTCGAAGCAGGCCGCGGCGGACAAAGCCGCTGAGGACCTGCGGGTTGCCGCGGAGCTGCTGCGGTCAGGTAAACTTCAACCGGCACCTAAATATTTTCAGCGCAAGTGGCTTTACAGGTCGCCGCCGTGGACGTCAAGACCGATCAAAATTATCACCAAGACGGACGATATCGTGGTCTCAACAAGTGCGGCTGCTGAGAGAAGAGCAAGGGTTCACCGCGAATGGAAAAAGCGGTTAAGCGCCTTTGACCCCGAGCGGGCAAGGCGGCCAATCATCTTCGATAGTCGGAAACTCGCTGCCGCTATATCTAAAAGTGATCTTTTATCCTTTCTTTTATTCCGCCGCGAACTGCCTTTGAATGCGAAGTTGACTTTATTTGTTGCCGGTAGAAAGTCGCTGCCGGGCTCCATCGAGAGTGGCGAGATCGTGGTCACACCCAACACTGGTACCGACGCGGTCTCACACGTGGAGTCCGCGGAAGATGAGCCGCCCAGCCTGAGTACGATAAAAGAGTTAGAGAAGAAATTTGAAGCTGAAATGCAATGTGTCAAAGCAGAGTTAGAGAAAGCGGCGGAGCGCGAGAGGGCGTCCGCGGCGTGCGAGAAAGCGTCCGCGGAACGCGAGAAGGCCCTCAAAGACCAGGTCGCCAGCATCTTGCAGGCGCTGGAGAGGTCTGAAAGTGAAAAGAAAAGGCTCTCGGATGACGTCCGATACTACAGAGGCAAGCACTTGGCGTCGGCTCGTGAAGGAAAGGAGAAGCGGACTGCTGAAGTCGCTGAGCAGAGGCCGCGGGCGTCAGATCGCGTTCCTCCTGAGATCGCGGCACCGGTAGGTGGTGTCCCACATGCTGCAGATGAGGAGCCGAGGCCGGCAGCGGAGCCGATGGTGCCTCTCAGCCGGGTAGACCGGGAAGCCGCCAACATGCACCGGACCATCAACGTCATCCACCACCACCTCTGCCGTGTATATAGTGAAATTCTTCAGATAAGCGATCAGGCGGCTCATCTATGCCGGGATAGGACGGAGAAGCCTATGCGAACTGAAAATAGGGACCGCTAAGTCCGCGGTGCTTCTGATTTTTTATGTTCTTGTATAATCGTCTGTATAATTGCGCTGCGAACAATGCTGTGTGATGTGTTTGATTGAACTTTTATTGCGATCTATGCGGACTCAGATTATAAATCCGCAATTTTATGTTGCTTAATCCTTGGCTTGATCTGTGGCGGACTGTGCGGACTAGCGCTGTGTCCGCTTCTTGTTAATCTGGTGGGAAAATATGCGACCTGGGCGGACAGGGAACTGCACCGGCCACAACTTGGTTCTGAATTTCCCTTGGAATGTTAAATTGTCTTTGTATCCGCATTATTTGTTTGGCTGCTTTTTAATTCTTTGCGGTCTGTGCGGATTGAATATGCGACCTTCGCGTACTGACCAAAAAGCTGTCAGAATCTTTATCTATAAATACTGCCTTCTGCTTTCTCTATGTAGGAAATTACTGAAGTAAATGGAATCCTGCGGCCTGCAACATGGTTTCCGCGCGCACTGATGCTGCAGTCGCCTTCCATTCTGCCGATCACCGAAAATGTACTTTGACAGAGGCTGACCTGGCTGCCTCGTTGAAAAGAAAATGGCGAACTCGAACATACTTGTCCGCCTACCCGCCCATCAGGAAAGGTTGAATTTTTCGACGGCGACCCTGATCGCCATTCCCGTTGATCATTTCGATAGCGGATTCAGGTTCCCGCTCCTATGGGAGCTTGCTGCAATCTTTGAGCACTATGGGATGATCCCTGGCCAGCTCGCGCCGAATACCCTTGCCGCGATCTGCAGCTACATCTCTTATTTGCGATCTGAAAAGATTGCTTTCTCAATGAACATCTTCCGCAAAATATTCTTCGTCCGCTCCATAACCGCCTCTGGAGGCGCCCCTATAAGGGAGTAATCTACTTCTACTACAGGGGGATGAAGGTAGTGGGTCTTCCAAACAAGATCCACAACTGGACCTCAAGGTTACTAATTTTTGAGGGCGACCTTGGGTTCGCGCACACGTATCCGCAGGTGCGCGCGGACTCCGTCTTTAAAAATGTGCAGCTGGACGACCTGGAGTCCGCAATCGTCGAGTTTTTGGCCAATGCCAGGCTTGATATCGAATACTACCTTCCGCTGCTGGCGAGCCTAGCGGATGTCATGCCTGAGGACAGTAAGTAGTTTAGCGGACTCAGCTTTTGTATCCGCCGCGACCATGCTGTTTAACTCTGGTTCTCTTTTTGCAGCGACCTTGGCGGTGCCCGCCAACTTGCCGCAGACACCCAGCGGCTTCACTCCTACACAAAGGGAGAAGAAGGAAGCAGTTGCAAAAAAGAGGAAGGAGGAAGGGTATCCCGCAGCGGACTACTCTTCCTCAGAAAGTTTCTCAATGAGCGGGTTCGGTATCAGCCAGAAGGACCTCAGGGGGAACCCCATGGTCCATTGGCACAGCAAAAACAAACACGTCCGCCTATCCACCGCGCTTCCTTCGTGGAAGAGTCCGCGGATATCACGCCACGCGCATATCGCGATCTCCGCGCTGTATGGAAAGCGCAATCTGAGCGACCTCAAGAAAGTGTCTGCCGCCGACCTCCCCCTGCTGGCCTCCCAGGCTTCTGCGAACAGTGTCGTAACAAACCATTATGTCGCTACTTTGGCCAGGGACCTGCTGAGGCAGAATGAACAACTTCAGAAGGATAACAAGGTGCTAAGGGAAAGGAACGCGCGGCTGGGAGAAAGGAATGCTCGGCAAAGAGAGGAGCTGGGGGTGAGTTGAATTTGCCGCGGTCTAAAATTTCTATCCGCCGCGATCTGTCTGATGTTTGTAATTTCGTTTTTCGCAGGTCGCCTACGACTTGGAGAACAATAAATTCCAGACCGCCACGCTCCCTTTTGTGATGGAGACTGTCGAGGTCGCTGTTGAGCGACTTGCCCGTGATGGCCTCATGAAGGAGGGAGTGGTCGGCGTCCCTTTTCTGGAGATCTTCCCTGAGCTGGCCCCTCAGGTCGCAGCGATGGAGAGAGCTAGAAAAGGAAAGGATGTCATTGAGGAAGGTGAAGATAAGGAAGAAGAAGACGACGAAGAAGAAGAAGAAGAAGAAAAAGAAGGAGGCTCGCACGGCGAAGAGCAAGGCGCCAGGGAAAATGCGGACGATGCTGCATCGAGCCGACGAGGAGAGGAGCTGTCCGCCGAGTCCGACACCTCTGCATCTTCCTCTGCTACTGGGAGCTCGCATAGCGGGTCCGCCACTAGTACAGGATCAGGTAGCAGCGGGAGCAACTCGGGGGGCTATTCTCCAGAAGTCGACATCATCGGTGACAGCCCTGCACCTCCCGAGAAGAAACAGAGGACTGATTGATCAATGTATATATATATATTTTGTTTTTGTAAAAGTGGCGGACGCAAGACTGCAGTCCGCCGAATATATAGAATGATGTAAACAATTTTTTGATGGAATAGAAAGGATATTCTTGTATGTGTGCTTCCTGCAATGTTCTTTTTTCCACGCTCACCGCACCGATACTTAACAGTCCGCACGATGCGTTGATTGATCGCAGCATAAAGAAGAATTTTGTTAGGCGGACCCTGTTGAGTTTCAGTTACGGTCCGCTCATCACATCATTTAACGAATCTTGCTGATTTAAGAATTAGACAGGTACTCATTCAGTATCCGCCTCAGAGAACAGCCAGTTGATAATAATGCCAGGGGTACTTGAGTTATAGTTGTAGTCCGCAAGCCAGACCGCACATAATATAAAAGCACAGATTATTAACTTAACAAATAATACGAAAACCATTCCGCGGACTGAGCAGATACAGAAAACCAATCCGCCCATAATAGAAATGATCAAACATGCATGGAAATCATTCTGCGGACTGAGCGGATACAGAAAACCAATCCGCTCATAACAGGAATGATCTATAAACTTGAATATGGACTACCCTGCGGACTGAGCGGATACAGAAAACCAATCCGCTCATAATAGAAATGATCTATTGCTTGCGACCAGGTGGGTAGGTGAGCCTGAGCGGCATAGTTTCCTCACCGGGCTTCAAGCTATAAGATCAACCCAAGTAGGCGGACGGATCGGATAGAGAAAACCAGTCCGCTAAAGATAACCAGCTTGCAATCCCAAGGAAACTTCCAAACTGTGCGGATAACGAATCCAGTCCGCTAAAGATAGAAATGATCTATAGCTTGCGACCAGGTGGGCAGGTGAGCCGGAGCGGCATACTTTCCTCACCGGGCTACAAGCTATAAGATCAACCCAAGTAGGCGGACGGATCGGATAGAGAAAATCAGTCCGCTAAAGATATAGAAATGACCTATAACTCGCGACCAGGTGGGCAGGTGAGCCTGAGCGGCATACTTTCCTCACCGGGCTACAAGCTATAGAATCAACCCAAGTAGGCGGACGGATCGGATAGAGAAAATCAGTCCGCTAAAGATATAGAAATGACCTATAACTCGCGACTAGGTGGGCAGGTGAGCCTGAGCGGCATACTTTCCTCACCGGGCTACAAGCTATAGAATCAACCCATACCGGCGGACGGAGCGGACGCAGAAGACCAGTCCGCAGATAATTCCCTGCGAAGAGCAAGATGCTCACTTGGCGGAACGGTTCCCTGCCCTCTTGCATGGAGTACAGTCTAAGCTGTGGGTCTCCTGCAGGCACTGCTCGAGGGTACCATGGAGTGTTCGAGAGTTACAAGCTAAGATGACCCGCAGGCAGGTGAGCCGGAACGGCATACTTTCCTCATGTGATCATCGAAGTTGTAACAATATCCCTAAAGCGGCGTGGTAGAGCTTTACACCCACCTTGCCCTCCATAATGCAAAGGTGGGGTCAGGTACCTGCCGGGATCCGAAGCCCAGAATCCAACCGCGCTAGAGCCTGCAAGCTCCCACTACAAGGTGCGAAATCTCCTCGCAACACGTGGTCTTCGTGGTGTTATGCTAATGACAACGGCTCTAGGGGAGGTCTAGCTAAACTCGGCGATATCTCCTGGTGTCAGGGAACCGTTATAGGTCTTTGGGAGAGAGAGAAAACACTAGAAAAAGGTGTTAGTATGGATCATAAAACATATTTGCAAAGCAAACATAAGAAAGAAGAAAGAGAGTTTAGGTGCAGAACCGTTTTTTGAATCTTTCTTAGCGTTTCATCTGTTATGATTACAACAAAACACTCGAAGAAGTGTTAGCAAGCAGTTTCTATTCATAATAGTTCTTGAAGAGGATACACAAAGTAGAAAAAGGAGGTTTAAGAATAGAACCGCTTGAGATCATCCCCGCTCCAGGTGTGCGGTATATCCTCTCCTTCGTATGTCTGCAAGCGATAAGCGCCGCTTTTTAATGCTTCTTTGACGACAAAAGGGTCGGCCCAATTTGGATTAAACTTTCCAACTGAACCAGCTCATGCAGCAGCATCAACCTTCTTTAGAACTAGATCTCCCACTTGGAAGTGTTTGATCCTTACATTCTGATCGAAGTAACGGGCCATCCTCCTTTTGACCTCTTCCTGCCTTATGGCTGCTTGATCTCTGACCTCCTCGATGTGTTCCAAGCTGAACCTCATCTCCTCATTATTCAACTCAGCCCAATCATCAACACCTTCTCTTGCAAGCAGCACTCTGGGTGACGGGACTTCAAACTCAATCGGGATGAGTGCCTCTGAGCCATGAGAGAGTTTGAATGGAGTCTCCCCGGTTGCGGATGATGGCGTTGTCCTAAGGGACCAGAGGACTGATGGGAGCTGATCAGCCCAACTGCCCTTGAGATTCTGCACTTTCTTTTTGAGTAAGTTGAGGATCTGCTTGTTGGCAGCTTCCACCTGGCCATTGCTTCTGGGATGATGAACTGATGCAAAACGCAGCTCTGTTCCGATCTACCTGCAAAAATTTATCATCTCTGAGTTGTTGAATTGTGGCCCATTGTCAGTGATTATTGCCATTGGTATCCCGTGCTGGCAGACAATTTCTCCCCAAATGAAGTTCTTGACGATCTGAGTAGTTGTCTTAGCCAATGCCTTGGCTTCGATCCACTTGCTGAAGTAGTCGATCATTACGATGATAAAACGCCGTTGCCCGCTTGCCAAGGGAAAAGGACCAATGAGATCCATTCCCCAAACCGCAAAGGGCCAAGGAGTTGCAATCGACCTGAGGGACTGAGCTACTTGGTGCTGAAGTGGAGCAAACTTCTGGCATTGAACACACCTTCTGGCACAGATCTCTGAGTCTTTCTTCATTATGGGCCAGAAATACCCTTGTCGCAGGACTCGTTTTTCAAGAGTTCTTGCTCCAGAGTGGCTTCCACACTCTCCTGAATGAACTTCTTGCAGAATGGTGTGAGCTTCTTCTTCTGAAACACACCGGGCCATGGTTGAGAGGAAGGTCTTTCTATAAAGGATTCCCGCCACTAGAAAGTAGTGAGCTGCTTTTATTCTGAACTTTTTCTTGTCTCTAACTGTATGATGATAATTTCTTGTTGACAGATATAGGATGAATGGGTCCATCCAAGAGGCGCGTTGATCTACTTGCATCAGATCTCCTTCCACCACTGCCGGACGGAAGAGCTCGGAAGTTGTTCCTCCTGAAGGCATCCCATGCTTAGAGAGAAAATCGGCCTCCTCATTCTCTGTTCTGGGGATATGTTCGATGGTGAAGCTTTTAAACCTTCCGACTTCTATTTTCACAAGAGCTAGGTATTTTTTCAAGACTGGCTCCCTTGCTTCGAAGTTGCCGAGGACTTGCGACGCCATTACCAGAGAATCGGTTTTGATGTGAACATGATCGATTCCTAATTCCCTTGCGAGCCTCAAACCTGCTAGCATAGATTCATATTCGGCCTGGTTGTTGGTTACTGGAAAGTAAAACTTGATGGCCTGCTCCAATTTGACTCCGTTTGGATTGATGAGAACCACTCCTGCTCCAGAAGAACTTCTGCCTGAGGCACCATCAACATAGATGGTCCAAGCCAAAGGTGACCTTTCTGTCTGATCAGAACTGGACTCTGGCATGTCAATCAGAAAATCTGCTAGGACTTGAGCTTTGATGGCTGTCTTGGGCACATAAGAGATTTCAAATTCGCTTAACTCTATTGCCCACTTAGCTAGTCTGCCGGAATGCTCGGGCTTTTCCAACACACCCTTCAAAGGTTGATCGGTGATGACTTGAATTGAATCTGCTTGGAAGTGCGGGCGAAGCCTGCAAGCTGACATGACCAGTGCCAAGGCTACCTTCTCCAGGATCGGATACCGCGTCTCTGCACTCTTCAGAATATGGCTGACATTGTAGATTGGGAATTGCTTTCTGCCTTCTTCCTGAAGAAGAACGGAGCTGACGGCCTCAGGGCCAACCCCTAGGTACAAGAAAAGAACCTCTCCTGGGTGGGGGCTCTGAAGCAGAGGCGATGAGGTAAGCTGCATCTTTAACTGTTCAAAAGCCTGGGAGCACTCTTCTGTCCACTCAAACTTGGAAGCACGTCGGAGGGTCTTAAAGAAGGGGGCACTCCTATCTCCAACCCGAGATAGAAATCTTGCAAGACCTGCTAGCCTTCCCCCTAATTGCTGAACTTCCTTCGGTGAACGAGGGGTAGGCATTTCAAGAATAGCTTTTACCTTGTCAGGATTGGGGGCAAGTCCCTCCGGAGTAAGGAGATGACCAAGAAACTTCTCCTTACTCGCTCCAAAAGTACACTTCAAAGGATTGAGCTTCATCTTGTATCTACGCAGAGTAGCGAACGTCTCCGCTAGATCTAGCAAGTGCAGCGAAAACGATTTACTCTTAATCAAGAGATCGTCTACATACACTTCTAGGTTTCTCCCTTTCTGATGGTTAAACACACGGTCCATCATCCGTTGATAGGTTGCGCCAGCATTCTTAAGCCCAAAGGGCATGACAAGATAGCAATAAAATCCATCGTTAGTAATGAACGACGTGTGAGGAACGTCGGGCTTATGCATTCTTATCTGGTGATAACCAGAAAACGCATCTAAAAAACTCATATAAGAGTACCCTACCGCGGAATCAACTAAAGAATCTATCTGAGGCAAGGGGTAGCAATCTTTAGGACATGCTTTATTAAGTTTAGTAAAGTCTACACACATTCGCCACTTTCCCCCTGGTTTTTTAACCATTACAACATTTGAAATCCAGGTGGGATATTGCACTTCTTTAATAAAATTTGCCTTGAGGAGCTTCGCAACCTCCTCCCTTATTGGTTCTGCAAGCTTTGTTGCCACGTCCCTCTTCTTCTGCTGGATTGGCTTGCAGCCGGGATCAACATTCAGGTGGTGGCAAGCAACATCAGGATCCACCCCCAGCAGGTTCCAGGTGAGCACCTTCATCAGCAGCAACTTTCGAACTGGGAGAGACTTCTGCAGCTTCTGTTGGAGCAAGGGAAGGGCTGGCTTCAACCATGTTGACAGTGCGGACGTAGCACTCCCTTGCTCTCCTTGGGTCACTACGGACCCGGCACATCCTCCCATCGGCGAAGAACTTGATGGCGAGGTGGTAAGTGGAAATCACTGCTCGATACTTGTTCAGCAGGGGCCTGCCGAAGATGGCATGGTAGCTGCTGGGGGCGTCGACTACTATGAACTGTATCTGCTTTGTTGCCCCTCCAAGCTTCACTGGCAAGATGACGCTGCCCTCCACTTCTTTCCTCTCTCCTGAGAAACCATAGAGTGGCCCCTCAGTGGAAAGCAGAGGCTTTCCGGTCCTCAGGGCCTCAAAAGTAGACTTAAAGAGGAGGTTAACCGAACTGCCCGTGTCAACCAGAATCCTATCTACCGTGAAGTCCCCAATACCAGCCTGGATTACGACTGCATCATCAAATGGATTGGCTGTTCGAGGAAGATCTTCTGGACCAAAGGTGACGACTTCCCTTGGAGGAGCAATGGAAGAAGAGGCCACCTCTGCCTGGGTGACCCTTGAAATTGACGATTTCCGGGTGGACTCGGTCCTAGCTCCACCATGGATGAAGAAGAGGCGTCCCAGAATCCCCTCATCATTTGCATCGAAGCACTCTACCGGGACGTTGATTGGCCCCAGACGGCCTTCATCTTCTATATCCACGCATTCTTGGTATGCCTCGGCTACCTCTTTGCCCTTTGAGGTGGATGGCTTCGAAGAGGAAGGAGAATCCTTCTTGGCCAGGTCAATCTTGCCCTCGGCAAGCAACTTCTCTATCAGCGTTCGAAGGGCCTTGCATTCCTCAGGTAGATGACCCCTTTCCTTGTGGAACTGGCAGTATTGTGAATTATTCCTCGGCTTCCACAGCTTCTGAGGCTCTTGCCTCTTCTCTTCTGATCTCCTTTGCAGGATCTGGATGACTTCGTCAAGGTCCAGATCTGCAGGGTCCTCCATGGCACTCTCATCAAATTGGCACGGGGCAGGCAAGGCTGCCTGCTGGAGGATAGGAAGAGCTTACAATGGAACGGCGGGAGCGGCGGCCAACGGCAGTCTCTGCTCATGAAACTGTTGATGGCCTTGGAAAGGTTTTTTGTTGCGGAAGTTCCTGCCTCTTTGAGATGGAGGCTGGAAGTCCTGACGAGGGGGCCTGCCACGAGAGAAAGAAGCGGAGGCATCCCTTCCTTCAGCCTTGGCTGTCAGGGATGAAACATAGGTCGGATTGGCATTTTCCCCTTCTATGAAACGGTTGACCATGGCGATCAACTCCTGATAAGTCTCGGGTGCCTTGGTCGTTGCTTTAAACTTCAGAGGGCCTTCCCGGAGGCCGTGGATCAGGGCAACTTTGTAATAGCCGGGGTTCACATTCCTCACCCCCTGAATTTCTCTTTGAAAGCGATCAACGAATCTTGCCACCGATTCTTTATCCCTCTGCTTGATCTCAAATAGGGCAGCTGGCCCATTCTTCCTCTTCCTTGAGGTAGCAAACCTCAACAGTAACTGGCTACGAAGCTCGGAAAAAGAAGAGATAGTGCCCGAAGGCAGCTCGTAGAACCATTCTCTCGCTTGCCCTTCGAGAGTGGTGACCAGCAGTTTACACTTAATTGCATCTGAGAGGCATCTCAAAGCAACTGCCCCCTCAAATGCCTGGAGATGAGAAACTGGATCTGTTGCTCCCGAATAGAATGGGATGCGAGGCTCCCTGAAGTTGCTCGGGGCCGATTCCCATCGAATTCGGTCAACAAAGGGAGACGGGGTGTCAAACTCTGCAGGGTAGAAAGGGCGAACTGGAGCCGAGGAGTCCGCGGGCTCGGCGGACTGGCGATCAGCAAAGTGAAGTTGGCGGGCAAGAGTGCCCCTAGCAGCTTCTCTGAAGAACTCTCTGAAAGCAAACTCTTCCTCTTGAGGGCGCAGAGGGGCTGCGGTCTGAGCAGGGTTCCGAGGAGTTTCTGGCGACTGCCGAAGCGGAGTTCGGCGAGCTGGGGTCTGGCGGACTTGCGAGTTCGCTGGGTCCGCTGCGGCCTGAGGAGCAAGCCGCTGGGCCAGCGCGAGCAGAGCTTGGCTGATTGTGTCAAGATGCTGGTCGGTCTGCCGGCGAGACTGCTCGGCCTCAAGGCGAGCTTGCTCAATCACGTCCCAAAGGGAGTCTTCTGAAGAGCTGGAGCGGTCTGAAGAGCGGGCTCTGCGGTCTGACATCTTGCGTCCGCTGATTTCAAAACACTACTCGGATCTGAAGGTCGCGTGTTAACTGTTGATGCACGAAAACACAAGGGGGGTCGAGCACAACCAGCTAACTGTTCGAACACAGGGGAGTAGGGAGACTGCGAGTAGCGATCTACTAAGCGGATGAGAGCTGGAAGAAGAGCAGGGCCGTGAACCACGGCAACAACAGACTTCGCCCGTCGCGACCTGAATGCCTCTCTTGCGACGGGCTTTCCCTTGATTGAAGAAGGATCTAGTTACAAGTAAAGGAAAAGACTGAGGGAAGCATAGCAAGGGGGAGTCCGCAAGGCACAGGATTCGAGTCCGCAGCCTGTAACAAGTAGGCTCCTGGGTCCGAGTCAGCGTGCCTTGAGTGCACCACCTCCTCCCTATTTCTGGGATAGGGGGCCTGCCCAAACGGGCAGGGCTAAAATAACCGGCTGCCCGGGGTACAGGAGAACCGGGCAGCGGTGACGGGAAGCAAAAAGAAAGAACACGCCAGTCCGCACAGAAGTGGCGGACTGGGCTCGCGAACTGGAGCTTCCACTGCTACTGGGCGCGCCCACTGGAGGGCGGCATCCTGGGCGGATGAGATACTGCGTCCGCCGCTGTAGAGAACCTGACCCAAAGCGCCGGCGGACTGAGCGGACAGGTCCTTGCGTCCGCTGCTGGAGTATCACCCTTGGCGCCCGACTGGTGACAATGCCGGACTGGGCGGACTGACAAATCCTGTCCGCGCCTGCTGAATGGGGGGCTTTGGAATCTTGCAGTATGTTGCGGACTGAGGGGTTAACAGCACTGGTGTTATCACAAAAGATTTTAGACTTCTCTAAGTTGTAGCCATAGTGTAGGAATTGGTTTTGAATCCACAAGATTTGTGAACAACAACTGCCTGCAGCCACATATTCAGCTTCAGTAGTTGAAGTTGACACAGAACTTTGTTTCTTACAAAACCAAGAGACAAGTCTGTCACCAAGGAACTGACAAGTTCCACTGGTGCTTTTCCTGTCAATTCTGCATCCAGCATAATCAGCATCAAAAAATCCAGTTAAATCAAATGCTGAATCTTTTGGATACCAGAGACCTAGATTTGGACAACTTTTAACATACCTGAGAATCCTCTTTACTAGTATTAGGTGTGACTCTCTAGGGCTTACTTGGAACCTAGCACATATACATGTAGCAAACATTATATCTGGTCTACTAGCTGTAAGGTACAGTAAAGAGCCAATCATTGCTCTATATGTTGTCTGATCAACAGGTTTCCCATGTTCATCAGCATCTAATACAACATTAGTAGGCATAGGTGTTTTCATGCAAGATGCTTCAGACATACCAAACTTCTTAACCAATTCATTTGCATACTTGGTTTAAGAAATAAAGATGTCTTCAGCATGTTGTTTGACTTGCAATCCTAGAAAGAAGGATATGGGACTTATGAGACTTATGGGTTCTAATGAAAAGAGTTTGGTCTACTCTACCCCTTATAAATTCAGTTTTCAGAAGGAGGCATGCTAGGGTCTCATATCATGCTCTAGGAGCTTGCTTGAGACCATATAATGCTTTGTTCAACCTAAAAACATAATCAGGATAAGTTGAAGAGATAAAACCTGGAGGTTGTCTGACATATACTTCTTCTTTGATGTCTCCATTGAGAAATGCACTTTTGACATCCATCTGATATACCTTGAAGCCTTTATGTGCTGCATACACTAAAAATATTCTGATGGCTTCCAATCTTGCAACTGGTGCAAAAATCTGGTCATACTCTATGCCTTCTTCTTGAGAGTATGCTTGAGCAACTAGCCTTGCCTTGTTCCTTATAATTACTCCTTGATCATCCAATTTGTTTCTGAACACCCACTTTGTTCCAACAATGGAGTGATCCTTAGGCTTTGGCACTAGTTCCCAAACTTTGTTCCTTTCAAATTGATGCAACTCTTCTTGCATTGCAATGATCCAGTGTGGATCTTGCTCTGCATCTTGAATGGACTGAGGTTCAATTTGAGATAGGAAGCAAGTGTGCAATAGGTTTTGGTTGACCTGATTTCTGGTTTACATGCCAGCTGAGATGTCTCCAATTATTTGGGAAATTGGATGGTCTCTTAATGTTACTAAATCAACAGGGGGTTTTGATTGTTCACCAACCTGTGTTGTTGTTTGCTCTTGTGGTACAACAACTGGCTCTTCAAGTTGTTTCTCTTCAGTATGTTGAATGCTTTCTTCATCTTCACTACTTTCATCTTTTTGAGTGACCTGTAACTTGTTCAAATCTTCAACAAGAGAGTGTTCCTGCAAAGGTTCTATGGTAGAAGTGTTCTTCTCCTTGAAAGACATGTTAGATTCATCAAATGATATATGAACAGATTCCTCAATTTTTAGAGATGATTTATTATAAACCCTATAAGCCTTACTGATCATGGAGTATCCCAGAAACACTCCTTCATCAGCTTTAGCTTGAAATTTTGCTAAATATCTCTTGTCATTATTGTGTATATAACAAATGCAGCCAAAACCTCTAAAATAATCAACTTTAGGTTTATTCCCTTTGAGTAATTCATAGGGAGTCTTTCCCTTTAGTTTATGTATTAAACTTCTATTCAGCACATAGTTGGAGGTGTTCACTGCCTCTGCCCAAAAGGATAGAGGAAGGTGAGCATCTGACAACAATGTAGTGGCAGATTCAATAAGGGTTCTATTTTTCCTTTCAGCTACCCCATTTTGTTGAGGAGTTCTAGGAGCTGAGAAAGTATGTCTGATCCCTTCACTCTGACAGAACTCTTGCATAAGAAGAGAATCAAACTCTGTCTCATGATCACTTCTGATCAGTGCAATGTGAGTATTGAACTCAATCTGTATACATTTGAGAAACTCTGTCAAACACTTAAAGTTATCAGACTTCTTCCTCAGAAAGAACACCCATGTGAATCTAGAGAAGTAATCTACAACTACTAAGGTGTAAGATTTCCCTCCTACGCTTTGTACTTTAATGGGTCCAAAAAGATCCATGTGTAACAGATACAGTATCCTAGGTGAATCACTCTTATTAAGTGACTTAAAACTATTTTTAGTTTGCTTGCCTAATTGACAAGCCCTGTAAAGTCCTTCCTTCTTGTAGGGGCCAGAAGGTAGTCCTCTAAAAAGGTTGTCCTTGGATAGCCTAGCAATAGTTCTAAGGTTTAAGTGTCCTAGTCTCTTATGTCATAAAATATTAGGTCTACAAACAGAATTGAACAGACAAATATGTACATCTATTGAAAGAAAATCTACTAGATAGATGTTACCTTTCCTTTTACCTGTTAACACAGTTGTGTTGTCCTCTGACTTGATCTTGCATAATACTTTGCTGAAAGTCACCTGGTAGCCTTCATCACACAGCTGACTGATGCTTATCAAATTGTGCTTCAGTCCTTCCACATAAGCTACCTTCTTGAATGTTACTGATCCAATCTGGACTGCACCATATCTTTTAGTTTGTCCAAAGTTTGAATCACCAAAAATAACTTTGGGTCCAAGCTTGGCTTTAAAGGATGTGAGGTTATCCTTGTTTCCTGTCATGTACTTTGAACACCCACTATCCAAGTACCATTGCTGGTTAGATGTTGGATAGGTCTTCACCTACACATAAAATAATTCATTTGTTTTTGACCCAGTTTTCCTTGGGTCTAGTTTGATAACCTTTAAACTCAGAAATAAAAGACATCCCAGGTTGACTCTTATAACCTTCAGGATGATATCTTCTTGAAGGTATTATCCATTCAGTATAAGGGTTAAAGATTTGGGATGAAGGACCCCTAGGATTGGATTTTGATTTGCCCTTGAAAAAAATTCCAGAGCTCTGATCTCTGTTCGACGATCGTGGAGCTGCGTTCGACGATCTTGGGTCAGATCGTCGAGCTCCGTTCGACGGTCGACTATGTCAGAGTTCAGGAATTTGAGATCATCGACCTGAGTTCGACGATTTTGCCTAAGATCGTCAATCTGCGTTGGGCGATCGTCGAGCTCCGTTCGACGATTTCGGTTGGAACTTTGTTTTCTTGGGCAGATCAGAATTTTTCCTAGCTACCTCTACAACTCCCTTTCCTTTATCAGAAATGAACTTGATCGGGGTTGTTATAACTATAGGTTGGCTGGATGAAGCACCAAAGCCCAGTGTACTATTGAATCTGGAGTTCACTGTGCTTGTGATGTCTATCAGCTTGATACTTCTCCCATTAAGGGATTCTTCAAGCTTCTTGGCCTCAGATAGCTCACCTTTCAGTGAAGCTATCTGCTCCCTACAACACTCCAACTCCTGAGAGAGTTTGAGGTTTTCTGACTTTAAGGTATTATGTTCAGATAAATGATTTCTGAGAGAGATAATTTCTTTCTCAGATTTTAGTAAGTCTAAACATAATGCTTTAAACTCAGATTTAAATTCCTCTGAATTGAAATCAAAAGACTGATTACCTGATCTTCTTCAAGTTGAGTCTCTGAATCTGACTCTGAGTCTTCTTCATCTGAATTATGTTGTGAGGCATTGATTGCCATCATGCAGAACTCCTTCTCTTTTGCATCAGCTTCATCATCACTGGAGCTGGATGAGGCTTCTGATTCCTCTTCAGTTTCACTCCAGGATTCAGCAACAAATCTCTTTCTTGTGTGTTTTTTTTTTCTTGAGGAGGGTTTGCCATTGCCATCCCTCTTGAAGTCTTTCTCCTTTCTTCTTTCTTTCTTATCCCTTCTGTCCTTGGTTTTTTTTTCTGGACAGTCAGGTACAATGTGCCCTGGTTTCCTGCAACCAAAGCAGACAATTTCCTTATTATTTGACTTATCATACCTTGGCTTATCATGCTCCTTGTATGATCTCTTTCTGAAGTCCTTTCTGGCCATCTTGTAGAATCTTTTGGCCAACAGACTGAGCAGTTCATCATTGCCTGTGACTTTGTCTTCAGGCTGATCTTCAGTTGCTTTGAAGGCTATTGTCTTCTCTTTTCTTGTGGCTGATGAAGTAGCCTTCTGCTCTTCTTCTCTGTTCTTAATGAGCAGCTCATAAGATTTGAGCTTGCCCAAAAGAGCTTCTATGGTGATCTCATTCAAACTTCTGGCATCCTTGATTGGCCAGATTCTTAAGTCCCAAGTGCTTGGGAAGCACATTAGGATTTTGTCATTAAGTTCAGTTAGTGAGATCTCTTTATCCAAGGTCTTGAGTTCATTAACTATCAGACTGAGTATGTTATACATATCTCCAACTGACTCAGTTTCTCCCTTCTTGAAATTCTCATATTGAGATATGAGGTGCGATCTCCTGTCCTTTCTCTCATCAGCTGATCCTGACACTATTTCAGTGAGCTTATCCCAAATTTCCTTTGCTGAATTACATTCAGCCACCTTTTAAAAGATGTCATCAGACATGGTCTGGGTTAAGATGTTCATAGCCTTGGCATCAGCTACCTTCCACTTCTTGATATCAGCATCTGTTCCTGATGGAGGTGGAACAACATTTATACTTGAGTTCTCTGGAGGTCTTGGACAGACTGTCAAAACAGAATTAAAAATATCCTCGTCAATAGAATTCATGTATAATCTAATCCTTGCTTTCCAAAGTGCAAACTTAGATAGATTGCACACTGGAGGTCTGGTGCTAGCATAATCTTTGTTTTGGGCCATGATTTGTGAAAACAAAATCTAATAATAAACTCAAAAGAAAACAGATCTAACTAGGAATCTTTGGGTTCGGGTGTTAGCCTGTGCAACCACCAAGGTGTGGTATGTTTAACCAACCTGGCTCTGATACCAATTGAAAGTGCAGCTAGATCTGATATACTCTATAGGGGGGGGGGGTGAATAGAGTATATGGTGCTTGAAAACTTTTTACAACAATTGTTGTAATCTGAGTGAACATGGAAGCAACTATAAAATCTAATCACAAAATAACCTACAACAGAAATTAATCACAGATCCTAACTAATCACAAAACAATCACAGCCAGAAACAAAAGATAAAGACAAGCTAGCCAGAAGACACAAGGAGCTATAGTGGTTCCCCTAAACTTGGGTACATTCACTCTTCTACCACCCTAGATAGGAATCCACTGCAGGATGAGTTGATCAGGTGTCCTGGGCACCAATGAGCTTTTAATAAGGTGCTCAAAAACCAAATCAGATTTTTTTGATCAGGTGTCTTGCCACCAATGAGCTTTTGACAAGGTGCTCAAAAACCAAGCTCAAACTTTTGAAGGGAGTTTGAAAAACCCTTTACAGAGATGGGGATGAGAGAGTTATGGAAGTCTTCTCTTTCTCAGAGCAGCTGAGAACACTATGTGGATTTGATGTTGTCAAAGCTCCCCCTGAGTTCTTGAGATGTTCAGGAAATGAAGTTTTGCTGTAGGGTGATAGGCCTTCAGAAGTTGATCTCCAGCAATTGATAATTTTAGCAACAGCTGAAATGTTAGGTGTATGGAGTCTTTGAGAGATGTTGGCCTTGAACACTTGAATCACAAGAGATCTGAAGGTTTCAGAAGGTTGATCTCCTTGGATGTGTGTTCTTGAGTGAATTCTTTTAGCTCTTTCTCTTGTGAACAGTTGATGTTAAGAAAGATGTTGTTCCAGAGAATATTGTTTCTTGTTCTTCTTGTCTGTGTTGTCTATTCTGATCTGTGTTTGTTGTTTGGGAGATTCAAAAATCTTGTGTTTTATTCTCTGTTTCTGAATAGAAAATCATCCTCTGTCAAGAATAGCCGTTGGCCTGTCATTAATTGCATCCTTAATTGCAATTGTCTTCTGGGGGAAAGTCCAAAGAAGCATTCCTTGATAATCCCTTGAAACTTGGTCCAGAATAAATGAAAACGGCTAGAAAATCTTCTGAATTAATTACTGAATAACTCTTTAACTGTTCTGAATTTGAATCTTGAAAATCCTTGAAATCATCAGAAAAACGTCGAACTGAGCTCTGCTATCGTCGAACTGAGCTCAGCGATTTGGATTTAGACAGCAACATAGATCGTCGATCTGAGCTCAACTATCGTCAAACTGAGCTCAGAGATAGAGAATCAATACTGAGTCAAGTTCGTCGAACTGAGCTCGCAGATCGTCGAATGGAGTTCGACGATTTGTTGAAGTTGAGCTCAGTGATCGTCAAATGGAGTTCAACGATCCGTCGAAGATGAGCTAGATGATCGTCGATTGGAGTTCGACGATTCGTCGTACTGAGCTCGACGATATGGCTTAATATTCAAAACTGAAAATCCTTGGTCTTGAGGGCAGCTTCCAAACCTATACTTCTAACCCTTAGACTCAATTCTAGTTGACCTTTAGATCTATACAGGAGGTCAAAAACAGGTTTCCTAAACACATAGTGATCCTGACCCAAATTAGTAATAGGGTGTTCCAACATTGTGCTTGGTAGTGTTGATTCATATGATGATGACATTGCATATGGGGAAGGAACCACTGCCCCGGTTAAGGGGTAGGGTCGTTATAATGGGTTAGCGAATGCTGACCGTTACTTTGTTTTCCGCTTTGGATTGGATAATGAATTGCAGGTGTTGATGCTTGAATTGAATTGTTTGAGCGGAATGGAGGCTTACTGTTAAAGGCCCTCGAAGGTCGTGCGAATCGTTGTTGGATTTCATGTGTGGCCGGCCTGCGTGCCGATGTACGAAAATGTATTTGTTTAAAGAGAAACTTGGAAGGCCTTAAGGCCATGTGTCTGTGAGTTGTAATACATTCCTTGTTTGGATATATAAATGTGGAGTTTATATAGTAGTGAACATTTTTTGAGTTGAGTTCATGGTAACTTAAAATACTGCACTATAATGTATCGCATTAGGATGCGAGTAGATTTTGATTTCCACAAGTAATTCCGCCTCTTATCCGTGACATATGGCGTGGGGCCCTGGCCGGACCCACAGTTATATGTTATGTGACAAGTGGGGGCGTTACAACCGGAGCCAGGGAAAATGCCGACTCGAAAATTGAGTGTCTAGACACTATAGTATGGTTGTAGTAGTTACCGCACGATGGTAGTTACTCGTTAGATATACACGACAAATGCCTAGAGGAGTTGGAGGCCTTGAGTGGTGTCGAATGAGCTCAACGATCGTCAAAAATATATCGCGCAGTGGTAGTTGCTCTCCAGTATACACGACGAATGCATATAGGAGTTGGAGGCTTTAAGTGGTGTCGAATTGGCTCAATGATCGTCAAAATACTATCATGTGGTGGTAGTAGATGCCGCGCGGTAGTAGCCGCATGATTTATTTGGCATACCACTCTGGAACTTAATGCTTGGCGTTAGAGTACTGCGGGCGATAGCCCACTGAATTATGTTGACAAGGCGCTCAGGATGATATCGCGCTGCGGTAGGATGATACCGACCGGTGGTAGCATAATAGGTGGCGACACCTGAGTGGACGGTTTGGACGGTTGCTTGCGACAGAAGACGGTTTTCGAATGTACCACATGAAGATAGCATTCTACCGCACGGCGGAAGCTCGCTGTTCAGGAAATCCTAGTGCTTTCTTTATAAGCGTATGTCCAAAAGGCAAGCCTCCTTCTTCCTTCTCCAATCTTTCCCATGAGAACGAAATTTGCAGAGCTTCCATAGGAAGAATGAGGAATGAACGATCTTTTCTTGGAGGAGGAGAGCAAGAGCCTAGGCCGACACCGTCATGCTGCCAAGGAGGATAACAAGATCCATGGACGGAAAAGAGGCAAGCTTTCTACCCTCTCCCTTAGTGCTAGATCTCTAGTTATTCCTAGGAGAGATATCAACTCAAAAGATGCTTGATTTGTGAGATGAAGATTTCCTGGGAGAGAGATCGTGCTAGAGCTTCGCCTAGAGATTAGTTGTCTTCAACCTCTCCTCCCCTCTAAGTGAAGACGGTGGACTTGGTTTCGTGAAGAAGAATGGTTTGATGAGGGTGAATAAGGGAGGTGGAAATTCTGATTGAAGTTTTTATTGAATGGTAAGAGGAAGAAGACGAACTGATGTCGTTCGTTTTGCCTTAAGATGAGCGCAAAAATCTATTTTCTGCGCGCAGCGAACTTCGAGGCCATTTTGGATATGATGTGGCAAGATCTGGGCATTCGACTAAACACTAAAGTCGTATCCCTTGGAAATAACTTTAAAATGAGTGGTTACACATCTTCATGCGAGGTCTGTAGCCACAGGAAAGCCCAAGCGAACTTGCTGGTCCAGTACTTTATTCACGCAGAAATCTATTTCTATACGCAGCAAACTTCGATGCTGATTGCGGGCACGTTACGACCTGATATGGTGATGGACCAAATACTAAAGTTGTAGTCCTTGGAAATATCTTTCCAATGGATGGTTACACATCTTCATACGACTTTTGTAGACTCAGGAATATACAGTCAAAGTGTTTGTACAATCAAGCAATATAAACTTAATATTCTCGGGTTAGCGAAGTATTGGGCTTGGTTTGTGAGAGAGATTGAAGAATGAATGTTGACATTTTAGTGAACATAGTCCGATGTGCATGTGATAAAAAATGGTTTAGAGATGTTTAATAAAGAATTGGTTTGGGGAAGTTTGTTGAACAAATGATTTGATAAGGTTTGGCTGTACAAACGATGCACTTGTGATATCCTGTAAGGATGTGCGTGATTATAACATGGTGAATGAAACAGGTTTTGAAAGAGGGTGTGATGCACGATGATTGAATTTGTAATCTATACTTATGATATTATGCTTGATGAATACGTGATGAACCAATATAATTATTGTGAATGCTTGATCATAAGAAGGAATCAGATGAGGTAGATCTTATGGCCATGAAATATAATGAATCGTGATATCAAGTATTTGATGGGATAAGTCATATAGACCACTTCTTAGAGTGTGTCTTTGTATGGGTAGCAATGTGGTATTGTATATTGTATGAGGTGGCTTGCCACCTGTGTTGATGATGAACTATTAAGTGCTTTGGAGCGCAAGAATGTGAAAGGGTGTGAGTGTGTATATTTGACCGCATTGGATTATAATGATGAAAAGAGACTTTTTCGGTTGGACTTTGTCCTCGGTATTCATTCCCGAGGATCCTTCCACGCTAAGTGGACTGTTAGGCTTGGTCCTCTGGTGATACGCTCCCATAGGCTCCTTTCATGCCATTGATAAGCCCGGAATCCGCGACCTGCCCGCGGAGCTTTCCAGACCGGGCGGCCTGCCTACTCAAGCCGCCAAGCCTCCCAAGCCGGGCGGTCTCCATGTCAGGCCGCTGCCAACGCCGACCCTGCTCAGCGACAAGGCCCAAGGACCCAGCCGTCAGCTTGCCAGGAGGAATCCGCCAGGCCGCGCGGCTTCCCTCCTTTCTTGTTTCTTTCTCTTTTGCTTCCCCTCACCTCTGCCCGGTTCTCCTGTACCCCGGGCAGCCGGTAATTTTAGCCCTGCCCGTTTGGGCAGGCCCCCGAGCCTATAAATAGGGGGTGGGTGCACTCCCCAAGACACGCTGACTGGGATCTAGGAGCTCGCCTGTTAAGAGCTGCGGTCTCAAGTCTAGTGTATTGCGGCTTGTAGTCCGGCCGGCTTCCTCTTTTACTCGTTGTAACTATTTCTCATTTTTAAGTAAAGGAAAGCCCGCCGCAAGAGTGGCATTTAAGCCGCGGCGGGCGAACTCTGCTGTTGCTGCTGCCAGCGGCCCCCTTTTCCGGTCCTTTAGCTGCGACCGCTAGTAACCGATTGGTCGACAGTCTTCTCCTTTCCTCCCCTATTCCCCGGTGTTCGAACTGTTAGCTGGTGGTGCCCGACTCCCTGTCCGTTTTCGTGCATCAACAGTTAACACGCGACCTTCAGATCTCACTAATCGATGAAATCAGCGGTCTAGTTAATTAGACCGCTCTATCCTCTAGGGTTCGGCGGCCTGTCGAGCAAGTCGCGACTTCGCCGGCTAAGGCTTTCAGCCCGCCTCCCGCACTGTGGAACCTGGCATTCTATCCGCTCTCTTTTCAGCCGGTCTTCTTATCGGTTTGCAGTATCGTCTAGCCGCCACGTTAAGCCGCCGCTGTTCTGCGGTCTCTTGAAAAAGTTCGGCTATTCTTTCTTTTCAGGATGAATCCTGCAAAGGGTCATGATAAATCAAGCCGCATCTCGGTTACTACAGATCTCTCAGAAATGGAGGATTGCTCGTATTTTAATAGTGAGGTTGTTGACCCTCATAGAGAAATTTTTGCAAACAGTGTTGAGTGTGGACTAGAATCTGTTGCAAATGAACCTCTTTGTGAGGACGAAGAAGAGGCCCCTTCTCCATTCATTAATCGAATTCAGTGGGATACTGTCTCCGATGACTTCAGAGTACCGCGTCTCCCGGAGTATTCTGGATGTGATGATCCGTTTTCTCATTTGCAAGCTTTTGAATCAGCTATTTCACTGAGAAAAGTGTCAAATGGAGTAAAATGCAAACTCTTCGTTATATCTTTTGGCAATGTTGCAAGAGAATGGTTTTATAGCCTCCCACCTCGATCAGTAACCAGCTTTAAGGATCTTCGAAGTCAATTTATTTCTAGATTCGCTATTTACAGGAAGCGAAAAAGAGACGTTGGAGCTCTCTTCCGAATCAAGCAAGGAATTGACGAGTCTAATCCAGATTTTGTTGATCGGTTTCAAAAGGAGGTTTTAGATATTTGTAGCGTCCATCAAGACTATTACTTGTATGCTTTCATAAATGCACTTCAAGAAGGCCCATTGAAATTCAAGCTCACCACAAAGTATCCCAAAAGCTACGGAGATCTTATTGATATAGTTAATACATTCATAATGGGCGAAGAGGCAAATAAAGGTTATGTTTCGTTTCTGAATCAAATGGCTAAACAGTCTCAAGGGACTTCTGGTCAACAGCAATCTATTTCCTCACAAGATGTTTTGCAAGTTGAATATTGCAAGTCTCCTTATATTCTCCAGGATAAAATTCCAAAGTATGGAAAAGGTTCAGGTAAGTATGTTAAGTTCAAAATTCCTATGGAAGATCTTTTGATAATCATTCAGGGAATGCCTGAGTTCAAGAAGCCTCGGCGTATGAAATCCAAAATCAAGTATCGGCACGAGCAACTTTTTTGCAAGTATCATAAAGATATTGGTCATCTAGCAGAAGATTGCAAAGCTCTCAGGGAATTGGCTAATCAACTTGTAAGAGCTGGAAAGCTGCAAGAATATGTTATTTAGTAACTCTCTAAGGCAATCTTCCATTTCTTGCTCAATAATTCAAGCAGTGATTCCTCTTTCTTTCTATAAAGAAAAGTGCTTATGTTCAGAATAGTACATAACATCTCCTTCACAATCGGTATTAATGAGGCATGATAAAACTAAAGATATATATCCTTTGTCACTTCCTTAACATCATGCAAATGTTACTTTTTCATTTGAAGCTTATTTTTAGCTTTACTCTTTATGCCAATATGCATGCATGTAGGGGCAAGAGCCCCTTTCGAATTCTTAAGCCCTCCACATCCCGCTTGACTTCAGTCGTAGATGTGTAGTGGGTTTTCCGCTTGGCCTTCAGTCGCAGACATTGCGTACCCGTTACGCATGACTTCAGTCACAGACATGCATTACGTACTTGTCCCGCTTGACCTTCGTCGCAGACATTGCGTACTTGTCCTGCTTGACTTCAGTCGCAGACGTTGTGTACTTGTCCCGCTTGACATCGGTCATGGATTTTAAGAATTTCGATCCCGCTTATGTGCTCTTTGTGTGGAAAGCAATGCCGCACGCACCTGCCCACATTGACACATAAGCGCATGTCTTCACCTATTTTTGCAGGACAACACGCGCCTATCCGCTATCTCGCGGCTTTATTAAGCGGCCTGTGCAGGTTGTATAATTAATTACACAAGCCGCCCGGTTTCATATTCCGGCTTAAGTTTTTTAACTTTCCTGTTCCTACCTGCCGGATTATCATTAATATATTTGGGAACTCGGCCGACTTACGTCCGCCTATCCGCTATTCAGTATCTTATTTGGCTCAAATATATCAATTGCCGGTTTGTTATTCATATGGAAAGGAAGTCGCCCGACCTGCGTCTGGCACTTAATTCCTGGCTTTGATCTGCCGACTTATGGTATTAATTATATTAGCTAATCAGCGAACTGTCGTCACAAAAATTCTCGGCTTCCATATGCCTATATCGGCCTGTATTATCGGAAGCCGAAGCTTGTTTCTCTATTCCTGTTCCTTTAATCAAATGGGCAATTCGTTTCAGAGTTCGCCCTAGCCGCAATCTAATATTTCAATGTTATGGATGTCAGCCGACTGCGACAGGTGGCTGCGCGGCTTACCGGTCACGGTTTATGTATGAGCAAGCCGCGGCAATTCAGCTCTTCCAGCAGATAGCGTTGAATAATTCATCAAGGAAAATTGCGGTTTAAGTTATTAGCCGCTCGGCTTATCGTCGACGTGCACTCCGGTATAAACCGCAGGAAAATATCTCTCTCTTGCGGATAGCTTTGTTGAAGTCGCAGCGCAAACTCAGCCGGTTTACATACTTATATTTTAAATCGGAAGCTAAACCGAGACCGCGCGGACTTAGTCAAGTAAGAAAAGTGAGATGTAAAAAAAGAAAGAAAGGTAAAAATGCCTTCATTTCCATTTCATTAAGTATTACAAAGTATTAATCGCGCGGTTACAAAAACAATACCGCCGATTTCAAAAAAGTTCAAAATACAAAAACAAGTTATAGATTTTCTAATCGCCCGGTTTGAGCTTCTTAGTCGCACGAGAATCCAAATCACTGTCATCGCCAATGTCGACGGATGATAGAGAGTATCCGCTGCTAGTTGCGGAGCTCGCTGAACCGCCAGAAGTTGTCGAGTCTGGCCGCGCGGTCTCCGATTCTTGGCCGCCGGACTCAGGCGATGTGCGTGGACTCCGGCTTCCCTGGCCGACCTCTTCCACCGCGTCTCCGACCACCTCGCCGACTTCTTCCCCGACCTTGGCCTTGCCCTTGATCGACCTATAGACTTCGGCCACCTGCTCTTTCAGGGAGGGGTAGATGTCGGCACATGTAAAGTCGGTGAAGTCACTGGCCAAGCCGCCAAGGTCGCGGAGGCGGTTAAGCACTCCATCGATTCCCTGGACGAGTTGCGGGAAGACTTGGTCTTGGAAGATGGGGTTGGCCGGGTTGTACATTTCCTGCAAAACAAAAGTAGAGGTAAGGTCGCGCGGTTACATAATGCTAACCGCACGAGTATTGGTAATGACTTACCGCCTCCTTTTCCTTAAGCCGCTTGTTCTCTTCTTGTTGTTCGCCTAACTGTGTCTTCAGGCCGCTATTCTCCTTCATCAGCTCCTTGTAGGCAAGGCCCATGAAGTGACTTGCCACGAAGCTCCTCGCGCCGACTTGCGCGGCTAGCCGCGGCAGGTCGTCTGGAGGAACTCGTCGCATCGCCCTCAAGTTGCGCTTGCCATACAGCACGCCGCCAACCGCGCTCGCATGACGGCTTACTTCTTCCGCTCCCTAGTAGGGGAGGGCGGTGGAGATTGTCACTGACTTGCCGTCCGGACTCCACCGCAAGGCTGGATCGCCGTGGACATCCTTCAGGCTGCTGCCGGTTCCTTGCAGCATGAACTCTCCAGAGGAGTCCGACTCTTCCTCCTCCGCAACTCGCGTCGGCTTGGCCCGCTTCGCTCTCTTTTCTCTTTGAGTGAGGGTCAAGCCGCCAGGAGTCTGCGGCTTGTTCAGCGGGACCGCCACAGCAGCTGCAGAGATAAATGCAAAGTTAGTTTCCAGTCCGTGCGGCTAAGATATCAGGTCGACCGGCTTGGAGCTTACTGTCTTCCGCCTCTACTCCTACTAGCGACGGCAACAGCGGGATGTAGTGGTTTACATCAAGCTGCTCGCCTTTGAAGAAGTTGTAGATCTCCTTCTCGACGCCGTCCAAGCCGCTGCTGCCAAAGGCGGCCTCTTCGCGGATCTGGGGGTCGACTGGCAGCAACCCCAGGTTTCCCTCGAAGATGAGAAACCTCTCTGCCCAGTTCGCGATCTTGTTGGCCAAGTTGACTATCTTCAGCCCTCTGCAGCCGAAGTAGAGGTGCCCCCGGAAGATCTTTGTCCCGGAGTCCGGGATAGACCGCACTGAAAAGCATTCTCTGAAGAGCCTGATAGAGAAGCGGACTCTTTTCGACCTGAGGTAGGAGATGAAGCTGTAAATGACGGCTATCGAGTTTGGGGGTAGTTGTCCCGGCACAACCCCGTAGTGGTCGAAGACCGCTACGGCCTCTAGCATGACCGGGAAGCTGAAGCCGCAGTCGAAGTGGTCGATGGGGACCGCGATCTGATTTGCATTGGAGGAGTTGATCCGCTCATCCTGTCGGGGAAGCCGCGCGATCAGCGGACTTCCTTACATGTGTTTCTCGACAAAGTCATCCAGCTCGGCTTTTGTAAGCCGGCATTCTTTATGGTCAGCTGAGTGGAAAGCGGAGGCCGCGTCTGTCCTAACCGCAGTGGCCTTGTCAGACCGCAACGACTTGGACTTAGCCCGCATCCTTCTTGATTTGTGATGAAATCTACGGGATCTGCTCTATTTATAGAAAATCCATGAAGCTACAGTGCCCAACGTCAAATCGCGGCTAGTCGCCAGACCGCGCGGCCTAAGTCCGCTGGAAGTGCAGATCAGCTTAGTGACCAAGCCGCCGTTTAGTCCATCGGTCCGCACGGCTATTTCCCTGCACTTAGAAAAATTCTATGGCAAATCATGTGGATATCAAGTATTCAAGCCGGCGCTCTGTTCGCCAGACCGCGCGGCTACTATCCTAATCTTTAAATTTCTCAGAACAAAGCAGCAGACATGTGGATTATAAATACAAACCGCATAAGCCGCATTCAGTTCGCAGCATAATAAAATACAACAGTTTACAACAATCAAATTGTCCAACATCCAGAGAAAAAATATATATTACAACATATTATTCAAATGTCCGCGCGGCTTGGTTCACTCAAGTCGCTCAGGATCGTTTGTCGTCTTCCGGCCTATCTCGTCCTATGTGCGCGACCTGCTCACCGGTCTGCACAATCGCAACGTACACCTGGCTAACCAGATTGTGAAGCGCATGCAGAGACCGATGAACTCGCGCAGCGTCGCGCTCTACTCTCGCAAACGGTATCATGGGGATCGCCTGGACCCCCAGACCGCTTGGAACTGCGACCTGGTTAGGCGCCGCGGCCACCGGCGGATGCGAAGTCTCGCCAGAGGCCGGGCGGCTAGTACCCGGCAACTCTCTAGGAGTTGTTAGTGCAGGCCGCTGTTCTACGCCGGTCTCCGCCGGCAGGTCTTGGTTCTCACCGCCTTCAGCATGTGGGATCTCTTCTCTGTCTCCTTCCAGCCGCGCGGCCATCAGCAAGTACTTCTCCGCCCTTTCCTGCTCCAAGGCGACCTGCATCTCAGCAATCTTCGCCTCAGCGGTTTCCATCGCGGTCTGGAGCCTGGCGGTCTCTTCCTTCCTCGCAGTCTGGAGCCTGGCAGTCTCTTGTTCCATCGCAGTCTTCAGCCTCGCGGCCTCCTGCTCAAGCGCAGTTTGCAACCTTGTGGTCTCTTGCTCCAGGGTGGTTTGCAACTCTTGGATCCTTTTTTCCGCGGCCTCCTGGGCAACCCGCTGTTGTTCGCCTTTAATCCGCAAGGTTTCGGTGGTCGCGTCCAAAGCCGCCTGCAGCGTGCCGACGTCCTTCTGGAAGTCGGCCATTTCCTTCTCGCGAACACTTGGCGGAGGCAGCATAGATATAAACGTGGTCAGGTCGCTCGGTTTCATCGCGGTCTCCGGTACACCTGCAGAAGAGAAACCGCAGTCAGGTTCAGCCGGATTGTTGCGACCTTCTAGTAAGGAAATCGGTAGGATAAGACCGCCGGTTTGATGTTTATCTCCTCTAGAGGCCGCGGTATGGATTTTAATCACTGGCCGCCTGAGCTGCTCATGATCTATCCTCTTCAGCTTTTCTTTCCATAGCCGCTCGGTTTCCTTAGCTCGGCTTTTCAGTTGAGCCGTGATCAGGAAAAAGCTGGCCGGCGGATTTAATATAATATTCGCCCCTTCTTCCTTGACCGCGACTTGTAGAATTTAATAATTCGCCTAACATCCCGGTGTTTACCTTGCAGCAATGGAAGTGCGGTCACCACCGGCTTATCGGCGATCAGTTTCTTCATCTCCTCCATCTTCTCGCGAAGCTTCAGTTTCTCGGCTCCTTCAGAAGCCGCGGAAGCCGGTTCTCCAGGCTTCTCCCCAATAACCTGGATGTCGGGGCGGTCAACCTCCTCAGAGGCCGCTGGTGTCGACAATAGCGCGTCTTGCTGCTGGAGAGTCTCCATGCCCTTCAGGAGCTCGCTCAGCGAATCGCTAACCGCAGGTGTACCCTCCAGTTCGCTCGGTTTGTAATTCGGTGTGGGCGGGTTGTCGGGTACCTCCTTCTCGTGCGGCCTGTGTTGCAGACTGTTCGCGCCGGTCTTTTCGGAAATGTTCCGGTTTCTGGCATGCAGCTTCCTCATCTTTCTCTTCATCCTTTCTTCAAGGGTTTCGCTCCTTTCTTTCCGCCGTTTCGGGGAGCCGAACACCTTTTCAGTCTGCTTGTGCTGTTCAACCAAAGTCCGCTCGGGTTCCTGCGCCTTCTCCGGCTCGTTGTCATCCACAACGATTAAGTCGACCTTGCCCGGCAATTCGGACGGTTTCCCAGATTCAACACTCTTCTCCTCCGTCCCACCGATTTTTAGGAGTGGTTCTCCTGATGGAGAGAAAGTCAGGTCGAAGGATTTGGCAATTCCGGTTTGCAGTGGAGCAGCCTTCGAAACCGCTATGGGATCTACTGCGGCCTGCGATGGTCCGCCGACGATCTCTGTCGGCCTCGTTTCAGGTCCAGAAGCCGCTGATGTCTC
Organism: Platanthera guangdongensis; assembly: GCA_039583875.1. Lineage (NCBI taxonomy): Eukaryota > Viridiplantae > Streptophyta > Magnoliopsida > Asparagales > Orchidaceae > Platanthera > Platanthera guangdongensis. The sequence goes on along the minus strand of CM077155.1, from coordinate 70,927,865 downwards.
CGGCTTCCCAATCTTCTTGGCAGTCTGACGGGCAGAATCATCCGAGTTCTGGCTCCGGCTCTGCTTCGTTTCTGGCGGTTTCTTGTAGCGGGCTAACATTGATGACATCACATCCATCGCTAGAGAAATCGCGTCGGCTTGCAAAATTCTGACCGCAAGTGGCGAGTAGCGACCCGTGGCTTGGCAGGAATCCTGAAGAATGTCAAGGGTCAGGGGATTTTATAGACGACGATGAAGCAGTCGCGGTCTCCGGCTTAGTTATACATTTTCGAAGTTTTTTGGAAACTTAAAAATGTGCGGGGATTATGATAAGCCCGGAATCCGCGACCTGCCCGCGCAGCTTTCCAGACCGGGCGGCTTGCCTACTCAAGCCGCCAAGCCTCCCAAGCCGGGCGGTCTCCATGTCAGGCCGCTGCCAACGCCGACCCTGCTCAGCGACAAGGCCCAAGGACCCAGCCGTCAGCTCGCCAGGAGGAATCCGCCAGGCCGCGCGGCTTCCCTCCTTTCTTGTTTCTTGTCTCTTTTGCTTCCCCTCACCTCTGCCCGGTTCTCCTGTACCCCGGGCAGCCGGTAATTTTAGCCCTGCCCGTTTGGGCAGGCCCCCGAGCCTATAAATAGGGGGTGGGTGCACTCCCCAAGACATGCTGACTGGGATCCAGGAGCTCGCCTGTTAAGAGCTGCGGTCTCAAGTCTAGTGTATTGCGGCTTGTAGTCCGGCCGGCTTCCTCTTTTACTCGTTGTAACTGTTTCTCATTTTTAAGTAAAGGAAAGCCCGCCGCAAGAGTGGCATTTAAGCCGCGGCGGGCGAACTCTGCTGTTGCCGCTGCCAGCGGCCCCCTTTTCCGGTCCTTTATCCGCGACCGCTAGTAACCGATTGGTCTACAGTCTTCTCCTTTCCTCCCCTATTACCCGGTGTTTGAACCGTTAGCTGGTGGTGCCCGACTCCCTGTCCGTTTTCGTGCATCAACAGCCATGATAATGTGAAATTGCATGCGGTGTGTGTCGACACATGGTGTCGTAATCCTGAGTTAAGTATAGTGAGGCAGGTCTACGGGCTCACCTGTCATCACACCGACCGGAGTTGACAGATAGACCTTGGGCGGTTGGGCTTGGTCCTCGGTGCTCATTCCTTGGGCTCCTTCCGTGCCAAGTGGACGGTTTTGCTTGTTCCTTTGGTGATACGCTCTCATAGGCTCCTTCCGTGACACGATGATAGGCCATTTGGGCTTGGTCCACGGTGCACACCTACCCGAAGCTCCTTCTGCGTCGTAGTACCCATGTGAGCTTCGCTGTTATGTTCTTAGCATTGAGGCTTTCAGAGTCCTATGCCAGGTACTGTGGATTCCCGCCTAGTAGTGGAAAGCCCGTTCCACTGTCACCCTCTGTCCACGACGGGTGATGTCTGAGAGGTTAGCTAGCTGCTCAAAATGTTGGAACTACAAGTCTGTGTCTACATAGTAGTTGCATGTGCATGAGCATGCTTGAGTCATTGTAATACATTGCATACACAAGATCCTCATCATATAGGTTTGTATGGGCACTCTTATACGATGAGTTACTTTACTGTTGACCCGATCTTTAACTTATATGTCTGTATGTGCATTCATATAAGTTAAGTTACTTTCTGTCGTAGTTTCATATTTTATACTGCTGTAAATGGTAGAACTGCAAAAGTTAGTTGTTATATTCATTTGTTATAATTACTGATATACACTGATATTGTTTACTCTTATACCACCTGTTTGTACTACTACTTATTTATATATATTGTACCATTCTTCCTTTCTACGCCCGGCGCCGAGGAGTCGCTGAGGGAGCTGATGTGATAGTCACTTAGTCTTTATGACTAACAGTTGCTATGTCTTCCTTTTTAGGAGGGAACCCCATAGATAGAGTAGCAGCAGGTTTTGCAGCATGACAACCAGGCCAGAGAGACAGAACCTGATGTGATGGCGTCATCGCAGTCATCAGTGACTGATGTGAGTCGTTGAGAGACTCATGTTGTAGCCATTTGGCCTTAAGTACTCTGATACTATTGAAGTCTTGTTGCTTGTTTATTTGATCTACTATTTTGGACTTATATAGAAATGTGCATTTTGACTACTGTTTAATCTTTATGATGGTTGGCATTGATGATATGTTTAGCCGGCAGGGTAGGCGTCTTGTAGTACAGGTTACCCCGTATGCTAACGATACTGCAAGACGGCTGTTCTGGGCATGAGACTCCCCTCGTGCCAGGTTTTGTGTTCCGGGAGGGGGGGGGTCTTATAAATGGTATCGGCTTGATACGATCCTGAACTAAAGATGTCATTCAATAATGGAGCCACCCCCATTCAATTAGTCAGTTTGAGGACAAACTAACTTTGTGGAAGCAGTGGTGTGCCCATATGTAATTCACACCATGTATGTCCAATTTTGACATTACGATTAGCCAACCTGACCATATGTTTGTTACTTACGTGTAGATCCCAGCACAAGTAGAGCCAGTAGGGGCACTCTCTCCCCTTCTCTACCGAGTCAGTTCCTGCAATCAGAGATGGGACATATGCTTACGACAATCTTGGATGCCTTTAGGTCTCAACAGGCTCCAGTGCAGCAACACGCTCCGGGCTCAAACTAGTTGAGCACTTTCCGAGCTCTCTCCCCTCATGCATAACTTGGGACAGAGTCTGCCGTGGTACGGAAGAATGGATCGACACAGTGCAGGAGTTGCTGGCAGGAATCCATTGTCTAAGTAGCATGGTGATGACATTAGCAGTGTCTGTCCTGGAACTACACGCCAAGAGATGGTGGAATCCCCTCATGGGTTCAACCTTCCAGGGCTGTGTTTATACAGAGATCAGTTGGACGGAGTTCTCTGAAGCTTTCTTGGAACATTTCATACCGTCTACCGCTAGACGAAAACTCGAGGAAAGATTCCTGCAGTTAAAACAGGTATCTAAGTTAGTTACAGAATAGCAGAGGGAATTTCAGCATTTGGCAAGGTTTGTTGACTCATACGTGTTAGATGATCGAGGTTATGCTAAACTATTCTACAATGGCTTGCGGGATCCCCTAAGGCAAGCCCGTTTGTTTATAGCTGACTCGAGTTTTGATGAGATCATCAACATGGCAAAAAGGCTAGAGGCAGATCATTTGGGCAGCAATAAAAGACCAGCGGATTGTGCGATGGAGGCCGGTCCTAGTTACAGAAGGAGGCAGGACAACTGGGGAAGAGGAAACAATAGAGGCGGAGGTTGCTTCGGTCAAAATTTCATAATGGAACGTCCGACACTGTATTCAGCACTACCTCCATCTCAACCACAATACCTATAGCCTAGGGAGTAACACGAACAAGTCTGCTTCCATTGCAACCAACCAGGCCACATTCGGTGTTATTACCCACACCTAGGTGGGAATGCTCTCCCTGTCCTTCTTCCTGCAGCTCCACGTGGACGGGGACATGTGCGTGGTCGAGGATGAAGACCATGATGAAGGAACCTCGGGCCTGCTTGGGATCATGTGTTTGCGGTGGACATGTGGCAGAAAAGGAATCCCTAGGAGGTGATTGCATGTATTTCATGATCTGATTAATATATAATAAGCATTTCCCTTTGATTGCCTAAGATATACTAGGAGTCTAGATTTGAGTCTTTGTAAATGATACCTAGGAACAATGATGGTTGGTGGGAAATGAACTTATACGTTATTCGATAACGGTGCAACACACTCTTTTGTGTCGGCAGACTTCATTAGAAACTTGAAAGGAGTGCAATACTTCACCAGTATCGCTCGGAGAGTATGACTCCCAGACAGCTCTGAGATGACTGCAACCGCCAAGTGCGAGTTGGAGATACTTCTTGGAGGAAATTCCTCTGAAACCCCTTCGATAGTATTGAGAATGCTCGAATTCGACCTCATTCTGGGCATGGAATGGTTGGATTGGCACAACGCTAGAATTCATTGTCCGTAGAAGCAAATTTCCATGAGACATGGGGACACGAAGTCATCTTTCAAGTTATTATACTCGCACCTCATATGTTATTATCTACAATTCAGGCCTTAAATGCCCACATAAAGGGGGAAGAAGTCTACATGATTTTCTTCGAGTTGAAGGAGATGGCAATACATATGAAAGATGTATGAGTGGTGCGAGATTTCCCTGATGTATTTCCAGAGAAGCTATCTGGATTACCCCCACATCGAGAAGTAGACTTTCAAATTAAGTTAGTACCGGGTGCCAATCCTGTCTCTAGGACCCCTTACCAAATGGCCCCGAAGCAACTTGCAGAGTTTAGAGTGCAGTTGCAAGAACTAGTAGAGTCAGGGTTCGTTCTCCCCAGTTCATCACCTTGTGGAGCACCTGTTCTATTCGTTAAGAAGAAGGATGGAACCTTTTGATTGTGTATAGACTACAGAGAGCTCAACCGATTAACATTGCGGAAAACCTATCCTCTACCCCGAATCGATGAGTTATTCGATCAGCTGGTAGGAGCGCATTGGTTTTCCAAGTTGGATCTGCGCTCAGGGTATTACCAATTGAGGATACAAGAGGAAGATATCCAGAAAATGACATTTAGCTCAAGGTATGGCTATATGAGTTCACTGTGATGCCTTTTGGCCTCACAACACCCCTTCAACGTTCATGAGCATGATGAACGTTGTGTTTGAGCCATACGTAGATGTCTTCGTCATCATCTTCATTGATGACATTTTAGTCTATTCGAAGACAGAGGAGGAGCATGTGAAACACTTGACCATGGTACTAAAGAAGTTAAATGAGTATACCTTGTTTGACAAGTTCAGCAAGTGTGTATTTTGGGTCCGAGAAGTTGCCTTCTTAGGCTATGTGATCAATGGTACTAGATTAGCTGTGATCTGGCTAGGGTGCGTGTTGTGAAGGACATGAAGGAGATGGCAATAGATATGAAATATGTGTGAGTGGTGCGAGATTTCCCTGATCTATTTCCAGAGAAGCTATTTGGATTACCCCCACATCGAGAAGTAGACTTTCAAATTAAGTTAGTATCGGGTGCCAAGCCTGTCTCTAGGACCCCTTACCAAATGGCCCCGAAGCAACTTGCAGAGTTTAGAGTGCAGTTGCAAGAACTAGTAGAGTCAGGGTTCGTTCTCCCCAGTTCATCACCTTGTGGAGCACCTGTTCTATTCGTTAAGAAGAAGGATGAAACCTTGTGATTGTGTACAGACTACAGAGAGCTCAACTGATTAACATTGCGGAACACCTATCCTCTACCCCGAATCGATGAGTTATTCGATCAGCTGGTAGGAGCGCATTGGTTTTCCAAGTTGGATCTGCGCTCAGGGTATTACCAATTGAGGATACAAGAGGAAGATATCCAGAAAATGACATTTAGCTCAAGGTATGGCTATATGAGTTCACTGTGATGCCCTTTGGGCTCACAAACACCCCTTCAACGTTCATGAGCATGATGAACATTGTGTTTGATCCATACGTAGATGTCTTCGTCATCATCTTCATTGATGACATTTTATTCTATTCGAAGACAAAGGAGGAGCATGTGGAACACTTGACCATGGTACTGAAGAAGTTAAATGAGTATACCTTGTTTGACAAGTTCAGCAAGTGTGTATTTTGGCTCCGAGAAGTTGCCTTCTTAGGCCCCGTGATCAATGGTACTAGATTAGCTGTGATCTGGCCAAGGTGCGTGCTGTGAAGGAATGGTCGCCTCTGAAGTCGGCAGACGATGTGCGGAGTTTCCTTTGAGATATCGGGTATTATTGCAAGTTCGTGAAGGGATTCTCAAAGATAGCACTCTCCCTCATAGCTTTGACAAAGAAAGGTGTGTCGTACGATTGAACATCCCAGTGCGAAGCTTCATTCCAAGAACTGAAGGATAGACTTACCTCCGCACTCATCCTAGCCCTTCCGTCAGGGAAGGAAGGATTTCGAGTTTACACTGATGCATCATACCAAGGGATGGGAGCATTGCTGATGCATCTTGGGCATGTGATCGCTTATGTTTCGAGACAACTGAAGAAGCATGGAGCTAATTACTAAGTACATGATTTGGAATTGGGAGCTGTGGTGTTCGCCTTAAAGATTTGGAGACACTATCTTTACGGCGTCCACTGTGAGATTTTTTCGGATTATAAGAATTTAAAGTATGTTCATACTCAAAAGGAATTGAATCTGAGAGAGTGGCGGTGGTTAGAGTTTTTGTGTGATTATGAATTTACCTTGAATTACCATCCCGGTAAAGCAAACTCTGTGGTTGATGCCTTAAGCAGAAAGGTACTGGAATCGAGCCCTGAGTCTCGTTTAATGAGTATGGAATTAGCTCGGATGATTGAAGAGATGGAGATCACACTGGTGTTTTAAGATCATAATGAAGAATATATGGAGTACCTAACCGCAATGAGCATTGTATATGATATTCGGGACCGAATTCGGGCAGAGCAAGAGAAGCATGCTGCCCTGGCCCTAGTGTTTAAATCAATTTAAGGTGGGTCTACTAACGTATATTCCCTAAAGGACGACCTCGTTCATTTCCGTGTCCGGCTCTACATTCCTGAGGGTGGTAAAATTTGGGAAGATATCTTAAGAGAGGCACAAGGCTTTAAGTATTCAGTGCATCATGGGATTGCCAAAATGTACGCTAACTTGCGGAAGACCATGTGCTGGTCAGGAATGAAGAGAGACATCAGATATTTTGTTACGCACTATGAGTCCTGTCAAAGGGTGAAGGCAGAATGCAAGAGCCCCAGAGGATTATTAAATTCGTTGTCCATCCCCGTGTGGAAGTTTGAGGATATCTCCATGAAATTCGTTCAAGGTTTGCCTCGCTCAAGCCCAAGGAATGATTCAGTTTGGGTAATCGTGGATCGCCTAACAAAGGTAGCCATGTTTATTCCTATGAAGAAAGAGGCACATGTGGACATTTTTGTGCGCCTCTTTGTGGAGCAGTTTGTATGGTACCATGACATGACAAAGGCAATTGTTTCTGACCTATATGGTCATTTCACCTCTATAGAATGGAAGGCAGTACAGGCGAATTTGAGTGCATGACTAACCTTGAGCACAACGTTTCATCCTCAGACGGACAGGCAGTCTGAGAAGATAATCAGAACTTTGGAATATTTATTAAGATTGTGTGTGCTGGATAGAAGAGAGCCATGGGAAAGTCTTTTGCCCCTGGTAGAATTTTCATATAACAACAGTCATAAGGCCAGTATCGGCATGATACCCCATGAATCCCTTTATGGAAGAAGGTGTAGAACCCCCTTGTCATGGGTGCAAGTTGAATATCCGAAGGTGTTGGCGGTTTAGTATATTGACGAAACAGATGCTGTTCTAAGGTTAATAAGAGACTGCATGCTTGAGGCTCAAAGTCGGCAGGCTAAGCATTATAATGTGAAGAGCCGGACGGTGGAATTTCAAGTTGGTGACAAGGTGTTCCTGAAGATTCGACCGATGCATGTAGTATCATGGGTACGTGGTGTGAAGAAGCTCAGCCCAAGATACGTTGGGCCTTATGCTATGTTGGAAAAGATTGGCCCTTTGGCCTATCGGTTGTAGCAACCACCAGAGCTTGAGAATCTACATGATATATTCCATGTGTTGTCGCTTCGGAATGCACTATTATGGCCCGAGCAACATGTCCTCACCATAGATGGAGGAGTGATAACTGATAGATCCATCCTACTAGAGCCGGTGCAGATATTAGACACTGAAACAAGGAGCTTGCAGCGAAAAAGCATCACGTTGGTAAAAGTCTTGTTGTTAACCCCAAAATCCGCAACATGTTCGACAAGGCACTAAGGTCATCCTCCTTCAGCGGCGAACTCGATTCTCTGGTCTGCCCAGGTCGGCAAGTCTTAGCATCAGCAAGATCATTATCTGTCCGGCGGCGGACTTATTCTCCAGTCCGCCCGGGTCATCCAGCCTTAGGAGATCGGCTTCCTGGATCACTCGGCGCCCTCTTTGGGAAGACTCAAAAATCAGTCCACATACGTTGCGACCCTCCAACCAGGATCGTGCCTTGGAGCAACAGACGGAAGCTCCAGACCGTGAGCCCAGTCCGCCCCTCTTGCGCGGACTGGCGTGTCTTTTCCTTTTTGTTTCCCATCAGCTCTACCTGGTTCTCCTGTACCCCGGGCAGCAGGTTATTTTAGCGCTTTCCGTTTGGACAAGCCCCCGAACCTATAACTAGGGATAAGCAGTGCAACTAAAGCACGCTGATTATAATCCAGGAGCCTACTTGTTAAAGACTGCAGACTCGAATCTCGAACTTTGTGGTCTCCAGCTTGCAATCTTCCTTGTTCTTTCTTGCCTTGTAACCAACGTATTGCATCCAAGGAAAGCCCGTCTCAAGAAAGGCATTCAAGCCACGATGGGCGAAGTCTGGTGTCACTGCGATTAGCGGTCCTGACTACTTCTCTCTTATCATCCGCTAGTAAATGGTTACTTGCATTTTTTCCTACCTCCTTTTCCCTTTCCCGGAACAAGATTGCACATTTCGTGCATCTACAAAAGAGTGGTACAATAAAAAGTCTGGAAACTTGAAATAAATTGAAACACCCTGTGTTTTATAAAAATCTGAAAGAAAAGCGTGAAATCTGATGTTCTTCATATCCATGGATAGGTTGGCGTTCCTACGTATTATATTATTAAAGGAGCCATAATACATCCGCTCGGGGACTGACCAGACCAAACCGAAATCACTAATTCTAGCATAGTACGGTCTCAGACGGGAGCGGAAGGGCGTGCGACATAAATTAAAATGAAACGCTAACATCCTATATACATGTAAAGCATGTAAGTAATAAGACATGAATTGATTGATTAAAATTTTAAAAGTGGGCCTAAGTAACTTAGGACCGTGAGGAGTGAAACCATGTGCTACATGACTAGCCTCAAAAACAGAGGATAAAGGGGTTATGTCAAGTGGCAAGGGAGCCTTATAATAATAAATGATTTCAATGGGCTCCAAATCCGCAGTTTAAATTTTAACTTTAATGTACTCACGCTTGGCATGAAGATATGCCAAGGAGATCTGCTCATCATAAACAATAGAGTTGGACGCTCCCAGATGTAAAGGATGTGCGAGCGATATAACTCAAGGGGCCCAACTATTGTCACTAACATATGGACATGAGGGTCATCAAAAGGAGGTGGGTAAATGGGTGCAACCGGGTGTGGTATATAAGTATGTTTAGGAGACACCACATCCAGAGGCAAAATAGGTAAGGAATCATAAGTGCTCCTATGCGACGTTTTTCCCAACGTTATGCGATTAGATGAAAAGTCTCTCCTCGAAAAACGTAGTCAGATCTACGGATGGTGGTGGAAAGACCGAACACATCAACTAAAAACTCTCGCACACATATCCGACAAGATAAGTCAAACGGGAAAGCTAAGTAAAATGTGAAAGTGCAAGTTAGATCTGAAATACTCTAGAGGGGGGTGGGGGGTGGGGGAGGGGTGAATAGAGTATTGTGCTCACTACAAACTTTTTAAAACTTTTGTTGTATTCCTAAGTGAACAAGTCAGCAAATAAAATAAATAAGCACCTCAAACTATCTAATCACAGAGCACAACCAAAACAAAAGAAAATGACAACCATACGACAGAAGAAATTTTATAGTGGTTCCCCAACCTGGGTACATCCACTCTACTACCACCCTGGTAGGAATCCACTCAGGTTTTTGATCAGGTGCCTGACACCAATGAGCTTTTGTTCAGGTACTCAAAAACCAAAACCTCAAGTTTTTTGGAAGGAGACTTGCGACCAGGAATAATTTTGAGGGAATTAAAACCCTGTACAATAGATGGAAAAAGGGGGTGATGATGTCTTCTCTTTCTCAATAATAACTGAGAAGACTGTGGATTGATTTTAGCAGATTTGCTCCCCCTGAGATCTAGAATGTATCAGGAAAGCTGGAGCACTGCTTCAGGGTGATAGGTCTTCAAAGACCAAGAGATCCTGGACCAGAGATTGCTTCAGGAACTTCTTTGACAGATGATTAATTTGTTGTCCATCTGAAGTTGTCCTGTAGGATTCAAGGAAGAAGACCCTTGAAAGGGATTGACTGTTCTTCTTCTTCTTGATGAAATTGTTCTCTGCTTAAGGCTGATTGCAGTAGAGCTTTAGATTTCTGTATGAGTTCTTGGTACTGTCTGTGTCTGGTGTCACTTGTTGTATCTCTTCCTGATTGCTTCTTTTCTTTTTCTGACTTCTGACTGACTAAGAACATTCGAAATTTGAATGTTGAACAGTAATTGCAGACGGCCTGGGAAGGAAGCGACAATCAATGATTTCACTAACTGTCCCATGGAAAAATGGCATGTAATAATCCAAGATTAATGCGCGTTCTAACGGTAACATTCCGAGAAGATCTGGCATTAATTACTGAGGATTCATCGCCAAGAAAGGGACAGGAAAATTGGAGAAGACCTAACCTGGAATCGTCGAACGAAGAACACAATTCCTTGAGCTGAGTTTGACTTTGTCGAGCTGAGCTTGAGTTCATCGAGTTGAGCTTGATGAGTTCGTCGACCAGACAATAGCACTTAGTATTCTAGGGAATCTTGTCAATTCTGCTTCAATCTTCGTCGAATTGACAATCTTCATTCGTCGAGTTGAGATCCAAATTTGTCGAGCTGAGAAGTTGACTTCGTCGACCTGAGAAGTTGAGAACTTAAGGTCTAAGTTCGTCAAGCTCAGAATCTAGTTCGTCGACCAAAGCTTGAAGCTGGACTTAGAAAAATTCTGAAGTTGTCCTGACTTTAGCTTGATGTAGAAACTCAGTCTTCGTCGAACAGAGAACAAAGATCGTCGAGCTCAGAACAAAGAAATGTCTCACAATCGTCGAGCGCCGAACACCTTTCGTCTAGCTGAGTTCGACAAACGTCGAACTCACTTTACTTTGTCTTGAAATCCTCTAAGTCTGGAATCTCTGATAGTCTTGATGATAGCTGGTCCATCTGATGTTGACTCTAAGGAGTTGGCCTAGACTCTAGGACACAAATTTGACCCTGGCTATACATGATGGGTCACATCCTAAGCTAGTGAACCTAGCCCAAATCAACTAGGGATCCAACAAAATGGCACCTCCAAATGTCTTGGACTAGATGGAACCAACTCGTGTCCTAACAAGTCATCACCTAAATTAATTTTAAGTAAACTTTCATCATAAGGTGACTCTACCAACTCAGCCGAAATGTCTTCCGACTAAGGGTCATTAGAAGACTCCATGACAATCAAGGGAGATGATTCAAAAAAATAGTCGAAGGTAAATGAGAGAATCCCAGGGGGTGATACCTCAGAGGAGAAATCTGTAACGCCCCCCACCTGTCACATGACATATAACAGTGGGTCCGGCCAGGGCCCCACGCCATATAGCACAGACAAGCGAAGGAATTACGTGTGGAAATCAAAATCTATGCGTATCCTTAACTCATTCCAGTCTAGCGCAGCATATTTTCTTGTTAGCATGAACTCAAACCAGAATGTCCACATATATAAAGATCACATTTATATATATACCAACACCAGGAATGTATATAACTCACACACCCTGGCCTTATGGCCTTACAAGTTCCTCTTTACACAACAACAATTTCGTACATCGGCACGCAGGCCGGCCACACATGAAATCCAACCATGATTCTTCACACAGCCTTCATCCACTTATTCTTTCCAAACCGCAGCACCTGCAATTCATCATCCAAACCAACACAGAAAACAAAGTAACGGTCAGCATTGCTGACCCATTATAACGACCCTACCCCCTACCCGGGGTAGTGGTTCCTTCCCTGTATACAGTGCTTCCTATCTCATCAAGCATCAGCAAACATCACCAAATCACATCATAGATAGATCTTTCTCTTTATTCCACTAACTAACAAACACATCACATCACAAACGCTGGAGTCCACCAACGCTCCGTGCACTCAGGGCACCTTCTTGGCGTACCGGAATCCACCGTCGTACACCGCTGTCTCTCGAGGTGTTAACTTGTTGGTTGACCGGCCCTAGTCCACCAGCTCGCAGGCTGGCGACATCCCTCCCAAGCCACTCAGAGGTCCATCCTCACAGCATCACAAACAGAGCAGACCGACCCACACTATGTGGTGTAGCAAGCCGGGTTTATCTAAGCTCCCCAGGCATTGTCTACCCATCGATCCCCCTCCTAGTCCGATCGACCCACCCATGTGGTGCAGCAACCCGGGTTTAACTCGGCTCCCCTAGCATTGCCACCCATCGATCCTACCTAAACTGGATCAACCCACCCTAGTGGTGTAACAAACCAGGCGTATCTCGCACTAACCAGGCGTGCTACCAATTGATCATCTCATAGCTAGGAGCTTCACTAAAGCCTCCTCACAATCATCACATCCATACATTCAGCACAACAGAAATCCATTTTACACATCATCAAAGCCACGGAGTCTTCTCCGGTTTACCCATGAACATCACCAATCCAGACTACCGGTCCAGATGGGCTTCACACAGCATGCCTACGCCGTACTCTATATTTCCGGCTCTAAATACAGACACAACAAAGGAATCACTTCCGCGATCCACCTCTTGGTGGAGGATTCCAAGCACGTGTATAGAGAAAGGACTTCGATGTCCAAGAAGGAGATCGTTACCCTTGAAGATCGCTTCGGCGCCATGAAGTAGCCGGATGGAAATCACCGCCTCGGCCTTGCCTTCACGAATCCGTTCTCGGATCTTCGCTCCGCACTCCGCAGCTCCTACAGCAGCTGGAAGACTCCTCCCTTCTCTCTCCCTTAGGCCTTTCTCCTTTCTTTCTTGGAATGAAGATGAAGAAGAAGAAGATAATAAAAGAGGGTTTGAAATCCCCTTTTTCGGCCTTCCCAACACCTGGACAAAGCCCAGCCCTTGGATCCAGGAAGAGGGAAACAAACGGCTCAGATCTGGCCAAAAAATCCTGAACACGACCGTGTGACACGCCCGTGTCACGGCCGTGTCCTCGACACGCCCTCAGACACGCCCGTGTCTGAGGCCGTGTACCTCAACAGAAATAATCCCAAAACAACCCGAGACTTCACACGGCCTGGCACACGGCTTGGCACACGCCCGTGTTCATGGCCGTGTGCACCAGGACACACCCAGTGTCCCGCAAACAAGCCCTAACACGAGACGTCGAGTTGAGTTCGACGCCCACTAACACGCCCTGTGACACGCCCGTGTCACAGGCCGTGTCCTCACTGGAACTCGATACTCGACGATCGTCGCGTAACACTCGTCGAGCATACGACACGGCATCCGACACGGCCGTGTCCTGGGCCGTGTGCCCCCTCTCGACGATGTCGAGCGAAAATCGTCGAAACCAAGCCCGATCGTCGACACAACCTCGACACGCCCTGCGACACGCCCGTGTCGCAGGCCGTGTCAACTGACACGCCCTGGGACACGCCCGTGTCCCAGGCCGTGTCACCCAAAAATCCTGTTTTCAGAAAATTGGCCTGTTACAATCCTCACCTCCTTCAAATAATTTCGTCCTCGAAATTTGACGTCAAGCAGCCAATCCATCACAACATCTCAAAATCGTACACCCCAATCCTCCGCACACACTAACAAACAGACAGCACAACAAACATCCCTAACTTCCACTTGTGCACATTCAGCCAAATAAGACCTCAAAACAAACAACATGATTGATTGATCTCCTCACAATCGCAAGTGCACCAAGCTCTTATAGAGATCTCCAACTATATAGAAACATCATTTACATACATCACGATGGATGATTCACCAAGTTCCGATTCCCGATTCAGTCAAAAGTGATGCACATCGGCTATTATTCATCACACCGGATATCAACACATAGTTTACATACACAACATTCAGAGCATCGACATGATTCACATCGCAGTTCACTTCCGCTCAGCCTCCCGATTTTGAAATTCGCGATTTAAAGATAAATGAAACGCTCGAGGCTGAATTTCACCAACTGAGCTTTGCGGCTCTTGCACTTCCATCGCATGAAATCGAGCTTGCGTCCGGGGTGTAGATGATTCAGCCACTGCTTTCCCTTTCTCGTCATATGACGCACCTGTCTTTTTCTCACTCCCTGGAGGGGCATTCCAACAGAATTTTGCGATGTGTCCTTGCTGCCCACATTTATAGCATATACGTGTATCCACACGTCCTGGCCCATACGTCGCCCCCGAAGAAACAGTCGACGGAGCGACGTCCACCGGCCTAAATCTTTTCTTCTCTCGTCGTCGAAACTCCGATTGATCCAATTGCGACATTTTAAACTCTGACTTTTCCCTTGCCAGTCTCTTATTCTCTTGTACTCGCTTCATATCCTTCTCCAAGGCACGAGCTGTATCGACTAACGCCTGAAAGCCTTGGCTCACCGAACTCGGAAGTGCCAACCTCAATTCGTCCCGCAACCCTCCATAAAACCGATTTGTCTTTCGCGCTTCCTCCGCAAAGGTAGATCCCGCATATCTCCCCAATCTGGTAAACTCATGCAGGTAGGTATCAATATCTCGCTCACCCTGAACCAAACGGAGAAACTCATTTTCCATCGCAATCCTCTGCGACACTGGCACATACTTGGCTAAAAATAGTTGGGCGAATTCCTCCATTGAAACCTCCATTAAACCTCGACCTGCCAAGTGATGCACTTCAATCTCATCACACCACAATCTCGCATCTCCTTCCAACAGAAAAGTGGCCAACATCACTTTCTGCTCCTCGACCGTCCTGATTGCGGTTAGGATCCTTTTTACTCTTGCCAACCAATCTTCTGCCTGCGTTGGTGAAAGCGCTCCACCAAACGTCGGTGGATGAAAGTGCATAAAATGTGACAAGGCATCGTCACTTACTTGCACTTCCACCACCTCGGCAGCATGCTCTTGCCTTCCACCAGGTCTTGCCTGTCCAGTTGGTTGTGCTTGTAACACTGCAAGCACTGTCTCCGCTACCACCCGTATGGCCTCTGTCGAGGGAGGCATCGGCGCTTCCACGGGTGCTGCACTTTCATCAGACCGCTGGGGCTCAGACGGCCCAGCTCCATCCCTCGCCACCTATCAATATACAGAACACCATTAATACGGCCAAAGCATAATGAGACTGCTACATTGACTACCCCCACACGCACAGCATGTGCATGACATACATTCCTAGTGGACATTCATGAGTTCATTTATGTTCTCTCCTCCCAAACAATCTAAACCTGGCTTTGATACCACTTTGTAACGCCCCCCACCTGTCACATGACATATAACAGTGGGTCCGGCCGGGGCCCCATGCCATATAGCACAGACAAGCGAAGGAATTACGTGTGGAAATCAAAATCTATGCGTATCCTTAACTCATTCCAGTCTAGCGCAGCATATTTTCTTGTTAGCATGAACTCAAACCAGAATGTCCACATATATAAAGATCACATTTATATATACCAACACCAGGAATGTATACAACTCACACACCCTGGCCTTATGGCCTTACAAGTTCCTCTTTACACAACAACAATTTCGTACATCGGCACGCAGGCCGGCCACACATGAAATCCAACCATGATTCTTCACACAGCCTTCATCCACTTATTCTTTCCAAACCGCAGCACCTGCAATTCATCATCCAAACCAACACAGAAAACAAAGTAACGGTCAGCATTGCTGACCCATTATAACGACCCTACCCCCTACCCGGGGTAGTGGTTCCTTCCCTATATACAGTGCTTCCTTTCTCATCAAGCATCAGCAAACATCACCAAATCACATCATAGATAGATCATTCTCTTTATTCCACTAACTAACAAACACATCACATCACAAACGCTGGAGTCCACCAACGCTCCGTGCACTCAGGGCACCTTCTTGGCGTACCGGAATCCACCGTCGTACACCGCTGTCTCTCGAGGTGTTAACTTGTTGGTTGACCGGCCCTAGTCCACCAGCTCGCAGGCTGGCGACATCCCGCCCAAGCCACTCAGAGGTCCATCCTCACAGCATCACAAACAGAGCAGACCGACCCACACTATGTGGTGTAGCAAGCCGGGTTTATCTAAGCTCCCCAGGCATTGTCTACCCATCGATCCCCCTCCTAGTCCGATCGACCCACCCATGTGGTGCAGCAACCCGGGTTTAACTCGGCTCCCCTAGCATTGCCACCCATCGATCCTACCTTAACTGGATCAACCCACCCTAGTGGTATAATAAACCAGGCGTATCTCGCACTAACCAGGTGTGCTACCAATTGATCATCTCATAGCTAGGAGCTTCACCAAAGCCTCCTCACAATCATCACATCCATATATTCAGCATAACAGAAATCCGTTTTACACATCATCAAAGCCACGGAGTCTTCTCCGGTTTACCCATGAACATCACCAATCCAGACTACCGGTCCAGATGGGCTTCACACAGCATGCCTACGCCGTACTCTATATTTCCGGCTCTAAATGCAGACACAACAAAGGAATCACTTCCGCGATCCACCTCTTGGTGGAGGATTCCAAGCACGTGTATAGAGAAAGGACTTCGATGTCCAAGAAGGAGATCGTTACCCTTGAAGATCGCTTCGGCGCCATGAAGTAGCCGGATGGAAAAAACCGCCTCGGCCTTACCTTCACGAATCCGTTCTTGGATCTTCGCTCCGCACTCCGCAGCTCCTACAGCAGCTGGAAGACTCCTCCCTTCTCTCTCCCTTAGGCCTTTCTCCTTTCTTTCTTGGAATGAAGATGAAGAAGAAGAAGATAATAAAAGAGGGTTTGAAATCCCCTTTTTCGGCCTTCCCAACACCTGGACAAAGCCCAGCCCTTGGATCCAGGAAGAGGGAAACAAACGGCTCAGATCTGGCCAGAAAATCCTGAACACGGCCGTGTGACACGCCCGTGTCACGGCCGTGTCCTCGACACGCCCTCAGACACGCCCGTGTCTGAGGCCGTGTACCTCAACAGAAATAATCCCAAAACAACCCGAGACTTCACACGGCCTGGCACACGGCTTGGCACACGCCCGTGTTCATGGCCGTGTGCACCAGGACACACCCGTGTCCCGCAAACACGCCCTAACCCGAGACGTCGAGTTGAGTTCGACGCCCACTGACACGCCCTGTGACACGCCCATGTCACAGGCCGTGACCTCACTGGAACTCGATACTCGACGATCGTCACGTAACACTCGTCGAGCATACGACACGGCATCCGACACGGCCGTGTCCTGGGCCGTGTGCCCCCTCTCGACGATGTCGAGCGAAAATCATCGACACCAAGCCCGATCGTCGACACAACCTCGACACGCCCTGCGACATGCCCGTGTCGCAGGCCGTGTCAACTGACACGCCCTGGGACACGCCCGTGTCCCAGGCCGTGTCACCCAAAAATCCTGTTTTCAGAAAATTGGCCTGTTACAAAATCCTCATCCCGGTCATTAGGATATCCAAGCTCCTCAACGTCAATAAAATCATCAGTTAAATCGGCCTCGCCCTAAGTGGCGGGCTCAGTCCTAGACACTGTCGCTGACTCATCAGGAGAGTCAATGACTAGATCAGGCAGCTCAGTGGGAGACTCAAAAGGGACTACGGGCGTATTCGGAATAGGATGCACAATAGAGCTAGGGTCCGATATTTTAACCCCAAAGTCCACAACATGTTCAACAAGGTTCAAAGGAGACATGCTGCTTAAGCGGCGGACACGCTTCTGCAGTCCGCCAAGATCGTCAGTCCTCGACATGTGAATAAAGTTTTGATTAGGGGAGTGAGCAGGGATATGATTGTAGATACAGTTGGGGATTCCAAAGATGGAGAGGTAGTGGATGAAGGTAGATAAGTAGATGAAGTAGGAGGAACAAATGGAGGGGATAGAGGAGGAAGGACATCTGGTGTGGCAGTGTCTGAGGGTATAGTGTAAGATGGAATGGAGGATAAGTGAGGGGGAAGTGGAGACTGAGGAGGTGTAAGAATATGTTTGTCATGAGGTGAAGCTGGAGGTGTAGGAATGTTTGTAATGTCAAGTGGGGGAGATGGAGGAGGAGTAGGCACATGAGTATGCTGTGGAGAGTGAGGTGTTGAAGAAGGAATGGAAGAGGAAGGGAGTTGTTTTGCTGGATGTTGTGCTGGAAGAGATGGTGGAGATGGAATGACCTCTTCTATAGGGTGGGGAGTGGCTTTCACAGCCCTGGTGCTCTCAGAAGTGGGGATGGAAGAGGAGGAAGCATTGGATGGCTTGAAGATCGTCCTCTCGCATCGGCCAAACAGTGCGTAGGTGAGGCGCTTGCTGCCATTGATGAAGATGGTCGGGGAGACCATGCATTCACCAGCCTTTTCCTTAAGGTAGATCCCCAGTATTCTTCCAAAGCAGACTTCCTTCTTGCTATTCTTCTTCTTTATCAACTTAAAGAAAATCTTACTCCAATCGACTTGACGCTTATTCACCACCGCGCACATGATAAGAAATTGATGTCGGGTTATGTAATCATGTGTGGTGTGCTTACCCATCAGTATGTTTCCCACAATATCTGTCAAGAACTGGTAGGCGGCACACAGTTGTTTCTTTAACAATTTGTTAGGGTTGCTTCCAGAAAACCCCATTAACTTCAGCATTTCACTAAATTCTTCAGAATCCATTTCCATATCATCTTCTCCATTTACCAAACCAAAAATCTGAGAGAGGATGGCGGGAGATAGGGAAATAGCATGACTCCCGATATTTCCTGTTGATAAGCCCGGATTCCGCGACCTGCCAGCGCAGTTTTCCAGACCGGGCGGTCTGAGTATTCAAGCCGCCAAGCCTCCCAAGCCGGGCGGTCTCCATGTCAGGCCGCTGCCAACGCCGACCCTGCTCAGCGACAAGGCCCAAGGACCCAGCCGTCAGCTCGCCAGGAGGAATCCGCCAGGCCGCGCGGCTTCCCTCCTTTCTTGTTTCTTTCTCTTTTGCTTCCCCTCACCTCTGCCCGGTTCTCCTGTACCCCGGGCAGCCGGTAATTTTAGCCCTGCCCGTTTGGGCAGGCCCCCGAGCCTATAAATAGGGGGAGGGTGCACTCCCCAAGACACCCTGACTGGGATCCAGGAGATCGCCTTTTAAGAGTTGCGGTCTCAAGTCTAGTGTATTGCGGCTTGTAGTCCGGCCGGCTTCCTCTTTAACTCGTTGTAACTGTTTCTCATTTTTGAGTAAAGGAAAGCCCGCCGCAAGAGTGGCATTTAAGCCGCGGCGGGCGAACTCTACTGTTGCCGCTGCCAGCGGCCCCCATTTCCGGTCCTTTACCGCGACCGCTAGTAACCGATTGGTCGACAGTCTCCTCCTTTCCTCCCCTATTCCCCGGTGTTCGAACCGTTAGCTGGTGGTGCCCGACTCCCTGTCCGTTTTCGTGCATCAATAGTTAACACGCGACCGTCAGATCTCGACTAATCGATGAAATCAGCGGTCTAGCTAATTAGACCGCTCTATCCTCTAGGGTTCGGCGGCCTGTCGAGCAAGTCGCGACTTCGCCGGCTAAGGCTTTCAGCCCGCCTCCCGCACTGTGGAACCTGGCATTCTATCCGCTCTCTTTTCAGCCGGTCTTCTTATCGGTTTGCAGTATCGTCTAGCCGCCACGTTAAGCCGCTGCTGTTCTGCGGTCTCTTGAAAAAGTTCGGCTATTTCTCTCTTTTCAGGATGAATCCTGCAAAGGGTCATGGTAAATCAAGCCGCATCTCAGTGACTACAGATCTCTCAGAAGTGCAGGATTGCTCGTATTTTAATAGTGAGGTTGTCGACACTCATAAAGAAATTTTTGCAAACAGTGTTGAGCGTGGACTAGAATCTGTTGCAAATGAACCTCTTTGTGAGGATGAAGAAGAGGCCCCTTCTCCATTCATTAATCGAATTCAGTGGGATACTATCTCCGATGACTTCAGAGTACCGCGTCTCCCGGAGTATTCTGGATGTGATGATCCGTTTTCTCATTTGCAAGCTTTTGAATCAGCTATTTCACTGAGAAAAGTGTCAAATGGAGTAAAATACAAACTCTTCGTTATATCTTTTGGCAATGTTGCAAGAGAATGGTTTTATAGCCTCCCACCTCAATCAGTAACCAGCTTTAAAGATCTTCGAAGTCAATTTTTTATAGATTCGCTATTTACAGGAAGCGGAAAAGAGACGTTGGAGCTCTCTTCCGAATCAAGCAGGGAATCGATGAGTCTAATCCAGATTTTGTTGATCGGTTTCGAAAGGAGGTTTTAGATATTTGTAGCGTCCATCAAGACTATTACTTGCATGCTTTCATAAATGCACTTCAAGAAGGCCCATTGAAATTCAAGCTCACCACAAAATATCCCAAAAGCTACGGAGATCTTATTGATATAGTTAATACATTCATAATGGGCGAAGAGGCAAATAAAGGTTATGTTTCGTTTCTGAATCAAATGGCTAAACAATCTCAAGGGACTTCTGGTCAACACCAATCTATTTCCTCACAAGATGTTTTGCAAGTTGAATATTGCAAGTCTCCTTATATTCTCCAGGATAAAATTCCAAAGTATGGAAAAGGTTCAGGTAAGTATGTTAAGTTCAAAATTCCTATGGAAGATCTTTTGATAATCATTCAGGGAATGCCTGGGTTCAAGAAGCCTCGGCGTATGAAATCCAAAATCAAGTATCAGCACGAGCAGCTTTTTTGCAAGTATCATAAAGATATTGGTCATCTAGCAGAAGATTGCATAGCTCTCAGGGAATTGGCTAATCAATTTGTAAGAGCTGGAAAGCTGCAAGAATATGTTATTTAGTAACTCTCTAAGGCAATCTTCCATTTCTTGCTCAATAATTCAAGCAGTGATTCCTCTTTCTTTCTATAAAGAAAAGTGCTTATGTTCAGAATAGTACATAACATCTCCTTCACAATCGGTATTATTAATGAGGCATGATAAAACTACAAATATATATCCTTTGTCACTTCCTTAACATCATGCAAATGTTACCTTTTCATTTGAAGCTTATTTTTAGCTTTACTCTTTATGCCAATATGCATGCATGTAGGGGCAAGAGCCCCTTTCGAATTCTTAAGCCCTCCACATCCCGCTTGACTTCAGTCGCAGATGTGTAGTGGGTTTTCCGCTTGGCCGCCGGACTCAGGCGATGTGCGTGGACTCCGGCTTCCCTGGCCGACCTCTTCCACGGCGTCTCCCACCATCTCGCCGACTTCTTCCCCGACCTTGGCCTTGCCCTTGATCGACCTATAGACGTCGGCCACCTGCTCTTTCAGGGAGGGGTAGATGTCGGCACATGTAAAGTCGGTGAAGGCGGTGGCCAAGCCGCCAATATCCCGGAGGCGGTTAAGCGCTCCATCAATCCCTTGGACGAGTTGGGAGAAGACTTGGTCTTGGAAGATGGGATTGGCCGGGTTATACATTTCATGCAAAGCAAAAGTAAAGGTAAGGTCGTGCGGTTACATAATGCTAACCGCACGAGTATTGGTAATGACTTACCGCCTCCTTTTCCTTAAGCCGCTTGTTCTCTTCTTGTTGTTCGCCTAACTGTGTCTTCAGGCCGCTGTTCTCCTTCATCAGCTGCTTGTAGGTAAGGCCCATGAAGTGACTTGCCACGAAGCTCCTCGCGCCGACTTGCGCGGCTAGCCGCGGTAGGTCGTCTGGAGGAACTCGTCGCATAGCCCTCATGTTGCGCTTGCCATACAGCGCGCCGCCAACCGCGCTCGCATGGCGGCTTACTTCTTCTGTTCCCCAGTAGGGGAGGGCGGTGGAGATCGTCACCGACTTGCCGTCCGGACTCCACCGCAAGGCCGGATCGCCGTGGACATCCTTCAAGCTGCTGCCGGTTCCTTGCAGAATGAACTCTCCAGAGGAGTCCGACTCCTCCTCCTCCGCAGCTCGCACCGGCTTGGCCCGTTTCGCTCTCTTTTCTCTTTGAGTGAGGGTCAAGCCGCCAGGAGTCTGCGGCTTGTTCAGCGGGACCGCCACAACAGCTGCAAAGATAAAGGCAAAGTTAGTTTCCAGTCCATACGGCTAAGATATCAGGTCGGCCGGCTTGGAGCTTACTATCTTCCGCTTCGATTCCCACTAGAGACGGCAACAGCGGGATGTAGTGGTTTACATCAAGCCGCTCGCCTTTGAAGAAGTTGTAAATCTCCTTCTCGACGCCGTCCAAGCCGCTGCTCCCAAAGGCGGCCTCTTCGCGGATTTGGGGGTCGACTGGCAGCAACCCCAGGTTTCCCTCGAAGATGAGAAACCGCTCCGGCCAGTTCGTGATCTTGTTGGCCAAGTTCACTATCTTCAGCCCTCTGCAGCCGAAGTAGAGGTGCCCCCGGAAGATCTTTGTCCCGGAGTCCGGGATAGACCGCACCGAGAAGCACTCTCGGAAGAGCCTCATAGAGAAGCGGACTTTTTCCGACCTCAGATAGGAGATGAAGCTGTATATGGCGGCTATCGAGTTTGGGGGTAGTTGTCCCGGCACAACCCCGTAGTGGTCGAAGACCGCTACGGCCTCTAGCATGACCGGGAAGCTGAAGCCGCAGTCGAAGTGGTCGATGGGGACCGCGATCTGATTTGCATTGGAGGAGTTGATCCGCTCATCCTGTCGGGGAAGCCGCGCGATCAGCGGACTTCCTTGCATGTGTTTCTCGACAAAGTCATCCAGCTCGGCTTTTGTAAGCCGGCATTCTTTATGGTCAGCTGAGTGGAAAGCGGAGGCCGCGTCTGTCCTAACCGCAGTGGCCTTGTCAGACCGCAACGACTTGGACTTAGCCCGCATCCTTCTTGATTTGTGATGAAATCTATGGGATCTGCTCTATTTATAGAAAATTCGTGAAGCTACAGTGCCCAACGTCAAATCGTGGCTAGTCGTCACGCCGCGCGGCCTAAGTCCGCTGGAAGTGCAGATCAGCTTAGTGACCAAGCCGCCGTTTAGTCCATCAGTCCGCACGGCTATTTCCCTGCACTTAGAAAAATTCTATGGCGAATCATGTGGGTATCAACCATTCAAGCCGGCGTTCTGTTCGCGAGACCGCGCGGCTACTATCCAAAACTTTAAATTTCTCAGAACAAAGCAGCAGACATGTGGGTTATAAATTCAAGCCGCATAAGCCGCATTCAGTTCGCATCATAATAGAATACAACAGTTTACAACAATCAAATTGTCCAACATCCAGAGAAAAAATGTATATTACAACATAATTTGCGAATGTCCGCGCGACTTATTTCTCTCAAGTCGCTCAGGATCGTTTGTCGTCTTCCGGCCTGTCTCTTCCTATGTGCGCGACCTGCTCACCGGTCTGCAAAATCGCAACGTACACCTGGCTAACCAGATTGTGAAGCGCATGCAGTGACCGATGAACTCGCGCAGCGTCGCGCTCTACTCTCGCAAACGGTATCATGGGGATCGCCTGAACCCCCAGACCGCTTGGAACTGCGACCTGGTTAGGCGCCGTGGCCACCGGCGGATGTGAAGTCTCGCCAGAGGCCGGGCGGCTAGTACCCGGCAACTCTGCAGGAGTTGGTAGTGCAGGCCGCTGTTCTCCGCCGGTCTCCGCCGGCAGGTCTTGGTTCTCGCCGCCTTCAGCATGTGGGATCTCTTCTTTGTCTCCTTCCAGCCGCGCGGCCATCAGCAAGTACTTCTCCGTCCTTTCCTGCTCCAGGGCGACCTGCATCTCAGCAATCTTCGCCTCAGCGGTTTCCATCTCGGTCTGGAGCCTGGCGGTCTCTTCCTTCCTTGCGGTCTGGAGCCTGGCAGTCTCTTGTTCCATCGCAGTCTTCAGCCTCGCGGTCTCCTGCTCAAGCGCAGTTTCCAACCTTGTGGTCTCTTGCTCCAGGGTGGTTTGCAACTCTTGGATCCTTTTTTCCGCGGCCTCCTGTGCAACCCGCTGCTGTTCGTCTTTAATCCGCAGGGTTTCGGTGGCCGCGTCCAAAGCCGCCTGCAGCGTGCCGACGTCCTTCTGGAAGTCGGCAATCTCCTTCTCACGACACTTGGAGGCGGAGGCGGTGGCAGCATAGATAAAAACGACGTCAAGTCGCCCGGTTTCATCGCGGTCTCCGGTACACCTGCAGAAGAGAAACCGCAGTCAGGTTCAGCCGGATTGTTGCGACATTCTAGCAAGAAAATCGGTAGGATAAGACCGCCGGTTTGATGTTTATCTCCTCCAGAGGCCGCGGTATGAATTTTAATCACTGGCCGCCTGAGCCGCTCAGGATCTATCCTCTTCAGCTTTTCTTTCCATAGCCGCTCGGTTTCCTTGGCTCGGCTTTTCAGTTGAGCCGTGGTCAGGAAAAAGCTGGCCGCCGGATTTAATATAATATTCGCCCCCTTCTTCCTTGACCGCGACTTGTAGAATTTAATAATTCGCCTAACATCCTGGTGTTTACCTTGCAGCAATGGAAGTGCGGTCACCACCGGCTTATCGGCGATCAGTTTCTTCATCTCCTCCATCTTCTCGCAAAGCTTCAGTTTCTCGGCTCCTTCAGAAGCCGCGGAAGCCGGTTCGCCAGGCTTCTCCCCAATAACCTGGATGTCGGGGCGGTCAACCTCCTCAGAGGCCGCTGGTGTCGACAATAGCGTGTCTTGCTGCTGGAGAGTCTCCATGCCCTTAAGGAGCTCGCTCAGCGAATCGCTAACCGCAGGTGTACCCTCCAGTTCGCTCGGTTTGTAATCCGGTGTGGGCGGGTTCTCGGGTACCTCCTTCTCGTGCGGCCTGTGTTGCAGACTGTCTGCGCCGGTTTTTTCGGAAATGTTCCGGTTTCTGGTATGCAGCTTCCTCATCTTTCTCTTCATCCTTTCTTCAAGGGTTTCGCTCCTTTCTTTCCGCCATTTCAGGGAGCCGAACACCTTTTCAGTCCGCTTGTGCTGTTCAACCAAAGTCCGCTCGGGTTCCTGCGCCTTCTCCGGCTCGTTGTCATCCACAACGATTAAGTCGACCTTGCCCGGCAATTCGGATGGTGTCCCAGATTCAACACTCTTCTCCTCCGTCCCACCGATTTTTAGGAGTGGTTCTCCTGATGGAGAGAAAGTCAGGTCGAAGGATTTGGCAATTCCGGTTTGCAGTGGTGCAGCCTTCGAAACCGCTTTGGGATCTACTGCGGCCTCTTTTCAGCTCCAGAAGCCGCTGATGTCTCCGGCTTCCCAGTCTTCTTGGCAGCCTGACGGGCAGAATCATTCGAGTTCTCGCTCCGGCTCTGTTTCGTTTCTGGCGGTTTCTTGTTGCGGGCTAACATTGATGACATCACATCCATCGCTAGAGAAATCGCGTCGGCTTGCAAAATTCTGACCGCAAGTGGCGAGTAGCGACCCGTGGCTTGGCAGGAATCCTGAAGAATGTCAAGGGTCAGGGGATTTTATAGACGACGATGAAGCAGTCGCGGTCTCCGGCTTAGTTCTACATTTTCGAAGTTTTTTGGAAACTTAAAAATGTGCGGGGATTATGATAAGCCCGGAATCCGTGACCTGCCCGCGCAGTTTTCCAGACCGGGCGGTCTGAGTATTCAAGCCGCCAAGCCTCCCAAGCCGGGCGGTCTCCATGTCAGGCCGCTGCCAACGCCGACCCTGCTCAGCGACAAGGCCCAAGGACCCAGCCGTCAGCTCGCCAGGAGGAATCCGCCAGGCCGCGCGGCCTCCCTCCTTTTTTGTT
The DNA here is from genome assembly GCA_039583875.1 of Platanthera guangdongensis. Lineage (NCBI taxonomy): Eukaryota > Viridiplantae > Streptophyta > Magnoliopsida > Asparagales > Orchidaceae > Platanthera > Platanthera guangdongensis. Next base: position 70,902,310 of record CM077155.1, on the reverse strand, counting down.
TCTTTCTCTTTTGCTTCCCCTCACCTCTGCCCGGTTCTCCTGTACCCCGGGCAGCCGGTAATTTTAGCCCTGACCGTTTGGGCAGGCCCCCGAGCCTATAAATAGGGGGAGGGTGCACTCCCCAAGACACGCTGACTGGGATCCAGGAGCTCGCCTGTTAAGAGCTGCGGTCTCAAGTCTAGTGTATTGCGGCTTGTAGTCCGGCCGGCTTCCTCTTTTACTCGTTGTAACTGTTTCTCATTTTTAAGTAAAGGAAAGCCCGCCGCAAGAGTGGCATTTAAGCCGCGACGGGCGAACTCTGCTGTTGCCGCTGGCAGCAGCCCCCTTTTCCGGTCCTTTAGCCTCGACCGCTAGTAACTGATTGGTCGACAGTCTCCTCCTTTCCTCCCCTATTCCCCGGTGTTCGAACCGTTAGCTGGTGGTGCCCGACTCCCTGTCCGTTTTCGTGCATCAACACCTGTCAAAATATTTTCCTCAGAAACAGACGATGTATACACCCATTCTCTGATTTTAGTTGAGTGCAGTTTAATCCTCTGGTCATGAAGTCTTTGAGACCAAGTTCCTCTAATAGTTCCAGAATGTAGAGGAAGATTGGGTCAGAGTGTTGGAATGAATAGAAATCCATGTCGAAACCAGTGTCAAATTTCATGGCAGCCAAAGCTCCTACTAGAATCGCCATTGATGACCTGCAAGATGGACAGAGAAAACTGTGATCAAGAGCAAGAGAACTGAAAGCGCGGGACGGAGGTCGAAGAAAACCTAGATATAAGTTTTCCAGAATATGAATCGACTATCTCCGTTCCACGAAAAAAACAATTCTTCGTTGAGGTCGACGAAATAAATTAAAGACAGATAATTCGTCGATCTCATCCAGAAGAATCGAACATAGTTCGTCAAACTCCGTTCGACGAAATGTCTTCTGAGGCAAAGTTCGTCGATCTCCGGTCGACGAAAATTGTTTCCACACAGAGAATTCGTCGATCTCCGTTCTACGAGAATCTCTCAAACTTTCTCTAATTCGTCGAACTCCATTCGACGAATTCTGGAAAATTCGTCGAATGCAGACAAAAATTAATTTAACTCTTCTCCATTGATCATTCCCAGTTGATTTATAAAGAACAGATGATTTTTCTCATCCAAAGGTTTGGTAAAAATGTCTGCTCTCTATAGATTAGTAGGAATATGGATTAAGTTAATTTTCTTTTTGTCTACATTATCTCTAATGAAATGATGTCTTATTTCAATATGCTTAGTCCTAGAATGGTGAACTGGATTCTGTGCTATAGCAATAACACTAGTATTATCACAAAAATAATGTTGAATTATTTAAGTTGACACCATAGTCTAGGAGTTGGTTTTGTATCCATAACATTTGTGAACAGCAGCTGCCAGCAGCCATATATTCCGCTTCTGTAGTTGATGTAGACACATATGTTTGTTTTTTACAAAACTAAGAGACAAGTCTAATACCCAGGAACTGGCAAGTTCCAGAGGTACTCTTCCTATCCACTCTACATCTAGCATAGTCAGCATCTGAGTATCCAGTTAACTCAAACTCTGACTCTACAGGATACCAGAGTCCTAGATTAGGACAACTCTTTATATATCTCAAAATTATTTTTAAGAAAATAAGGTGAGATTCTTTAGGGTTCACTTGGAATCTAGCACAAAGGCATATGACAAACATTATATCAGGTCTGATAGCTGTTAGGTATAATAGGGATCCAAAAATTGCCCTATAATGTTTCTGATCTATAGGTTTCCCTGCTGCATCAGAATACACAATAGCATTAGTAGCCATAGGTGTTTTCATTCCTAAAGCATCGCCCATCCCAAACTTCTTGATAAGCTCTTTAGCATACTTAGCTTGGGAGAGGAAGATACCATCAGGGAGCTGCTTCATTTGGAGACTAAGGAAGTAGGAAAGCTCACCCATGCTACTCATCTCAAATTTAGAATGCATGAGGTCAGCAAACCTCTTGCATAATTTGGGGTCAATAGACCCAAAAATGATGTCATCCACATATATTTGTACTAAAAAAATTTGGTCCTTATGATGTCTAGTGAAAAGAGTTTTATTTATGGTCCCTCTTGTAAATTTATGCTCTAAAAGAAAGCTTGCTAAGGTCTCATACCAAGTTCTTGGAGCTTGCTTTAAACAATAGAGAGCTTTATGCAATTTAAATACAAAAGAGAGTTGAGTTAGAGAGATAAAACCTGGAGGTTGTTCTACATAAACCTCTTCTTGAAGTACTCCATTCAGAAATGCACTATTGACATCCATTTGGAACACTTTGAATCTCCTGTGAGCTGCATAGTCAAGGAATATTCTTATGGCCTCTAACCTTGCAATAGGGGCAAAGGTTTGGTCATAGTCAATTCCTTCTTCTTGCCTGTAGCCTTGAGCAACAAGCCTAGCCTTGTTTCTCACTATGTTCCCTTGGGTATCTAACTTGTTCCTGTAGACTCATTTGGTTCCAATAACCGGGTAGTTATGAGGTCTTGGAATCAAATCCCAAACTCTACATCTCTCAAACTGATTTAGTTCCTCTTACATTGCAATGATCCAGTGGGGATCTTGCTCTGCTTCATGGATGGTGAGAGGTTCAATTTGAGAGAGAAAACAAGCATACATCAAGTCTTGTTTGAGTTGATGCCTTGTTTGTATACCTACTGAAATGTCTCCAATCACTAGAGATCTGGGGTGATCTCTAAGTGTGACAAGATCAATTGGTGGAGTTTGTTGAGCAACAGCTTCTATAATTAATTCCTCTTGTGGAATGGTGCTAGCTGTTGAGGGAAGTTCAACCACTTCCACTTGAATCTCTTCTTCACTGTCTTCAGTAACCTGTGGAGAAGGATGGGTTGACACCTCTTGGGTAAGGTTTAGTCCATCCATAGACTTACACAGTTGTGGAACCTGCAAAAAGCTATTGGCAGAAATCTTTTTCTCCTTATAAGACATGTTAGCTTCATCAAAAGATACATGGACTGATTCTTCAATTTTAAGGGTGGATTTATTAAAAACCCTATAGGCCCTTGGGAGTATCCTAGAAAGATTCCTTCTTCATCCTTAGCCTCAAACTTTCTAATGTATCTCTTGTTATTTGTGTGAATGTAACAAATACAACCAAAAACTTTAAAATATGTGATTTTAGGTTTCTTCCCTTTAAGTAATTCATAGGGGGTCTTATATTTCAGCTTATGTATAAGGCTTCTATTCAGGACATAGTTAGCAGTGTTTACAGCTTCTGCCCAAAAGGATAGAGGCATGTAAGCATCTGCCAATATAATGCATGTAGATTCAATGAGTGTCCTGTTTTTCCTTTCAGCAACCCCATTTTGTTTGGGAGTTCTAGGAGCTGCGAAGCACTGCCAGATACTTTCCTTCTCACAGAACTCATGCATAAGAAGAGACTCAAACTCTGTGCCATGATCACTTCTGATCAATGCAACATGAGTAGAGAACTCAATCTGTATGGTCCTGAGAAAATTTGTAAGAACCTTGAATGTATCTGACTTAGCTCTCAGAAAGGCTACCCAACTGAATCTAGAGAAGTCATCAACAATCACTAAAGTATAAGACTTCCCTCCTAGGCTTTGTACTGTAATGGGTCCAAATAGATCCACATGAAGCAAATACAATATCCTAGGTGAATCACTTTTATTAATGGATTTGAAACTAGCTTTAGTCGGCTTGCCTAATTGACAAGCCCTGCATAGGCTTTCCTTCTTGTAGGGGCCAGAAGGTAAATCTCTAACAAGATTGTCTTTAAATAACCTAGCTATATTCTTAAGGTTTACATGGCCTAACCTTTTTTGTCACAACTCATTTTGATTACTAGTGATATTGAGTAAACAAACATCAGTTTTGGCAGAAATAAAATCTACTAAATATATGTTGCCTTGTCTAATTCCAATTAAAACAGTTTGGTTTTCACTATTAATAATAGAACAAGAGGTAGAGTTAAAGTGTATCTGGTAACCTTCATCACATAATTGACTTATGGATATTAGGTTATGTTTGAGTTCTCTTACATATGTTACTTTCTTGAAAGTAACTGTCCCAATCTTGACTGCTCCATATCCTTCTGACTGACCACTCTTTGAATCACCAAAGATCACCTTTGGTCCTAGCTTGGACTTGTAATTGGATAAATTATCCTTGCTGCCTGTCATATGCTTGGAGCAATCACTGTCCAAGTACCAGGTATGACTCACCCTTGGACAGTTCTTCACATGTACCTGTAATGAAAAACAAAACTCAATTGTTCTTGACCCAGGTTACCTTGGGTCCTTTATTTGGTTGAAAAGAGAAACTTGAAATAACCGATAATGCAGGTTGAGATTTATAACCTAAGGGGTGATATCTCCTAGGTGAAATAACCCAATCAGCTACTGGATTGAATGTCTTATTGGTTGGCTTAGAATTTCTATAAGAGAAATGATTTCTGTTTGGTCCTTCTGGGTTCGACGAATTCTTGTAAGTTCGTCGACCAATGTTCGATGAATAGGGCTGAGATCGTCGATCTCTGCTCAGAGAATGACAATAGTCATTTTCTGCGCCCCAAGTTCATCGACCTCTGCTCGACGAACCATACAAAGTTTGTCAATCGCAGTTGGAAGAATTGTTATTACTAAAGTTTGCGTTCAGCGTTCGTCGATCTGGGTTCGACGAACTGGACACATTTCGTCGATTTGAGTTCGACGAATGCTGCTGAACCATGTTTTTATTAACTATTTTCTGATTTCTGTTTCTCTTGTCTATAGGTTTTGAATTGTTTGCAGTCATTGGTTTCTCTATTATCTTTTCTTTTCCCTTGGCAGAAATAAATTTAATGGGTGTTGACAGAATATTTTTATTAATTATGGGGGGCAAACTTGATGAAGCACCCAAGCCCAGCTTGCCATTTAATCTGGCATTAACTGTGCTTGTTATGTCCATCAGCTTGAGACTTCTCCCATTGAGAGATTGCTCAAGTTGTTTGGCCTCACATAATTCAGATTTTAATTTAATTATTTGTTCATTTGCTAGAGTTAGTTGGTCTGTTGTTTAATATTTTCTGAGTTAACAGATTCAAGATTTCCTAGTCTTTCTCTAAGAGTTTTTATTTCCATTTCTGAGCTAATTAAATCTAAACACATGGCTTTGAATTCAATTTTGAATGAATCAGAATTAAAATCAAAATTTGAAAGAACCTGATCTGCCTCTGAGTCTGAGGCTGCTTCATCTTCAGATTCTCCTTCTGATCCAGAATTTCTCCAGGAGGCATCAATTTCCATAAGGCAAACCTCCTTGGATCTTGCTTCTTCCTCTTCTTCACTTGAGCTGGAAGAGGATGATTCTTCCTCTGTATCACTCCATGTCTCAGCAACAAAGCTCTTATCTTTCTTCTTATACTTGCTGGAAGAGGGACTGCTGCTGTGTTTCCTCCTGGAGTCCTTTTCTTTGCTTTTCTCCTTCTTCTGATTTTCTAGACATTCAGAGATGTAATGCCCAGGCTTCCTGCATCCAAAGCACACAACCTCCTTGGTTGGTGTCTTGTCAAATCTGGGCTTATCATACTACCTGGATGATTTCCTTCTGAAATCCTTTCTAGCCATCTTATAGAATCTTTTTGCAAAGAGGCTCATTAGTTCATCATTTCATGTTGAGGTCTCACTTTCCTCTGATGCTTTGAAGGCTATGCTGTGATCCTTTCTAACTGGAGTTGTTGGCTTCTGTTCTGCTGCTTCTCTTGATTTTATCAGCTGCTCATAGGACTTTAATTTGCATAGCAGGGATTCAGTTGATATCTCATTTAGGTTTCTGGCTTCTTTGATAGGCCAGATTCTGGAGTCCCAAGAGCTAGGGAAGTACATCAAGATCTTGTCATTCACCTCTGTCAGGGTGATGTCCTTATCCAAGGTTTTGAGCTCATTGATGATTGAACTCAACCTGTTGTACATTTCAGCCACTGATTCTGTGTCATCCTTTTTGAAGTTCTCATACAGGGAAATGAGATTGGATCTCCTATCTTTTCTCTCATCTGCTGAGCCAGCTACCATTTGGTTGAGGGAGTCCCAAATGGCCTTGGCTGAGGTGCACTCAACCACCTTCTGAAATATGTCATCTGACATAGTTTGAGCCAAGATATTCATTGCCTTTGCATCTACAATTTTTGCTTTCTTGTAGGCATCATTATTTTCTAGAGGAGGTACTGCAGTCATATTGGTAGAGGTGCTGGTAGAAGCTGCAGGTGCTGGATGTATACTGTCAAGATAATAGAAAAAATATCCTCATCAATATAATTCATATATAATCTGATTCTTGCCTTCCAGATGGCAAACTTGTTAAGATTGCATACTGGAGGTCTATGCTTTCATAATCTTTGTTTTGAGCCATGTCTGTGAAGAAATAAATCTAATAATAAAATCAAAACAAACAGATCTAACTAGAGGGATCTTTATGATTCAGGTGTTAGTCTGTTCAACCACTTGATCTCTTAAGGTGTGGTATTTTAACCAACCTCGCTTTGATACCAATTGAAAGTGCAAGTTAGATCTAAAATACTCTAGAGGGGGGGTGAATAGAGTATTGTGCTCACTACAAAGGTTTTACAACTTTTGTTGTATTCCTAAGTGAACAAGTCAGCAAATAAAATAAATAAGCACAGCAAACTATCTAATCACAGAGCACAGCCAAAACAAAAGAAAAGGGCAACCAGACGACACAAGAAATTTTATAGTGGTCCCCAACCTGGGTACATCCACTCTTCTACCACGCTGGTAGGAATCCACTCAGGTTTTTGATCAGGTGCCTGACACCAATGAGCTTTTGTTCAGGTGCTCAAAAACCAAAAACTCAAGTCTTTTGGAAGGAGACTTACAACCAGGAATAATTTTGAAGGGAATTAAAACCCTGTATAGTAGATGGAAAAGGGGGTGATGATGTCTTCTCTTTCTCAATAACAACTGAGAAGACTGTGGATTGATTTTAGCAGATTTGCTCCCCCTGAGATCTAGAATGTATCAGGAAAGCTAGAGCAATGCTTCAGGGTGATAGGTCTTCAAAGACCTAGAGAGCATGGACCAGAGATTGCTTCAGGAACTTCTTTGATAGATAGATTAATTTGTTGTCCTTCTGAAGTTGTCCTGCAGGATTCAAGGAAGAAGACTCTTGATATGGATTTACTGTTCTTCTTCTTCTTGATGAAATTGTTCTCTGGTTTAGGCAGATTGCAGTAGAGCTTTAGATTTCTGTATGAGTTCTTGGTACTGTCTGTGTCTGGTGTCACTTGCTGTATCTCTTCCTGATTGCTTCTTTTCTTTTTCTGACTTCTGACTGACTAAGAACATTCAAAATTTGAATGTTGAGCAGTAATTGCAGACGACCTGCGAAGGAAGCGGCAATCAATGATTTCCCTAACTGTCCCATGGAAAAACGACATGTAATAATCCAAGATTAATGCGCGTTCTAACGGTAACATTCTGATAAGATCTTCCATTAATTACTGAGGATTCATCGCCAAGAAAGGGACGGGAAAACTGGAGAAGACCTAGTCTGGAATCGTCGAACGAAGAACATAATTTGTCGAGCTGAGTTTGAGTTCGTCGAGCTGAGCTTGAGTTTGTCGAGCTGAGCTTGATGAGTTCGTCAACCAGATAATAACACTTATTCTTCTACGGAATCTTGTCAATTCTGTTTCAATCTTCGTAGAACTGACAATCTTCATTCGTCGAGCTGAGGTCCAAATTCATCGAGCTGAGAAGTTGACTTCGTCGACCTGAGAAGTTGAGAACTTGAGGTCCAAGTTCGTCGATCTCAAAATCTAGTTCGTAGACCAAAGTTGAAGCTGGAATTAGAAAAATTCTGAAGTTGTCCTGACTTTAGTGTGATGTAGCAACTCAGTCTTCGTCGAACAGAGAACAAAGATCGTCGAGATCAGAACAAAGAAATGTCTCACGATCGTCGAGCGCCGAACACCTTTCGTCGAGCTGAGTTCGACGAACGTCGAACTCACTTTACTTAGTCTTGAAATCCTCTAAGTCTGGAATCTCTGATGGTCTTGATGATAGCTGCTCCATCTGATGTTGACTCTAAGGACTTGGCCTAGACTTTAGGACACAAATTTGACCCTGGCTATACATGATGGGTCACATCCTAAGCTAGTGAACCTAGCCCAAATCAACTAGGGATCTAACAAAATGGCACCTCCAAATGTCTTGGACTAGATGGAACCAACTCGTGTCCTAACAAGTCATCACCTAAATTATATTTAAGTAATCTTTCATCATAAGGTGACTCTACCAACTCAGCCGAAATGTCTTCCAACTAAGGGTCATTAGAAGACTCCATGACAATCAAGGGAGATGATTCAAAAAAATAGTCGAAGGTAAATAAGAGAATCCCAGGGGGTGATATCTCAGAGGAGAAATCCTCATCCAGGTCACTAGGATATCCAAGCTCCTCAACATTAATAAAATCATCAGTTAAATCGGCCTCGCCCTAAGTGGCGGGCTCAGTCCTAGACACTATCGCTGACTCTTCAGGATAGTCAATGACTAGATCAGGCAGCTCAGTGGGAGACTCAAAAGGGACTACGAGCGTATTCAGAATAGGATGCACAATAGAACTAGGGTCCAATATTTTAACCCCAAAGTCCCCAACATGTTCAACAAGGTTCCAAGGAGACATGCTGCTTAAGCGGCGGACTCGCTTCTACAGTCCGCCAAGATCGTCAAGCCTCGACATGTTTCAGCAAGATCCAGCTCAGCCGGTGGACTAAGATCTCAGTCCTCCCAGGTCATCTTGTCTCAGGAGATCAGCTCCTAGGATCGCACTGCTACCTCTTCAGGAGGACTCAATCATCAGTCCACACAGGTAGCGACCCTCTAGCTAGGATCGCGCCTTGCAGCAACAGACCGAAGCTCCAGCCTAAGAGCCCAATCCTCCCCTCTTGCGCTGACCGGCGTGTATTTTCTCTTTACTTCCCGTATCCGTTGCCCTGTTCTCCTGTACCACAGGCAGCTAGATATTTTAGCCCTGCCCATTTGGGCTGTCCCCCGAACCTATAAATATGCGGGAGTGGTTCACCCAAAGCACGCTGACTCGTGCCTTGGAGCCTACCTGTTAAAGGCAATGGACTCGAATCTCAGGCTTTGCGGTCTCCAGCTTGCTATGCTACCACACCTTTCTTTTCCTCTTTGTAATCAACTCATTTGCAATCAAAAGAAATCCCGTCGCAAGAGTGACATTTAAGCCGCGATGGGCAAAGTCTGGTGTTATTGTGGTTCACGGCTCTGCTTTCTTTCTCATCCGCCTAGTAGATAGTTGCTTGTAGTCGCATCAACGTTTAACACACAGCCTTCAGATCAAGTAGTTTTTTGAAATAAGCGGACAAAATGACAGACCGCCGAGCTCACTATTCAGACCGCTCCAGTTCACCAGAGGACTCGCTGTGGGAGGAAATCGAACAGTATTGTTGGGAGGTTGAATAATCTCATAGGGAGACCGACCAGTGCCTGGATACCATCAGTCAGGCTTTGATCACAGTAAATCAGCGGCTTGCGCCCATGGCTGCAGCTGATCCTGCGGACACCCCAGTCCGCCACACACCACTCCGCCAGACCCCAGCTCGCCGAACTCCTCTTTGGCAATCTCTGGCGATTACGCCAGCTCAGCCTCATAATCCAGCTCAGCCCGCAGCTCAACTACATCCTCAAGAAGACCAGTTCGCCTCCTTGATGTATTTCTTCAGGGAGGTTGCCCGGGGCACTCCTGCCCGGCAGCTCGATTTCGCAGACCGCCAGTACACCCAGTCTGCGGATTCTCCTGTTCTAGTCTGCCCTTCTTATCCTGCTGAATATGAAACCTCCTCTCCGTTCATTGATCGAATCCAATGGGAGTTAGCACTAAGCAATTTCAGAGAACCTCGTCTTGCTCTTTATACAGGGGATACTGATCATGTTGCCCACCTACAGGCGTTCGAAGGGGCAGTTGCATTGAGATGCCTCTCCGATGCCTTAAAATGCAAGCTTTTAATCACCACCCTCGAAGGACAGGCAAGAGAGTGGTTTTATGAGTTTCCCTCAGGTGCAATCTCTTATTTTGCTGAGTTCCGCAGCGAACTCCTGCTGGGGTTTGCTACCTCCAAGAAGAGAAATGATGGACCAGCTGCTCTCTTTGATATTAAGCAAAGGGATAACGAATTGTTGCTCGATTCATTGATCGTTTTCAGAAAGAGATCCTGGGGGTGAGGAATGTGAACCCCGACTATTATAAAGTTGCATTAATCCTCATCGTCCTGGAAGGCCCTCTGAAGTTCAAAGAAACAACTAAAGCGTCAACAATATATCAAGAGTTGATCGCTCTGGTCAACCGCTTCATTGAAGGCGAGAATGCCAATCCTACTTATATCTCATCCCTGACAGCAAAGATTGAAGTAATGGATGCTTCCAACTGTTCTTTTATTGATCATCATCACAACAATCCTCCTCGCCCCGACTACCAACCTCCTGCTTCAAGTGGGAGAAACTTCAGCCACAAGAAACCATTCATTGGCCATCAACAGTTTCATAATCAGAGACTGTCGTTTTCCACCACTCCCGACATACTTGCTCAAGCTCTTCCTATTCTTCAAGAAGCTCTGCCTACTCCAAGGCCGCATGATAGCATCTCCATGGAGGAGTTTGCAGATCTGCGACTTAGCTTTGATGAGGTCATCCAGATTCTCCAAAGGAAGTCTGATGAAAAGAAGCAAGGTCCTCCGAAAGAGTGGAGGCCAAGAAACAATAATCTGTACTACGAGTTTAATAAAGAGAAGGGTCACTTGACTGAGGACTGCAAAGCCCTTCATCAACTGGTAGAAGACAGCTTGCAGAAGACAAGATGAAGGACCTGGCAAGAAAGACGCTTCATTGAAATCGTCTACCTCCAAAGGCAAGGAGGTGGCTGAAGCCCATTGGGAATGTGAAGAAATTGAGGATGTCAGCCATCTGGGGACTATCAACATTCAGAGTGAATTCTTCGATGCTAAAGATGAAGGATCCTTGTGGCGGCTCTTCTGCATTCATGGCGGAGCAAGGACTGATTCAACTCAAAAATCTTCAATCGGAAGGGTCTCTCGAGCAGAGGTCGCCTCTTCTTCTTCCTATGCTCCATTAAGCGGAGATATAACTTTTGGTCAAGACGACCTTCCCCAAACTGCCAACCCATTCAAATATGTTATTGTGATCTAGGCAGCCATTGAAGATTACACCGTGGACAGAATACTCATTGATACTGGCAGTTCCGTCAACCTATTGTAATCCAACCTTTGAGGCACTGAAGACTGGAAATCCTTTGCTTTCCACCGAAGGGCCACTCTATGGTTTCTCAGGTGAAAGGAAAGAATTTGAGGGAAGTGTTACACTTTATGTGAAGCTTGGAGGAGTAACTAAACTGATCCAGTTCATAGTAGTTGATGCTAAATGCAGCTACTATGCAATTTTTGGAATGCCTCTGCTCAATCAGTATCAAGCTGTGGTCTCAACATACCATATGACAATAAAGTTTAATAATGATGGCAAACAGTACAGGGTCAGGAGCTACCCAAGGCATGCTCGGGAGTGTTATCTTCGCACAATAAACTTGACTAAAATCAGTCCTCCCATTTTATCAGCTACATCACCTGTAACTTCTTCCCAATCAGAAGTAGCTGATGATAGAGAAGGAGCTCACCTCGAACCTTCCTAGGTGACTTAAGGAGTCCACCTTTATGAAGAGTAAGATGTATCACACATTGAGTATGGATGATCTCAAATGGTTCTAGTCTTGAACCTTCTCCTTTTTTCCCTTATGCAAACTTTTCAAAAGCTATTATGGATCAAAGGTCCCTTACTGACACTTTTTCAAGTGCTTTCTCTTTTCTGCCTCCTGAACAACTCCAAAGGATAACTGACAACAGAAGACAATACCGTGTTCAGCGGGGACATCCCTTAAAACTGTTGTCATTAGCATAACACCATGAAGACCACGTGTTGCGGGGAGATTTCACACTATGTAGTGGGAGCTTGCAGGTTCTAGTGCGGTAGGTTACTGAATTTCAGATCCCATCCTGTACCTAACCCCACCTCTACATTATGGAGGGACAGGGTGGTTGATTTCTCTACCTTGCCTTATAGGGATATCGTTACAACTTTGATCATCGCATGAGGAAAGAAATGCAGCCTTTACCGCACCTGCCCATAGATTAACTTAGCTTGTGACCCTCGAATACTCTTTGGTACCCTCAAGCACTTCCTGCAGGTGACCCACAACATTGTTGATCTCAGAGGAAAGCAATGGGCTATGTGCGCACCAGCCTGAAAGATCAACTTGGATTGTACTCCAGGAAAGAGGACAGTAAACCTTTCCATTGAGTGTACAACTTTTGTGACCCTCTGAGGAAAGCAATAGGATTCGTGCGCACCTGCCCACTTGGTCACACAAGTCTGTATCTCATTCTCTTGCAGGAAAAAATGACAAGGTGCGGTCTGTATATTGTATCCACACATGATGAAGAAATTTTAATAGTTTTAAAAATAAATCCAAACTAAAATCTCAAATAGGCAAGCGTACCTATCAAAATATAGTATAGGAAATATCGTATTGGTCTCAGGGCCTGGTGAGTACTACTACTCATGCAAATTCATATTATTTTATATAAATATAAAAGGAGATTAAATTAAAATAAATGAAAGAAAATAAACTAAAAACTAGCACTTGATATATACTCACCTTGAATTAAAATAAACTCTTTATGAAAACCAAGCCCTAAAATAAGTACTTTGATCGTGGAGGTTCCTAAAGTACAAAAGCGTCTCTCTCGAGCTAAGGCTTTTGACTAATCTTAGGTTGATCGATTAAGACCTCTCGGCCAGTCGAAACCCTTAAGCTTGCTTTATGTGGTGAACAACGCTATTGGATTTGACTCCAATCCAGCGGATTTATGTCGTCCTCTCTCGAGGAGTGCATGCAACTCCATTTATCTTTGAGCGATCTACTTGTATCTTCAACCTCTCAGTTATTTAAGTTACGGATCTGGGATCGAAGAACATATCCGCGAAATATGAATTCGATACGATAAAAATCAAATATAAATCGGGAAGTGATAAATAAAGAGGTTGACAAAAAAGAAGATTATTTTATTATAAAACTTGTCAAAATCAAGTGCTAATAAAAGGGGGAATACATGTAAAGATAAACAAATACAAGCTTGGAATAAAAGTGCAAGAAATAAAAGTTAACTAACTATGAAATGTACATAAAGGAAAATGCATGAAAACAATAAAAGAAGCTACTAAAACTACTCCTATATGGCTACTAATCTCCACCCACTACTCCGGGCTTTCTCTGAATTTATAGGCATTTTTCTGGAAGGTCACGCCACTAGGTCATGCACGTGACCTAGGGCGTGTAAGGCTCGAAACCATCATCTTGAAAGCCTGTGAATGTTGGGAGAAAACCGCCAAAATTCACTGTTCTGCGGGTCACACCCATATGTCACGCCCGTAACCTTGGGCGTGTCAAGATTGTTACTGGAAATGGCGGGAAGGAGAAACGGCGGGAAATAAACTCTGGCAGTTGCGGGAAGACACGCTCCTAGGTCACGCCCGTGACCTAGGGCGTGCCAAATCTATTTCTGGAAACAGCGGGAAGGAGAAACGACAGGAGTTAATCTGGTAGTTGCTGGACGGGTCACGCCCATGACCTAAGCTGTGTAGGATTGAACGATCTGCAACAGTAGCAGCGGATTGATGACCAATTAACATCGGGGAGTCACTCCTATGGTCCATGCCCGTGACAAATAGGTCACGGCTGTGTCTATGGCATGTTACCCAAAACCGGCATGACGTTGAGTTTTGGAGCCCTTGCTGGTGGCACGCTCCGTGTATGCTGGTCACGCCCGTGATAGACCCGTCACATGGGGGCGTGTACTTTAATTGACGTGGAATGGCGGCGGATCAGCACCTAGAGGTCACGGCCCATGACTATGGTGACGCCCCACTGTCACGCCTGTGATAGGGGCGTGTACTTGGGAAAAATTCAGCTTTTCTCCAGTTTTTCTCCTGATCAATCCTGTAAGCTCCAAATTGCTATTAGCAGCCCAGATTTACCAGTAACAAGAAAACAAAAGGAACTAATACAAATATTAATAAAAACTAAATGGAAACCTAAATATTTATTAAATAAAACTATATGAAAATACTATAAATAATGACTTATAAAATGCACTCATACTTAAGCTTTTGTTATTCCAGAACAAAAGAATGAGAGTATTTATAAGAAATTAATATAATTTTTTAATTAAACTAAAAATTTATTAAATCAAAAGAAAGTTAAAAGTAAAATTTAGTGATTTAAAATTAAGTCCTAAAATATGAAATTAAAATGCGAAGAGCCAAATATATTTAGCAAAATTTTCTCATAGAAAATAATTAGACTTCAAAATTGAGTAGTTAGCAAACAAATTTAGATTTAGAATTATTAACACTTTTTTAACTAAAAAGAAACTTAAAAGAAAATTTAAACTAATACTTATGCTCTCTTAGACTTTTAATTTAATTCTAAAGCAATTATATTGGCTATTGGGTTTGGGAAAGGAAATTGAAGAGGTTTTGGATTGTGGGTGATGAATTTTATCCTCTCACCTCATGCTTTTTTTTTATTTTTCTGATATTTGCATTTGTTTGCCAAGAAAATGTTGAATTGTTTCTCTCATTTTCCATGACATATGGGCAAATATTTTTTCTCTCTTCAAAAACAAAAATAAAATGGGAGTAATGAATTTTATTCTCTTACTTCATCTTTTATTTGGGGTTGCATATGTGTACCAAGGAATACTTGATTCCCATGACATATGATTTAACCAAAAAGGAAAAATTGCATGTGTAACAGGGGATAATGATTTTTAACCTCTTATCCCCATGACATATGATCTAACAAGAAAAATAAAAAACAAGGGAAAGCTAAACAAAATTCATATTAAATTTAAATAATTAGAGAGCAACTATAGTAAATTAAAATTTTCTAAGAATCTTAAAACTTAAGTGAATATAATTAAAATCTAAAATTTATTTAGCTAATCACTACAAAATTGAAACTAATTGGAATTAAAAGAGTAAAGGGCTAAATAGTTTACTCTAAATAATTTTTAATTCATAAAGTATTTCTCAAAACTAAATCGCCTAAAAATTAAATCTAACTAACAATGATAAAATAAAAAATTAAAAAATCAAGAATTATAAAAATTCTTATAAATAAACTCAAAATAAATTTCTAAAAATCATTAAAAGATTAAGTAGGGGTTTATTATATTTTTTTGTATTATCTCTTTTTTTTTCTATTTTTTCTATTTTTCGATAATAAAAAAAACAAAAAAAATTTCCACTTTTTTAAATATTTTTTCATTTTTTTGGATTCTTAAATAAAAATAATAAATGAGAATCCACCCTATACTTAAAAATAAACATTGTCCCCAATGCTTATATGCCAAGTAAGTGGGGGAAAAAGTAAAAAAAATTATATATATTTTTAAAAAAATAAAATGTAAGGATAAGCAAGGGGTGTCTCCCAAGAGCGCTTTTCTTTTTCTCTTCTTTAAGCTAGACGGTTTGGGTTAGGAGAAGGGAAAATAAAAATTAAAATGAACGGGCAACTCCCTTAATTCGCATTTCGGCGTATGTGCCGAAGTTGGTCTCCCGGGTACTCCTCCGCTTGATTCTTGATTTTTCTTCTTGCAATTGACTTGAAAATGTATATTCAAATCAACTATCCAAACCTGAGGTGATTTGAATCTTTGTAGATGCGCGACAAATGGATAGTTGATGACATTGGATTGCAACGGCTCATCGTATACATGAAAATCATTAGAATAAGAAAAATCAATAATAAACGTGTTAGAAACAATTTCACACGAAGGAGGGTCGTTTGAAAGAAATTGATCAAGCTCCGGCTATTTATTTTCTAAACTAAAATTATTATCTAAAAGTTTATTAAAAAGAAAATTTCTAGGCACAATATTTTCATGAATTTCAATTTCTAAATATTCCAAAGTGGAGTTTGAAAATTCATGGGGAGAAGGAAAATCAGGAGAAATGGGAGAAGAAACATGTTTTTCTTCAATTTCACCTAGTGTGCCCATAACTTTAATAAATTCCTAATATAATAATTCTTTCTCCACTTCTGAGTAAGATACCAATGGGGCACATGAAGATTCATGTTCCATACTAGGTGAACTATTTGAAGAGGGTGAAGAATCACTAGAAAAGTGACTAATAAATTCTTGATATAATAATTCCTCCTCCTTTTTGGAATAAACCATTAATGGGGCACATGAAGAGTCATGTTCCGTCCTAGGTGAAATATTCGAAGAGGGGGAAGAATCATTAGAACAAGAAATATTTTCTTCTAAATTTTGGGGAGGATCAACTATGAATTGTGTAAAATCCCCAAAATTAGAAGATGAATGTTGTGGCGTAATCAAAGATGAAAAAAATTAGGATCTAAATAGTTATTCTCATAACTCGGGAATCCTTCTGGTTGATCTGGCGAATAAGAAACCCCAATATTTGAGGTAAAAGAAAAATTATTTAAATCCAAATAATTATTCTCGTTATAATTCGAAAAATTATTTTCAAGAAAATTAGAAGAATTGGAAAAATTATTTTCATGAAAATTAGAAAAACAATTAGCATCAAAGTGAGAATAATTAATAATTACAAAATTATTTTAATAACAAAATTTTTGATAATACTAATAATAATTATTTTCACTTCGATGTGGAGCACCACAATAATAACAAAAACCTTGATGCGTTTTTCCGGCTTGCAAAAAATTAATTTTCTGTGTAAGCTCGACAACCATAGCGGCCAATTGAGATAACATTTTTATAAAAAGAAAATACAACAACCGGCACTTTATAAAATGTAATTCGAAAAAGAAAATGAAAACGTGAATAGAGGTAGAGAAAGTGAATGATAAAATTAATACAATTTGCGCTTTCAAAATATCAACAAAAATATTTCCGGCAACGGCGCCAAAAACTTGATGAAGAAATTTTAATAGTTTTAAAAATAAATCCAAACTGAAATCTCATATAGGCAAGCGTACCTATCAGAATATAGTATAGGAAATGTCGTATTAGACTCGGGGCATGTTGAGTACTCCTACTCACGCAATTTAATATTATTTTATCTAAATAAAAAAGGAGATTAAATTAAACTGAATGAAAAAAAAATAAACTAAAAAACTAACACTTGATCTAGACTCACCTTGAATTAAAATAAACTCTTTATGAAAAGCAAGCTCTAAATTAACTACTTCGACCGTGGAGGTTCATAAAGTATAGAAGCATCTCTCTCGAGCTCATGCTTTTGACTAACCTTAGGTTTATCGATTAAGATCTCTCGGTCAGTCGAAACCCCTAAGATTGCTTTATGCGGTGAACTCCGCTATTGGATTTGACTCCAATCCGGCGGATTTATGACGTCCTCTATCGAGTAGTGCATGCAACTCCTTTTATCTTTGAGCTATCTACTCGTATCTGCAATCTCTCAGTCATTTAAGATATGGATCTGGGATCGAAGAACAAATCCGCGAAATATGATTTCGATACGATAAAATTCAAAGATAAATCGAAAGTGATAAATAAAGAGGTTGACAAAAAAGAAGATTATTATATTCTAAAACTTGTCAAAATCAAGTGCTAATACAAGGGGAATACATGTAAAGATAAACAAATACAAGCTTGAAATAAAAGTGCTAGAAATAAAAGTTAACTAACTATGAAAAGTACATAAAGGAAAATGCATGAAAACAATAAAAGAAGCTACTAAAACTACTCCTATATGGCTACTAATCACCCCCACTGCTCCTGGCTTTCTCTGAATTTATAGGCATTTTTCTGGAAGGTCGCGCCCCTAGGTCACGCCCGTGACCTAGGGCATGTAATGCTCGGAACCGTCGTCTTGAAAGCCCGGGAAAGTTGGGAGAAAGCCGCCAAAATGCATCGTTCTGTGGATCACACCCCTATGTCAGGCCCGTGACCTTGGGCATGTCAAGCCTGTTACGGGAAACGACAGGAAGGAGAAACGACGGGAAATAAACACTGGCAGTTGCGGGAAGTCATGCCCCTAGGTCACGACCATGACCTAGGGCATGTCAAATCTATTTCTGGAAATAGAGGGAAGGAGAAACGACGGGAGTTAATCTGGCGGTTGCTGGACGGATCACGCCCATAGGTCACGCTCGTGACCTAATGTGTGTAGTCTTGAACACTCTACAACGGTAGCTGCGGATTGATGACCAAGTAACGCCGAGGAGTCAAGCCTATGGTCCACGCCGGTGACCAATAGGTCATGACCATGTCTAGGGTATGTAACCCAAAATCGGCATGGCGTTGTCTGCTGAAGCTCTTACTGGCAGCACACCCCGTGTAGGCTGGTGACGCTCGTGACATGCCCGTGATATGGGGCGTGTACCTTTAATTGACGTGGAATGGCGGCGGATCAACATTTGTAGGTCACATCCCATGACTATATTCATGCCCCACTGTGATGCTCGTGACAGGGCTGTGATCTTGGGAAAAATTAAGCTTTTCTCCAGATTTTCTCCTAATCAATCGTGTCAGCTCTAAATTGCTCATAACAGCACAGATTGACCTGTAATAAGAAAACAAAAGAATTAATACAAATATTAATAAAAATAAAATAGAAAACTAACTATTTATTAAATAAAAACTATATAAAAACTATTATAAATAATGACTCATCAGCACAGTCCGCATGTTTCCTGGGTTGATCTTACAGCTTTGTGACCCTGCGAGGAAAGCAATGGGCTCTGCGCACTGGCCCGCTTGGTCACTTAAGTTGTGAATCATTTCTATTCGTCTCAGACTGCTTATTTGTATCCGCTCAATCCCTCAGTTTTTATTGGGTTGATCTTAAAGATTCTGTGACCCTGTAAGGAAAGCAATGGGCTCCATGCGCACCTGCCTGCTTGGTCACTTAAGTTGTGAATCATTTCTATTCGGCACAGAGTGTATATTGTATCCGCACAGTCCACATATTTTCTTGGTTGATCTTACAACTTCTGTGAACCTGTGAGGAAAGTAATGGGCTCTGTGCGCACCTGCCCGCTTGGTCACATAACTTGTCAATCATTTCTATTCGTCATAGACTGTATATTGTATCCGCATAGTCCCCATATTTTCTGGGTTGATCTTACAGCTTCTGTGAGCTTGCGAGGAAAGTAATGGTCTACGTGCGCACCTACCCGCTTGGTTACCTAAGATGGGGATCATTTCGATTCAGTCAGACTTAATTCTGGTAATCTCCACAGTCCATAGGTTTTGGTCTATCAGGCCTCCAAAGTTATTCGGATGATGTGGTTTACAGTTTTTGGGACCCTGCGAGAAAAGAAATGCCACTCTGACCGCACCTGCCCACTTGGTCACCTAAATCTATAAACCATCTTTCTCAACTCGCAGAGTTTATTAATAATTCTCTTTTCAGTTCGCAACGTCTATTATTGATGTCTTCTTAGCTCGCAAAAGCTTATTATCGGAATCTATATTTTCTTAGCTCGCGAAAGCTTATTATCAGAAGAATCTCGATAGCGGACTGGAATCAGTACTCTCCAAAGTCCTCCTCAACGCAATGTTTTCCTTTCTTTTGGCGAGCTAGAAAGTCATTTCTTTATTCTGTTCGAGATATCGCTGCAAGCTATAACTAAATCGTTCGTTATATGGGCGAGCTGAAAAATCAATTGGCGCGGCCTAAACTAGATTATATTGGTTATCAAAGCCATTTATGCAATCTTTAAGCAAGCGACCTAGATTCTAAATGGCGCAGACTGGTTTTCATTTACTGAAGGCGATCATTGATCATATACACTTCAGAATGCATTGAAAAACAAGAAACAAAATGAAAACACCAGAATACGCGAGCCGATAAAAAATCCTTTATATATATTTCATCATTGTCAATTACCACTTTCAAAAAGTTGGCGGCCTCTGAACTCGAGTTCGCCAGTTTCTTTACAAAAACAAAAATATACATCTTTTCATCCGACAATCTCTTGTGTTTCTTTTCAGTAGTAGCATCTGGGCTTTATTCATCAATATTGACGGCTGGAGAGTAGCCGTCCGAGCCGCTTCCTCTACTGCTGGAACTCACACTGTTCGCAAACTCGCTAGGAGAGCTCTCGTAACTAGAGCTAGAAGCTGTGTCGGACTCGGCGTACCGGTCTCCACCTCGCTGGATTGAGCCGGAGTCTTCAGCAGCTTCTTCCTCAGCCTCACCTTCTTCTTCATCCTCTTCGACTTCATCAACAACTGCCTTTCCTATTACAGCCCGCTCCAAGGCCACGACCTGGTCCTCCAGCTCGGGAAAAAGCTAGAGAAAGGGCACACCTTCCAAGCCGTCCTTAGCGAAGCCGCCTTTGATAAATCGCTTAATAGCAATCTCGACGCTCTCCTTCACTAAAGGAAACATGGCGCCGCTGAAGCTGGGGTTCCCGAGGTCGTAAGCGATCTGTAGAAAAACAAAAGCAAGTCAGGTCACCGCGGACTAAAGATGGAGACCGCTGCAAATACAAAGCTTACCGCTGCCTCTTCCTTCTTAAGAGCAACTCTCTTCCCTAACCGCTTATTACTTTCTTTAAGCGAGTTCATCTCCGACTAAAGCTGCTGATTTTCTTTGAGCAAGTCCCTGGTCAGGCAGCCCAAGAATTGCCTCGTCACCACGCTGTTCGCATATGCTTGGGCGGCCACAAGAGGGACGTCCACAGCGGGTACATTCTTCAGGTCACGCAGGTTGTGCTTCCCATAAAGAGCAGAGATCGCCACATGCGCGTGGCAGGATATTATTGGACTTCTCTAAGATGGAAGCATGGTGGATAGGCGGACATGCTTATTCATATTGTGCCAGCGGATCAATGGGTTTCCCCATAGATCCTTTTGGCTTCTGTCGAATCCTTGCAAATCAAAACATACTGAGGAGGAGTCTCCTGCAGCGGGATCCCCCTCCTATCTTCTTTTCTTTGCAATCTCTTGCTTTCTTTCCCTCTATGTAGCGATGAGTCCGCTCGGCATTTGAGGCAGATTCGATGGTATCGCCAAGACCGCTGCAAGAAGGAGGAATGTCAGATAACTGCAGGACACAACGATTACAAAGTTAGGTCGTGAGTCTTACTATCTTGACAATCTATGTTGTCCAGGCTCGCGAGCAGCGGGATATAATGCTCAATATCAAGCCTTGCTCGGACCAATAAGTCGACGATGGTTGCCTCCACTTCAGTAAGCTTGACGGTCTTGAAGACGGAGTCCGCGTGCTCCTGTGGATGGGTATGCGTGAACCCCAAGTCTCCCTCGAAGATTAGATAACGCGAGGTCCAGTTGTGGATCTTGTTCTGCAGACCCATCACCTTCATTCCTCAGGAATAGAAATATATCATGCCCTTGTACGGGAGGCCTCCATATATTGTAATGAAGCGGACTAAGAAGATGTTTCTGAAGATGTTCATGGAGAATGCGATCTTCTCATACCTCAAGTATGAGATGAAGCTGTAGATCGTGGCCAAGGTGTTTGGCGCGAGCTGACCAAGAACCATTCCGTAATTTTCAAAGATCTCTACGATTTCCCACTGCAATGGAAATTTGAATCCACTTTGAAAATGATTTACAGGCACTGCGATCTAGGTCACAGTGGAGAAGTTGATCCTCTCTTGGTCAATAGGTAGCCTGGTGAGTACAGGCGAGTCCGCCATATGTTTTTCAACAAAGGCCTCGAGATTGGCCTCTGTAAACTTGAACTTTTTGTGCTCGGCAGCGTGGAGACCAACCGCGGCATCAGTTCTGGCAGACACCATACTCTGAGACCACAGTGACTTCTGTTTTGGTTGCATTCCTGCATTGAAGAAACAATTAACCTGTATTTATAATAGTTGGGGTCTGACGGCTTTTCAGCCAGACCGCGCAGTTTGATCAGTCAGTCCACACCAGCTCGCAATTAATTCAGTAAACTATACAAGTTAAAAATCAGATTTCACGGAAACAGAACCAAGTCCACGCAACTCGCAGGTTTTTCTACCTGTTCCTAAGAACCTCTAAACGCATTTCAAATCAAAGAAGCGGCCGCAACATTAGTCCACACAGTTCGCATACAAACCATAATCCTGCATAAAGATTTCAAGTCATACAGGCCACAGCAATACTCAAACAACAATGCAATGTCACAGTTCATACGCAAATCATGACAGTACAAAAAAAGGCATTGTTTAAACATATTATACATCAAGATCAATTGTTCATAGTCTAGCGGACTCAGCGGCCTCTATTGTCAGATCGCGCAGGCCGCTCTGACCGGTCCATGCCTAGATGCGCCGCTTGATAGCTCATCTAAAGTACTTCGTCGTACATCTAGTAGATGTGGCGATGCATGAAGTTGATGGTCCTATGCATGTGCGCGGACTCCCAGTCCACCCAGCTCAAAGGAACCATGGGCTCGGTTGCTGGCCTCGATACCTCTTCCGCGGAGGGCTAGATGCCTTCAGCTGGTGCCGAAGCCTCCGGTGGAGCAGCGAAATCTGGCAATCGCAACCTTTCCACCGTGAGTTCGGCAGCCCACTTTCCTTTGCCATCCCACATCAACACCAAATATTTGCCCTTGTAGAAGCGGGCGTCATCGCCAAGTCGCCTACTATCTCTATCACTTCTCTCCAGCTCTATAGAGATGCTGGCGACCTGGTCCGCCAGAGCCTTCCCTGGCTATGCCCTCCTCTTTAACTCAGCTCGAATTTCCTTTATTTCTTCTTCGAGCTTTCTTATATCTAACACTGCTGTGTTGTCCAGGAGGGACTGCTCGCCTTGGTCAGACTCATCAAGCGAGGTCGCGCCAAGTCACTTTATAGCAGTCGTATCTGGAGTTGGCCGATCTATCCAGTCTCTACAGAGCCAGGCGGTGACCTCCATCCTATAATAAAGAGAACAAAGTTCATACTCAAATACAGACCGCGGCGGACTCAAAATGCAAAGATAAAGTCAAACTTTGAGCAATCGTCGTGGAAAGATGGCATCTATCGAATACAGGCCTCCTTATCCGCTTTGGGTCAAAGACGCTTAATCGCTTCCTCCATTCTCGATGAACTTTGGCTCTCTTCTAAGCCACCGAGCTCGTCAAACCAACTATGTCATCGGTTTCAGTGATGATCTTTATTGGCCTCGACTTCTGTTATGGTGAATTATAAATCCACTGATGCTTTAAGTGCTTAGGCGCTGGTTGGAGTTTACCTATCCGCAACAGTTCAGTAACAACCCACGGATCCTCGACTTTCTTGTCTACAATGATCTGCTTCGAGTCCGCCTCCACCATCGCCATCTGGCCTGTGATCTTCTCCTTCTGCTCGGCGATCTGCTTCCTCAGCTTCTCCTCCTAATCTCTAGTTGCTGTAGATGTAGGGGGGGGGGGGTGATCGCCAATCTTAACTTCCAAAATCTTGACTTCTGGCTGCAATACCTCCAACAGGGATCGATTAATAAGATCAAGTTGGTCGGTATCAGTGGAGTTGAGCATTTCATCAGTTGACAGACTTACCGTCGAGATGGAATCACTTCCCGGGATTGGAGCCTCTGGTGTAATGAAGTCGGGCTCAGAAACCTCCTTTTCTCGCGGCCTGTGCTGCAAGCTCACAGCCCCAGTCTGCACAGAGATATTTTTCTCTTTCGTATCCCGCAGTTTCTTTTCAACTCGCTCGACAACAGTGGATTTGTCCCTCTTCCACTTCTTCTTTTCAGAGGGGTCTCCTTTCTCAATTGGGTCCGTAGCGACCTGCTCCAAGCCTAGCAGAATGTTGTAGACTCCCTCTAGATTAGCAACAACTAGTACCTGTGAGGGCACCTTTTCCACGACACCTTCCCCAACAGGTTGCCTGTTGGAACACCCTATTACTGATTTGGGCAAGGATCACTATGTCCTTAGGAAAATTGTTTTGACCTCCTTGTATAGTTTTTAAGGTCAATTAGATTGAGTCTAAGGGTTAGAATTTAGGCTTGAAAGCTGCCCCCAAGACCCTCAGATCAAATATTCAAATTCAGGAGAATAAGTCATTTTCGTCGAGTCAGGTCGACGAATCGTCGAACTCAGTTCGACTATCTCTGAGCTTAGTTCAACGAGTCATCGAACGCCATTCGACGATCTTCGAGCTCAGATCGACGTTTCTGTCTCTAGCTGTTTTCCCAGTCTCTGAGCTCAGGTCGACGATAGTTGAGCTCAGATCGACGATTTCTATTTCCAGTCTAGTTCCAATCTCTGAGCTCAGGTCGACGATAGTTGAGCTCAGGTCGACGATTTTCTGGAGAGTTCGACGATTCTCAAGATTCAAATTCAGACAGTTATGGAATTCTATCTTATTTATTCCCAGCATTTATTTCAAGGATCTTGTAGCCGTTTCAATAAATCTGGAGCAAGTTTCAGGGGAGATTTAAAGGAATGTTCTCTAGGACTTTCCTCCAGAGACAAAATTCATTTAAGGAAGTCATTAATGAGTGGCTAACGGCTATCTTGGAGACAAAGAATCAATTCATTCTTCTCAGATCTAAGAAATAAAAGTGAATTTATCCTACTACTCCCAACACAACAAAAAAACAAAAAAACTAACAGTGATACACAGAAAGAGAACAGTCACAGACAGACACACAAACAAAATTCTTTCAGAACACTCACCACTGAAGGTGATCAACATATAGAAAGGAAGATTTTCTAGATCTCTTTTGACTCAAGTGTTCAGAGGCTTCATCCATCAAGACTCCAGAAACTACACATTTCAGCAACTGCTAGAATCATCCTTTGCTGGAGATCTCATCTACTGAAGGCCTATCACCCTAGTGCAAAGCTTCTTTTCCTAAACAACTTCCAGATCTCAGGGGGAGCTTTGACAACATCATCCACTAGTCTTCTCTCTGATTGTTGATGGAGAAGAACATCTCATCTCTTTCTTTTTCTACTGTAAAAGGGTTTCTCAAAACTCCCTTCAAAAGTTTTGTGCTGGTTTCTGAGACCTTGTCCAAACTCAGTGGTGGCAAGACACCTGATCAAAAAATCTGGTTTGGTTTTTGAGCACCTTATCAAAAGCTCATTGGTGCCCAGGACACCTGATCAACTCATCCTGCAGTGGATTACTACCTAGGGTGGTAGAAGAGTGGATGTACCCAGATTGATTGGGGAACCACTATAGCTCCTTGTGTCTTCTGGTTGCTATATTTTGTTTGTTGCGTGCTGTGTATTTATTTCTTGCTTTAATAATTTTTATTTACTGCAAGCACCTTACACATATATTTAAATTAAGTCTTCTACTGCAAAATAATTTGTTAACTTGAAAATTATTTTAATATACTCTATTCAACCCCCCCGCCCTCTAGAGTAAAGGTAGATCTTATCCCCACTTTCAATTGGCATCAAAGCCAGGTTGGTTGTTATTCAACTAAATCTTCATCAGATTAGTTGTTCCTACAGGCCAACACCTGAGCAAAAAGATCTCTGATAAGATCAATCTTTTATAGAGGGTTTTTATTTTTATTATTTGTATTATATTTATCTTTATATAAAACCATGACACAGAACAAAGATTATGCTAGCATCAGACCTCCAGTGTGCAATCTATCTAAGTTTGCACTTTGGAAGGCAATGATAAGATTGTACATGAATTCTATTGATGAAGATATCTTTAATTCTGTTTTGACAGTGTGTCCAAGACCCCCAGCAAATACAAGTACAAGTGTTGTTCCACCTCCTTCAGGAACAGATGCAGAAATCAAAAAATGGAAAGTTGCAGATGCCAAAGCAACGAACATTTTGGCACAAACCATGTCTGATGAAATATTTCAAAAAGTAGCTGAATGCAACTCATCAAAAGAGATATGGGACAAGCGATCTGAAATAGTGTCAGGATCTGTAGATGAAATGAAAGATAAAAGATCCCATCTCATAACTCAATATGAGAACTTCAAGAAAGGAGAAACTGAGTCAGTTGCTGATATGTATAACAGACTCAGTCTTATAGTCAATGAACTGAAAACCTTGGACAAGGAGATCTCATTGACTGAACTCAATGACAAAATCCTAATGTGCTTCCCCAGCACTTGGGACTCAAGTATCTGGCCAATCAAGGATGCCAGAAGCCTAAATGAGATCACCACAGCGGCTCTTTTGGGCAAGCTCAAGTCTTATGAGCTGCTCATCAAGAACAGAGAAGAAGAGCAGAATGCTGCTTCACCAGCAATCAGAAAAGAGAAATCAATAGCATTCAAAGCTATTGAAGATCAGCCTGAAGACAAGGTTACAGACAATGAAGAGTTGCTAAGCCTACTGGCCAAAAGGTTTTATAAAATGGCCAGGAAGGACTTCAGGAAAAAGTCATTCAGAGGGCATGAAAAGCCAAGGTATGATAAGTCCAATAACAAAGAAATTATTTGTTTTGGATGCAGGAAACCAGACCACATTGTGCATGACTGTCCAGAAAATCAGAATAAGGACAAGAAGGACAGGAAAGAAAGGAGAAGAGACAAAGACTTCAGGAAAAACATCAATGACAAACCCTCCTCTGGAAAGAACAAACATACCAAGAATGGGTTTGTAGCTGAAACCTGGAGTGAAACAGAAGAAGAATCAGAAGCTTCATCCAGCTCAAGTGATGATGAAGATGATGCTGAAGAAAAGGAGTTCTGCATGATGGCTATCAATGTCTCTCAACATAATACTGATGCAGAACAAGAGTCAGAGTCTAAATCAGAAACTCAATCAGAAGAGGATCATGTAATATACTCATTTGATTTTAATTCAAAGGACTTCAAATGTGAATTTAATGCACTTTGTTTAGATCTATTAAAATCTGAGAAATAAATTATTTCTCTCAAAAATCAACTGTCTGGACAAAGCACCTTAAAATCAGATAACCTCAAACTGTCTGAGGAGTTGGAATGTTGTAGGGAGCAGATAGCCTCACTGAAAAGTGAACTATGAGAGGCCAAGAAGTTTGAAGAATCTCTCAATGGGAGAAGTATCAAACTAATGGACATCACAAACACAGTGAACTCAAGATTTAATAGTACACTGGGCTTGGGTGCTTCATCCAGCCAACCTATATTATTAACAACCCCAATCAAGTTTATCTCAGATAAAGGTAAGGGAGTTATAGAGGTGGCTAGGAAGAATTCTGATTTATCTAAGAAAACAAAAGTTCAACAGAAAACATCGAACGGAGCTCGACGATCGCCGAATGGAGCTCAACGATCTCAGGCTGAATCGTCGAACTCAGGTCGACGATCTCTGAACCCTGAACTCTGGCATAGTCGATCTTCGAACGGAGCTCGACGATCTGACCCAAGATCGTCGAACTCACCTCAGAGATCGTCGAACAGAGCTCAGAGTTTTGAAAAATCTTTCAAAGGTAAATCAACCTTCATTCCTAGAGGTCCTACATCTCAGAGGTTTAACCCTTATACTGAATGGACAATACCTCCTAGGAGATATCATCCTGAAGGATATAAGAGTCAACAAGGGATGTCTTTTATTTTAGAATTTAAAGGTTATCAACTTAGGCCCAAGGTAAACTGGGTCAAAAATAAATAAATTGTTTTATGTGCAGGTGAAGACCTATCCAACATCAAACCAGTAATGGTATCTGGATAGGGGTGCTCAAAGCACATGACAGGAAACAAGGAGAATTTCACATCCTTCAAAGCCAAACTTGGACCCAAAGTAATATTTGGTGATTCAAACTTTGGACTAACAAAAGGATATGGTGCAGTCCAGATTGGCTCAGTCACATTCAAGAAAGTAGCTCATGTGGACGGACTGAAGCACAACTTAATCAGCATCAGTCAATTGTGTGATGAAAGCTTCCAAGTGACTTTCAACAAATCCTCATGCAAAATCAAATCAGAGGACAACACAACTGTGTTGACAGGTAAAAGGAAAGGTAACATTTATCTTGTAGATTTTCTTTTAGCTAAGGTATATATATGATTGTTCAATTCCATTTGTAGACCTAATGAACTATGGCATAAAAGATTAGGACATATAAACCTTAGAACCATTGCAAGGCTATCCAAGAACAACCTTGTTAGAGGACTACCTTTTGGCTCCTACAAGAAGGAAGGACTTTGCAGGGCTTGTCAATTAGGCAAGCAAACCAAAAATAGCTTCAAGTCACTTAATAAGAGTGATTCACCTAGAATTTTGTATTTGTTACACAAGGATCTCTTTGGACCCATTACAATACAAAGCTTAGGAGGGAAATCTTATACTTTAGTAGTTGTAGATGACTTCTCTAGATTCACATGGGTGTTCTTTCTGAGGAAGAAGTCTGATAACTTTAAGTGTTTGACAGAGTTTCTCAAATACATACAGAGTGAGTTCAATACTCACATTGCCCTGATCAGAAGTGATCATGGGATAGAGTTTGATTCTCTTCTTATGCAAGAGTTCTATCAGAGTGAAGGGATCAGGCACACTTTCTCAGTTCCTAGAACTCCTCAACAAAATGGGGTAGCTGAAAGGAAAAAAAGAACCCTTATTGAATCTGCTACTACATTGTTGTCAGATGCTCACCTTCCTCTATCCTTTTGGGCAGAGGTAATGAACACCTCCAACTATGTGTTGAATAGAAGTCTGATACATAACCTGAAGAGCAAGACTCCCTATGAATTACTCAAAGGGAAGAAACCTAAAGTAGATTATTTTAAAATTTTTTGTTGCATTTGTTACATTCACAATAATGACAAGAAATACATAGTAAAATTTCAAGCTAAAGCTGATGAAGGAGTGTTTTTGGGATACTCCATGATCAGTAAAGCTTATAGGGTGTATAACAAATCACTCTTAAAATTGAAGAATCTGTACATGTATCATTTGATGAATCTAACATGTCTTTTAAGGAGAAGAATGCTTCTACCATAGAATCTTTGCAGGTACACTTTCTTGTTGAAAATTTGGACAGGTTACATATTATACAAAAGAATGAAAGCAGTGAAGATGAAGAAGGTATTCAACATCTTGGAGAGAATATTCTTGAAGAGTCAGTTGTTGTTCCACAAGAGGAAACAACAACACAGGTTGGTGAACAATCAACACCCCTTGTTGATTTAGTAACATCAAGAGACCATCCAATCTCCCAAGTGATTGGAGGCATCTCAGCTGGTGTGTAAACCAGAAATCAGGTCAACCAAAACCTGATGCACACCTGCTTTCTTTCTCAAATTGAGTCTCAATCCATTCAAGATGCAGAACAAGATCCACACTGGATCATTGCAATGCAAGAGGAATTACATCAATTTGAAAGAAACAAAGTTTAGGAACTAATGTCAAGGCCAAAGGATCACTCCATTGTTGGAACAAAATGGGTGTTCAGAAATAAATTGGATGATCAAGGAGTCATTGTAAGGAACAAGGCAAGGCTAGTTACTCAAGAATACTCTCAAGAATAAGGGATAGACTATGACCAGACCTTTGCACCAGTTGCAAGGTTAGAGGCCATAAGAATCTTCTTAGCTTATGCAGCACACAAAGGATTGAAAGTATATCAAATGGATGTAAAGAGTGCTTTTCTCAATAGAGACATCAAGGAAGAAGTCTATGTTAGACAACCCCCAGGTTTTATTTCTCCAACTTATCCTGATTATGTATTCAAATTGTATAAAGCATTATATGGTCTAAAGCAAGCTCCTAGAGCATGGTATGAGACCCTAGCATGCTTTATTCTGAAAAATGATTTTATAAGGGGTAGGGTAGACCAAACTCTTTTTATTAGAACCCATAAGTCTAATACCTTACTAGTACAAATCTATGTAGATGACATTATCTTTGGTTCTACTGATTCAAATCTGTGCAAAAGGTTTTCCAACCTAATGCATTCTAAATTTGAAATGAGTAGCATTGGTGAGCTTTCCTTCTTTCTAGGATTGCAAGTCAAACAGCATGCTGAAGGCATATTCATCTCTCAAACCAAGTATGCAAAAGAACTGGTTAAGAAATTTGGTATGTCTGAAGCATCATGTATGAAAACACCTATGCCTACTAATGTTGTGTTAGATGCTGATGAACATGGGAACCCTGTTGATCGGACAGCATATAGAGTAATGATTGTCTCTTTATTGTACCTTATAGTTAGTAGACCTGACATAATGTTTGCTACATGCATATGTGCTAGATTCCAAGTGAGCCCTGAAGAGTAACACTTAAACTTAGTAAAAAGGATTCTTAGGTTTGTGAAAAGTTTTCCAAATCTAGGTCTATGGTATCCCTAAGACTCAGCATTTGACTTAATTGGATTTTCATATGCTGATTATGCTGGATGCAGAATAGACAGAAAAAGCACCAGTAGAACTTGTCAGTTTCTAGGTGACATACTTGTCTCTTGGTTTTGCAAGAAACAAACATCTGTGTCACATCAACTGCTGAAGCTGAATATATGGCAGCAGGTAGTTGTTGCTCACAGATCTTATGGATTCAAAATCAGCTCCTAGACTATGGCTACAACTTAGAGAAGTCAAAAATATTCTGTGATAATACTAGTGCTATTTCTATAGCACAAAATCCAATCCTCCATAGTAGGACAAAACATATAGAAATTAGGCATTACTTTTTAAGGGACAATGTTGAGAAAAATAAAATTGAACTTCAATATATCCCAACTGACTTGCAAAGGGGAGATATTTTCACCAAACCATTAGATGAAAAGAAACATACATTCTTCCTGAATCAGTTAGGAATGTTAGATGGAGGAAGTTTAAAATAAGATCCAAGATTTTAAAACTCTAAAATTGACCAAGACTAGGCAAACAACTTGATTTTTCTAGTGTTTATATGTTTTTTCTGTTGTCTGAACTGCCCTCGACGTTTTTCCTAAAGATCGTCGAATGGAGATTGACGTTCTTAGAAATCGTCGACCGGAGTTCAGTGCTTTCCAGATAGTGCTAAGCTATCTTTTTCCGGTCAGCGATCGTCGAACGGAGCTCGACGCTCTCCAATATCGTCGAACGGTGATCGACGATGTTGAAGACCTTTCAGATTCCTTTAGAAGCCCAGATCGTCGAAGGGAGTTCAATGATCTTTCCTTTTCTGCGTCGAACCCTAATATAAAATTCTTTTTTCGGCCGTCGTTCTCCCTTTGCGCTTTCATACTCTCTGCAGAATTTCCCTTTTCCCTCCAAACTTTTCTACACTTGGTCTTTTGTTTGTTCATTTTGGCAGGTAAAATGGCCGTTTCTGTTGCAGTTTTGGCAGCAATGAAATTTGACACTGGATTCGATATCGATATGGACTCGTTTGAGAATAGTGATCATATTTTCAAGGATATTCTGGATTTATTCAAAGATCAATAGCTAGTACACATCATGAGCACAAGGATAAAAATGGCTGCAGATGAAATCAAAGAATGGGTGTATACTGCTCACAATCAAGATCAAAATACAGTGATTGGAAATATATCAGGAAATCAGGTATCTCTTACTCCTGCTATATTAACAGAGGTTTTTCAATTAAGTACTGGTCAAGATTCTCTTGAGTTGCCTGGAGAAGAGTTTGCAAGTATGCTTGATAGGATGGGTCATTCAGCAGCAAACCCTAACAAGCTGCTTAAGAAAAATCTATCAGTGGAATACAAGTTTCTAGCAGATGTTGTTGAAAAGGTCTTGTTAGCAAAACATTCTGCCCATGATACCATATCCAGGTATCAATTCTATTTAATGGGTGCTTTGGTGGATAAGAAACAGTTGAATTGGGGAGAAGTTTTCTTTGACCTAATTAAGAAGAAAGTGAATAAGAACTTTGTCAATTTTGGAAGGATTCTAGGGCTATTTCTTCATAGCAGATGCCCTGAGCTGCTTGTTTCAAATGAGATGCATATCAATGCCTCTAAGAGGTTAACCTGTGACCTCTTTGGCAAATAGGATAGGCAAATTGCAAATCCAAGCAGAGCCTCTGCAGTCATCTCATCTTCAGGCACCAGGACTGATGCAATCACTTCCCCTCAGGCAACTGCCCCATCAGAAGAACTGTCTGCCTCCTCATCTCCACCTTCTCCACCTACTTTTCCCTCAACAATTATCACATCCACCATAACCATCTATGTTGATGCACGAAAACACAAGGGAGGTCGAGCACAACCAGCTAACTGTTCGAACACAGGGGGAATAGGGAGACTGCGAGTAGCGATCTACTAAGCGGATGAGAGCTGGAAGAAGAGCAGGGCCGTGAACCACGACAACAACAGACTTTGCCCGTCGCGGCCTGAATGCCTCTCTTGCGACGGGCTTTCCCTTGATTGAAGAAGGATATCGCTACAAGTGAAAGGAAAAGACTGAGGGAAGCAGAGCAAGGGGGAGTCCGCAAGGCACAGGATTCGTGTCCGCAGCCTGTAACAAGTAGGCTCCTGGGTCCGAGTCAGCGTGCCTTGAGTGCACCACCTCCCCCCTATTTATAGGATAGGGGGCCTGCCCAAACGGGCAGGGCTAAAATAACCGGCTGCCCGGGGTACAGGAGAACCGGGCAGTGGTGACGGGAAGCAAAAAGAAAGAACACGCCAGTCCGCACAGAAGTGGCGGATTGGGCTCGCGAACTGGAGCTCCCACTGCTGCTGGGCGCGCCCACTGGAGGGCGGCCGCCTGGGCGGACGAGATACTGCGTCCGCCGCTGTAGAGAACCTGACCCAAAGTGCCGGCGGACTGAGCGGACAGGTCCTTGCGTCCGCTGCTGGAGTACCACCCTTGGCGCCCGACTGGTGACAATGCCGGACTGGGCGGACTGACAAATCCTGTCCGCGCCTGCTGAATGGGGGGCTTTGGAATCTTGCAGTATGTTGCGAACTGAGAGGTTAACATAATCCCCGAACATTTTTAAGTTTCCAGAAAACTTCGAAAATGTTCTCTTAACCGCCGAGTCCGCAAACCTCGAAAACGCCGCCAACGCTATAAATATCGCTGGAGGGTCTGGATCTGCTGAGAATCTCGATCGACACGGGGCGCTATTCACCACTTGCGGTCTCCACCTTCCAGTCCGGCATGGCTAGGCTTGGAGCTTTCTTATCTAGCGTTACTGCAAAAGGCGACCTGCAGCTGACAACGCCTATGAAGACAAAAAAGATTGTAAAGAGGTCGACAAGAAAAGATCCTGTCCGCTCCACAGGAGAGAGTTCCCAGAGCCAGAAGCCTGCGGAGAAAGCAGTCCGCCATGTCGATGTGTCTGCTCGCGGGGATGCCGTAGTCGACGCCGAACCATTGAGGAGTGAGAAGATGGCAACCTTGTCGGACTCCGCCCCTTCTCAGAAAACCGCAACCTCGGCGGACACTGCTGGCGAACACATGGAGACTGACATATCTTCCCCCAATGCCTCGGTGCAAATCATTGACTTGGACGAAGAAGACCGGCGGACTGAGGTAGAGGACGACGCGCCCTCAAAGGCATTGTCTGCTGTGAATCCTGAACCTGTCCGCGCTGACCAGCCCGATTTAGGGGGGTCCGCCGCGGATGCTGCTGAGAAGACCGCCAAGAGGAAGAAGAGGAAAAGAGACGGAGCGACCGTCGCCGAGCGGGTTGAGAAGAAGCTCCGCGCAATGAAGGAGAAGAACGTCTCCAAGCGGACTGGGGAAGCGGACTTACAACACAGGCCGCGCGACAAAGAAGCCCCAGACGGCGATCTGGCTACTCCGGAGGCCCAAATCCAGGGAGAGAATTCCCTCTCAACGGTCAGTCTATCCACGGATGAGATAATTGATTCCATAGACATTGGTCGACTTGACTTAATCAACGACTCCTTGCTGGTTGTACTGCAGCAGAATGAGGCGGAGACTACTGGAGATAAGGGCGACGAACTCCCTTCCTTGTCCGCTGTGGAGGAAGAGGAGAGGGAGAGGCTGAAGGAGAAGATAGAGGAGCAAAAGAAACAAATCGTTGCTCATGTTGCTGCGGTCGGGGTAGCCTCGCAGCAGGCCGCGGCGGACAAAGCCGCTGAGGATCTGCGGATTGCTGCGGAGCTGATGCGATCTGGTAAACTTCAGTCGGCGCCCAAATACTTTCAGCGCAAGTGGCTTTACAGGTCGCCGCCGCGGACGTCAAGACCGATCAAAATTATCACCAAGACGGACGATATCGTGGTCTCAACAAGTGCGGCTGCCGAGAGAAGAGCAAGGGTTCACCGCGAATGGAAAAAGCGGTTAAGCGCCTTTGACCCGGAGTGGGCAAGGCGGCCAATCATCTTCGATAGTCGGAAACTCGCTGCCGCTATATCTAAAAGTGATCTTTTATCCTTTCTTTTAGTCCGCCGCGAACTGCCTTTGAATGCGAAGTTGACTTTATTTGTTGCAGGTAGAAAGTCGCTGCCGGGCTCCATCGAGAGTGGCGAGATCGTGGTCACACCCAACACTGGTGCCGACGCGGTCTCACACGTGGAGTCCGCGGAAGATGAGCCGCCCAGCCTGAGTACGATAAAAGAGTTAGAGAAGAAATTTGAAGCTGAAATGCAATGTGTCAAAGCAGAGTTAGAGAAAGCGGCGGAGCGCGAGAGGGCGTCCGCGGCGCGCGAGAAAGCGTCCGCGGAACGCGAGAAGGCCCTCAAAGACCAGGTTGCCAGCATCTCGCGGGCGCTGGAGAGGTCTGAAAGGGAAAAGAAAAGGCTCGCGGATGACGTCCGATACTACAGAGGCAAGCACTTGGCGTCGGCTCGTGAAGGAAAGGAGAAGCGGACTTCTGAGGTCGCTGAGCAGAGGCCGCGGGCGTCAGATCGCATTCCTCCTGAGATCGCGGCACCGGCAGGTGGTGTCCCACATGCTGCGGATGAGGAGCTGAGGCCGGCAGCGGAGCCAATGGTGCCTCTCAGCCGGGTAGACCGGGAAGCCGCCCACATGCACCGGACCATCAATGTCATCCACCACCACCTCTGTCATGTATATAGTGAAATTCTTCAGATAAGCGATCATGCGGCTCATCTATGCCGGGATAGGACGGAGAAGCCTATGCGAGCTGAAAATAGGGACCGCTAAATCCGTGGTGCTTCTGATTTTTTATGTTCTTGTATAATCGTCGGTATAATTGCGCTGCAAACAATGCTGTGTGATGTGTTTGATTGAAATTTTATTGCGATCTATGCGGACTCAGATTATAAATCCGCAATTTTATGTTGCTTAATCCTTGGCTTGATCTGTGGCGGACTGTGCGGACTAGCGCTGTGTCCGCTTCTTGTTAACCTGGTGGGAAAATATGCGACCTGGGCGGACAGGGAACTGCACCGGCCACAACTTGGTTCTGAATTTCCCTTGGAATGTTAAATTGTCTTTGTATCCGTGTTATTTGTTTGGCTGCTTTTTAATTCTTTGCGGTCTGTGCGGATTGAATATGCGACCTTCGCGGACTGACCAAAAAGCTGTCAGAATCTTTATCTATAAATACTGCCTTCTGCTTTCTCTATGTAGGAAATTACTGAAGTAAACGGAATCCTGCGGCCTGCAACATGGTTTCCGCGCGCACTGATGCTGCAGTCGCCTTCCATTCTGCCGATCACCGAAAATGTACTTTGACAGAGGATGACCTAGCTGCCTTCGTCGAAAAGAAGATGGCGGACTCGAACATACTTGTCCGTCTACCCGCCCATCAGGAAAGGTTGAACTTTTCGACGGCGACCCAGATCGCC
Organism: Platanthera guangdongensis; assembly: GCA_039583875.1. Classification (NCBI taxonomy): domain Eukaryota; kingdom Viridiplantae; phylum Streptophyta; class Magnoliopsida; order Asparagales; family Orchidaceae; genus Platanthera; species Platanthera guangdongensis. Next base: position 70,866,630 of record CM077155.1, on the reverse strand, counting down.
ATTCCTGTTGACCATTTCGATAGCAGATTCAGGTTCCCGCTCCTATGGGAGCTTGCTGCAATCTTTGAGCACTATGGGATGGTCCCTGGCCAGCTCGCGCCGAATACCCTTGCCGCGATCTGCAGCTACATCTCTTATTTGCGATCTGAAAAGATTGCTTTCTCGATGAACATCTTCCGCAAAATATTCTCCGTCCGCTCCATAACTGCCTCCGGAGGCCGCCCCTATAAGGGAGTAATCTACTTCTACTGCAGGGGGATGAAGGTAGTGGGTCTTCCAAACAAGATCCACAACTGGACCTCGAGGTTCTTGATTTTCGAGGGCGACCTTGGGTTCGCGCACACGTATCCGCAGGTGCGCGCGGACTCTGTCTTTAAAAATGTGCAGCTGGACGACCTGGAGTCCCCAATCATCGAGTTCTTGGCCAACGCCAGGCTTGATATCGAATACTACCTTCCGATGTTGGCGAGCCTAGCGGATGTCATGCCTGAGGACAGTAAGTAGTTTAGCGGACTCAGCTTTTGTATCCGCCGCGACCATGTCGTTAACTCTGGTTCTCTTTTTGCAGCGACCTTGGCGGTGCCCTCCAACTTGCCGCAGACGCCGAGCGGCTTCGTCCCTACACAAAGGAAGAAGAAGTTGCAAAAAAGGAAGGAGGAAGGGGATCCCGCAGCGGACTACTCTTCCTCCGAAAGTTTCTCCATGACCGGCTTCGGTATCAGCCAGAGGGACCTTAGGGGGAACCCTATGGTCCACTGGCACAGCAAGAAAAAGCATGTCCGCCTATCCAACGCGCTTCCTTCGTGGAGGAGTCCGCGGATAACACGCCACGCTCATATTGCGCTCTCCACTCTTTACGGAAAGCGCAACTTGAGCGACCTCAAGAAGGTGTCCGCCGCCGACCTCCCTCTGCTGGCCTCCCAGGCTTCTGCGAACAGCGCGGTAACAAACCACTACGTCGCTACTTTGGCCAGGGACCTGCTGAGGCAGAATGAACAACTTCAGAAGGATAACAAAGTGCTAAAGGAAAGGAACGCGCGGCTGGGAGAGAGGAATGCTCGGCAAAGAGAGGAGCTGGGGGTGAGTTGAATTTGTCGCGGTCTTAATTTTCTATCCGTCGCGAGCTGTCTGATGTTTGTAATCTTGCTTTTCGCAGGTCGCCTATGTCTTGGAGAACAATAAATTCCAGGCCGCCACGCTCCCTTTTGTGATGGAGACTGTCGAGGTCGCTGTTGAGCGACTTGCCCGCGATGGCCTCATGAAGGAGGGAGTGGGCGGCGTCCCTTTTCTGAAGATCTTCCCTGAGCTGGCCCCTCAGGTCGCAGCGATGGAGAGAGATAGAAAAGGAAAGGACGTCATTGAGGCAGGTGAAGATGAGGAAGAAGAAGACGACGAAGAAGAAGAAGAAGATGAGAAAGAAGACGGAGGCTCGCAGGGCGAAGAGCAAGGCGCCAGGGAAAATGCGGACGATGCTGCATTGAGCCGACGAGGAGAGGAGCTGTCCGCCGAGTCCGACACCTCTGTATCTTCCTCTGTTACTGGGAGCTCGCATAGCGGGTCCGCCATTAGTACAGGATCAGGTAGCAGCGGGAGCGGCTCGGGGGGCTACTCTCCAGAATTCGACATCATCGGTGACAGCTCTGCACCTCCCGAGAAGAAACAGAGGACTGATTGATCAATGTACATATATATATATATATTGTTTTTTGTAAAAGTGGCGGACGCAAGATTGCAGTCCGCCGAACATATAGAACGATGTAAACAATTTTTTGATGAAATAGAAAATGATATTTTTTGGCATGTGTGCTTCCTGCAATGCTCTTTTTTCCACACTCACCGCACCGATACTTAGCAGTCCGCACGATGCGTTGATTAATCACAGCATAATGAAGAATTTTGTCAGGCGGACCCTGTTGAGTTTAAGTTACGGTCCGCTCATCACATCATTTAACGAATCTTGCTGATTAAAGAATTAGACATCAACTCATTCAGTATCCGCCTCAGAGAACAGCCAGCTGATAACAATGCCTGGGGTACTTGAGTTATAGATGTAGTCCGCAAGCCAGACCGCACATAATATAAAAGCACATTGATTATTAACTTATCAAATAATGCGAGAATCATTCTGCGGACTGAGCGGATACAAAAAACCAATCCGCTCATAACAGGAATATAAACTTGAATATGTACCCTGCGGACTGAGCGGATACAGAAAACCAATCCGCTCATAACAGAAATGATCTATAGCTTGCGACCAGGCGGGCAGGTGAGCCTGAGCGACATACTTTCCTCACCAGGCTACAAGCTATAAGATCAACCCAAGTCGGCGGACTGACCGGATAGAGAAAATCAGTCCGCTAAAGATAACCAGCTTGCAATCCCAAGGAAACTACCAAACTGTGCGGACAACGAATCCAGTCCGCCAAAGATAGAAATGATCTATAGCTTGCGACCAAGCGGGCAGGTGAGCCTGAGCGGCATACTTTCCTCACCGGGCTACAAGCTATAAGATCAACCCAAGTCGGCGGACTGACCGGATAGAGAAAATCAGTCCGCTAAAGATAGAAATGACCCATAACTCGCGACCAGGTGGGCAGGTGAGCCTGGGCGGCATACTTTCCTCACCGGGCTACAAGCTATAAGATCAACCCAAATAGGCGGACTCTGCGGACAGAGAAAACCAGTCTGCATACTATTTCCTGCAAAAAGCAAGATGCTCACTTGGCGGAACGGTTCCCTGCCCTCTTTCCTGGAGTACAGTCTAAGCTGTGGGTCTCCTGCAGGCACTGCTTGAGGGTACCATGGAGTGTTCGAGGGTTACAAGCTAAGATGACCCGCGTGCAGGTGAGCCGGAACGACATACTTTCCTCATGTGATCATCGAAGTTGTAACAATATCCCTAAAGCGGCATGGTAGAGCTTTACACCCACCTTGCCCTCCGTAATGCAAAGGTGGGGTCAGGTACCTGCCGGGATCCGAAGCCCAGAATCCAACCGCGCTAGAGCCTGCAAGCTCCCACTACACGGTGCGAAATCTCCTCGCAACACGTGGTCTTCGTGGTGTTACGCTAATGACAACGGCTCTAGGGGAGGTCTAGCTGAACTCGGCGATGTCTCCTTGTATCAGGGAACCGTTATAGGTCTTTGGGAGAGAGAGAAAACACTAGAAAAAGGTGTTAGTATGGATCATAAAACATATTTGCAAAGCAAACATAAGAAAGAAGAAAGAGAGTTTAGGTGCAGAACCATTTTTTGAATCTTTCTTAGCGTTTCATCTGTTATGATTACAACAAAACACTCGAAGAAGTGTTAGCAAGCAGTTTCTATTCATAATAGTTCTTGAAGAGGATACACAAAGCAGAAAAAGGAGGTTTAAGAATAGAACCGCTTGAGATCATCCCCACTCCAGGTGTGCGGTATATCCTCTCCTTCGTATGTCTGCAAGCGATAAGCGCCGCTTTTTAATGCTTCTTTGACGACAAAAGGGCCGGCCCAATTTGGATTAAGCTTTCCAACTGAACCAGCTCGTGCAGCAGCATCAACCTTCTTTAGAACTAGATCTCCCACTTAGAAGTGTTTGATCCTTACATTCTGATCGAAGTAACGGGCCATCCTCCTTTTGACCTCTTCCTGACTTATGGCTGCTTGATCTCTGACCTCCTCGATGTGTTCCAAGCTGAACCTCATCTCCTCATTATTCAACTCAGCCCAATCATCAACACCTTCTCTTGCAAGCAGCACTCTGGGTGACGGGACTTCAAACTCAATCGGGATGAGTGCCTCTGAGCCATGAGAGAGTTTGAATGGAGTCTCCCCGGTTGCGGATGATGGCATTGTCCTAAGGGACCAGAGGACTGATGGGAGCTGATCAGCCCAACTGCCCTTGAGATTCTGCACTTTCTTTTTGAGCAAGTTGAGGATCTGCTTGTTGGCAGCTTCCACCTGGCCATTGCTTCTGGGATGATGAACTGATGCAAAACGCAGCTTTGTTCCGTTCTGCCTGCAAAAATCTATCATCTCTGAGTTGTTGAATTGTGGCCCATTGTCAGTGATTATTGCCATTGGTATCCCGTGCCGGCAGACAATTTCTCCCCAAATGAAGTTCTTGACGATCTGAGTAGTTGTCTTAGCCAATGCCTTGGCTTCGATCCACTTGCTGAAGTAGTCGATCATTACGATGATAAAACGCCGTTGCCCGCTTGCCAAGGGAAAAGGACCAATGAGATCCATTCCCCAAACCGCAAAGGGCCAAGGAGTTGCAATCGACCTGAGGGACTGAGCTGCTTGGTGCTGAAGTGGAGCAAACTTCTGGCATTGAACACACCTTCTGGCGCAGATCTCTGAGTCTTTCTTCATTGTGGGCCAGAAATACCCTTGTCGCAGGACTCGTTTTTCAAGAGTTCTTGCTCCAGAGTGGCTTCCACACTCTCCTGAGTGAACCTCTTGCAAAACAGTGTGAGCTTCTTCTTCTGAAACACACCGGGCCATGGTTGAGAGGAAGGTCTTTCTATAAAGGATTCCCGCCACTAGGAAGTAGTGAGCTGCTTTTATTCTGAACTTTTTCTTGTCTCTAACTATATGATGATAATTTCCTGTTGACAGATATAGGATGAATGTGTCCATCCAAGAGGCGCGTTGATCTACTTGCATCAGATCTCCTTCCACTACTGCCGGGCGGAAGAGCTCAGAAGTCGTGCCTCCTGAAGGCTTCCCATGCTTAGAGAGAAAATCGGCCTCCTCATTCTCTGTTCTGGGGATATGTTCGATGGTGAAGCTTTTAAACCTTCTGACTTCTATTTTCACAAGAGCTAGGTATTTTTTCAAGACTGGCTCCCTTGCTTCGAAGTTGCCGAGGACTTGCGACGCCATTACCAGAGAATCGGTTTTGATGTGAACATGATCGATTCCTAATTCCCTTGCGAGCCTCAAGCCTGCTAGCAGAGATTCATATTCGGCCTGGTTGTTGGTTACTGGAAAGTAAAACTTGATGGCCTGCTCCAATTTGACTCCGTTTGGATTGATGAGAACCACTCCTGCTCCAGAAGAACTTCTGCCTGAGGCACCATCAACATAGATGGTCTAAGACAAAGGTGACCTTTCTGCTTGATCAGAACTGGACTCTGGCATGTCGATCAGAAAATCTGCTAGGACTTGAGCTTTAATGGCTGTCTTGGGCACATAAGAAATTTCAAATTCACTTAGCTCTATTGCCCACTTAGCTAGTCTGCTGGAATGCTCGGGCTTTTCCAACACACCCTTCAAAGGTTGATCGGTGATGACTTGAATTGAATGTGCTTGGAAGTACGGGCGAAGCCTGCGAGCTGACATGACCAGTGCCAAGGCTAACTTCTCCAGGATCGGATACCGCGTCTCTGCACTCTTCAGAATATGGCTGACATAGTAGATTGGGAATTGCTTTCTACCTTCTTCCCGAAGAAGAACGGAGCTGACGGCCTCAGGGCCAACCCCTAGGTACAAGAAAAGAACCTCTCCTGGGCGGGGGCTCTGAAGCAGAGGCGATGAGGTAAGCTGCATCTTTAACTATTCAAAAGCCTGGGAGCACTCTTCTGTCCACTCAAACTTGGAAGCACGGCGGAGGGTCTTAAAGAAGGGGGCACTCCTATCTCCAATCCGAGAAAGAAATCTTGCAAGACCTGCTAGCCTTCCCCCTAACTGCTGAACTTCCTTCGGTGAATGAGGGGTAGGCATTTCAAGAATTGCTTTTACCTTGTCAGGATTGGGGGCAAGTCCCTCCGGAGTAAGGAGATGACCAAGAAACTTCCCCTTACTCGCTCCAAAAGTACACTTCAAAGGATTAAGCTTCATCTTGTATCTACGCAGAGTAGCGAACGTCTCTGCTAGATCTAGCAAGTGCAGCGAAAACGATTTACTCTTAATCAAGAGATCGTCTACATACACTTCTAGGTTTCTCCCTTTCTGATGGTTAAACACACGGTCCATCATCCGTTGATAGGTCGCGCCAGCATTCTTAAGCCCAAAGGGCATCACAAGGTAGCAATAACATCCATCGTTAGTAATGAACGACGTGTGAGGAACGTCGGGCTTATGCATTCTTATCTGATGATAACCAGAAAACGCATCTAAAAAACTCATGTAAGAGTACCCTACCGCGGAATCAACTAAAGAATCTATCCGAGGCAAGGGGTAGCAATCTTTAGGACATGCTTTATTAAGTTTAGTAAAGTCTACACACATTCGCCACTTTCCCCCTGGTTTTTTAACCATTACAACATTTGAAATCCAGGTGGGATATTGCACTTCTTTAATAAAATTTGCCTTGAGGAGCTTCGCAAACTCCTCCCTTATTGGTTCTGCAAGCTTTGTTGCCACGTCCCTCTTCTTCTGCTGGATAGGCTTGCAGCCGGGATCAACATTCAGGTGGTGGCAAGCAACATCAGGATCCACCCCCGACATGTCTTCTGCTGACCAGGCAAAGACATCCAGGTTCTTTAGCAGGCGGGAAATCAACTCAGCCTTTTGGTCTTTAGGTAGCTCCGAGTTGATGGAGAGTTTCCTCTCCTCCCCTTCAGCAATGGGGACTCCTTGCGTCACCTGGGCAGGTTCCAGGTGAGCACCTTCATCAGCAGCAACTTTCGAACTGGGAGAGGCTTCTGCAGCTTCTGTTGGAGCAATGGAAGGGCTGGCTTCAACCATGTTGACAGTGCGGACGTAGCACTCCCTTGCTCTCCTTGGGTCACTACGGACCCGACACATCCTCCCATCGGCGAAGAACTTGATGGCTAGGTGGTAAGTGGAAATCACTGCTCGATACTTGTTCAGCAGGGGCCTGCCGAAGATGGCATGGTAGCTGCTGGGGGCGTCGACTACTATGAACTGTATTTGCTTTGTTGCCCCTCCAAGCTTTACTGGCAAGATGACGCTGCCCTCCACTTCTTTCCTCTCTCCTGAGAAACCATAGAGTGGCCCCTCAGTGGAAAGTAGAGGCTTTCCGGTCCTCAGGGCCTCAAAAGTAGACTTAAAGAGGAGGTTAACCGAACTGCCCGTGTCAACAAGAATCCTATCCACTGTGAAGTCCCCAATACCAGCCTGGATTACGACTGCATCATCAAATGGATTGGCTGTTCGAGGAAGATCTTCTGGACCAAAGGTGACGACTTCCCTGGGAGGAGCAACGGAAGAAGAGGCCACCTCTGCCTGGGTGACCCTTAAAATTGACGATTTCCGGGTGGACTCGGTCCCAGCTCCACCATGGATGAAGAAGAGGCGTCCCAGAATCCCCTCATCATTTGCATCGAAACACTCTACCGGCACGTTGATTGGCCCCAGACGGCCTTCATCTTCTATATCCACGCATTCTTGGTATGCCTCGGCTACCTCTTTGCCCTTTGAGGTGGATGGCTTCGAAGAGGAAGGAGAATCCTTCTTGGCCAGGTCAATCTTGCCCTCGGCAAGCAACTTATCTATCAGCGCGCCAAGGGCCTTGCATTCTTCAGTCAGATGACCCTTTTCCTTGTGGAACTGGCAGTATTGTGAATTATTCCTCGGCTTCCACATCTTCTGAGGCTCTTGCCTCTTCTCTTCTGATCTCCTTTGCAGGATCTGGATGACTTCGTCAAGGTCCAGATCTGCAGGGTCCTCCATGGGGCTCTCATCAAATTGGGTCGGAGCAGGCAAGGCTGCTTGATGATGGATGGGAAGAGCTTGCAATGGAACGGCGGGAGCGGCGGCCAACGGCAGTCTCTGCTCATGAAACTGTTGATGGCCTTGGAAAGGTTTTTTGTTGCGGAAGTTCCTGCCTCTTTGAGACGGAGGCTGGAAGTCTGGACGAGGGGGCCTGCCACGAGAGGAAGAAGCGGAGGCATCCCTTCCTTCAGCCTTGGCTGTCAGGGATGAAACATAGGTCGGATTGGCATTTTCCCCTTCTATGAAACGGTTGACCATGGTGATCAACTCCTGATAAGTCTCGGGTGCCTTGGTCGTTGCTTTAAACTTCAGAGGGCCTTCCCGGAGGCCGTGGATCAAGGCAACTTTGTAATAGTCGGGGTTCACATTCCTCACCCCCTGAATTTCTCTTTGAAAGCGATCAACAAATCTTACTACTGATTCATTATCCCTTTGCTTGATCTCGAATAGGGCAGCTGGCCCATTCTTCCTCTTCCTTGAGGTAGCAAACCTCAGCAGTAACTGGCTACGAAGCTCCGCAAAAGAAGAGATAGTGCCCGAAGGCAGCTCGTAGAACCATTCTCTCGCTTGCCCTTCGAGAGTGGTGACCAGCAGTTTACACTTAATTGCATCTGAGAGGCATCTCAAAGCAACTGCCCCCTCAAATGCCTGGAGATGAGAAACTGGATCTGTTGCTCCCGAATAGAATGGGATGCGAGGCTCCCTGAAGTTGCTCGGAGCCGATTCCCATCGAATTCGGTCAACAAAGGGAGACGGGGTGTCAAACTCTGCAGGGTAGAAAGGGCGGACTGGAGCCGAGGAGTCTGCGGGCTCGGCGGACTGGCGATCAGCAAAGTGAAGTTGGCAGGCAGGAGTGCCCCTAGCAGCTTCTCTGAAGAACTCTATGAAAGCAAACTCTTCCTCTTGAGGGCGCAGAGGGGCAGCGGTCTGAGCAGGGTTCCGAGGAGTTTCTGGCGACTGCCGAAGCGGAGTTCGGCGAGCTGGGGTCTGGCGGACTAGCGAGTTTGCTGGGTCCGCTGCGGCCTGAGGAGCAAGCCGCTGGGCCAGCGCGAGCAGAGCTTGGCTGATTGTGTCAAGACGCTGGTCGGTCTGCCGGCGAGACTGCTCGGCCTCAAGGCGAGCTTGCTCAATCGCGTCCCAAAGGGAGTCTTCTAAAGAGCTGGAGCGGTCTGAAGAGCGGGCTCTGCGGTCTGACATCTTGCGTCCGCTGATTTCAAAACACTACTCGGATCTGAAGGTCGCGTGTTAATTGTTGATGCACGAAAACACAAGGGAGGTCGAGCACAACCAGCTAACTGTTCGAACACAGGGGGAATAGGGAGACTGCGAGTAGCGATCTACTAAGCGGATGAGAGCTGGAAGAAGAGCAGGGCCGTGAACCACGGCAACAACAGACTTCGCCCGTCGCGGCCTGAATGCCTCTCTTGCGACGGGCTTTCCCTTGATTGAAGAAGGATATCGCTACAAGTGAAAGGAAAAGACTGAGGGAAGCAGAGCAAGGGGGAGTCCGCAAGGCACAGGATTCGAGTCCGCAGCCTGTAACAAGTAGGCTCCTGGGTCCGAGTCAGCGTGCCTTGAGTGCACCACCTCCCCCCTATTTATAGGATAGGGGGGCCTGCCCAAACGGGCAGGGCTAAAATAACCGGCTGCCCGGGGTACAGGAGAACCGGGCAGCGGTGACGGGAAGCAAAAAGAAAGAACACGCCAGTCCGCACAGAAGTGGCGGACTGGGCTCACGAACTGGAGCTCCCACTGCTGCTGGGCGCGCCCACTGGAGGGCGGCGGCCTGGGCGGACGAGATACTGCGTCCGTCGCTGTAGAGAACCTGACCCAAAGCGCCGGCGGACTGAGCGGACAGGTCCTTGCGTCCGCTGCTGGAGTACCACCCTTGGCGCCCGACTGGTGACAATGACGGAATGGGCGGACTGACAAATCCTGTTCGTGCCTGCTGAATGGGGGGCTTTGGAATCTTGCAGTATGTTGCGGAATGAGGGGTTAACAATCTCAATTTCATCCCCCATATCCATTCCATCTCCAAAATCAATTCCTTCACCACTATCAATATCCACTGAAGATGTTTTCCATCCATTACATCATTATCCACACATAACCATTGACTCATAATCTCACCTTCCATCCTTCACTCTCTTAGATGATTCCTATATGGATGATTCTCACTCCTCACCCCTTGAGCCACCATCTTCTTCTACATCATATCAACAACTACTACAAGAAATCATTGCTCAACCATTCTTCACTCCATCTATCTCCATTCCATTAACTTCCATCTCCACCATTCCTATATCTCAACCATCAATTCTTCCATCCACATTCACACCTTCTCCCACCACATCTACAGCTCCTCCTACATCCATCTCTGCCACACTCATCTCTACCTCTACTCAAGAACCACTTGAGCAAGTAGATCTCTCAACCATAGCAGATAAGCTCTATGAAATGTTAGCTCCAAGGCTATCACTCCTGCTGGAGACCTCCCTGGCTCCACTTCTGCAATCAGTTCAGGAGATATTTGACAGGCTTTTTTCCGTATATCCTCCTCAGGCAATCCCTTCTATTGGGTGCCTTGATCCAGTATCTACTGAATCCAGGCAGGGGGAGATGCCATATGAAGTAGAGAGATTGCCTGCTTCAGAGATTCCAGTTCCATCTCCAGTTCCAGTTATAACAGTTGACCTCAGGTCAGTGCTGTCAGAGTTTGATACTGCTTACCTCAGCTGTCTTCCATATCAGAAAACTGAAGATCTTACTAAGGCCATTGTGCCTATTTCTAGTTGTGAGCCCAGCATAATATCTTCCTATATAAATTCTTTCAAGGCTGTGGACAGTGCTCCTTCAGTTTTTGTTGTTCCTGCTGCTGCTGCTGATGCTATTTTAGTTTCTGATGATATGCTTATGATAGAGGCTAATGACTCTGAGCCTGTTGTTTCTATTGTTATTTCTGAATCTGTTGTTCCAGTTACATCTACCTGTGTTGTTTTTATTACTGCTGCTACTGTTGTTGTTTCTTCTGGTCAATCCCAACAACAAAGAGATTGCATCAAAAGGCTTGATGAACTATATGACAATCCTCAGAGCTCAGATAGTGATCAATTTAAAACTGATTCTGATGATTCCTCTACAACCATTGCAAGGAACAGGAAAGCTAGAAGCAAGGCCCTAAAGAAAGTTCCCCAGGAGAAAATTAAACATGTAAATGATATTCCATACTATATTTTGCATGATTGTCCAATTACAGAACCATGGATGCAGTTTTACAGGAATCAACTAAAGGCAATGTTGAAAAAGAGGAAATATGATAAAGGATCATCTCACTTCAATCCTCCTCCTCCTCCTCCTCCTTCACCAGATGCAGGTACTGGTGGAAGTTCTACTTATCAGTCATCTGTTGCTAAGAGTCAAAGCACCTCTCAGTTTCAAGGAAGATCTCAATCAAGAGAATGTCAATCAAGAGGCTACCAGTCCAGAAGAGGACAGTACAGGGGAAATCAAAGAGAATTCAGAGTTTATTCCAAAGGTTATTCTAGGCAGCATCCTTATCATAGGGAAGGACAAGGTCCCACTGACACTACATCTGGTCCTTTCCCTTATAAGTTAAGAGATTTAGTTTCTTCCAGAGCTACTCCTGATATTTCATCAAACAGATATGAACCTCATGTTCCATTTGAAGACCCAGAGAATAATCCTACCTCTTGGACAACAAGAATGAAAGAGTTGGCTGCACTAGATCAAATTAAAAAGGCAAGAGAACAAGGAAAAGATACATCAAATTTCACCACTCTATCAGAACAGAGAAAGAAAGAACTTGAAAGATATTTTTCCAGCAAATTCTTTGACTCAGAAAGCTATATGAAGCTGCACCCAGAAGCTATAGTCCCCAGGACAAAACATCAAACTTCTCTAGGTGCAGATGATGACAGAAGATCCAAGAAAGAAGCTCTTAACCCTAACAGAGAAATAGTTCTCAAAAAGAGCACGGAAAAGGAATGATTATGTAAGCTGACAATGTTATCTATTCTGACATTCTGCTGTGATTTTATTTGTGTTTCTGCAATGTTGTTTTTGATCTTATATCTGCATTGTATGCTTTTATTTCCTATGTCATGTAAATAGTAATCCTAACCCAAATATGGGGAGATTGTTGGAACACCCTATTACTAATTTGGGCAAGGATCACTATGTCCTTAGGAAAATTGTTTTGACCTCCTTGTATAGTTTTTAAGGTCAATTAGATTGAGTCTAAGGGTTAGAATTTAGGCTTGAAAGCTACCCCCAAGACCCTCAGATCAGATATTCAAATTCAGGAGACTAAGTCATTTTCGTCGAGCTCAGTTCGACGAATCGTCTAACTCAGTTCGACTATCTCTGAGCTCAGTTCAACGAGTCATCGAATGTCGTTCGACGATCTTCGAGCTCAGATCGACGTTTCTGTCTCTAGCTGTTTTCCCAGTCTATGAGCTCAGGTCGACGATAGTTGAGCTCAGATCGACGATTTTTATTTCCAGTCTAGTACCAGTCTCTGAGCTCAGGTCGACGATAGTTGAGGTCAGGTCGACGATTTTCTGGAGAGATCGACGATTCTCAAGATTCAAATTCAGACAGTTATGGAATTCTATCTTATTTATTCCCAGCATTTCTTTCAAGGATCTTATAGCCGTTTCAATTAATCTGGAGCAAGTTTCAAGGGAGATTTAAAGGAATATTCTCTAGGACTTTCCTCCAGAGACAAAATTCATTTAAGGAAGTCATTAATGAGTCGCTAACGACTATCTTGGAGACAGAGAATCAATTCATTCTTCTCAGATCTAAGGAATAAAAGTGAATTTATGTAACGCCCCCGATTTTCGGCAATTGTTTTAATCCTTGTTTGGCGTTACGTTGAGGCATTTCCGGCTCGTGTCATTGTGACAGTACCTCGTTAGGTGTTCTTAGTGCTCGTAGCCTGTTTCCAGGGTTCCCCAGCTAGCCGTAGTCTGTTTTGGAGACTCGGCTGAGCCTCTTAGGGAATCCTTGTGCTTTGGCTTCGGGTGAGGTTAGCCCGAGTGTGTGGTCGTCGGAGGTTGCGCCCGACTTTGCCGATGCTTTCGTAGCCCGAGTGTTTAGCTACGGTGCGGATTTGTTCGGAATCCGAGAGCGTTAATTTTCGCGTCGTTTCGACGGTTGCCTGTTAGCGGGGTGGTCATTCTATTTTTGCGTATATATATACTTACGCATTTTAGCATGATGAGTGATTTGGTCATGCCGGTGTATAAATGCATACGTGCACGTGCGTGCATAGATTTAAAAAAACATATTTATGTGCGTGTTTATATGGGGGTGTGCGGTATGGGTATACGTATAAGTGTAGGTATATAGTATATACATATATTTATAAGTGTACGGATATATTTATATGTGTATAGGTATAGGTTATTGGTTTAAACTTTTAATTAAAACCAAATCCCATTTAGTGGTTAGGTTAGTGCTTAATTAGTTAGGATATATGTATATATATATAGGATTTTATCTTTAGGTTTAGGTGTTTTTTTCCCCAACCCAACGGCTTCCTGCAGAGCCCGAACCGTTCCTTCGTGCGGAAGAATATAGGCGGAAGCCCCGGTGCTGCTCTGACCGGCCGTTCACCGCCCAGATCCGCTCGAAAACACGATTTGAGGCCGGATCCGTGCTCCTCTAGCCAAGATCTCCATTCCAAGGTATCGATCTTGAGATTTCCTCCAAGTTCTTCCCGGTCGGATCGCTGCATCTCCAGTTTTTTTCGGTCAGTAATGGAGTTTTCCTACCCTAAATTTTGTCCAGGTTTTTCTTAAGTGGTCGCTTGTGGCCTGGCCTGTTGGGAAGAGCGTGGTCAGCCGTAATTCTTCAAAAAAAAGCTAGGCAAGTGTGCCCTTTGCCCTTGCCAAAGAAATTCTAGGTTGTGTTCTTGATTTGCTTAAATTCTGAACTAGCTCTGCAAGGATTTAGTTATTCCAAAATTTGTGCAAAATTTCTTGTTCAAAATCCCTTGTCTGCAAAAGTTACGGCCGGAATGAATTTTAGAGTTGTTCTTTTTTTTGAGTTGGATCAGATTTTTTTGTTGTTCTTTTGTTTATATATACATATGATTTATATACAAATGTTGTTTTGATGTTCAACCATCGAGTTTCCCTATGGTTTTAGACTTGTTCTTGTTAAGAATGGCATGGGCATGTGATGTTTCCAGAGAATGTTTACTTGGAGGAGTGCGGCTCTAGGTGATAGTGTAAAGTGCATTTTTTTCCCATTGCGGTTCAAGCACCGAGTGCTCCATGTTTTAGCCTTGTTCATTTCAAGATTTATGTTTTAGCCTGCTATTTTCCTTGAGTGTAAATCGTGACCAGCTCGTTTTAGTATCAAATTCCTTGCACATGTTTGGTATCAAACTAATTGGTTATATTTGGTATCAAACTGATTTTGTAACATTTTTAGTATTTGAGTTTAAGCATATTTTCACATTTTAAATGTGTGTTTAGTTAACCAGCGTCGTCAACTGTTAGGTAGCTAAGCCTCTTGGTGGGTTGCTCTAGAGTGTTTAGGGTTCAGTGTGACTTCTTGGTGGCTCATGGAACCACTAGTAAGGGTTTTTCCGAGTCACTTGGTGCTGGAGTAGGATGTGATTTTGAGGTGGGTCGGACCGATGCCGCCACCCTTGCTTTACTTCTTGTCTTATTAAGACAATATGGGTTGTGTGGTTGAGTTGGACTGATGCCACCACCACAACACCTTGAGATATTTAGGCCTGTTAGACTTGGTTGGACCGTTGCCACCAGCGTAGGCCCTTGTTACTGATTTTGTCCATCTCCAATATTAGGTTACTCTTTCTGCTCTAGCTTTAAGCTAGGATTTATTTATTTTTGCTAATCCTTTTTGCAGAGATAGTAGAAGTTCGGCTTCATTCGTGCTCTTGATGTACTCCCTTTCCACTTACCTTTGTGGGAATCAGTTTTACCTGCTTTACTTACCTACTTTTATCTGTACCTGTTTTACTTCACCTTCACTTACTTCTGACCTGATTTTAAATCCTGTATAAATCTATTGTACCTTTATTTCCCTTTTGATAGTTGCTTTGCTGAGGTGTTCATTTTTTTTTAATACCTCAGGTATAGGTATTTGCAGACTGTGCGGCTAGGTTGCTCTTGGAGATTTTCTAGCATTTCAGTTGCTACTGTGGTTCTCAGTTCCTCTTCTTTGGGAGGTAGCTTTTCTTTAGACTTGTAGTATAGACATACCTACTCACCAGTGGGTTCGTGTCAGTTGGTGACGCCCACTGGTGGTTTCTCTTTTAGATACTTTGCGCTTGCTTACACTGTTAGTTCTTCTGTTTTTGAGATTTATTAAACTTGCTCCTGGGATGATTTTTGTTAGATTGCTAGTTACTTTAAAACCTATAAAAAAACAATTATTATATCTAAAACACATACATCATGTTTTCTTTTCTAAAAAGCTTAATCACTACTTTCAAAACCACGTAAAAGGTCATTTTCCATATATATCATATAAGTTAAATCTAGGGTCTTGCATAGTCTTAGTTGTCCCCTGGGTACGCTTATGTATTCTTTAAGGATGTTAAAAAGTGAATAAAGTATTTTCCGCTACGTATAAGTATAATTTTGAAGGGTGCACTAGTTGATCCACGAAGCCGAGGGATACGGCCTCTAAAATATATAATTGATTTTCAATCATTAAAGCTTTTGATTTTTCATAGTCTTAGTAGTTGGTGGTTGCCTGAGCGTCGGCAGTTATCCCCTGCCGACGTGACATCACAACGCGCGTTTTCTTCTACTCTGATACTTCTAAAATTTTGGAGGAAATGCGGGTTGTGATAGTGGTATCCGAGGGAGGTTGCTTCACAATTTGTCAGGCAACCTTTCCTTGTAGGTATTAGAAGTTTAGCATCATGTCATACACATACCGATATGTCATCAGCATGTCTTGGCTAAAGCACGAACACTACACTCATAGCATAACATGAAGTATACGGGACACATTATGTAGTATGGGATGCATAATATGTGTTTGTATATGGATCCACCATAGGAGGCAACATGTGAGGGTTATGTAGTATGGAATGCATAACCTCACCACATGAATGCGACTAGCACGTTTTCTTTTTCGTTGCATGGGAATGTTATGTAGTATGGGATGCATAACATTTTCATGTGTATGCCGCTAATAACATGTATTAGGGCCTTTTTAGAATGTATAGCACAATCATGCATAGCATAACATTGCATAAGCACAACGTGCCAAGCTAAAGACTTGCAGGATGACATATGTACACACATGGTTTCGAGTCAAAAAGAATATAAATTCAAGTATTCCCGATATAGGCACAAGTGTTAGTGTGATGGTAGTGAACCATTTTAGGTTAAGCGTGGCATTATTTCCTCTGTATAAAACAAAATATATATATAAAAACCCCAGAGCAAGTTGGCAGTGAAAGCAAGTACTTATGTAGGTTTGTCCGTACCTGTTTGTTTTGTCCTAGTAGTTGAACTAGGTTCTGATGATTGCCTGTTTGTTCTTTTTAGTATGGCACCTTAGCGTAGAGTGACGAGGTCAACTCCCCAATCTGAGGGTGAGTCTTCTGGTGCTCAATGCGGTGCAGTTGTGGAGAGTCTGAGGCAGAGCAATGAGGCTCTATCGAGGCAGATGGTGGATGTTCAGTCTTAGATCCAGTCCCTGATATCTGTGGTGGCAGGACTAGCCACGAGAGCGCAGGATCCTGCTGCGGGTATAGTTGTTCCCGCACCTCCTGCACCCCCATCCCCTTTGGTGCCTCCAGTGGTGGTGCCCCTGGAGATGGCTTTCATCACGCAGTTCCAGCGACTGCAACCCCCTACCTACGATGGTAAGGCGGACTTCATGATATTGGATGACTGGTTGATTTAAATAGAAGAAATGTTTCATTACTCTGGAGTGTCTGAGGATCAGAAGGTGATGTTGGCCGCCTATCAGCTGAAGGGGTTAGCGAAGAGCTGGTGGATGAGGGAGAAGTAGGGAATGGTAGGAGGAAGCACTTGGGTTTCCTTCAAGGAGATCTTGATGGGGAAATTTCTACCGTCAGTGGAGCGAGACAGGCTGATGAATGACTTCTTGCATCTGAAGCAGAGGCAGCTCTCAGTCAGCGAGTATGAGATTGAGTTTAGCAAACTCAGTCGCTTTGCCCCTAGTTTGGTGAGCTCAGAGGAGGATAGAGCGAAGCATTTCCTCGGTGGCCTGCGGAGCGATGTACAGCAGCTAGCGGTGGCTTATGGAGCGGTGAGTTATGCTGGGGCAGTGCAGGCCGCTTTGAAGGTGGAGGCCATCGAAAGTGCGAAGCAAAGAAGACAGCAGGCGAGGAATGAGAAGAGGAAAGCTGTTGAAGCAAAGAGCCCTCAAGTGCCCGGTGCTCCTTCGAGGAAGAGGAGCAAAGAGGTCTATAGTTTTTGTGGCCGGTCGGGCCATCCTACTTAGAGATATTTCAAGAGGGCGGCGGCGCAGAAGGAGCATGTACATGCTACTCAGGGTGCTCCCAGGCAGAATGTGGTGTGTACTCTGTGCAAGAAAGAGGGGCATGATGTTGCCCGTTGCTGGTTGAAGGACAAGGTCTGCTATCAGTGCGGATAGAAAGGTCATACCAAGGCCCGATGCCCGCAGCTCCAGTCTGTGCACCGACAAGTTCCTCTTCAGGCGTTGCCACCGCCTCGGTCTATGGATAGAAGCAAAGTGAAGCTGAATGTGATATCTTCAGCGGAGGCTCAAACTTTGACGCAAGTCATTTCAGGTAAACCTTCTCGCTAGTCTTTTACTTCCATTGCAGATTAGTTTTGCTTTTGTTTTCTTAAATGATTGTGCAATTTTCCCGTTTATATTTATATAGGGAGTTTTAAGGTAAAGAACCGCTGGGCGCTCGTTCTCTTTGACTCAGGTTCTACCAACTCATTTGTGGCTAGGGCCTTTGTAGAGCGGTGCCAGCTGGTTCTTGATCGTGTCGGTGATGCCTTTTGCGTCAAATTCCCCTCGGGTGATTCCGTGATATCATATCAGGGCATTCTGGATTGTCCTATTATGTTGGGGGATTTCCAAGCCAAGGCAGATCTGAAGGTTATAGACTTGGAGGATTTCGACGTCATCCTGGGTATGGAATTGTTGTCCAGATACGATGTAGTGATCCAGTGCAGGGGTAAGCGCTTGGATTTCAAGAAGGACAACGGTCTGCCTGGGAGTATTTATGGCGATCCGCGCCAGGCCTCACTGGCGATTTCTGCGGTATGTGCTCAGAGGTTATTCAGTTATGATTGTTTTGCTTGCTTAGTCTCAGTGCTGGGGACTGTTAGTAGTTTGCTACGGTTGGATGAGATTCCTGTTGTCCGTGAGTTTTCTGATGTGTTTCGTAGCGACCTTCCCGGTCTTCCCCCTATCAGAGATGTCGAGTTCGTGATTGAGTTGGAGCCGGGTACGCGTCCTATTGCTAAGGCGCTGTACCGGATGGTCCCACGAGAGCTGGAGGAGCTGCGTACCCAGCTGGATGAGTTATTGGAGAAGAGTTTCATAAGGCAGAGCTCGTCGCCCTAGGGTGCGCCTGTTCTCTTTGTGAAGAAGAAAGATGGGTCGATGCGCCTTTGCATCGACTACAGAGAGCTGAACAAAGTCACCATCAAGAATAGGTATCCCCTGCCCAGAATTGACGACTTATTCGATCAGTTGCGTGGTAGCTCTGTATTCTCCAAGATTGACCTTCGATCAGGATATCATCAGCTCAGGATCCGGGAGTCGGACATTCCACGGACGGCTTTCCGATCGAGGCATGGACATTTCCAATTCCTAGTTATGTCTATTGGGTTGACCAACGCGCCATCAGCATTTATGGACATGATGAACCGGGTGTTCAAAGATTTTCTGGACAAGTTTGTGGTCGTATTCATAGACGACGTTCTGATTTATTCATGGAATGCTGCGGAGCATGATCAACACTTGTGGTTGGTGTTATCTACCTTGAGAGATCATCAGTTGTATGCCAAGCTGAGTAAATGTGAATTATGGTTGCCTGAGGTTTCGTTCCTGGGTCATATGGTGAACAAGGATGGAATTTCAGTGGACCCGGTGAAGATTTCTGCAGTGATGGATTGGCATAGGCCGAGCACACCCAAGGAGATTAGGAGCTTCTTGGGGTTGGCCGGCTATTATAGAAGGTTTGTTGAGGGCTTTTCTACCTTGGCAGCGTCCTTAACTAAGCTGACGCAGAAGCATGCGGCGTTTATTTGGAGCGAGCAATGCGAGGAGGCCTTTTTGGAGCTAAAGAGAAGACTGTGCACTGCTCCTGTTTTGACATTGCCTACGGATGGCAAGGACTATGACGTATATGTGGATGCCTCACATGTTGGGCTCGGTGGCATGTTGATGCAAGAGGGGAAGGTGATTGCGTATGGCTCACGGCAGTTGAAGACTCATGAGCGGAATTACCCTACGCATGACCTCGAGTTTGCGGCGGTGATTTTTGCGTTGAAGGTGTGGAGGCATCTATCTATGGGGCTCAGTGCAAGATTTTCACAGATCATAAGAGACTGAAGTACGTGTTTACACAGAAGGAGCTGAATCTGCGCCAGCGGCGGTGACTAGAGTTTGTGGCTGATTATGACGTGGAGATCCAATACCATCCAGGCAAGGCCAATGTGGTGGCCGACGCCCTAAGCCGCAGGACAGGGAAGATCTTCAACCTCACGGCGGACCGTTTAGTGGAAGAGTTCTTGTTGATGGACATCTCTGTGGGATGCTATGATTTGCAAAGCAGTTTGGCAGTGGCAATCCATCTTGGATTTCACTCACCATGCTGCACCAGAGCGATGATCCGGATTTGTTACACCTGTACCTCAGGGCTGAGAGAGGGGAGTTGCCGGATTTCTCTATCGATGGGTCGGGTACTTTGAAGTACCGCGGCAGGTTTTGCATCCCTGCGGTTGGAGACATCAGGAGTATGGTATGCAAAGAGGCTCATGGATCCAGTGTTGCCTACCACCAAAGATCCACCAAGATGTATCATGATTTGAAGCAGATCGCCTAGTGGTATGGTATGAAGGGGGATATAGCTCGGTATGTTTCAGAATGTTACACTTGCAAGCGGGTGAAGGCCGACCATGGGAGGCCTAGTGTCAAGTTGACTCCTTTGGAGGTCCCGACTTGGAAGTGGGAAAGTATCTCCATGGACTTCATTACGGGCTTACCAAGATCTCCAAGGGTATTTGATGTAGTTTGGGTGATCGTGGATCGATTGACGAAGTGTGCGCACTTCGTACCTTATAAGATCGACTACCCGATGAAGAAGATAACAGAGTTGTATTTGAGCGAAGTCATCCGATTGCATGGAGTTCCCGTGAGTATCATTTCAGACCGAGACTCTAGATTTACTTCCCGGTTTTGGAAGAGTTTGCAGGAGGGTTTGGGTACAGACTTGAGTTATTCTACCACTTACCACCCACAGACAAATGGGCAGACCGAGCGTGTGAACCGGATTGTGGAGGATATGATCAGATGCTACATACTAGACCACAGTGGGGCGTGGGATGAGCGTCAGCCGTTATTCTTCAAAAAAAAGCTAGGCAAGTGTGCCCTTCGCCCTTGGCAAAGAAATTCTAGGTTGTGTTCTTGATTTGCTTAAATTCTGAACTAGCTCTGCAAGGATTTAGTTATTCCAAAATTTGTGCAAAATTTCTTGTTCAAAATCCCTTGTTTGCTAAAGTTGCTGCCGGAATGAATTTTAGAGTTGTTGTTCTTTTGTTTTTGAGTTGGATCAGATTTTTTTGTTGTTCTTTTGTTTATATATACATATGATTTATATACAAATGCTGTTTTTGTTGATGCACGAAAACGGACAGGGAGTCGGGCACCACCAGCTAACGGTTCGAACACAGGGGAATAGGGGAGGAAAGGAGAAGACTGTCGACCAATCAGTTACTAGCGGTCGCGGCTAAAGGACCGGAGAAGGGGGCCGCTGGCAGCGGCAACAGCAGAGTTCGCCCGCCGCGGCTTAAATGCCACTCTTGCGGTGGGCTTTCCTTTACTTAAAAATGAGAAACAGTTACAACGAGTAAAAGAGGAAGCCGGCCGGACTACAAGCCGCAATACACTAGACTTGAGACCGCAGCTCTTAACAGACGAGCTCCTGGATCCCAGTCAGCGTGTCTTGGGGAGTGCACCCTCCCCCTATTTATAGGCTCGGGGGCCTGCCCAAACGGGCAGGGCTAAAATTACCGGCTGCCCGGGGTACAGGAGAACCGGGCAGAGGTGAGGGGAAGCAAAAGAGAGAGAAACAAGAAAGGAGGGAAGCCGCGCGGCCTGGCGGATTCCTCCTGGCGAGCTGACGGCTGAGTCCTTGGGCCTTGTCGCTGAGCAGGGTCGGCGTTGGCAGCGGCCTGACATGGAGACCGCCCGGCTTGGGAGGCTTGGCGGCTTGAGTAGGCAGGCCGCCCGGTCTGGAAAGCTGCGCGGGCAGGTCGCGGATTCCGGGCTTATCATAATCCCCGCACATTTTTAAGTTTTCAAAAAACTTCGAAAATGTAGAACTAGGCCGGAGACCGCGACTGCTTCATCGTCGTCTATAAAATCCCCTGACCCTTGACATTCTTCAGGATTCCTGCCAAGCCACGGCTCGCTACTCGCCACTTGCGGTCAGAATTTTGCAAGCCGACGCGATTTCTCTAGCGATGGATGTGATGTCATCAATGTTAGCCCGCAATAAGAAACCGCCAGAAACGAAGCAGAGACGGAGCCAGAACTCGGATGATTCTGCCCGTCAGACTGCCAAGAAGATTGGGAAGCCGGAAACATCAGCGGCTTCTGGAGCTGAAAAGAGGCCGACAGAGATCGTCGGCGGACCATCGCAGGCCGCAGTAGATCCCAAAGCGGTTTCGAAGGCTGCTCCACTGCAAACCGGAATTGCCAAATCCTTCGACCTGACTTTCTCTCCATCAGGAGAACCACTCCTAAAAATCGGTGGCACGGAGGAGAAGAGTGTTGAATCTGGGAAACCGTCCGAATTGCCGGGCAAGGTCGACTTAATCGTTGTGGATGACAACGAGCCGGAGAAGGCGCAGGAACCCGAGCGGACTTTGGTTGAACAGCACAAGCGGACTGAAAAAGTGTTCGGCTCCCTGAAACGGCGGAAAGAAAGGAGCGAAACCCTTGAAGAAAGGATGAAGAGAAAGATGAGGAAGCTGCATGCCAGAAACCGGAACATTTCCGAAAAGACCGGCGCGGACAGTCTGCAACACAGGCCGCACGAGAAGGAGCTACCCGAGAACCCGCACACACCGGATTACAAGCCGAGCGAACTAGAGGGTACACCTGCGGTTAGCGATTCGCTGAGCGAGCTCCTGAAGGGCATGGAGACTCTCCAGCAGCAAGACGCGCTATTGTCGACACCAGCGGCCTCTGAGGAGGTTGACCGCCCGGACATCCAGGTTATTGGGGAGAAGCCTGGCGATCCGGCTTCCGCGGCTTCTGAAGGAGCCGAGAAACTGAAGCTTCGCGAGAAGATGGAGGAGATGAAGAAGCTGATCGCCGATAAGCCGGTGGTGACCGCACTTCCATTACTGCAAGGTAAACACCGGGACGTTAGGCGAATTATTAAATTCTACAAGTCGCGGTCAAGGAAGAAGGGGGCGAATATTATATTAAATCCGTCGGCCAGCTTTTTCCTGACCACGGCTCAACTGAAAAGCCGAGCTAAGGAAACCGAGCGGCTATGGAAAGAAAAGCTGAAGAGGATAGATCCTGAGCGGCTCAGGCGGCCAGTGATTAAAATTCATATCGCGGCCTCTGGAGGAGATAAACATCAAACCGGCGGTCTTATCCTACCGATTTCCTTACTAGAAGGTCGCAACAATCCGGCTGAACCTGACTGCGGTTTTTCTTCTGCAGGTGTACCGGAGACCGCGATGAAACCGGGCGACTTGACGTCGTTTTTGTCTATGCTGCCACCGCCTCCGCCTCCAAGTGTTCGCGAGAAGGAGATGGCCGACTTCCAGAAGGACGTCGGCACGCTGCAGGCGGCTTTGGACGCGGCCACCGAAACCCTGCGGATTAAAGACGAACAGCAGCGGGTTGCCCAGGAGGCCGCGGAAAAAAGGATCCAAGAGCTGCAAACCACCCTGGAGCGAGAGACCGCAAGGTTGCAAACTGCGCTTGAGCAGGAGACCGCGAGGATGAAGACTGCGATGGAACAAGAGACTGCCAGGCTCCAGACCGCGATGAAGGAAGAGACCGCCAGGCTCCAGACCGCGAGGAAGGAAGAGACCGCCAGGCTCCAGACCGCGATGGAAACCGCTGAGGCGAAGATTGTTGAGATGCAGGTCGCCTTGGAGCAGGAAAGGGCGGAGAAGTACTTGCTGATGGCCGCGCGGCTGGAATGTGACAGAGAAGAGATCCCACATGCTGAAGGCGGCGAGAACCAAGACCTGCCGGCGGAGACCGGCGAAGAACAGCGGCCTGCACTACCAACTCCTGCAGAGTTGCCGGGCACTAGCCGCCCGGCCTCTGGCGAGACTTCGCATCCGCTGGTGGCCGCGGCGCCTAACCAGGTCGCAGTTCCAAGCGGTCTGGGGGTCCAGGCGATCCCCATGATACCGTTTGCGAGAGTAGAGCGCGACGCTGCGCGAGTTCATCGGTCTCTGCATGCGCTTCACAATCTGGTTAGCCAGGTGTACGTTGCGATTGTGCAGACCGGTGAGCAGGTTGCGCACATAGGACGAGATAGGCCGGAAGACGACAAACGATCCTGAGCGACTTGAGAGAACCAAGTCGCGCGGACATTCGAATAATGTGTTGTAATATATATTTTTCTCTGGATGTTGGACAATTTGATTGCTGTAAACTGCTGTATTTTATTATGCTGCGAACTGAATGCGGCTTATGCGGTTTGAATTTATAATCCACATGTCTGCTGCTTTGTTCTGAGAAATTTAAAGTTTAGGAAAGTAGCCGCGCGGTCTGGCGAACAGATCGCCGGCTTGAATACTTGATATCCACATGATACGCCATAAAATTTTTCTAAGTGCAGGGAAATAGCCATGCGGACTGATGGACTAAACAGAGGCTTGGTCCCTAAGCTGATCTGCACTTCCAGGGGACTTAGGCCGCGCGGCGTGACGACTAGCCACGATTTGACGTTGGGCACTGTAGCTTCACGGATTTTCTATAAATAGAGTAGATCCCGTAGATTTCGTCACAAATCAAGAAGGATGCGGGCTAAGTCCAAGTCGTTGCGGTCTGACAAGGCCACTGCGGTTAGGACAGACGCGGCCTCCGCTTTCCACTCAGCTGACCATAAAGAATGCCGGCTTACAAAAGCCGAGCTGGATGACTTTGTCGAGAAACACATGCAAGGAAGTCCGCTGATCGCGCGGCTTCCCCGACAGGATGAGCGGATCAACTCCTCCAATGTAAATCAGATCGCGGTCCCCATCGACCACTTCGACTGCGACTTCAGCTTCCCGGTCCTGCTAGAGGCCGTAGCGGTCTTCGACCACTACGGAGTTGTGCCCGGACAACTACCCCCAAACTCGATAGCCGCCATCTACAGCTTCATCTCCTACCTCAGGTCGGAAAGAGTCCGCTTCTCCATGAGGCTCTTCAGAGAATGCTTTTCGGTGCGGTCTATCCCGGACTCCGGGACAAAGATCTTCCGGGGGCACCTCTACTTCGGCTGCAGAGGGCTGAAGATAGTGAACCTGGCGAACAAGATCGCGAACTGGCCGGAGCGGTTTCTCATCTTTGAGGGAAACCTGGGGTTGCTGCCAGTCGACCCCCAAATCCGCGAAGAAGCCGCCTTCGGCAGCAGCGGCTTGGACGGCATGGAGAAGGAGATCTACGACTTCTTCAAAGGTGAGCGGCTTGATGTAAACCACTACATCCCGCTATTGCCGTCTCTAGTAGGAGTAGAGGCGGAAGACAGTAAGCTCCAAGCCGGCCGACCTGATATCTTAGCCGCACGGACTGGGAACTAACTTTGCCTTTAACTTTGCAGCTGCTGTGGCGGTCCCGCTGAACAAGCCGCAGACTCCTGGCGGCTTGACCCTCACTCAAAGAGAAAAGAGAGCGAAGCGGGCCAAGCCGGCGCGAGCTGCGGAGGAGGAGGAGTCGGACTCCTCTGGAGAGTTCATTCTGCAAGGAACCGGCAGCAGCTTGAAGGATGTCCACGGCGATCCGGCCTTGAGGTGGAGTCCGGACGGCAAGTCGGTGACGATCTCCACCGCCCTCCCCTACTGGGGAGCAGAAGAAGTAAGCCGCCATGCGAGCGCGGTTGGCGGCGCGCTGTATGGCAAGCGCAACTTGAGGGCTATGCGACGAGTTCCTCCAGACGACCTGCCGCGGCTAGCCGCGCAAGTCGGCGCGAGGAGCTTCGTGGCAAGTCACTTCATGGGCCTTGCCTACAAGCAACTGATGAGGGAGAACAGCGGCCTGAAGACACAGTTAGGCGAACAACAAGAAGAGAACAAGCGGCTTAAGGAAAAGGAGGCGGTAAGTCATTACCAATACTCGTGCGGTTAGCATTATGTAACCGCGCGACCTTACCTTTACTTTTGCTTTGCAGGAAATGTATAACCCGGCCAATCCCATCTTCCAAGACCAAGTCTTCCCCCAACTCGTCCAAGGGATTGATGGAGCGCTTAACCGCCTCCGCGACCTTGGCGGCTTGGCCACCGGCTTCACCGACTTTACATGTGCCGACATCTACCCCTCCCTGAAAGAGCAGGTGGCCGACGTCTATAGGTCGATCAAGGGCAAGGCCAAGGTCGGGGAAGAAGTCGGCGAGGTGGTCGGAGACGCGGTGGAAGAGGTCGGCCAGGGAAGCCGGAGTCCACGCACATCGCCTGAGTCCGGTGGCCAAGAATCGGAGACCGCGCGGCCAGACTCGACAACTTCTGGCGGTTCAGCGAGCTCCGCAACTAGCAGCGGATACTCTCTATCATCCGTCGACATTGGCGATGGCAGTGATTTGGATTCTCCTGCGACTAAGAAGCTCAAATCGGGCGATTAGAAAATCTATAACTTGTTTTTGTATTTTAAACTTTTTTGAAATCGGCGGTATTGTTTTTGTAACCGCGCGATTAAGACTTTGTAATACTTAATGAAATGGAAATGAAGGCATTTTTACCTTTCTCTTTGTTATATTTCACTTTTCTTACTTGACTAAGTCCGCGCGGTCTCAGATTAGCTTCCGATTTAAAATATAAGTATGTAAACCGGCTGAGTTTGAGCTGCGACTTCAACAAAGCTATCCGCAAGAGAGAGATATTTTCCTGCGGTTTATACTGGAGTGCACGTCGACGATAAGCCGAGCGGCTAATAACTTAAACCGCAATTTTCCTTAATGAATTATTCAACGTTGTCTGCTGGAAGGGCTGAATTGCCGCGGCTTGCTCATACATAAACCGTGACCGCTAAGCTGCGCGGCCACCTGTCGCAGTCGGCAGACATCCATAACATTGAAATATTAGATTGCGGCTAGGGCAAATTCTGAAACGAATTGCCAATTTGATTAAAGGAACAAGAATAGAGAAACAAGCTTCGGCTTCCGATAAAACAGGCCGATATAGGCATATGGAAGCCGGGAATTTTTGTGACGACAGTTCACTGATTAGCTAACATAATTAATACCATAAGTCGGCAGATCAAAGCCAGGAATTAAGTGCCAGACGCAGGTCGGGCGACTTCCTTTCCATATGAATAACAAACCGGCAATTGATATATTTGAGCCAAATAAGATACTGAATAGCGGATAGGCGGACGTAAGTCGGCCGAGTTCCCAAATATATTAATGATAATCCGGCAGGTAGGAACAGGAAAGTTAAAAAACTTAAGCCGGAATATGAAACCGGGCGGCTTGTGTAATTAATTATACAACCTGCACAGGACGCTTAATAAAGCCGCGAGATAGCGGATAGGCGCGTGTTGTCCTGCAAAAATAGGTGAAGACATGCACTTATGTGTCAATGTGGGCAGGTGCGTGTGGCATTGCTTTCCACACAAAGAACACATAAGCGGGATCGAAATTCTTAAAATCAATGACCGATGTCAAGCGGGACAAGTACGCAACGTCTGCGACTGAAGTCAAGCAGGACAAGTACGCAATGTCTGCGACGAAGGTCAAGCGGGACAAGTACGTAATGTCTGTCTGTGACTGAAGTCATGCGTGACGGGTACGCAATGTCTGCGACTGAAGGCCAAGCGGAAAACCCACTACACATCTACGACTGAAGTCAAGCGGGATGTGGAGGGCTTAAGAATTCGAAAGGGGCTCTTGCCCCTACATGCATGCATATTGGCATAAAGAGTAAAGCTAAAAATAAGCTTCAAATGAAAAGGTAACATTTGCATGATGTTAAGAAAGTGACAAAGGATATATATCTATAGTTTTATCATGCCTCATTAATACCGATTGTGAAGGAGATGTTATGTACTATTCTGAACATAAGCACTTTTCTTTATAGAAAGAAAGAGGAATCACTGCTTGAATTATTGAGCAAGAAATGAAAGATTGCCTTGGAGAGTTACTAAATAACATATTCTTGCAGCTTTCCAGCTCTTACAAGTTGATTAGCCAATTCCCTGAGAGCTATGCAATCTTCTGCTAGATGACCAATATCTTTATGATACTTGCAAAAAAGTTGCTCGTGCCGATACTTGATTTTGGATTTCATACGCCGAGGTTTCTTGAACTCAGACATTCCCTGAATGATTATCAAAAGATCTTCCATAGGAATTTTGAACTTAACATACTTACCTGAACCTTTTCCATACTTTGGAATTTTATCCTGGAGAATATAAGGAGACTTGCAATATTCGACTTGCAAAACATCTTGGGAGGAAATAGATTGCTGTTGACCAGAAGTCCCTTGAGATTGTTTAGCCATTTGATTCAGAAATGAAACATAACCTTTATTTGCCTCTTCGCCCATTATGAATGTATTAACTATATCAATAAGATCTCCGTAGCTTTGGGGATATTTTGTGGTGAGCTTGAATTTCAATGGGCCTTCTTGAAGTGCATTTATGAAAGCATACAGTTAATAGTCTTGATGGACGCTACAAATATCTAAAACCTCCTTTTGAAACCGATCAACAAAATCTGGATTAGACTCGTCAATTCCTTGCTTGATTCGGAAGAGAGCTCCAACGTCTCTTTTCCGCTTCCTGTAAATAGCGAATCTAGAAATAAATTGACTTCGAAGATCCTTAAAGCTGGTTACTGATCGAGGTGGGAGGCTATAAAACCATTCTCTTGCAACATTGCCAAAAGATATAACGAAGAGTTTGCATTTTACTCCATTTGACACTTTTCTCAGTGAAATAGCTGATTCAAAAGCTTGCAAATGAGAAAACGGATCATCACATCCAGAATACTCCGGGAGACGCGGTACTCTGAAGTCATCGGAGACAGTATCCCACTGAATTCGATTAATGAATGGAGAAGGGGCCTCTTCTTCGTCCTCACAAAGAGGTTCATTTGCAACAGATTCTAGTCCACGCTCAACAATGTTTGCAAAAATTTCTCTATGAGGGTCAACAACCTCACTATTAAAATACGAGCAATCCTGCATTTCTGAGAGATCTGTAGTAACCAAGATGCGGCTTGATTTATCATGACCCTTTGCAGGATTCATCCTGAAAAGAAAGAATAGCCGAACTTTTTCAAGAGACCGCAGAACAGCGGAGGCTTAACGTGGCGGCTAGACGATACTGCAAACCGATAAGAAGACCGGCTGAAAAGAGAGCGGATAGAATGCCAGGTTCTACAGCACTGGAGGCGGGCTGAAAACCTTAGCCGGCGAAGTCGCGGCTTGCTCGACAGGCCGCCGAACTCTAGAGGATAGAGCGGTCTAATTAGCTAGACCGCTGATTTCATCGATTAGTCGAGATCTGAAGGCCGCGTGTTAAATGTTGACGCACGAAAACGGACAGGGAGTCGGGCACCACCATCTAACGGTTCGAACACAGGGGAATAGGGGAGGAAAGGAGAAGACTATCGACCAATCGCTTACTAGCGGTCGCGGCTAAAGGACAGGAGAAGGGGGCCGCTGGCAGCGGCAACAGCAGAGTTCGCCCGCCGCGGCTTAAATGCCACTCTTGCGGCGGGCTTTCCTTTACTTAAAAATGAGAAACAGTTACAACGAGTAAAAGAGGAAGCCGGCCGGACTACAAGCCGCAATACACTAGACTTGAGACCGCAGCTCTTAACAGGCGAGCTCCTGGATCCCAGTCAGCGTGTCTTGGGGAGTGCACCCTCCCCCTATTTATAGGCTCGGGGGCCTGCCCAAACGGGCAGGGCTAAAATTACCGGCTGCCCGGGGTACAGGAGAACCGGGCAGAGGTGAGGGGAAGCAAAAGAGAGAGAAACAAGAAAGGAGGGAAGCCGCGCGGCCTGGCGGATTCCTCCTGGCGAGCTGACGGATGAGTCCTTGGGCCTTGTCGCTGAGCAGGGTCGGCGTTGGCAGCGGCCTGACATGGAGACCGCCCGGCTTGGGAGGCTTGGCGGCTTGAGTAGGCAGGCCGCCCGGTCTGGAAAGCTGCGCGGGCAGGTCGCGGATTCCGGGCTTATCAGTTTTGATGTTCAACCACCGAGTTTCCCTATGGTTTTAGACTTGTTCTTGTTAAGAATGGCATGGGCATGTGATGTTTCCAGAAAATGTTTACTTGAGGAGTGCGGCTCTAGGTGATAGTGTAAAGTGCATTTTTTTCCCGTTGCGGTTCAAGCACTGAGTGCTCCATGTTTTAGCCTTGTTCATTTCAAGATTTATGTTTTAGCCTGCTGTTTTCCTTGAGTGTAAATCGTGACCAGCTCGTTTTAGTATCAAATTCCATGCACATGTTTGGTATCAAACTAATTGGTTATATTTGGTATCAAACTGATTTTGTAACATTTTTAGTATTTGAGTTTCAGCGTATTTTCACATTTTAAATGTGTGTTTAGTTAACCAGCGTCGTCAATTGTTAGGTAGCTAAGCCTCTTAGGTCGGTTGCTCTAGAGTGTTTAGGGTTCAGTGTGACTTCTTGGTGGCTCATGGAACCACTAGTAAGGGTTTTTCCGAGTCACTTGGTGTTGGAGTAGGATGTGAATTTGAGGTGGGTCGGACCGATGTCGCCACCCTTGTTTTACTTCTTGTCTTATTAAGACAATATGGGTTGTTTGGTTGAGTTAGACTGATGCCACCACCACAACACCTTGAGATATTTAGGCCTGTTAGACTTGGTTGGACCGTTGCCACCAGCCTAGGCCCTTGTTACTGATTTTGTCCATCTCTAGTATTAGGTGACTCTTTCTGCTCTAGCTTTATGCTAGGTTTTATTTATTTTTGCTAATACTTTTTGCAGAGATAGTAGAAGTTCGGCTTCATTCGTGCTCTTGATGTACTCCCTTTCCACTTACCTTTGTGGGAATCAGTTTTACCTGCTTTACTTACCTTCTTTTATCTGTACATGTTTTACTTCACCTTCACTTACTTCTGACCTGATTTTAAATCCTGTATAAATCTATTGTACCTTTGTTTCCCTTTTGATAGTTGCTTTACTGAGGTGTTCGTTTTTTTTTAATACCTCAGGTACAGGTATTTAGCCGACTGTGCGGCTAGGTTGCTCCTGGAGATTTTCTAGCATTTCAGTTGCTACTGTGGTTCTCAGTTCCTCTTCTTTGGGAGGTTGCTTTTCTTTAGACTTGTAGTATAGACATACCTACTCACCAGTGGGTTCGTGTCAGTTGGTGACGCCCACTGGTGGTTTCTCTTTTAGATACTTTGCGCTTGCTTACACTGTTAGTTCTTCTGTTTTTGAGATTTATTAAACTTGCTCCTGGGATGATTTATGTTAGGTTGCTAGTTACTTTAAAACCTATAAAAAAAACAATTATTATATCTAAAACACAGACATCATGTTTTCTTTTCTAAAAAGATTAATCACTACTTTCAAAACCACGTAAAAGGTCATTTTCCTTATATATCATATAAGTTAAATCTAGGGTCTTGCATAGTCTTAGGTGTCCCCTGGGGACGCTTATGCATTCTCTTAGGATGTTAAAAAGTGAATAAAGTATTTTCCGCTACGTATAAGTATAATTTTGAAGGGTGGACTAGTTGATCCACGAAGCCGAGGGACATGGCCTCTAAAATATATAATTGATTTTCAATCATTAAAGCTTTTGATTTTTCATAGTCTTAGTAGTTGGTGGTTGCCTGAGCATCGGCAGTTATCCCCTGCCCGACGTGGCATCACAACGCGCGTTTTCTTCTACTCTGATACTTCTAAAATTTTGGAGGAAATACGGGTTGTGACAATTTATCCTACTACTCCCAACACAACAAAAAACAGAAAAACTAATAGTAATACACAAAAAGAGAACAGTCACAGTTTGACACTCAGACAGAATTCTTTCAGAACACTCACCACTGAAGGAGATCAACATACAGAAAAGAAGATTTTCTAGATCTCTTTTAACTCAAGTGTTCAAAGGCTTCATCCATCAAGAATCCAGACAAAACACATTTCAGCAACTGCTGGAATCATCCTTTGCTGGAGATCTCATCTACTGAAGGCCTATCACCCTAGTGCAATACCTATTTCCTGAACAACTTCCAGATCTCAGGGGGAGCTTTGACAACATCATCCACTAGTCTTCTCTCTGATTGTTGACAGAGAAGAACATCTCACCTCTCTCTTTTTCTGCTGTAAAAGGGTTTCTCAAAACTCCCTTCAAAAGTTTTGTGCTGTTTTCTGAGAACTTGTCAAAACTCAGTGGTGGCAAGACACCTGATCAAAAAATCTGGTTTACTTTTTGAGGACCTTATCAAAAGCTCATTAGTGCCCAGGACACCGGATCAACTCATCCTGCAGTGGATTCCTACCTAGGGTGGTAGAAGAGTGGATGTACTCAGATTGATTGGGGAACCACTATAGCTCCTTGTGTCTTCTGGTTGCTATATTTTGTTTGCTGTGTGCTGTGTTTTTATTTCTTGCTTTCATAATTTTTATTTACTGCAAGCACCTTACACATATATTTAAATTATGTCTTCCACTGCAAAATAATTTGTTAACTTGAAAATTATTTTAATATACTCTATTCACCCCCCCCCCCTCTATAGTTAAGGTAGATCTTACCCTCACTTTCATCGCCTATCTTGATCCAGATCGATGATGGGCTTCTGGGCATCCAATGAAGAAACTTCATTTTCCGTGTTTATATGAAACATGAATGTACCCGATTCAGACAGGTACACGTCCATATCCGCAGAGTTCATGTGGTTCTGATCTGTAGACTCTGGCGGATTCAGTGATTTGCCCGTGCTGTGTGGTGGATTTTCAGAAATAGTAGTGGAATCCGCAGACTGCTTTTATTGACGGTTTATCCCTGTGGGAGGTTTCTCCTGCAGAATGGATCACTGCCCCAGTTCTCTTCAACACCTTCTTGGTTTTCATTTGCGGCCTGGGCTTCTCCACCTGGGAAGTGAGGCTGCCGAAGAATGGACCCAGTCCAATCATGGCGGACTACAGAGCGTAGACCGCAAGTGGTGAGAAGCGCCCCGTGACGATGAACACCTTTTGACAAATGCAGAACTTCCAACAATCTTTTTAGCTCTGACAGCATCAATATGGCTTGCGGACTCGGCGGTTAAGCTAACATTTTCGAAGTCTCCAGAAACTTAAAAATATGCAGGGATTATGTTAACCCCAAAGTCTGCAACATGTTCAACAAGGTTCCAAGGAGACATGCTGCTTAAGCGGTGCACTCACTTCTGTAGTCCGCCCAAATCATCAAGCCTCGACTTGTTTCAGAAAGATCGAGCTCTGCTGGCAGACTCAGTTCCCAGTCCGCCCAGGTCATCCTGTCTCAAGAGATCAACCCCCAGGATTGCACTGCTACCTCTTCAGGAAGACTCAGTCCTCAGTCCTCACAGGTTGCGACACTCTAGCTGGGATCATGCCTTGCAGCAACAGATGGAAGCACTAGCCCGCAAGCCCACTCCGTCCCTCTTGTGTAGATTGGCGTGTCTTTTCTTTTTTGCTTCCTGTCACCGCTTGTTAGGTCACATGTACCTCGGGCAGCCGGTTATTTTAGACCTACCATTTGGGCAGGCCCCCGAACCTATATATAGGGGGGATTGGTTCACCTAAAGCACATTAACTCAAGCCTTGGACCCTACCTGGTAAAGGCTGCAGACTCGAATCTCAGGCTTTGCAATCTCCAGCATGCTCTGCTCCCACACTTTTTTTCCTCTTTGTAATCAAATCATTTGCAATCAAAGGAAAGCCTATCACAAGAGAGGCATTTATGCCTCGATGGGCGAAGTCTGGTGTTGCCGTGGTTTACGGCTCTGCTTTCTATCTCATCTGCTTAGTAGATAGCTGCTTGCAATCGCCTCTTATCCCTCACATTCCCCCGTGTTCGAACAGTTAGCTAGTGGTGCCCGTCTCTCTCTCCATTTGTGCACCAACATAATACGCCACTAGACTTACATGTCGTAATCGTCTATCTGCACATACAGATAGGACTACTCTCACCCCGCGGGCTCATGACAGTCCTAGCTGTCACTTGTACAGAACTTGGGATAAGGAACCTCACCTTTTCCTTTCCGCCATAGGTGGGTTCAGGTATGCTATGGGTAGCTCTACCAACCTGGGCAAAGGGTCTATCCTGAGGTAATATGTCACTCCTATCGTCAGATACGGGTCTAGTGCCCTCGCATAATATAGCCACTTCATCGAACATCGACACAGGAGCGTACTGATCGGTGAGGAGGCTCTTCATGGTTGACCAACATATAGGGGACCCAAAACGTCTTTCCTCGTTGAGACAGAAGGTCTGGGCTCAACCCACTAATTGCTTGCTCGTCACTGGGACCTTGTGGAGGTCCCACAGACATAGACACTCGAAATAACTTTCTATCCCAACAACCCAATTAAGGAAGATCTGAGGACCTCCCAACACATCGTAGTTGGGAGCAACGCTCCTAGACGATCTAGATACGTCAACCTCTCGCTCAGGGCAACAGTCCTGATGATGGTGGGGTTGCCTGGGGGATGGTGGTGTCACTTGGTTAGTCATTATTTGCATAAACAAGTCCATAATCTCATCAATTATAGGTGAATGAACTGGTTTCCTAACATTCGACATGGATCCTGAAGATTTTAATCGGGAAACTTCGACGTCATAGGCCATACTCGGTTGGTACGGAACAGAAAATTCTACTCGAACCTGGTGCACATGCAATGATATAAAGACTGATCCTATAAAATTGTAACAGATGGAATTGTTCCCGCAAAACAACTAAGGGAATAAATTTTTTTTTTTGTATTTTAATGATGAAAATCAATAGGAGATTATTAAAAAAATTGATTTTTTGTAGGAAAATAAAGTTTTAGGCCGCTATTTATAGACCAAAAATAAAAATTTATTTTTATTGTATAGGCAAAGAATCGTGCAAGTGCTTGTCAGTGTACTAAAAAAAAGGAGAAGGTGATAATTACGAAATTGACGTAAACCTCCCACTGATACCAAATTGATGTAGGCCAATGGTTCTGACGGATTAAACTACACACTATTAGGTTCGAGAATTAAAATAGATTAATATGATGTGGGATCTCTCTAAAATTCCATCGATAATTTCAATCAATTTAACAACACACAAATCAAAGGGACGCTACCCCTTTTAGAGATTGAAGAAGGGAAATATGCCAATGTTTGCTCGATCGAATAGGACCTACCTGATCCAGACAATTAGCAAGTCAAATTAAATTTATCCGCAGACATTCACAAACCCAACACGAGAGTATCCAGACTAATATAGTGATTTAAAAGAAGTCCAAATCGATCCCAAATTAATTTTAAACGAGGTAGACCAAATCACTTGATCTCTAGGGGAAATCAAGGATAATGAATCTGATTTCTACTAGCATTCACAAGATCCACTCGATCCAATTTATACGAAAATAATGGGAAGAAACTCGCTTAAAAATCAGATTGAATTAAGCACTAATTTTAATATAAATCAGGAGAAATTACTAGACTTCTATTCCACCAAATTCTCATAATATTAAAGAAAGAAACACATAAGAGATGATCTAGAAATCGTTACCCAAATCTAAAGAAAATCCGTCCACAAGATGAGTGGAGGAAACACACATAGTGGGGTTGAATCTATATCCACGCAAAATCCTCGGATCCGCACTGAACAATGAAGTCGCAAGCCATTCTTCCTTTACAAAACCCTTGGAGAGGGGAAATCTTGATGGCCAAATATATGGAAATCGGAGAGAGAAAAGGTGGTGGCCAAAATATTCCAAGATGGAAAGTGGGTGGTCAGGTTTGGTGATGAAAGGGAGGAGAGGGCTGAGGTTGGTGGTGGAGGTGGGTGGCCTGCATGAGGGTGGTTCGTTTTGGGTGTTGGAAGGGAGGAGAGACCTCGGATTGTAGGTGGAGGTGGGTGGCTGAGTGATTGATAAGGGGGGGGGGGGAAGGGATGGCCGGTTTTGCTTAAAAGGGAAATGAGGGGGGTCGGGTTTCCTTAGGGATGAAAAGGAGAGGGAAATCTTGAGGAGGGAGAGAAGGAGGAGAGGATGCCAAGAATAGAGAGGGAGAGAAGCGGTGGCTAGCGATCAAGAGGAAGAGAGGGAGGAGGCCGAACTTGGCAAGGAGAAAGAGGGGGAAAATACACTCTTTGAATTCTAGGTTTTCTTTTCATTCATCAATACAAAATCCTTCATAACATGTGCTTATATAGCCTACACCACTCCATCTCCTGCATTCAAAATTTAAATGACATATGATGGTTATAAGCACCCATCAACACGAAATAAAAAAAACAAAATAATTTAATGCATGAAATAAAACACGCTTGATGATTATAGACACCCATCTTACATGAATTAAAAATATAATAAAGACATGCCTGAAAATAAATATGCCTAAATTTAAAATTGCTAAAATATAATTATAAAATAAATATTTATAATTATATATTTTTATTTGATGTTGACGGTGGAGTCGAGCAAAACATGTAGCGGCGACAGTAGTGGCGAAGAACGTCGTGGTAGAATCCCGTCCTCGAGTTTCCGGCAATGTTCATCCCAATCAACGAACTCTCTATGTCGGGGACAACAGCCGCATCAGCAATGTCGCCATCAATTCTTCTTACTGAAGCTTGGCTTTGACTATCCATACCTGACTCAGCGCTTTAGCTCATCTAGTGTTGAGTGAGCTATCCTCACTCAAATCTTCTGGACAACCAAAATCCTGCCTATTGTCAGCATTCTCCTTGACTTCTGGCGTTGAGTGAGTTAGCTTTACTCAATGCCCGTGGACTTAGGCAATTTTCTGCCTTTCCAGCATCCTTCTTTGTGTCCACTTGTCTAATCAATATGACAAGTACTATCCTGTATTCGTGAACTTAAACACACATCAAATACAACTATGTGTACGTCATCTACAAATCTAGGACATTGAGATTAATGGACCCAACAAGAACTAAACACAAGTACTGGGCGTTCTCCTCAGAACTCTGGGAAAACACAAGAATGTCATCAATGAACACGACTATGAAATGATCTAAGAAATCAATAAATACTCTATTCATCATGTACATGAAAGTAGAGGGTGCATTTGTCAATGCAAAGGACATCACCAAGAACGCAATTTGTCCATGTTGAGAACGAAAAGCAGTCCACAGAACATACGACTCACGGATTCTCAGCAGATGGTATCCTGAACGAAGATAAAACTTTGAGAACACCTCATTACCAAGCAACTGATCGTAAAAATCATCTATCTGCGGCAATGGATACCTATTCTTGATGGTACCCTTATTCAACTCCCTATAATCAATGCATAACCTCATGGAATCATCCTTCTTTTTCACAAACAAGATGGGAGCACCACAAGGCGAAGAACATGGCCTAATAAATCCCTACTGCAGCAGTTCATCTAGCTGGGTACGCAACTCTTCCAGCTCACGCGGGGCCATACTGTATGGTGCCTTTGCAATAGGGTGAGTCCCTGGCTTAAGAAATATATCAAATTCCACATCTCTCTCGGGCGGAGGAGTAGGAAGACTAACTGGGAAAACATCGGTGAACTCTCGCACCACAGAGATATCCTTAATGTGCGGAAAATGATTGACTGTTTCCTATATAGAAACTCGGTAAGCAAAATAACCAGAATCTAAGAGTTTTCGAGCACATACCGCGGAAATAATTGGGGAATCATGGCGTAGAAAACCAAACACACTTAAGTGGTGGATGTTGTTTGTCTTGAAGTACAATTGCTTTATCTCGTATTGGATAGAACATCATATCTGGAGAACCAGTTCATGCCTAAAATCACATCGAAGAATTCTAGGTCTAGCACTTTCTGATCGGCAAAAGCTAGGAAGTCATCTAAAAGAAAACGACAACTCTAGATTCCCTGGTCTGACACCACCAACTCATCAGAGGGAAACTTAACATAAAATGGATCACCAACTTGATCGAGCATCAGATGATGATGCACCAAAATAAAAGAGAACGTGCTCATAGCAGTTCTTTACATTAAACTCCCCTATAAAATCATATACATAACTAGCTAAATCAATATCAAAGCTAAAATTGAAGGTTAAGAACTAGTTTATAACATAAACTAAGATCACTTGAGTAGGAGTCTGTGATTCTTCCATGGTCACCACATTCAACTTACCCTTCCCTTTATCGAGATGATGCGGTGGAGACAAGGCTTGAAGTGGAACTGGCTGCAGCGGGGGCTGAGACCGCAGGCGCCTAGACTTCAAATGCCCTTTCTGCCCATATTGGAAGTAGACCTTATCCTTTCACTAGCAATAGGCAATATCATTCCCTTTCTACTTATATGAGGCGCAGACCAGGTCCCCCATGGGTGTGCTATGAATTCCAAGCACTTGCTGCTACTTCTACGCTCCAAACCTCTTGAAACACTTCTCGAAGGGATGGGCAGGCCGGCCACAGAAACTACATGCTTCTTTGCTTCCTTTCTTCGATGTAGGGACAGATGCCCGAGAGCTTCTACTGTCATCAAACTTTCTCTTGTCCTTCCTTTCCTGCAGTCCACAATTCTTTGCATTGTTGATAGCCTCAAATTTCAGAGCAGCTTCTACTCCTTCAGCATAAGCCTCTGATCTGTACGCGCCAGCCATCTGCTGGATGTCGCTATGAAGTCCTCCCACGAATCACTTCACCCTACCTACCTCAAAGGTTATGAAATCTGGAGCAAACCTGCTTATCTTACTGAACTCCACTATTTCTTACTAAATGTGAGGTCTTTGATTGAGGTGTAAAACGTTGTTCATCAAATGGTCTTACTCGACCGATGACTGAAACTCCTCGATCAACATCTTTTTGAATGATTCCCATAACATCCATCAGCGAGGCTCTCTTTCTCTCGGATCCACCAGGTCTTAGCAAGGCCCATTAGCAGGTAAGCGACGAACATTACCTTCTGGTTTACTGAGATCCTCGAATATGAGAACATTTCCTCAATGGCAATGATCCAAACATTAAGAGCTATAAAATCGGCTCTCTTGTCATATGTACGAGGTCCTAATCGATGGAAGTGTGAAATGAAATTCATCTCCAGTGGAAATAGAACCAGAGGCACCAGAGGAGCAGGAGGAACAATTATAGTCTGTCCCACTGTAGGGTTCTACACCATTGGCGTAACATCCGAAAAACTATAAAATAGAACGTAAAGGTGGCTATTGTCGAGCGACAGTGGGTATCGCTAGCGATAACACTCGACATACACAGCGTACTCGATGCACTCAACACACTAAATGCACTCGACGCACAAAACACTTTCAACGAATCGTCAATGTTGGAACACCCTATTACTGATTTGGGCAAGGATCACTATGTCCTTAAAAAATTTGTTTTGACCTCCTTGTATAGATCTAAAGGTCAATTAGAATTGAGTATAAGGGTTAGTATTTAGGTTTGAAAGCGGCCCTAAAGAACCTCAAGATCAGATATTTCAGTTCATGAGACTAAGTCATTTCGTCGAGCTCTGTACGACTAATCGTCGAACTCCATTCGACGATCTCTGAACTCACTTTGACGAATCGTCGAACTCCATTCGACAATCTCTGAGCTCACTTCGACGAGTCGTCGAACTCCATTCGACGATCTTCGAGCTCAGATCGAAATTCCTGTCTCCAGTTTGTTTCTTTATCTCTGAGCTCAGTTCGACGATAATTGAGCTCAGATCGACGTTTTCTGCTTCAGTCTAAGTCCAGTCGCTGAGCTCAGTTCAACGATAGTGGAGCTCAGGTCAATGTTTTTCTGGAGAGATCGACGTTTTTCGAGATTCAAATTCAGACAGTTATGGAATTATTCCCAGCATTTATTTCAAGGATCTTGTAGCCGTTTCAATTAATCTGGAGCAAGTTTCAAGGGAATTTTAAAGGAATGTTTTATTGGACTTTCCTCCAGAAGACAAAATGCAGTTAAGGAAGTCATTTATAACAGACTAACGACCATCTTGGATAGAGAATCATTCTATTCAAATCTATGCAATAAAAGATTTATTATTCATTTCTGCTTAAGAATAACAATAACAATACCAACAACAACAATAGAAAGAGTGAGAGTTGCCGATATTCACAGTCTTAGAATTCTTACACGAACACACATCACTGAAGGAGATCAACATTCTGAAATTTCTAGATCCCTCTTGATTCCAGTGTTCAAAGGCCATTATCATTCAAGACTCCAGACACCACACATTTCAGCTGCTGCTGGAATCATCTTTTGCTGGAGATCAAATCTTCTAAAAGCCTATCACCCTACTGCAAAGCTTCACTTCCTGAATAACTAAAGATCTCAGGGGGAGATTTGACAACATCCACTATCTTCTCTCTGATTGTTGACAGAGATGATCATCTCACCTCTCTCTCTCCCTCTCTACTGTAAAGGGTTTATCAAACTCCCTTCAAAAGTTTGTGTTGGTTTCTGAGACCTTGTCAAAACTCAGTGGTGGCAAGACACCTGATCAAAAAATCTGGTTTGGTTTTTGAGTACCTTATCAAAAGCTCATTGGTGCCCAGGACACCTGATCAACTCATCCTGCAGTGGATTCCTACCTAGGGTGGTAGAAGAGTGAATGTACCCAGATTGATTGGGGAACCACTATAGCTCCTTGTGTCATCTGGTTGCTTATGTTCTTTTGTTTTCTGGCTATGGTTTGTGATTGTTCTGTGATTACTTTGTGATTAGATAGTTGTTGTGCTTGCTTTATTTTATTTGCTTCCCTGTTCACTTAGGTATAAAACAATAGTTGTAAAAAGTTTTAAGTGAGCACCATACGCTATTCACCCACACTCTAAAGTATATCAGATCTAACTTGCACTTTCAATTGGTATCAGAGGCAGGTTGGTTAAAATACCACACCTTAGTGGTTGCACAGGCTAACACCTGAACCCAAAGATCCCTCTAGTTAGATCTGCTTGTTTTAAGCTTGTTACTAGATTTATTTCCTCACAGAACATGGCCCAAATCAAAGATTATGCTAGCACCATACCTCCAGTGTGCAATCTATCTAAGTTTGCACTTTGGAAGGTAAGGATTAGATTGTACATGAACTCTATTGATGAAGACATTTTTAATTCTGTTTTAACAGTGTGTCCAAGACCTCCAGAAAATACTAGTACAAGTGTTGTTTCACCTCCATCAGGAACAGATGCAGAAATCAAGAAATGGAAAGTGCCAGATGCTAAGACAATGAATATTTTAGCCCAGACTATGTCTGATGAAATATTCAAAAAAGTAGCTGACTGCAACTCAACAAAGGACATCTAGGACAAGTTATCTGAGATAGTCTCAGGATCTGCTGATGAGAGAAAAGATAGAAGATCTCATCTCATAACCCAATATGAGAACTTCAAGAATGGAGAAGCTGAGTCAGTAGCAGACATGTATAATAGACTCAGTCTCATGGTCAATGAGCTGAAAACTTTGGGCAAAGAGATCTCATTGACTGAGCTCAATGATAAAATCCTAATGTGCTTCCCAAGCACTTGGGACTCAAGGATCTGGCCAATCAAGGATGCCAGAAGCCTAAATGAGATCACAACTGAAGCTCTCTTGGGCAATCTCAAGTCTTATGAGCTGCTCATCAAGAATAGAGAAGAAGAGCAGAAGCCTTCCTCACTAGCTATAAGAAAGGAAAAATCAATAGCTTTCAAAGCCATTGAAGATCAGCCTGAAGACAAGGTCACAGGCAATGAAGAGCTGCTAAGCCTACTGGCCAAAAGGTTTTACAAAATGGCCAGGAAGGATTTCAGGAAAAGATCATACAGAGAGCATGACAAGCCAAGGTATGACAAATCAAATAACAAAGAGATTATTTATTTTGGATGCAGGAAAACAGGCCACATTGTGTCTGACTGTCCAGAAATTAAAAACAAGGACAAGA
Organism: Platanthera guangdongensis; assembly: GCA_039583875.1. NCBI lineage: Eukaryota > Viridiplantae > Streptophyta > Magnoliopsida > Asparagales > Orchidaceae > Platanthera > Platanthera guangdongensis. The sequence goes on along the minus strand of CM077155.1, from coordinate 70,825,497 downwards.
AGGACAAGAAAGAAAGGAGAAAAGACAAGGACTTCAAGAAGAACAGTAATGACAAACCCTCCTCCAACAAGAACAAAAATACAAGGAAAGGATTTGTTCCTGAAACTTGGAGTGAGACAGAAGAAGAATCTGAAGCTTCATCCAGCTCAAGTGATGATGAAGATGATGCTGATGAAAAGGAATTCTGCATGATGGCTATCAATGCCTCACAACAAAATTCTAATGCAGAAGAATCTGAGTCAGAATCAGAGACTCAATCTGACGAGGATCAGGTAATAAGTTCTTTTGATTTTAGTTCTGAGAACTTCAAGTATGAGTTTAAAGCACTGTGTTTAGATTTATTAAAATCTGAGAAGGAAATCATTTCTCTCAGAAATCAGCTATCTGAACACAGCACTTTAAAATCAGAAAACCTCAAACTCTCTGAGGAGTTGGAATGCTGTAGGGAGCAGGTAGCCTCACTGAAAAGTGAACTATCAGAGGCAAAAAAGTTTAAAGAATCCCTCAATGGGAGAAGTATCAAGCTAATGGACATCACAAGCACAGTGAACTCAAGATTCAATAGTACACTAGGCTTGGGTGCCTCATCTAGCCAACCTGTAGTATTAATAACCCCAATCAAATTTATCTCTGATAAAGGTAAGGGAGTTGTAGAGGTAGCTAGGAAGAATTCTGATTTACCTAAGAAAACCATAGTTCAACAGAAATTGTCGAACAGAGCTCGACGATCGCCGAATGGAGCTCAACGATCTCAGGCTAAATCGTCGAACTCAGGTCGACAATCTCTGAACTCTGAACTCTGGTACAGTCGATCTTTGAACGGAGCTCGACGATATGACCCAAGATCGTCGAACTCAGCTCAGAGATCGTCGAACAGAGATCAGAGTTTTGAAAACTCTTTCAAAGACAAATTAAAGTTCAGTCCTAGAGGTTCTACATCTCAATGGTCTAACCCTTATACTGAATGGATAATACCTCCTAGGAGATATCATCCTGAAGGCTATAAGAGTCAACCAAAGATGTCTTTTATTTCTGAATTCAAAGGTTATCAACCTAGGCCCAAGTTAAATTGGGTCAAAAACAAATAAATTATTTTATGTGCAGGAGAAGACCTATCCAACATCAAACCAGCAATGGTATCTGGATAGTGGGTGCTCAAAGCACATGACAGGAAACAAGGACAATTTCACATCCTTCAAAGCCAAGCTTAGACCCAAAGTAATATTTGGTGATTCAAACTTTGTACTAACAAAAGGATATGGTGCAGTCCAGATTGGCTCAGTCACTTTCAAGAAAGTAGCATATGTGGAAGGACTGAAGCACAACTTAATCAGTATCAGTCAATTGTGTGATGAAGGCTATCAAGTGACTTTCAACAAATACTCATGCAAGATCAAATCAGAGGACAACACAACTGTGTTGATAGGTAAAAGGAAAGGTAACATCTATCTTGTAGATTTTCTTTCAACCAGGGTAGATATATGTTTGTTCAATTCTATTTGTAGACCTAATGAATTATGACATAAGAGACTAGGGCATATAAACCTTAGAACCATTGCTAGGCTATCCAAGGACAACCTTGTTAGAGAACTACCTTCTGGCCCTTACAAGAAGGAAGGACTTTGCAGGGCTTGTCAATTAGTCAAGCAAACCAAAAATTGTTTCAAGTCACTTAATAAGAGTGATTAACCTCGGATTTTGTATCTGTTACACATGGATCTCTTTGGACCCATTACAGTACAAAGCTTAAGATGGAAATCTTATACCTTAGTGGTTATAGATGACTTCTTTAGATTCACATGGGTGTTCTTTCTGAGCAAGAAGTCTGATAACTTTAAGTGTTTGACAGAGTTTCTCAAATGCATACAGATTGAGTTCAATACTCACATTGCCCTGATCAGAAGTGATCATGGGACAGAGTTTGATTCTCTTCTTATGCAAGAGTTCTGTTAGAGTGAAGGGATCAGGCACACTTTCTCAGCTCCTAGAAGTCCTCAACAAAATGGGGTAGCTGAAAGGAAAAATAGAACCCTTATTGAATCTGCTACTACATTGTTGTCAGATGCTCATCTTCCTCTATCATTTTGGGCAGAGGCAGTGAACACCTCCAACTATATGTTGAATAGAAGTTTAATACATAAACTGAAGGGTAAGACTCACTATGAATTACTCAAAGTGAAGAAACATAAAGTAGATTATCTCAAAATCTTTGGTTGTATTTGCTACATTCATAATAATGACAAGAAATACTTAGCAAAATTTCAAGCTAAAGCTGATGAAGGAGTGTTTCTGGGATACTGCATGATCAGTAAAGCTTATAGGGTATATAATAAATCTACTCTCAAAATTAAAGAATCTGTTCATATATCTTTTGATGAATCTAACATGTCTTTCAAGGAGAAGAATACTTCTACAATAGAACCTTTGCAGCTACACTCTCTTGCTGAAGACTTGGACAGGTTACATGTTATTCAAAAAAATGAAAGCAGTGAAGATGAAGAAGACATTCAACATCTTGAAGAGAATCTTCTTGAAGAGCCAGTTGTTGTACCACCAGAGGAAACAACAACACAGGTTGGTGAACAATCAACATCTCCTATTGATTTAGTAACATCAAGAGACCATCCAATCTCCCAAGTGATTGGAGACATCTCAGCTAGTGTGCAAACCAGAAATCAGGTCAACCAAAACCTGATGCACACTTGCTTCCTCTTTCAAATTGAACCTCAATCCTTTCAAGATGCAGAGCAAGATCCATACTGGATCATTGCAATGCAAGAGGAGTTGCATCAATTTGAAAGGAACAAAGTTTGGGAACTAGTACCAAGGACAAAGGATCACTCCATTGTTGGAACAAAGTGGGTGTTCAGAAATAAATTGGATGATCAAGGAGTCTGTTGGAACACCCTATTACTAATTTGGGTCAGGATCACTATGTCTCTAGGAACCTTTGCTTGACCTCCTGTATAGCTTAAAAGGTCAATTAGAATTGAGTCTAAGGGTTAGAAGTCTAGGTTTGGAAGCTGCCCTGAAGACCAAGTTCTTCTGTCTGGAGACTAAGTCTGATCGTCGAGCTCAGCACGACGATTCGTCGAACTCCGATCGACGATCGTCTAGCTCAACTTCGACAGATCGTCGAACTCCATTCGACGATCGCTGAGCTCAACTTCATAATATTGTCGAACTCCATTCGACGATCGGTGAGCTCAGGTCGACGATTTTGACTCTGCATTAGATCTTTATCTCTGAGCTTAGTTCGACGATCTTTGAGCTCAGATCGACGATTATCTTGCTGCTGTGTGTTTTCAGATCGCTGAGCTCAGCTCGACGATAGCATAGCTCAGTTCGACGATTTCAGATAACTTCCAGAATTCAAATTCAAATCAGTTAGGAGTTATTCTGCAATTAATTCAGAGATTTGCTAGCCGTTTTCATTCAATTCTGGATCAAGTTTCAAGGGATTTTTAAAGGAATGTCTCTGTGGACTTTCCTCCAGAAGAGATTATGCAATTAAGGATGCAATCAATGCAGACCAACGACTATCCTTGACAGAGAATAATATTCTATTCTGTACCAGAGAATAAATGATAGGATTTTTGAATCTCTCACAACAGAGCACACACAATACAGATTACAGAGACAACCTCAAAAATCTTCTGTCTAAAAGAATTCTGAAGAACACTCATCCAAGGAGATCAAGTTTTCAAATCTTCAGATCTCTTTTAGTTTTCAAAGTGTTCAAGGCCAACATATTCCAGACTCCAGACACTCAACATTTCAGTCCCTTTTGCTAAAATCATCCATTGCTGGAGTTCAATATTTGAAGGCCTATCACCCTCAGCAAAGCTTTTCTTCCTGAAGATTTCAAGGATTCAGGGGGAGCTTTGACATCAATCCACATAGTCTTCTCAGTTGTTTGAGAAAGAGAAGACTGCCATCACTCCCTCACCCCCCTCTAGAGTATATCAGATCTAGTTGCACTTTCAATTGGTATCAAAGCGAGGTTGGTTAAACATACCATATTTGATTGGTTGTACAGGCTAACACCTGAACCCCAAGATCCCAAACTAGATCTGTGTTTCTTTGGTATTTTATTATTAGATTTTGTTTGCACAAATCATGGCCCAAAACAAAGATTATGCAAGCACCAGACCTCCAGTGTGCAATCTGTCAAAGTTTGCACTTTGGAAAGCAAGGATTAGACTTTACATGAATTCTATTGATGAAGATATCTTTAATTCTGTTTTGACAGTGTGTCCAAGACCCCCAGAGAGCACAAGTACAAATGTTGTTCCACCTCCATCAGGAACAGATGCTGATATAAAAAAATGGAAAGTAGTTGATGCCAAGGCTATGAACATCCTAGCCCAGACAATGTCAGATGACATATTTCAAAAGGTAGTTGAATGCAATTCAGCCAAGGAAATTTGGGACAAACTCTCAGAAATAGTCTCAGGCTCAGCTGATGAGAGAAAGGACAGAAGATCCCATCTCATCTCACAATATGAGAACTTCAAGAAGGGAGAGACTGAGTCAGTGGGAGATATGTACAACAGACTAAGTCTAATTGTCAGTGAGCTAAGGACATTGGACAAAGAGATCTCTCTAACTGAACTCAATGACAAGATCCTAATGTGCTTCCCCAGCACTTGGGATTCAAGAATCTGGCCAATTAAGGATGCCAGAAGTCTGAATGAGATCACCACTGAAGCTTTGTTGGGTAAGCTCAAATCTTATGAGCTACTCATCAAGAACAGAGAGGAAGAACAGAAGGCTGCTTCACCAGCCATAAGGAAAGAGAAGACCATAGCATTCAAGGGAATTGAGGATCTGCCTGAAGATAAAGCCACAGGCAATGATGAACTACTCAGCTTGCTGGCCAAAAGATTCTACAAGATGGCCAGAAAGGACTTCAGAAGAAGATCATACAAGGAGCAGGATAAGCCAAGGTATGACAAGTCTATTGGTAATAATAAAGACATCATTTGCTTTGGTTGCAGGAAACAAGGGCACATAGTTCCTGACTTCCCAGAGAACAAGAACAAGGACAGAAGGGACAGGAAAGAAAGAAGGAAGGAGAAAGACTCCAAAAGAAATGGCAATAGCAAACCTTCTTCAAGCAAAAATAAGCATACAAGGAAGGGGTTTGTTGCTGAATCCTGGAGTGAGACAGAAGAGGAGTCAGAAGCCTCTTCCAGCTCCAGTGATGATGAGGATGATGCAGAAGAAAAGGAGTTCTGCATGATGGCAATCAATGCCTCACAGCATAATTCAGAAGAAGAGGAGTCAGAGTCAGACTCAGAGACCCAACCTGAAGAAGATCAGGTAATTAGTTCTTCTGATTTTAGTTCAGAAGATTTTAAATCTGAATTTAAAGCACTGTGTTTAGACCTGCTAAAGTCTGAGAAAGAGATTATCTCTCTCAGAAATCAATTATCTGAACACAATGTTTTAAAGTCAGAAAACCTCAAACTCTCTCAGGAGTTGGAGAGCTATAGGGAACAGATAGCTTCACTGAAAAGTGAGCTCTCTGAGGCCAAGAAGCTTGAAGAATCCCTTAATGGGAGAAGCATCAAGATGATGGACATCACAAGCACAGTGAACTCTAGATTTAATAGTACACTGGGCTTGGGTGCCTCATCCAGCCAACCTATTGTTCTAACAACTCCCATCAAGTTTATTTCTGACAAGGGAAAGGGAGTTGTAGAGGTTGCTAGGAAAAATTCTAATCTGCCTCAGAAAACCAAGTCCCAGCAGAAACCGTCGAACATAGATCGACGATCGCCGAATGAAGATAGACGATCGTCGAACGCAGCTCGACGATCTCCAGAAAAATCATCGAACGCTGATCGACGATCTCAGCCAAAGTCGTCGAACGCAGGATGACGATCTCATATACCTGACCTCAACCATAGTCGACCGTCGAACGGAGCTCGATGATCTGACCCAAGATCGTCGAACGCAGCTCAAAGATCGTCGAACAGAGGTCAGAGCTCTGGAAACGTTTTCAAAGGCAAATCAAAATTGAATCCTAAGGGTCCTTCATCCCAAATCTATAACCCTTATACTGAATGGATTCTACCTCCAAGAAGATATCATCCTGAAGGATATAAGAGTCAACCTGGGATGTCTTTCATTTCTGAATTTAGAGGTTATCAACCTAGGCCCAAGGTAAACTGGGTCAAAAACAAATGAATTGTCTTATGTGCAGGTGAAGACCTATCCAACATCTAACCAGCAATGGTATTTGGATAGTGGGTGCTCTAAGCACATGACAGGGAATAAGGACAACCTCACATCCTTCAGAGCCAAGCTTGTACCCAAAGTTATTTTTGGTGATTCAAACTTTGGACAAACTAAAGGATATGGTGCAGTCCAGATTGGTTCAGTAACCTTCAAGAAGGTAGCTTATGTAGAAGGACTGAAGCACAACCTAATCAGCATCAGTCAACTGTGTGATGAAGGCTACCAGGTGACCTTCAGCAAAACCTTATGCAAAATCAAGTCAGAGAGCAACACAACTGTGTTGACAGGTAAAAGGAAAGGTAACATCTACTTGGTAGACTTTCTTTCAACTGATGTAGATATCTGCTTGTTTAATTCAGTCTGTAGACCAAATGTTTTATGGAATAAGAGATTAGGACACCTAAACCTTAGAACTGTTGCTAGGCTATCCAAGGACAATCTTGTTAGAGGACTACCTTCTGGCCCCTACAAGAAGGAAGGACTCTGCAGGGCTTGTCAATTAGGCAAGCAAACTAAAAATAGTTTTAAGTCACTTAATAAGAGTGATTCACCTAGGATATTGTATCTGTTACACATGGATCTGTTTGGACCCATCACAGTACAAAGCCTAGGAGGGAAATCCTACACTTTGGTAGTTGTAGATGACTTCTCTAGATTCACTTGGGTGTTCTTTCTAAGGAAGAAGTCTGATAACTTTAAGTGTCTGACAGAGTTTCTCAAATGTATACAGATTGAGTTCAATACTCACATTGCCCTGATCAGAAGTGATCATGGGATAGAGTTTGATTCTCTTCTTATGCAAGAGTTCTGTCAGAGTGAAGGGATCAGGCATACTTTCTCAGCTCCTACAACTCCTCAACAAAATGGGGTAGCTGAAAGGAAAAATAGAACCCTTATTGAATCTGCCACTACATTGTTCTCAGATGCTCATCTACCTCTATCCTTTTGGGCAGAGGCAGTGAACACCTCCAACTATGTGTTGAACAGAAGTCTGATACATAAACTAAAGGGAAAGACTCCCTATGAATTACTCAAAGGGAAGAAACCTAAAGTTGACTATTTTAGAGTATTTGGTTGTATTTGCTACATTCACAATAATGACAAGAAATATTTAGCAAAATTTCAAGCCAAAGCTGATGAAGGAGTGTTTCTGGGATACTCCATGATCAGCAAGGCCTATAGGGTCTATAACAAATCATCTTTGAAAATTGAGGAATCTGTTCACATTTTATTTGATGAAGCTAACATGTCTTTTAAGGAGAAGAATTCTTCTACCATAGAACCTTTGCAGGAACATTCTCTAGTTGAAGACTTGAACAGGTTATAGGTTACTCAAGAGGATGAAAGCAGTGAAGATGAAGGAAATGATCAACATTTTGAAGCACAACCTGAAGAGCCAGTTGTTATACCACAAGAGGAAACAACAACACAGGTTGGTGAACAATCAACACCCCCTGTTGATTTAGTAACATCAAGAGACCATCCAATTTCCCAAATAATTGGAGAAATCTCAGCTGGTGTGCAAACCAGAAATCAGGTCCACCAAAACCTGTTGCACACCTGCTTCCTATCTCAAATTGAACCTCAGTCCATTCAAGATGCAGAGCAAGATCCACACTTGATCATTGCAATGCAAGAGGAGTTACATCAATTTGAGAGGAACAAAGTATGGGAACTAGTGCCAAAGCCTAAGGATCATTCCATTGTTGGAACAAAATGGGTATTCAGAAACAAACTGGATGATCAAGCAGTAATTATAAGGAACAAGGCAAGGCTAGTTGCTCAAGGATACTCTCAAGAAGAAGGAATCGACTACGACCAGACTTTTGCACCTGTTGCAAGATTAGAAGCCATCAGGATTTTTCTAGCTTATGCAGCTCACAAAGGCTTCAAAGTATATCAGATGGATGTCAAAAGTGCTTTCTTAAATGGAGACATCAAAGAGGAAGTTTATGTCAGACAACCTCCAGGTTTTATCTCTCCAACTTATCCTGATTATGTTTTTAGATTAAATAAAGCATTATATGGTCTCAAGCAAGCTCCTAGAGCATGGTATGAGACCTTAGCATGCTTTCTTTTGGAAAATGGTTTTATAAGAGGTAGAGTAGACCAAACCCTTTTTATTAGAACCCATAAGTCCCATACCCTACTAGTACAAATTTATGTAGACGATATCATTTTTGGTTCTACTGACTCCAAATTGTGCAGAAGGTTTTCTAACCAAATGCATTCTAAATTTGAGATGAGTAGCATGGGTGAGCTATCCTTCTTCCTAGGATTGCAAGTCAAACAACATGCTGAAGGCATCTTTATTTCTCAAACCAAATATGCAAATGAACTGGTTAAGAAATTTGGTATGTCTGAGGCATCTTGTATGAAAACACTCATGCCTACCAATGTTGTATTAGATGCTGATGAACATGGGAAACCTGTTGATCAGACAACATATAGAGCAATGATTGGCTCTTTACTGTATCTTATAGCTAGTAGACCAGATATAATGTTTGCTACATGTATATGTGCTAGGTTCCAAGTAAGCCCTAGAGAGTCACACCTAACTTTAGTAAAGAGGATTCTCAGGTATGTTAAAAGTTGTCCAAATCTAGGTCTCTGGTATCCAAATGATTCAGCATTTGATTTAACTGGATTCTCAGATGCTGATTATGCTGGATGCAGAATTGACAGGAAAAGCACCAGTGGAACTTGTCAGTTCCTTGGTGACAGACTTGTCTCTTGGTTTTGTAAGAAACAAACATCTGTGTCAACTTCAACTGCTGAAGCTGAATATATGGCTGCAGGCAGTTGTTGCTCATAAATATTGTGGATTCAAAACCAACTCCTAGACTATGGTTACAACTTAGAGAAGTCTAAAATCTTTTGTGATAACACAAGTGCTATTTCCATAGCTCAAAATCCAGTCCTCCATAGTAGGACAAAACACATAGAGATTAGGCATCATTTCTTAAGGGATAATGTTGAAAAGAATAAAATTGAATTACAATATATCCCAACTGATTTGCAAAGGGGAGATATTTTCACCAAGCTCTTGGATGAAAAGAAACACACCTTCTTCCTAAACCAGTTAGGAATGTTAGATGGAGGAAGCCTTAAATAATATCCAAGATTTTGAAAGCTAAAAATTGACCAATACTAGGCAAACTCTCTGATTTTTCTTAGTGTCTAGAATTTTTCTGATCTCTGAACAGCGCTCGACGATTTGCCCCAAGATCGTCGAACGGAGATCGACGATTTACAAAATCGTCGAACTGAGTTCAGCGCCTCTCAGATAGTATGAACTATCTCTTCTGGTCAACGATCGTCGAACGGCGCTCGACGATTATGTTATTTGAACGATCGTCGAACGGAGTTCCACGCTCTCCAATATTGTCGAACGGAGATCGACGATGTTGAAAACTCTTCAGATTCCTTTACAAGCCTCGATCGTCGAACTGAGTTCAACGATCTTTCCAATTCTGCGTCGAACCCTAATATAAAACTCTTTTTTCTCCGTCGTTCTCTTTTGCGCTTTCGATTTCTCTGCAGGATTTTCTTTCCCTCCAAACAGTTCTACTCTTGGTCGTTTTGTTTGTTGAGTTTTTGCAGGTACAATGGCTGTGTCAGTTGCTGTCCTAGCTGCAATGAAGTTTGATGCAAGCTTTGACATTGATATAGAATCATTTAACACCACTGACCAAATTTTCCAAGTCATACTGGGTTTATTCAAGGATCAGAATCTGTCTGCCCTCATGACCACTAGGATCAAGCTGGCTTCAGATGAGATCAAGGAGTGGGTCTATACTGCTCATAATCAAGACAACAACACAATAGTTGGGTCTATTGCTATAAATCAGGTACCCTTGACCCCCACGGTTTTAACAGAGGTTTTTGGACTGAGAAATGGAGAAGATATTGCTGAGTTGTCTGGAGAAGATTATTCTGACCTGCTTGCCAGGATGGGTCATCCAGAGGGAAACCCTAGCAAGCTATTCAAGAGGAATCTGTCTGTTGAATACAGGTTCCTAGCAGATGTGGTAGGGAAAGTGCTGCTGGCAAAGCACTCTGCCCATGATACTATATCCAGACATCAGCTCTGTCTCATGGGAGCTCCGGTGGATAAGAAAAATCTGAACTGGGGAGAGGTCTTCTTTGACCTAATCAAGAAGAAAATAAACAAGAGTTTTGTTAATTTTGGAAGGATTCTTGGAGTTTTTCTGCAGACCAGGTGCCCTGCCTTGCTGGTCTCCTCTGGAGTTCACATAAATGCCTCCAAGAGACTAACCTGTGCTCTCTTTGGCAAGTGGGACAGGCAAATAAGCAAGCCTAGCAGGCCCTCCTCTAGTGCTCCTTCAGGCACCAGGACTCAAAGAGTCACTCCTCCACAGGTCTCTGCCCCTACAGATGACCTGGCTGCTGATGTTGCTGCCTCTCCTCCTCCTCCAATTCCATCCCTACCCCTACCAACCACCCCTCCAGCCCCATCCACCATCACCATATCTAGCCCATCTCCAACATCAACTCCCTCTCCAGTCCCTATTCTCCCCACACCAGAAGAATAATTCCACCCACTATTCTCTTACCCTCCACCAGATGTCACCTCTTCACCATCCATTCCATCCTTCACCCTTCTGGAAGATTCCTTTATGGCTGATTCCCCCCTTCTCCTCCTGAGTTACCCTCCTCCTCCACTTCCTTCCAAGATCTCCTCCACCACATCATTGATCAACCAACATTGACTCCATCCATATCCATTCCCCTATCCTCCATCTCCACCCTACCATCACCTCAGCCCTCCATTCCCCAATTCTCCAGCCCTTCCCTTCCAGCATCCCCAGCTACTTCCATTCCATCTACCTCTGCTCCAGCTGTTGAGCAAGTAGACCTCTCAGCCCTAGCTGACAGGTTGTATGAGCTGATTGCCCCCAGGCTCTCTCTCCTATTGGAGACCTCCTTAGCTCCTCTACACCAGTCAGTGGCAGCTCTATCTGCCAGGCTCTCCTCCCTCTTCCCTCAGGCAGTACCCACAGCATTGTGCCTTGATCCAGATGTCTCTGCATCTAGGCAGGGGGAGATGCCACATGAAGAAAGCCTTCTTGCTGTTGCTGCTGCTGTTTCTGCTTCTTCTGCTGCTCCTCTGGCTGCTGCTGCTGCTGAGCCTCCTACTGCAGTTCTTGCAATAGACATAAGGTCTTTGCTTTCTGCTTTTGATTCTGCCTATTTTAGCTATCCACCAGAGGTCCATGCTGTCCAGCCCTCAGAAGACTTATCCAAGGCACTTGTGCCATTGTCTTGCTGTGACCCTAGCATCCTCAGTTCTTTTGTACATTCAGTCATTGCTGCTGCTTCTGAAGAAAGGACTGATCTTGCTTCTGAGATTGTTGATGCTGCTGCTGCTGAAGATATTCATATTACTGCTGAAGTTCCAACTGTTTCTGATGCACCAATATCCAAGGATATTCTGATGTAAGAGGCCACTGATTTTGAGCCTGCTGCAGTTTCTGATGTTGTTTCTGCTGTTTCTACTGCTGTTAGTGAAGTTTCTGCTGATGTTAGTGAGACTGTTACTGCTACAGTCACCTCTCCTGCTGCTGTTGTTGTTTCTGCTTCACCTCCTCCATCTGCTGCTGTCTCTGCTGCTGTCTCTACTGTTGTCCCTGCTGCTGCTATCTCAACTTCTGCCTCATCTGCTGCTGTTCAGCTAAAGAAAGATCTTATGAAGAAAATAGATGTTTTATATGATGATCAGAGTTCTGAATCTGATGAATTCAAAACAGACTCTGATGACTCATCTGCTACCATTGCCAGTAAAAGGAAGGCAAGGAGCAAGGCAATGAAAAGGGTTCCTCCTGGTAAAGTTAAGGATAATAATGATATTCCTTATTATATCCTTCATAATTGCCCCATCACTGAACATTGGATGCAGTTTTCCAAGAACCAGCTGAAAGCCATGAAGAAAAAGAGAAAATATGAGAAGGGCTCTTCCCAATCCCAGCACCCTCATCCTCCTCCACCACCTCCTCCTGATGCAGGTGTAGGTGGAAGCTCTGCAAGTCAACCCCCAGCTAGAAGCCAGGCTCTCTATCAACCTCATGCCAGATCCTATCAAAGGGAAAGCCAATCCAGGGGTTCATATTCGAGGAGAGGAGGATATAGGGGTAATCAGAGAGATATACAAGTATATTCCAAAGGGTATTCCAGGCAGCACCCATATTCTAGGGGAGGACATGTTTCATCTGATACATCATCAGGTCCTTTCCCCTACAAGCTGAAAGAGAATGTGTCTGTCAGGCCTCCTCAAGACAATCCTTCCAACAGGTATGAGCCACCTGTACCTTATGAGGACCCTGAAAATAATCCAGCTGCTTGGACTGCCAGGATGAAGGAATTGGCTGCACTAGATCAGATTAAGAAGGCCAGAGAACAAGGACTAGATGCTTCCAACATTTCTACAATGTTTGAGCAAAGACAGAAAGAATTAGAAAGATATGCCTCCAGTAAATTCTTTGATGCTGACAGATATATGGAATTACATCCTGCAGCTGTGGTTCCCAGGCCTACAAAGCAAACTTATTTGGGTGCAGCAGATGACACCAGGTCCAACAAAGAAGCCCTAAACCATAACAAAGAAATTAAAATGGTTAAAGGCAAAGAGAAGAAGTGACATTGTAAGGTGACAGTTTCTGTGAATTCTGATTGTTATGTGGATGATATATATATATATCTCTGTGTTTCTGCTTGTCTAGCTGTTGTTTTTCTGCTTAATACTTGTATGTTGTTATTTAAAATTTTCCAAAGTCTGTAAATAGTAATCCTAACCCAAAAAGGGGGAGATTGTTGGAACACCCTATTACTAATTTGGGTCAGGATCACTATGTCTCTAGGAACCTTTGCTTGACCTCCTGTATAGCTTAAAAGGTCAATTAGAATTGAGTCTAATGGTTAGAAGTCTAGGTTTGGAAGCTGCCCTGAAGACCAAGTTCTTCTGTCTGGAGACTAAGTCTGATCGTCGAGCTCAGCACGACGATTCGTCGAACTCCGATCGACGATCGTCTAACTCAACTTCGACAGATCGTCGAACTCCATTCGACGATCGCTGAGCTCAACTTCATAATATCGTCGAACTCCATTCGACAATTGGTGAGCTCAGGTCGACGATTTTGACTCTGCATTAGATCTTTATCTCTGAGCTCAGTTCGACGATCTTTCAGCTCAGATCGACGATTATCTTGCTTCTGTGTGTTTTCAGATCGCTGAGCTCAGCTCGACGATAGCAGAGCTCAGTTCGACGATTTCAGATAACTTCCAGAATTCAAATTCAAATCAGTTAGGAGTTATTCTGCAATTAATTCAGAGATTTGCTAGCCATTTTCATTCAATTCTGGACCAAGTTTCAAGGGATTTTTAAAGGAATGTCTCTGTGGACTTTCCTCCAGAAGAGATTATGCAATTAAGGATGCAATCAATGCAGACCAACGGCTATCCGTGACAGGGAATAATATTCTATTATGTACCAGAGAATAAAATACAGGATTTTTGAATCTCTCACAACAGAGCACACACAATACAGATTACAGAGACAACCTCAAAAATCTTCTGTCTAAAAGAATTCTGAAGAACACTCATCCAAGGAGATCAAGTTTTCAAATCTTCAGATCTCTTTTAGTTTTCAAAGTGTTCAAGGCCAACATATTCCAGACTCCAGACACTCAACATTTCAGTCCCTTTTCCTGAAATCATCCATTGCTGGAGTTCAATATTTGAAGGCCTATCACCCTCAGCAAAGCTTTTCTTCCTGAAGATTTCAAGGATTCAGGGGGAGCTTTGACATCAATCCACATAGTCTTCTCAGTTGTTTGAGAAAGAGAAGACTGCCATCACTCTCTCACCCCCCTCTAGAGTATATCAGATCTAGTTGCACTTTCAGAGTCATTGTAAGGAACAAGGCAAGACTAGTTACTCAAGGGTACTCTCAAGAAGAAGGGATAGATTATGACCAGACCTTTGCACCAGTTGCAAGGTTAGAGGCCATAAGAATCTTCTTAGCATATGCAGCACACAAAGGATTCAAAGTATACCAGATGGATGTAAAGAGTGCTTTTCTCAAGGGAGATATCAAAGAAGAAGTCTATGTCAGACAACCCCCAGGTTTTATCTCTTTAACTCATCCTGATTATGTTTTCAAATTGCACAAAGCATTCTATGGTCTAAAGCAAGCTTCTAGAGCATGGTATGAGACCATAGCATGCTTTCTTCTGAAAAATGATTTTATAAGGGGTAGAGTAGACCAAACTCTTTTTATTAGAACCCATAAGTCTCATACCCTACTAGTACAAATCTATGTAGATGATATTATATTTGGTTCTACTGATTCAAATTTGTGCAGAAGGTTTTCCAACCTAATGTATTTTAAATTTGAAATGAGTAGCATGGGTGAGCTATCCTTCTTTCTAGGATTGCAAATCAAACAACATGCTGAAGGCATATTTATTTCTCAAACCAAGTATGCAAAAGAATTGGTTAAGAAATTTGGTATGTCTGAAGCATCATGTATGAAAACACCCATGCCTACTAATGCTGTATTAGATGCTGATGAACATGGGAAACCTGTTGATCAGACAACATATAGAGCAATGATTGACTCTTTATTGTACATTACAGCTAGTAGACCTAACATAATGTTTGCTACATAAATATGTGCTAGATTCCATGTGAGCCCTAGGTCTCTGGTATCCAAAAGATTCAGCATTTGACTTAACTGGATTTTCAGATGCTGATTATGCTGGATGTAGAATAGACAGAAAAAGCACCAGTGGAACTTGTCAGTTTCTTGGTGACAGACTTGTCTCCTGGTTTTGCAGGAAACAAACATCTGTGTCAACTTCAACTGCTGAAGCTGAATATATGGCTGCAGGTAGTTGTTGTTCATAAATCTTGTGGATTCAAACCAACTCCTAGACTATGGCTACAACTTAGAGAAGTCTAAAATATTTTATGATAATACTAGTGTAATTTCCATTGCACAAAATCCAGTCCTCCATAGTAGGACAAAACACATAGAAATTAGGCATCACTTTCTAAGGGATAATGTTGAGAAAAACAAAATTGAACTTCAATATATCCCAACTGATTTGCAAAGGGGAGATATTTTCACCAAACCCTTGGATGAAAAGAAACATACATTCTTCCTGAATCAGTTAGGAATGTTAGATGAAGGAAGTCTAAAATAATATCCAAGATTTTTAAAAATCTAAAAATGACCAAGACTAGGCAAATCAAAATGCTTTTTCTAGTGTATAGAGTGTTTCTGGTCTCTGAACTGCGCTCGACGATTTTCCCCAAGATCGTCAAATGGAGATCGACGTTTTCAGAAATCGTCGACCAGAGTTCAGCGCTTCTCAGATAGTGCTAAACTATCTTTCTTCAGGTCAGCAATCGAACGGAGCTCGATGCTCTCCAATATCGTCGAACGGAGATCGATGATGTTGATGACCTTTCAGTTTCCTTTAGAAGCCCAGATCATCGAACAGAGTTCAACGATCTTTCCTTTTCTGCGTCGAACCCTAATATAAAACTCATTTTTCGGCCGTCGTTCTGCCTTTGCGCTTTCATACTCTCTGCAAAATTTTTTTTTTCCCTCCAAACTTTTCTGCACTTGCTCTTGTATTTGTTCATTTTCTTTGCAGGAATCAATAGCAGTTTCAGTCGCAATCTTGGCAGAAATGAAATTTGACGCTGGCTTTGATATAGACATGTATTCTTTCGATAATAGCGATCAAATCTTCAAGGACATTCTGTAACTATTCAAGTACCAACAGTTAGTCAACATAATGACTACAATGATCAAATTGGCCGTAGATGAGATAAAGGAATGACTGTATACTGCCCACAATCTGGATCAGAATAGAGTGGTCGGAACAATCTCAGGAACTCAGGTACCTTTAACACCTGCTGTTTTGACAGAGGTTTTTCAATTGAATTCTGGAGAAGATTCTGTTGAGCTTTCTGGAGAAGAATTTTCACTTATGCTTGAGAGTATGGGACATTCAGAAGCTAACCCTAGTAAATTGCTTAAGAAGAATCTGTCAGTTGAGTACAGATTTCTTGCTGATGTAGTTAGAAAAGTGTTATTGGCAAAACACTCAGCTAATGATACCATCTCTAGGTATCAGCTCAGTTTGATGGGTGCCTTGGTGGACAAGAAGCAGCTGAACTGGGGAGAAGTCTTTTTTGATCTGATTAAGAAGAAAATTAATAAGAACTTAGTTAATTTTGGAAGGATTTTAGGGCTGTTTCTTCATAATAGATGTCCTGCACTGCTTGTTTCCAATAGAGTGCACATCAATGCATCCAAGAGGCTTACCTGTGCCCTATTTGGGAAATGGGACAGGCAGATTGTAAAGCCCAACAGACCATCTGCAAGCTCTTCTTCAGGCACAAGGACTACTTCAGTCTCTTCCCCTCAGGTTTCTGCCCCTGCAGAAGATTTGCCTGCTTCATCTCCTCCTTCTCCACCTATTGTTTCTTCAACAACAATCTCATCCACCATCATAATTTCATCCCCCATTTCCATCCCATCTCCAACTTCAATCCCTTCTCCAACTCCACCATTAACTGAAGAAATCTTCCATCCACTACATCACTACCCACACATGGACATTGACTCATCATCTCATATTCCATCATTCACTCTACTAGATGATTCTTATATGGATGATTCTCCTTCATCCCCTCCTGAGCCACCATCATCATCCACTTCCTATCAACAACTACTTCAGGACATCATTGCTCAACCATCATTCACACCATCCATATCCACTCCATTATCTTCCATCTCCACAATTCCAATATCTCAACCATCACTTCCACAATCCACAGTCTCTCCAACAACATCTCCTACTGCTCCCACCTTTATCTCTACCACATCCATCCCTACCTCTACTCAAGTCCCTCTTGAGCAAGTAGATCTTCCAGCTATTGCAGACAAGCTATATGAGCTGATAGCTCCAAGGCTATCACTACTCATGGAGACCTCTTTGGCTCCACTTCTGCAAACTATTCAGGAGTTGTCTGACAGGCTATCCTCTATCCTTCCTCCTCAGACAATACCTTCTACTAGGTGCCTTGATCTAGTTGTCACTGAATCTAGGCAGGAGGAGATGCCTCATGAAGCTGAGAGATTGCCTGCTGCAGTAACATCAGTCCAAGCTTCAGTTGCTCCAGTTGCAGTCATTACAGTGGACCTTAGGTCACTACTGTCAGTTTTTGATTCTGTGTACTTCATTTGTCTTCCATACCAGCATACTGAAGATCTTACTAAGGCCATTGTGCATATTTCCAGCTGTGACCCCAGCTTAATAAGTTCTTATATAAATTACTTCAATGCTGTTGTCAGTGCTCCTTCTGTTTCTGTTGCTCCTCCTGCTGCTGCTCCTACTACTACTGTTGATGTTTTTGTTAGTTCTGATATTGCTGTTTCAGTTTTTGAGGATATGCATATGACAGAGGCAATTATTTTTGAGCCTGCTGTTTTTATCTCTGAATCTGTTGTTCCAGTTACCTCTGAGCTTGCTATTTCTGTTTCTGAAGTTGTTTTTCCAGTTTCATCTATTTCTACTACTTCTATTACTGCTGCTATTGCTCCTGCTTCTGAAATTTCTGTTTCTGAACCTGCTCTCATAGCTCCTTCTGCCAGTGTTGCTTCTACTCCAATTCCTGCTGTTGTTGTTGCTCCTGTTGTTGTTTCTGCTGTCTCTTCTGCTCAGTCTCAACAACAGAAAGAATATTTCAAAAGGATTGATGCAGTATATGATAATCCACAAAGTTCAGAAAGTGATCAGTTTAGAACTGACTCTGATGATTCCTCTGCAACAATTGCAAGGAAAAGGAAAGCAAGAAGCAAGGCCATAAAGAGAGTTCCCCCAGAGAAGGTTAAAGATACAAATGATATTCCATATTTGATAAGCCCGGAATCCGCGACCTGCCCGCGCAGCTTTCCAGACCGGGCGGCCTGCCTACTCAAGCCACCAAGCCTCCCAAGCCGGGCGGTCTCCATGTCAGGCCGCTGCCAACGCTGACCCTGCTCAACGACAAGGCCCAAGTACCCAGCCGTCAGCTCGCCAGGAGGAATCCGCCAGGCCTCGCGTCTTCCCTCCTTTCTTGTTTCTTTCTCTTTTGCTTCCCCTCACCTCTGCCCGGTTATCCTGTACCTCGGGCAGCCGGTAATTTTAGCCCTATCCGTTTTCGTGCATCAACAGTTAACACGCGACCTTCAGATCTCGACTAATCGATGAAATCAGCGGTCTAGCTAATTAGACCGCTCTATCCTCTAGAGTTCGGCGGCCTGTCGAGCAAGTCGCGACTTCGCCGGCTAAGGTTTTCAGCCCGCCTCCAGTGCTGTAGAACCTGGCTTTCTATCCGCTCTCTTTTCAGCCGGTCTTCTTATCGGTTTGGAGTATCGTCTAGCCGCCACATTAAGCCGCTGCTGTTCTGCGGTCTCTTGAAAAAGTTCGGCTATTCTTTCTTTTTAGGATGAATCCTGCAAAGGGTCATGATAAATCAAGCCGCATCTCAGTGACTACAGATCTCTCAGAAGTGCAGGATTGCTCGTATTTTAATAGTGAGGTTGTCGACCCTCATAGAGAAATTTTTGCAAACAGTGTTGAGCGTGGCCTAGAATCTGTTGCAAATGAACCTCTTTGTGAGGAAGAAGAAGAGGCCCCTTCTCCATTCATTAATCGAATTCAGTGGGATACTGTCTCCGATGACTTCAGAGTACCGCGTCTCCCGGAGTATTCTGGATGTGATGATCCGTTTTCTCATTTGCAAGCTTTTGAATCAACTATTTCACTGAGAAAAGTGTCAAATGGAGTAAAATGCAAACTCTTCGTTATATCTTTTGGCAATGTTGCAAGAGAATGGTTTTATAGCCTCCCACCTCGATCAGTAACCAGCTTTAAGGATCTTCGAAGTCAATTTACTTCTAGATTCGCTATTTACAGGAAGCGGAAAAGAGACGTTGGAGCTCTCTTCCGAATCAAGCAAGGAATTGACGAGTCTAATCCAGATTTTGTTGATCGGTTTCAAAAGGAGGTTTTAGATATTTGTAGCGTCCATCAAGAGTATTACTTGTATGCTTTCATAAATGCACTTCAAGAAGGCCCATTGAAATTCAAGCTCACCACAAAATATCCCAAAAGCTACGAAGATCTTATTGATATAGTTAATACATTCATAATGGGCGAAGAGGCAAATAAAGGTTATGTTTCGTTTCTGAATCAAATGGCTAAACAATCTCAAGGGACTTCTGGTCAACAACAATCTATTTCCTCACAAGATGTTTTGCAAGTTGAATATTGCAAGTCTCCTTATATTCTCCAGGATAAAATTCCAAAGTATTGAAAAGGTTCAGGTAAGTATGTTAAGTTCAAAATTCCTATGGAAGATCTTTTGATAATCATTCAGGGAATGCCTGAGTTCAAGAAGCCTCGGCGTATGAAATCCAAAATCAAGTATCGGCACGAGCAGCTTTTTTGCAAGTATCATAAAGATATTGGTCATCTAGCAGAAGATTGCATAGCTCTCAGGGAATTGGCTAATCAACTTGTAAGAGCTGGAAAGCTGCAAGAATATGTTATTTAGTAACTCTCTAAGGCAATCTTCCATTTCTTGCTCAATAATTCAAGCAGTGATTCCTCTTTCTTTCTATAAAGAAAAGTGCTTATGTTCAGAATAGTACATAACATCTCCTTCACAATCGGTATTAATGAGGCATGATAAAACTACAGATATATATCCTTTGTCACTTCCTTAACATCATGCAAATGTTACTTCTTCATTTGAAGCTTATTTTTAGCTTTACTCTTTATGCCAATATGCATGCATGTAGGGGCAAGAGCCCCTTTCGAATTCTTAAGCCCTCCACATCCCGCTTGACTTCAGTCGCAGATGTGTAGTGGGTTTTCCGCTTGGCCTTCAGTCGCAGACATTGCGTACCCGTCACGCATGACTTCAGTCACAGACAGGCATTACGTACTTGTCCCGCTTGACCTTCGTCGCAGACATTGCGTACTTGTCCTGCTTGACTTCAGTCGCAGACGTTGCGTACTTGTCCCGCTTGACATCAGTCATGGATTTTAAGAATTTCGATCCCGCTTATGTGTTCTTTGTGTGGAAAGCACTGCCACACGCACCTGCCCACATTGACACATAAGTGCATGTCTTCACCTATTTTTGCAGGACAACACGCGCCTATCCGCTATCTCGCGGCTTTATTAAGCGGCCTGTGCAGGTTGTATAATTAATTACACAAGCCGCCCGGTTTCATATTCCGGCTTAAGTTTTTTAACTTTCCTGTTCCTACCTGTCGGATTATCATTAATATATTTGGGAACTCGGCCGACTTACGTCCGCCTATCCGCTATTAAGTATCTTATTTGGCTCAAATATATCAATTGCCGGTTTGTTATTCATATGGAAAGGAAGTCGCCCGACCTGCGTCTGGCACTTAATTCCTGGCTTTGATCTGCCGACTTATGGTATTAATTATATTAGCTAATCAGCGAACTGTCGTCACAAAAATTCCCGGCTTCCATATGCCTATATCGGCCTGTATTATCGGAAGCCGAAGCTTGTTTCTCTATTCTTGTTCCTTTAATCAAATGGGCAATTCGTTTCAGAGTTCGCCCTAGCCGCAATCTAATATTTCAATGTTATGGATGTCTGCCGACTGCGACAGGTGGCCGCGCGGCTTTGCGGTCACGGTTTATGTATGAGCAAGCCGCGACAATTCAGCCCTTCCAGCAGATAACGTTGAATAATTCATTAAGGAAAATTGCGGTTTAAGTTATTAGCCGCTCGGCTTATCGTCGACGTGCACTCCGGTATAAACCGCAGGAAAATATCTCTCTCTTGCGGATAGCTTTGTTGAAGTCGCAGCGCAAACTCAGCCGGTTTACATACTTATATTTTAAAATCAGAAGCTAAACTGAGACCGCGCGGACTTAGTCAAGTAAGAAAAGTGAGATGTAACAAAAAGAAAGGTAAAATTGCCTTCATTTCTATTTCATTAAGTATTACAAAATATTAATCGCGCGGTTACAAAAACAATACCGCCGATTTCAAAAAAGTTCAAAATACAAAAACAAGTTATAGATTTTCTAATCCCCCGGTTTGAGCTTCTTAGTCGCAGGAGGATCCAAATCACTGCCATCGCCAATGTCGACGGATGAGAGTATCCGCTGCTAGTTGCGGACCTCGCTGAACCACCAGAAGTTGTCGAGTCTGGCCGCGCGGTCTCCGATTCTTGGCCGCCGGACTCAGGCGATGTGCATGGACTCCGGCTTCCCTGGCCGACCTCTTCCACCGCGTCTCCGACCACCTCGCCGACTTCTTCCCCGACCTTGGCCTTGCCCTTGATCGACCTATAGACGTCGGCCACCTGCTCTTTCAGGGAGGGGTAAATGTCGGCACATGTAAAGTCGGTGAAGCCGGTGGCCAAGCCGCCAAAGTCCCGGAGGCGGTTAAGCGCTCCATCAATCCCTTGGACGAGTTGGGGGAAGACTTGGTCTTGGAAGACGGGATTGGCCGGGTTATACATTTCCTGCAAAGCAAAAGTAAAGGTAAGGTCGCGCGGTTACATAATGCTAACCGCACGAGTATTGGTAATGACTTACCGCCTCCTTTTCCTTAAGCCGCTTGTTCTCTTCTTGTTGTTCGCCTAACTGTGTCTTCAGGCCGCTGTTCTCCTTCATCAGCTGCTTGTAGGCAAGGCCCATGAAGTGACTTGCCACGAAGCTCCTCGCGCCGACTTGCGCGGCTAGCCACGGCAGGTCGTCTGGTGGAACTTGGCGCATCGCCCTCAAGTTGCGCTTGCCATACAGCGCGCCGCCAACTGCGCTGGCGTGGCGGCTTACTTCTTCTGCTCCCCAGTAGGGGAGGGCGGTGGAGATCGTCACCGACTTGCCTTCCGGACTCCACCGCAAGGCCGGATCGCCGTGGAAATCCTTCAAGCTGCTGCCGGTTCCTTGCAGAATGAACTCTCCAGAGGAGTCCGACTCCTCCTCCTCCGCAGCTCGTGCCGGCTTGGCCCGCTTCGCTCTCTTTTCTCTTTGAGTGAGGGTCAAGCCGCCAGGAGTCTGCGGCTTGTTCAGCGAGACCGCCACAGCAGCTGCAAAGATAAATGTAAAGTTAGTTTCCAGTCCGTGCGGCTAAGATATCAGGTCGGCCGGCTTGGAGCTTATTGTCTTCCGCCTCTATTCCAACTAGAGACGGCAACCGCAGGATGTAGTGGTTTACGTCAAGCCGCTCGCCTTTGAATAAGTCGTAGATCTCCTTCTCCATGTCGTCCAAGCCGCTGCTGCCGAAGGCGGCTTCTTCGTGGATTTGGGGGTCGACCGGCAGAAACCCCAGGTTTCCCTCAAAGATGAGAAACCGCTCCAGCCAGTTCGCGATCTTGTTCGCCAGGTTCACTATCTTCAGCCCTATGCAGCCGAAGTAGAGGTGCCCCCGGAAGATCTTTGTCCCGGAGTCCGGGATAGACCGCACCGAAAAGCATTCTCTGAAGAGCCTCATAGAGAAGCGGACTCTTTCCGACCTGAGGTAGGAGATGAAGCTGTATATGGCAGCAATCGAGTTTGGGGGAAGTTGTCCGGGCACAACCCCGTAGTGGTCGAAGACCGCTACGGCCTCTAGCAGAACCGGGAAGCTGAAGCCGCAGTCGAAGTGGTCGATGGGGACCGCGATCTGATTTGCATTGGAGGAGTTGATCCGCTCATCCTGTCGGGGAAGCCGCGCGATCAGCGGACTTCCTTGCATGTGTTTCTCAACAAAGTCATCCAGCTCGGCTTTTGTAAGCCGGCATTCTTTATGGTCAGCTGAGTGGAAAGAGGAGGCCGCGTCTGTCCTAACCGCAGTGGCCTTGTAAGACCGCAATGACTTGGACTTAGCCCGCATCCTTATTGATTTGTGATGAAATCTACGGGATCTGCTCTATTTATAGAAAATCCGTGAAGCTACAGTGCCCGACGTCAAATCGCGGCTAGTCGTCACGCCGCGCGGCCTAAGTCCGCTGGAAGTGCAGGCCAGCTTAGTGACCAAGCCGCCGTTTAGTCCGTCAGTCCGCACGGCTATTTCCCTGCACGTAGAAAAATTCTATGGCAAATCATGTGGATATCAAGTATTCAAGTCGGCGCTCTGTTCGCCAGACCGCGCGGCTACTATCCTAATCTTTAAATTTCTCAGAACAAAGTAGCAGACATGTGGATTATAAATTCAAGCCGCATAAGCCGCATTCAGTTCGCATCATAATAGAATACAACAGTTTACAGCAATCAAATTGTTCAACATCCAGAGAAAAAATATATATTACAACATAATATTCAAATGTCCGCACGGCTTAGTTTCTCAAGTCGCTCAGGATTGTTTGTCATCTTCCAGCCTGTCTCTTCCTATGTGCGCGACCTGTTCACCGGTCTGCACAATCGCAACGTACACTTGGCTAACCAGATTATGAAGCGCATGCAGAGACCGATGAACTCGCGCAGCGTCGCGCTCTACTCTCGCAAACGGTATCATGGGGATCGCCTGAACCCCCAGACCGCTTGGAACTGCGACCTGGTTAGGCGCCGCGGCCACCGGCGGATGCGAAGTCTCGCCAGAGGCCGCGCGGCTAGTACCCGACAACTCTGCAGGAGTTGGTAGTGCAGGCCGCTGTTCTCCGCCGGTCTCCGCCGGCAGGTCTTGGTTCTCGCCGCCTTCAGCATGTGGGATCTCTTCTCTGTCTCCTTCCAGTCGCGCGGCCATCAGCAAGTACTTCTCCGCCCTTTCCTGCTCCAAGGCGACCTGCATATCAGCAATCTTCGCCTCAGCGGTTTCCATCGCGGTCTGGAGCCTGGCAGTCTCTTCCTTCCTCGCGGTCTGGAGCCTGGCAGTCTCTTGTTCCATCGCAGTCTTCAGCCTCGCGGTCTCCTGCTCAAGCGCAGTTTACAACCTTGTGGTCTCTTGCTCCAGGGTTGTTTGCAACTCTTGGATCCTTTTTTCCGCGGCCTCCTGGGCAACCCGCTGCTGTTCGTCTTTAATCCGCAGGGTTTCGGTGGCCGCGTCCAAAGCTGCCTGCAGCGTGCCGACGTCCTTCTGGAAGTCGGCCATCTCCTTCTCGCGAACACTTGGAGGCGGAGGCGGTGGCAGCATAGACAAAAACGACGTCAAGTCGCCCGGTTTCATCGCGGTCTCCGGTACACCTGCAGAAGAAAGACCGCAGTCAGGTTCAGCCGGATTGTTGCGACATTCTAGCAAGAAAATCGGTAGGATAAGACCGCCGGTTTGATGTTTATCTCCTCCAGAGGCCGCGGTATGAATTTTAATCACTGGCCGCCTGAGCCGCTCAGGATCTATCCTCTTCAGCTTTTCTTTCCATAGCCGCTCGGTTTCCTTAGCTCGG
Organism: Platanthera guangdongensis; assembly: GCA_039583875.1. Taxonomy (NCBI): domain Eukaryota; kingdom Viridiplantae; phylum Streptophyta; class Magnoliopsida; order Asparagales; family Orchidaceae; genus Platanthera; species Platanthera guangdongensis. The sequence continues at coordinate 70,800,818 of CM077155.1, read as the reverse complement.
CTTTTCAGTTGAGCCGTGGTCAGGAAAAAGCTGGCCGGCGGATTTAATATAATATTCGCCCCCTTCTTCCTTGACCGCGACTTGTAGAATTTAATAATTCGCCTAACGCCCCGGTGTTTACCTTGCAGCAATGGAAGTGTGGTCACCACCGGCTTATCGGCGATCAGCTTCTTCATCTCCTCCATCTTCTCGCGAAGCTTCAGTTTCTCGGCTCCTTCAGAAGCCGCGGAAGCCGGTTCGCCAGGCTTCTCCCCAATAACCTGGATGTCCGGGCGGTCAACCTCCTCAGAGGCCGCTGGTGTCACCAATAGCGCGTCTTGCTGCTGGAGAGTCTCCATGCCCTTTAGGAGCTCGCTCAGCGAATCGCTAACCGCAGGTGTACCCTCCAGTTCGCTCGGTTTGTAATCCGGTGTGGGCGGGTTCTCGGGTACCTCCTTCTCGTGCGGCCTGTGTTGCAGACTGTCCGCGCCGGTCTTTTCGGAAATGTTCCGGTTTCTGGCGTGCAACTTCCTCATCTTCCTCTTCATCCTTTCTTCAAGGGTTTCGCTACTTTCTTTCCGCCGTTTCAGGGAGCCGAACACCTTTTCAGTCCGCTTGTGCTGTTCAACCAAAGTCCGCTCGGGTTCCTGCGCCTTCTCCGGCTCGTTGTCATCCACAACGATTAAGTCGACCTTGCCCGGCAATTCGGACGGTTTCCCAGATTCAACACTCTTCTCCTCCGTCCCACCGATTTTTAGGAGTGGTTCTCCTGATGGAGAGAAAGTCAGGTCGAAGGATTTGGCAATTCCGGTTTGCAGTGGAGCAGCCTTCGAAACCGCTTTGGGATCTACTGCGGCCTGCGATGGTCCGCCGACGATCTCTGTCGGCCTCTTTTCAGCTCCAGAAGCCGCTGATGTCTCCGGCTTCCCAGTCTTCTTGGCAGTCTGACGGGCAGAATAATTCGAGTTCTCGCTCCGGCTCTGCTTCATTTCTGGCGGTTTCTTATTGCGGGCTAACATTGATGACATCACATCCATCGCTAGAGAAATCGCGTCGGCTTGCAAAATTCTGACCGCAAGTGGCGAGTAGCGACTCGTGGCTTGGCAGGAATCCTGAAGAATGTCAAGGGTCAGGGGATTTTATGGACGACGATGAAGCAGTCGCGGTCTCCGGCTTAGTTATACATTTTCGAAGTTTTTTGGAAACTTAAAAATGTGCGGGGATTATGATAAGCCCGGAATCTGCGACCTGCCCGCGCAGCTTTCCAGACAGGGGCGGCCTGCCTACTCAAGCCGCCAAGCCTCCCAAGCCGGGCGGTCTCCATGTCAGGCCGCTGCCAATGCCGACCCTGCTCAGCGACAAGGCCCAAGGACCCAGCCGTCAGCTCGCCAGGAGGAATCCGCCAGGCCGCGCGGCTTCCCTCCTTTCTTGTTTCTTTCTCTTTTGCTTCCCCTCACCTCTGCCCGGTTCTCCTGTACCCCGGGCAGCCGGTAACTTTAGACCTGCCCGTTTGGGCAGGCCCCCGAGCCTATAAATAGGGGGTGGGTGCACTCCCCAAGACACGCTGACTGGGATCCTGGAGCTCGCCTGTTAAGAGCTGCGGTCTCAAGTCTAGTGTATTGCGGCTTGTAGTCCGGCCGGCTTCCTCTTTTACTCGTTGTAACTGTTTCTCATTTTTAAGTAAAGGAAAGCCCGCCGCAAGAGTGGCATTTAAGCCGCGGCGGGCGAACTCTGCTGTTGCCGCTGCCAGCGGCCCCCTTTTCCGGTCCTTTAGCCGCGACCGCTAGTAACCGATTGGTCGACAGTCTTCTCCTTTCCTCCCCTATTCCCCGGTGTTCGAACCGTTAGCTGGTGGTGCCCGACTCCCTGTCCGTTTTCGTGCATCAACAATATTATATATTGCATGATTGCCCTATTATAGAATGATGTAGGCTATGCCTTAGGGATCCTACACGGAGGGCGTGACTTCGACCTTAAAAACGTTAACGCTCCCTAATCCGCACACAAACGAAACGCAGCGACCACAATGAATTTTATTTAACGTTCGCGCTAACATACGGATAACCGATCCACAATTGTGACGGAGAATGGCTATAGGCCAAAATCCTTTCTGGCTAAATGGAATAATATTAATTCCGATCGAGCTTAGAGTTGTACCCAAATAGATCAACCAAAAATAAAGCATGATTCAAAAGTGGTAGGATCTATCCCAACAAAACAAAAGCGAGGAGCGCCAATCCTCTCGATAGATCTTTTCGGAAAAACCAAATGAAAATCTCAGATCTATTATTAGTAACACCGTGAAAAGTTAACGGTTCAAGAAATCACGTAAAATTAGTCCACCGCAAGAACTAGTCAAAGAAGGAAATCTCTTTTGTAGGAATTCGTTACCCCACTCGGAAACATAGATCCGAGATGTTTGGATCCACAAAGAACGACCGCTCTTCCTGTTGAACACACGAGAAACGCACCACGAATGAAGATTCTTGCTCGGCTCCTTCGCTTTCTCGCCGTGGACGATTACCCCAAAACCTTAGTTCTTCCTTGCACTGGATCCTTTTCCTCCAAGGTGGCCGAAAGTGCCAAAGGGTTGAATATGATTTCGGTGGAGAAAGGTAGAGAGGTGGGAGAACGATGGGTTGTTAGAGGAAGCGAGGAGTAGAAGGGGCAGCCAAGCAAAGAGGGAGAGGTGCGGCCGAACTCCTTGAGATGGAGCCTTAAGGGGGCGGCGGTTAAGAGGAGGAGGAAAGGAGAATTAGGTTTAGGCAAGCAATTTTCTTTGATTTCAATAATAATCCCATAACAAATGAAAATTTGGCCTTATATAAGGCTTACAACCATGTGGCTATTAGCAGCCCAAAATAAAATATTGTTCCAAAATGAAATGACAGAAAATAACATAGTTTCAAATACCACATATAAAAGATAAATGCAGACCACTAGTAAAATAAATTTAACTCTTATTCTTGTTGTGTGGGCGAATATTGTAGCCGTGCCCGCTACGGCGCCGCAAGTCTTTTGTTGGAGGAGCATCGTCGTCATCTTCTGCCACTACAACACCGCCATGGACGTCATCTCCATCACCCAGTTGGCCGTCGTGGTGGCCGTCGCCATCAATCCTCCCTCTCTCAAAGGACTCATCGCCGATGAGTGGGCTGTACGGTAACGGTGGAGGAGATCCGCATCAAGAAGAGCCAGCTCTGCCGAACAAACCCAGGAGTCGTCCGAAGCTGGGCGACCACGCCATCTGACCAAAAACCTGTGAACGTCGCCGTCGGGTGTAGAAAACACCGCATCCTACAAAATCTTGTCAGGCAAGAAATCGGTTCAGGGGAACCTTGGAAAAGCGTTAGGCGCAGAAGAAAAACAAGTTGCTTCATCAATAGTCAACGTACCTCCCGAAGGATCCGAAAGGGAGAGCGGTACAGAAATATTCTCACCCCCACCCCTCTAGATGGTATAGTGGAAATATGAAACGGAGAGACTGACAGTTCAGGTGGTGGAGCGACATAGAGCGTTAAATCCGAAATGTTAAAAACAAGGGAGATTCCCCAATCAGCGGGTAACTTTAATAAATATGCATTTTCACCTAGCTTCTTAAAAACCAGAAAAGGACCGGCTCTCCTATTCGCTAATTTTTTTATGGTGCCCGAAGGCATCCGTTCAGGGATAAGACGTACCATTACCAAATCGCCAATATTTAAGGGGATTGCTCGCTTATGTATGTTAGCATTCGATTGATAAATAGCATATTGTTTAGCTAACGTCTTGCCTATGTGCTCATGGAGAGTGTGAACGTGCGAGGCGAAGTCCTGTGCAAATTGACTTGATTTAAATGATGGTGGTAACGGAATCAAGTCGAGAGGCATGGGCGCCTTATATCCATGCACTATCTCATTTGGCGATAACCCGGTGGACCTATTCTTAGAATTATTGTAGGCTAGTTGAGCGTGAGGAAGTATAAGGTCCCATGTACCCTTATGATCACCCACTAAGCAACGAAGTAACCCACCCAAACTCCGGTTAACAACTTCTGTTTGCCCATCCATTTGTGGATGATAGGCCGACGAAAACATAAGTCGAGTCCCCAACAGCTTCCAAAGTGTTTTCCAAAAGTAGCTAGTAAACGTAACATCTCTATCGGTCACGATGGTTTTGGGGACACCCCGATGTGCCACGACCTCCTTCAAATACAACTTAGCGACGTGTGAAGCATCGTTGGTGCTATGACAAGCGATGAAATAAGCCATTTTTGAGAATTGGTCCACTACGACCAAGATGGAATCGTGACGCCTAAATGTCAGTGGAAGGCCCAATATAAAGTCCATGCTAACATCCACCCATGGGGCAGAAGGAATCGGAAGGGGTGTGTAAAGATCGGCATTGGTCTTGTTACCCTTTGCTAATTGAAATACGCGGCAGCTCTCGACGATTTTATTGAGCATTGGCTTGAGACCCGGCCAAAAGAATTTATCCTCTACAAGTGTGATCGTTTTATCGCGACCGAAGTGTCCTCCTAGTCCTCCACTATGTAACTCCCATATAATAAATTGGCGTAGCGAATAGCGGGGATCACATAGTTGCATATGCTTAAATAGGTAACCATCACGGATGTAGTACGCTGAAATAGTGGAAGGGGAATTATCCTGAGTGGCGAAATATATATCCTTAAAATCTGGACACTGTATATACTCATCTTTGATTCTTTCAAATCCTATGACCGATACCTCCATGGTAGATAGTAATAGAGTGACTCGACTAAGGGAGTCCGCCACACGATTTAACGTACCCTTGAGGTGCTTGATAATGAATGTATACTCCTGAAGGTATGAGACCCATTTGGCGTGTCGAGGGCTGATCTTACTTTGGGAGTTTACAATTTTAACGCCTCATGATCGGATAAGATTACAAATTCTTTTGAGATAAGATAGTGTCGCCAATGCTGGAGGCAGCGTATCATGGCATAGAACTCACGATCATAATTAGAATAATTTAACTTTGGACCGGCAAGTTTTTCGCTAAAATATCCTATCGGATGTCCCTCTTGACTTAAAACTCCTCCGATCTCCTTTCCCGATGCGTCGCATGATAATTCAAACACTTTACTAAAATTCGGCAATCGTAATAATGGGGCTTCTGACATCCGGTCCTTAATCATTTGAAACGCGCAAGTGGCCGCTTTAGTCCAAGAAAATTCTCCTTTCTTCATGCATTCGGTGATCGGTGCCATGATACTACTAAAGTTTTGGATGAACCTTCGATAAAATGTGGCCAAGCCGTGAAAACTTCTAACTTCCCGAATATTTGTTGGTTCAGGCCACTCTTTAATCACTTGGACCTTTTTTGGGTCAACATGAATGCCTTCGGAACTCACTATGTAGCCTAGAAACTCTACGGTCGTCACACCAAAGGCACATTTTTTAAGATTTATATATAGATTTTCTTGGCGCAAGGTTGATAGGATTGTCCTTAGATGTGTGTCATGATCCTTTTGTGAACGGATGAATACTAAGATATCATCAAAATATACGACTACGAATTTACCCATGTATGGCTTAAAAACTTGGGTCATCAATCGAGAGAAAGTACTCGTTCCGTTGGTGAGCCCTTCTCCAAGCACCAACCACTCATAGAGCCCATCCTTAGATTTAAAAGCCGTTTTCCATTCATCTCCCTCTCGTATCCTTATTTGATGATAACCACTTTTGAGATCCAATTTTGAAAATATGGCGGCGCCCAATAACATATTTAATAAGTCATCCAAACGGGGAATGGGGAACCTATATTTGACCGTAATTTTATTTATGGCCCGGTAGTCTACACACAATCGCCAAGACTTATCTTTCGTTGGAACCACGAGGGCCGGTACGACGCATGGGCTCTTACTCTGGTGGATAAAACCCTTTGCTAGCAAATTCGAAATTAAAGCTTGAAGCTCCTCATGTGCGGAGGGGCTGAGCCGATAATGTGGCTCCTCATGTGCGGAGGGGCTGAGCCGATAATGTGGATGGTTAGGCAATGAAGAGCCCGGGATGAAATCAATCTCATGCTGAATATCTCTCATGGGTGGCAACTTAGATGGCAAGTCCTCCGGATAGACGTCTTTATACTCGTCCAATATAGTGCGCAGAGATAACGGTATATTCTCTAAAATGGGCGAGTCTTACTTAGCTTGTAGGCAAACTAAGGCATACAGGACGCCATCCAAGAAGGTCTCGCGTTCCAACTCCTTCTTACTTATCAAACTTATAATTTTTCTTTCCGCAGGCATAATTGTGTCTTTGGGGGCAACTGAAGGATCCTTGGGCTGTGTGGGTTTCAGTACAATGGTCTTACCATTATACTTGAACTCGTAAGTGTTAGCTCGCCCGAAATGGGTCACGTCATAATCATAGAGCCACGGGCGCCCTAGAAGTACATGACATACATCCATGGGGATGACGTCGCACCACACTTTATCGACATAGCTCTTCAACGTAAGTGGCACTAAACATCGCTTAGAAACCGCGATAGACGTTTTGTTCACCCACACTATTTTATATGGCTGGGGGTGTGGTTCGGGGACTAGTGCATACGAGTGACGGCGTTTTCCGAAATGACATTTATGCAACTTCCGCTGTCTATTATTAACTTGCACCACTTTTCACCATACTTAAAATTCAAAGAAAATATGTTCGTCCGATTGTGCTCATCCGGTGCACGTGGTGTGGCCAAGATACGCCTCATAACCATCATATAAGACTCATCTTCGATATCACTCGGCTCGACATCTGATTCACCGCCAGCTTCATAGACGAGCTCGGCAGGCTCAGACGTGGACTCTAATAGTGCCAGTGGCTTACTCTTAGTGGGACACTCACTAGAGTAGTGTCCTTGAATTCCGCACGAATAACAGGTAGCATTAGTCTTATTAATTCGTCCTATTGGAACTCTCTCTCCATTGGGATTTTTATTGTTCCTAGCGGTGATTACTATGGAACTTGAGTCAGTCGATCGGAACTTTCCTTTGTCTCGCATGGATGACGAAGGTGGGGGACCTAAGATGGATTTTCCTTTCTGGAATGATCGACCGTTGGACTTGTTGGCATTGTGCTTTTCTATATCCAATGCCGCATTGAATGTTGTGTTAAGGTCCATGTGACCATAACACAAAAGCTTGCCTTGGATGTCCGTATTAAGTCCCTTACGGAAACGAGATAGTGTGACCTCGGGCATTTCTCGAATATCACAACGCACCATCATATCCTTGAGTTGTCCCATGTACTCCGCTACCGATTGGCCCCCTTGAGGAAGGGTGGCTAGCTCGTCAAACTTTTGGGTTCGGTGATACGCCGGGACATATTGGTCATGCAGGAGTGCCTTCATGGAAGCCCACCCAATTGGGGGTGCTCCATTCACGGTGCCTAGACGCCTCTCTTCGTTCAACCAGAACGTTTTGGCTCTACCCAGAAGTTTCATTCGTGCTACCCGCACCTTCTCAACGTCCGTCAGGTTGTACCACTCAAAATAGCACTCAATATCCATGATCTAGTTTAGATATACTTGGGGTTCGCCCATGCCATCGTAGGATGGTGATTCAATTTTAACGGCCCTAGTTAAGTCGAACTCATAAGGGGCTCGAGGTGCGTACTCATAGTCCTGATCATGAGGGTGATTTTGTCACTCTTCTCGTTGGTTGACGGGCTAGGGTGGCTGCCCCGGTCGATTTATCCCAAAGCCGGGATTTTGAGGCGCCGCCTGATTTACAGCCAACCCTTGTATTAACTGAGTGAGTGCATCGAACCTGGTGTTAAACTCTTCCCTAAGCGCCGCAATTGTGGCAGGAGCGTGCTCATCATCATGTTTGTCAGCCATGTGTGAGGAGGATGGACGATACTCCGTGCCAAGCCTCGTGCGCATGAACAACACTGATACAGGGTGTCTCACCTAGACAAAAGACTATTTGGACAAGAATTTTGTAAATCAGGATTTTTATACACTTAATGACTTGGAGAATGAAAATATTTTTTTTGACTTTTATGCATAGAAAAAAAGGTAGAAAATTCAGAATTTTTTTTGTAATTTTTTTGCAGAAATGTTTTTTTTGATTTTTGTTATATGCAGACCAGATGGTGAAAAATTTCAGATTTTGTGTCTACGAAACGTGCACGACCAAGTGTGGGTCGACGTCCTAAGACCGGAAAGCATAAGGTCGGTGTCAATTGAGAAATCAACACAAACCTCGCTTTGATACCAAATTTGATGTAGGCTATGCCTTAGGGATTCTACACGGAGGGCGTGACTTCGACCTTAACCATGTTAACGCTCCCTAACCCGCACACAAACGAAACGCAGCGACAATAATGAATTTTATTTATCGTTCGCGCTAACATACGGATAGCCGATCCGCAAGTGGAACGGAGAATGGCTATAGGCCAAAATTCTTTTCCGGCTAAATGGAATAATATTGATTCCGGTCGAGCTTCGAGTTGTACCAAAATAGATCCACCAAAAATAAAGCACGATTCAAAAGTGGTAGGCTCTATCCCAACAAAACAAAAGTGAGGAGCGCCAATCCTCTCGATAGATCTTTTCGGAAAAACCAAATGAAAATCTCAGATCTATTATTAGTAACACCGTGAAAAGTTAACGATTCGAGAAATCACGCAAAATTCGTCCACCGCAAGAACTAGTCAAATAAGGAAATCTCTTGTGTAGGAATCTCGTTACCCCACTCGGAAACGTAGATCCGAGATGTTTGGATCCACAAAGAACGACCGCTCTTCCTCTTGAACCCACGGGAAACGCACCACGGATGAAGATTCTTGCTCGTCTCCTTCCCTTTCTCGCCGTCGACGATTACCCCAAAACCTTGGTTCTTCCTTGCACTCGATCCTTTTCCTCCAAGGTGGCTGAAAATGCCAAAGGGTTGAATATGATTTCGGTGGAGAAAGGTAGAGATGTGGGAGAATGATGGGTTGTTAGAGGAAGCGAGGAGTAGAAGGGGCGGCCAAGCAAAGAGGGAGAGGAGCGGCCGAACTCCTTGAGATGGAGCCTTGAGGGGGGCGGCGGCTAAGAGGAGGAGGAACGGAGAATTGGGTTTAGGCATGCAATTTTCTTTGATTTCAATAATAATCACATAACAAATGAAAATTTGGCCTTATATAAGGCTTACAACCATGTGGCTATTAGCAGCCCAAAATAAAATATTGTTCCGAAATGAAATGACAGAAAATACCATAGTTTCAAATACCACATATAAAAGATAAATGCGTGGGCAAAGATTGTACCCGTGCTCGCTACGGCGCCGCAAGTCTTTTGTTGGAGGAGCATCGTCGTCATCTTCTGCCACTACAACACCGCAGTGGACGTCATCTCCATCACCCAGTTGGCCGTCAAGGTGCCCGTCGCCATCACAGAACCATGGATGCAGTACTCCAGAAATCAGCTGAAAGCCATGAAGAAGAAAAGGAAGTATGACAAAGGATCATCTCACTTCAATCCTCCTCCTCCTCCTTCTCCTGATGCAGGTACAGGTGGTAGTTCTGCCTCTCAATCTACTGCTAGAAGCCAAAGTACATATCAATCTCAAGGAAGATCTCAGTATAGAGGAAATCAGTCTAGAGGTTACCAGTCCAGAAGAGGACAGTACAGAGGAAATCAAAGAGAACTCAAAGTGTATTCTAAAGGATATTCAAGGCAACATCCTTATCAAAGGGAAGGACAAGGTCCCTCTGACACTACTTCTGGTCCTTTCCATTATAAGCTAAAAGATCTAGTCTCTTCCAGAGCTCCTCCTGATAATTCTTCAAACAGATATGAGCCTCCTATTCCATTTAAAGACCCAGAAAATAGTCCCACTTCATGGACTGCCAGAATGAAAGAGTTGCCTGCATTAGACCAAATCAAGAAGGCTAGAGAACATGGAAAGATACATCTAATATCACTACTCTATCAGATTAAAGAAAGAAAGAACTTGAGAGATACTCTTCCAGCAAATTCTTTGATTCAGAAAGTTATATGAAGCTGCATCCAGAAGCTGTAGTCCCCAGGCCAAAACATCAAACTTCTTTAGGTGCAGCTGATGACAGAAGATCCAAGAAAAAAGCTCTCAACCCTAACAGAGAAATAGTTCTCATAAAGAGCAAGGAAAAGGAATGATTCGGTAAGATGACAGTAATACTTATTTCTGACTATCTGTGAATATATCTGTGTTTCTGCAATGTTTTTTTTCTTTGTTTTTGTTATATCTATGCATTGTATGTCTTTATTTTTCCAATGTCTGTAAATAGTAATCCTAACCCAAATAGGGGGAGATTGTTGGAACACCCTATTACTGATTTGGGCAAGGATCACTATGTCTTTTTGGAAATTTGTTTTGACCTCCTTGTATAGATCTAAAGGTCAATTAGAATTGAGTCTAAGAGTTAGTATTTAGGTTTGAAAGCTGCCCTAAAGACCCTCAAGACTAGATATTTTAGTTCAGGAGACTAAGTCATTTCGTCGAGCTCAGGACGACGAATCGTCGAACTCCATTCGATGATCTCTGAGCTCACTTCGACGAATCGTCGAACTCCATTCGATGATCTCTGAGATCACTTCGATGAGTCGTCGAACTCCATTCGACGATCTTCGAGCTCAGATCGACGTTCCTGTCTCAAGTTTGTTTCTTTATCTCTGAGCTCAGTTCGACGATAGTTGTGCTCATATCGACGTTTTCTGCTTCAGTCTAAGTCCAGTCGCTGAGCTCAGTTCAACGATAGTGGAGCTCAGGTCGACGTTTTTCTTGAGAGATCGACATTTTTCGAGATTCAAATTCAGACAGTTATGGAATTATTCCCAGCATTTATTTCAAGGATCTTGTAGCCGTTTCAATTAATCTGGAGCAAGTTTCAAGGGAATTTTAAAGGAATGTTTTATTGCAATTTCCTCCAGAAGACAAAATGCAGTTAAGGAAGTCATTTATGACAGGATAACGACCATCTTGGACAGAGAATCATTCTATTCAGATCTAAGCAATAAAAGATTTATTATTCATTTCTGCTGAAGAATAACAATAACAATACCAACAACAACAATAGAAAGAGTGAGAGTTGCAGATATTCACAGTCTTAGAATTCTTACAGGAACACACATCACTGAAGGAGATCAACATTCTGAAATTTCTAGATCCCTCTTGATTCTAGTGTTCAAAGGCCATTATCATTCAAGACTCCAGACATCACACATTTCAGCTGCTGTTGGAATCATCTTTTGCTGGAGATCAAATCTTCTGAAGGCCTATCACCCTACTACAAAGCTTCACTTCCTGAACAACTAAAGATCTCAAGGGGAGCTTTGACAACATCCACTATCTTCGCTCTGATTGTTGACAGAGAAGATCATCTCACCTCTCTCTCTCTCCCTCTCTGCTCTAAAGGGTTTATCAAACTCCCTTCAAAAGTTTGTGTTGGTTTCTGAGACCTTGTCAAAACTCAGTGGTGGCAAGACACCTGATCAAAAACTATGGTTTGGTTTTGAGTACCTTATCAAAAGCTCATTGGTGCCCAGGATACCTGATCAACTCATGCTGCAGTGGATTCCTACCTAGGGTGGTAGAAGAGTGGATGTACCCAGATTGATTGGGGAACCACTATAGCTCCTTATGTCATCTAGTTGCTTATGTTCTTTTATTTTCTGGCTGTGGTTTGTTATTGTTTTGTGATTGCTTTGTAATTAGATAGTTACTATGCTTGCTTTATTTTATTTGCTTCCCTGTTCACTTAGGTATACAACAACAGTTGTAAAAAGTTTTAAGTGAGAACCATACTCTATTCACCCCCCCCCTCTAGAGTATATCAGATCTAACCTGCACTTTCAGTCAAGAAGGCTATCAGATTGGTGTTAGTGGGTATCGCTGGGCGATACTTTCACATATGGCTAGATACGTATCATATGATCAGATGGCTGACAAAGAGAGGTGGTTGACTAGGGTCAAAGAGGCTAACGACGATATCGTCCAGGCGATAGCGGATATTGCCAGGCGATAGTGATAAATTTGGCTGGTCAGCTGAGATTGTAGCCATTCATTCCTGTTGAAGAGTAGATCCTGTGGCTGGGAGTAATCCCGAGGTCACTTAATCAGAGGAGTGGAGAAAAGAGAAGTCATTTCTCTTCTCTCACTCTCTCCTCATTTTCATCAAGTTCTTAGAAGAAAGAACGAAGGAAGAAGAAGGCTAAAGGCTTTAGCTTGGCATACATAGTGAATGAGATTTGATGAGTTGTAAATATTCGTATTTTTCAGTATTTTATTTAGGTCATTTTAATTTACTTTTGTTGTTTTTTTAAACATTTGTTCAATAAAATGTTACTTTTTTATATATTACCTTCTAACATAGCTTTTTTTTTGTTTTCTAGAAATTTCGGGAAAAAGTGAAAATTTTCAAAGTACACGCCCGTGTCCACTGTGTCATGCCCGTAACCTGGCCGTGTAACTTTGAATCCAGTGGAAAACTGCCGCCTGCAATGGAAAAATCAAGTCATGCCCTTATCCTGTCCAACATGCCCGTGTCATGCCACTCGACACTCGACAACACTAGCAGACTCGACACTCAACGCTAGTCGACACTCAACACCCGACACGCCCATGACATTTCCGACATGCCCGTGTACTTCCTAGAGTTTTCAACCGAATCAAAATGTCTTGTCAGACCCAAAGTACACACCGGTGTCATTTAGTGCACCCCCGTGACCGCCTCAAATTTTCCAGACATGACACATCCTGCGAGGCAGGGATTTGACGTTTTTGCCTGTCACTCCCATGTTACATGCCTGTGACCGCCGAACACGCCCGTGACCACCTCGTGGAACAAACAAAAGAAGACCCAAAGTCAACTGCCAATAACTATTCAGCTTATCCATCCGCCAGATCCGACATGCCCCCTACATGCTCGTGACTAGGGCGTGTAAATCTCAAGTTTTTTATTATAAATAGATGTTTTCTATATGAGCGAATGGTTCTCCTTTTTGGGCCATTTTGCTGTTGGAGTGCTCCTAGGAGGCCTTTTGTGCTATGTAAGGATAATTTCCCCCCTGCTCTTTGTGTTTTTTTTAGCTTTTGTAATCCGACTTTTTACATAATAAAATCTGATAGTGTTTTCATCCTTATATTATAGTGGAATGCCTTTGAGTGCTCCTCTTTCAGTGATCTTTTGTATGTTCATTTTTCTTTTTAATATGGGTGTGTGTGTGTGTGTGTATGAGTTAGCTTTTTCGTCTTTATGTTTTCAAATCATCAATTTTCTTTGTTTAGTTTTAGATTTTTTTCAAACTTGCTTGTTGTTATTATAGCTTTTCTTATCGTGTCCCTTAGGTTTGTTTAGATTTAGGATTTTTGTGCTCTACTTTCATTCTTATGGATTTATAAAAAAAGGGGTTTAAAGCGGGTTTTATCCTTTTTTACTTAGTTTTTTTTAGCTTGTAAAGCTTTTAATTCTTTTAAACTATCTTCCACTTTTTATGCATTTTTACAAAGTTATAAGAATGTATTAGTTGTTATTTTATATTCTCAAACACTTTAATTTGTGCATTTATTTGAAAACCCTTTTGCTCCTTTAATTTTTCTTTCTTCTTTTTATGCATTTTTAGCAAGTTGTAACGGTAGAAATGTAATCGTTTTAATTTTTCGATCACTTAGTTTTTTCTACTTTTCCTTTGTGTGTGTGAGTGCACACGAGTTAGGTTTTCATTGCCTTCTTTTTTATGTAAAGTGTGTGCGTATATGAGATAGCATTTACAACTTCCATTTCTCGCCAACTAGTTTGAGTAGGACTTGTTATTTCTAGCCTACTCGTTTGGGTAGGACTTATCATTTTACTGCTTTCATTTCCCTCCTACTCATTTGAGTAGGACTTTTCATTTCCCGCCTCCTCGTTGGAGTAGGACTTGTCATTTTACTGTTTTCATTTCCCGCGAAATCGTTTGAGTAGAACTTGTCATTTCCCGCCCACTCGTTTGAGTAGAACTTGTCATTTTCCACCTACTCGTTTCAGTAAGACTTGCAATTTTCTTCTTCCATTTCCCGTCTACTTGTTTGAGTAGGACTTGTCATTTCTTGCCTACTTGTTTGAGTAGGACTTGTAATTTACTGCTTTCATTTACCTCCTACTCGTTTGAGTAGGACTTGTCATTTCCCGCCTACTCGTTTGAGTAGGACTTGTCATTTCCGTCGTACTCGTTTGAGTAGAACTTGTCATTTACTGCTTTTATTTCCCGACTACTCATTTGAGTAGTGTTAACCCGGTACTCGGGACTAGTTCTCATGTATCTAAAGACCCGATGTTGAAACCGAAAATCGGTCTCCTGTGGAGCTCGACCCTTGGGGAAGGGGTGACCGCGCACCTACTACCCTCAAGCGAACGATCTTGGCACAAGACTAGGAACACAATGGACATACCCAAGGTCTCAGCGTTGAGGACCCGCCGCATACCCGGAAGACTAACAAACTCTTCCCCTCCCAAGCTAAGGGCTGAGCTAAGGCACCTTTTGAGGGCTCTCTTGGCCGACCGGAACATCCAAGGAGGATCTCGAGATCCACTCCCAAACTAGAGGTGCCACCTCGGGTCTATGTAAAATGTTCCCCGCCCGCCTTACTATTGGCACAAAACCGCCCAGCAGCCCAACTCTACGCAACCCCAATTGGGCCGCTGTTAGCGGAACTCCGCTATTCTGAAAGGATGACAACAGGCCATCAGGGGCTTCCCGGCATCTATTCCTCGGGGCCCACACGGGGTGAGCGGTTCACGAACACGCCGCTCGCCCAAGACTGGTGTAAACTACATTTTCACAGAGCATCACAGATATGAAAAAATATTACAGGAATATAAATTCCATACTCAGCACGCAGGCCGACAATATAAACAAAAAAGGCCTTCGAGGGCTGGCACGAGCTCGGTCTTAAGCCCACTATTCCCAGCTTGGTACTGCAACACCTGTACGCCAACGTCTCGGTGAGCGGCGGCCAACTAGGCATCGGTCGGCTAACATAAGTGGGCCAAACATATTGCCCACACCCCCTTTTTAGGGGATATGGAGCGCATTCCCTGCAAGTGGCTAAGTAAACAAATTCCTCGGAGTCTTCTCCGGGAACCCCAGAACATCACCAATGCGGCTCACACGTCCGGATGGGCTTCACACAGCATGCCTAAACCCGCACTCACGCTTCCGGGTACTAATGCAATTAACTGCCGGGACGTACGCGTCAACCCATCAGAAAGCTCCCTTCCCCCCACCCGTTGGTGGAGAGGGGCTTTCATGCGAATATGTAAACTGAGGGCTTCACCTGCCCAAGTAGAAACATTGTTACCCTTATCGCGTGCTTGGCGGCGGGGCCAGGAGACGAGCTCCGGGTCGATCCTACTGCATGCGGCCGCATCGACGGTCGATCTCCACTCTAGGCCGAGCCTCGCTCCAGGTCGAGCCTCGCTCCAGGCCGAGCCTCGCTCCAGGCCGAGCCTCGCTCCAGGCCGAGCCTCGCTCCAGGCCGAGCCTCGCTCCAGGCCGAGCCTCGCTCCAGGCCGAGCCTCGCTCCAGGCCGAGCCTCGCTCCAGGCCGAGCGTCGCTCCAGGCCGAGCCTCGCTCCAGGCCGAGCCTCGCTCCAAGCCGAGCTTGCTGCCGGGAGAGAGGGAGGCGGGGCTCGGGTTGCCACTACAGGCGGCGGCGGCGAGAGAGAGGAGGTGGGAGCTCGGGATGCTGCTTGCCGGCGGCGACCTGGACGGAGGGAGGAAAGGCGGCGCTCGGGCTGCTACTCCAGGCGGCCGGAGAGAGAGAGAGAGAGAGAGAGAGAGAGAGAGAGAGAATGCTCGGGCTGCTGCTCCAGGTCGAGGGAGAGAGAGGCGGTCGGGGTTGTGGCTGTGCTTTGCCGACGATGGGAGAGGGGAAGAGGGCGGGTTGCTCCAGGCCGGGAGAGAGGGAGAGGGGCGATCGCGCCCTGCTGCTTCAGGCAGCGGCGAGAGAGAGAGGGGAGGCGGTCGGGCTGCCGCTCCAGGCCGACGGGGAAGGGGAAGGGGGCGACGTCGATTCTCCTTGGCCGAACCCTAGTCGGAGAATCCCAAAAGCCTGCCCGCCTGATCCCTCCCCTGCCCCTTTTATTTCTTCTTCTTTTCTTTATTTTCCAACATGATGCCCTGCTCCCCTCTGTCCAAAAATTTTCTATCTCTATCTCATAGAATCTATATATATTCTATAATATATATATAGATTATAATATAAAAACACATATATATATATATATATATATATATGTATATTAGAAATCCATGCCCTAAAACCTTCGCACGCACGCACGAGGACCCGCATGTCTTCGAACGGGGCCGCACCAAAATGTCGCCCATAACACGCCCCTAGGCTGATATTTGGGGAGGGTCCCAATCGCCCGGGTACGGGGTTGTACACAATCCCCGCTCTTTTCAAGGTTGGTACAAGCTCGGAAAGAATCATCCAACCCAACGTATCCGGCGAGTGGGAGCCGACCCAAAAAATAACTGAGAGAAACTGAAATTTGCACTTGGAACATCAATCTCTCCATGACCTTTCTGAACCTTTTGAATCACTCGATACCCTTTGGCTCACTGCTATTGAATTACCCTTATACCATTACTTACAACAAGTATACAATTTCTCGTAATATCGTGAAACAACAAAGCCATATATTTTGTATCTTCTTGCACACATGGAGCTAATCCTTTCCCCCCAGGTGTGCATACAGCCCTGCCAGCTAGTGAGAGCCTGACAGCGAGTCTACCCGGGGCCGAGCAGCACTCAGGGTCCCTTACCCCCCAAGGGAGCCTACGGACCTGCCAGCTAGTAGGAGCCAGGCAGTGGGTCTTCCCGGGGCCGAGCATCACTCGGGGTCCTGCAAAAAGTCTCCACGAACCAACCCTTTCCCCCCAGGTGTGCCTACAGCCCTGCCAGCTAATGAGAGTCTGACAGCGAGTCTACCCGGGGTCCACTACTACCGCCATCGAGTGACTTCCTGCCCTGCCAACTAGGTGAGAGCCTGACGACGGGTTCTGCTCGAGGTCAAGGATGACACCGAGTGACTTCCGGCCCTGCCAGCTAGGTGAGAGCCTGACAGCGGGATCTGCTCGGGGTTCAAACACAATACATCGAGTGACTTCCGACCCTGTCAGCTAGGTGAGAGCCTGACAGCGGGATCTGCTCGAGGCCAAGGATGACACCAAGTGACTTCCGGCCCTGCCAGCTAGGTGAGAGCCAGGCAGCGGGATCTGCTCAGGGTCCAAACACAATCCATCGAGTGACTTCCGGCCCTGTCAGCTAGTTGAGAGCCTGACAGCGGGATCTGCTCGAGGCCAAGAATGACACCGAGTGACTTCCGGCCCTGCCAGATAGGTGAGAGCCTGGCAGCGGGATCTGCTCGGGGTCCAAACACAATCCATCGAGTGACTTCCGACCCTGTCAGTTAGGTGAGAGTCTGACAGCGAGATCTGCTCTAGGTGGAAACATCCTGCTTACTTAGGAGGTGTTGGAGAGTTAATTGCACCAATGCTTTTACAAATGGAGGACGCATTCTTTTCATAAGAGAGACGATCTGGAAGTCGTCAAATCGGGAAGCTGGCATCCGAGCCTGTTCCTAATAATTCCTCCAATCGGAAGAGAGATGAAATCGGGGGGACATAGGCTGACGTGCAAGGGGGGAGCTGATCTCGGCCGTCAGTGCAGAGGCTCGGTCTTACAATAGCGCTTAGAGTCCCGAGGCATCGTCCCATCATCCGAACTGGGCTATTTAGAAGGAACAGGTCGGCGGCTCGTATCCTGATCTAATGACAAAGATCACTTTCCGCCATGTCACTTGTGATTTCTTGGAGATATCGGGCCTTTATCAAATCTGGGAGGTTAGCGTCTAGGCTCGTTCCTGATAATTCCCCTAGTCGGAGGAGAGGTGCGATCGGGAGGACATAGGCCGACGTGCAAGGGGGGAGCTGATCTTGGCGGTCAATGCATAGGCTCGGTCTTACAATAGTGCTTAAAGTCCCGCGACACCGTCCCATCATCCGAACTAGGCTATTTAAAAGGAACGGGTTGGACATTTGGCCTCCGGAGTCGATCGCGAGGCTAACCCTTGAAGCCCTCATAAGCTCGAGGCGAATTGGTAATAAAGAGAAAACTTGACCGCTACTGAATTACAAGGAAGAGATAACATATTACCGTTAGGGAGGGAACCCTTTCTAGTCACCCCGGCTCCTAATAACTCTCAGCTGCTCTCTTACTTGATCTTGAAGACAATAACCTCCAGGCTTCTCGTTGATGTATAAGCGGGGACACATGCGTTTTCATAGGTAGAAGAGCTTCAAATAGGCGCAAATCTTACTCCAAATATTATGGGATTCAAACAACAGCTATGGGAGGGGACAACTCTGAGTATGAGTACCTTACACAAAGTATCAACGTATGACCCTAGTCACCACCTGGTTCCACTTCTATAGCCATGACGCTCACCAGAGTTCTTCTGTGCTGGTCACTCTCCACGCTCACCGCACCAAAATCTTGAAACCGGAATCCGGCTTCCTGTGGAGTTCGACCCTTGGGGATGGGGTGGTCTCGTGCCTACTTCACTCCTGCAAGAAAAACAACAAAGAAGACAAGGAGAAACAGACCCAAGGGCTCGGCAGGGAGGTCCCACCACACACCCGGAAGATCTCAGAGCGCTTCCCCTCCTTAGCCTGATGCCGAGCTAAGGTACCCTCAGAAAGCACTTGAAAACTGGAGTAGAGAGGCACTAAAAGCGTGCCTTCTGAGGTACCCCTTGTGTCTTACTTATAGTTTTTGAAATCTAAACTGTCAATAACCAGAAGAACTGACCTGAAAATACCGAAAAGCCCTTAGTTGGGTCTGCCAACAGCCAAACTCCGCTGTTCCGGACAGCTATGCGCAGTCCAACCTAGTCTGGCAACAGTGTGGCTCCGCAGTTATGAATAGCTATTCGCACCCATGGGGGGTCAGCTCGCCATCAATCCCTCTTCGCAAGAGGCGGGCGCGACCTGGCTCTAGCGGCTCGCCTATTCTTCTTGGGCGAACTCGAGCCGGACCGCCGCGACCCGCCAGTCCTCTGCCGAGGCGAATAGGTGGCCAGGTCGCGTATAGGGGACGGACTGACGGCCATTGTGACCCTCCGAATGGCTCGCAGATCGCGGGCCGTCGAGCCCATCCGCGAGTACCGGTTCGACGAATGGCGCCCCCCGCTCCGGTCGACGATTCCCTGAGCGAGCGGGAGTGGTTGGGGAGTCGTCGAGCACTCGACTCGCTCGCCTGAACTGAGCGGGTGCGGACCAGCCTCTGGCCGCATGTCTGTTTGTTACTTGGGTGCAGGTTGCGGGACTAGGTCGCTCGATCTTCCAGGTGGGGCCCGTTCGACGAACACGGGGTTGTACACCCGAGGGCCTATTTTTTCTTGCCGCTGTCCATAGCAGGCAGGCTAGTAATTAGAGGAGCAGTGTGGTCTCTGTGTCAGGCCGCCTTCAGTACCGGCTCAGCTCAATGCCAAGTCCCAGGGCCCAGACGCTTAGCTTGCCCTGAGGAATCCGCCAAGCCATGTGGTTTCCCTCCATTCTCTTTTTTTATTTTTTTCCCCTCACCTCGCCCCGGTTCTCTTGTACCCCGGGCAGCTGGTAATTTTAACCTTGACCGTTTGGGAAGGCCACCGAGACTCTAAATAGGGGGTAGGAGCAAACCCAAAGTATGCGGGCTCGAATCTAGGAGCTCGCTTGTTAAGAGGTGCAGTCTCAAGCCCAGTGCCTTGCGGCCTGCTGACCAGGTGGCTTCCCTTTTTAACCTTTTTCTCCTTCTTGTAATCGCTTCATTTTTAAATAAAAGGAAAGCTCTACACAGGAGTGGAATTCAAGCCGCGGCCGACGAACTTTGCTGTTGCCGATGCCAGCGACCTCTCTTTTTTTGTCCCACATTACTAACCGTTAGTAACCGATTATTCGACAGTCTCCCCCTCTCTTTTTCTCTTCGTAGAACATAGAAACACATTTTTTCTATCAACAGATACCACGCGGCCTTCAGATATCGAGTAATCGATGAAATCAGCGGTGTAGCAGTGTCAGACCGCTCCAGCCGATAGAACTAGGCGGCTAGTCAAGTAAGCCGCGATTGCGCCAGTTATCACTTTCAACCCAGCACTAGCATTGGATAACCTATCATTCTACCTGCCAGCTTTCTCGTCGGTCTTCCTATCGTCTTGTCCTACCATCTATCTGCCATTTGAAGCCGCAACTGTTCGACAGTCTTCAAGTACAGTTTGTCTGTTCTCTCCTATTCAAAATGTATCTTGCTAAGGAATGAGGTGACTCTAATTTCTTATCGGCTATTACGGATCTCTTGGAGGGTCAAGGTGGTTCTCATCTTAGTGATGGGGCGCTTGACAGTAATAATAAGTTTTATGCCAATAAGGTTGAGCACGTGTCGTGATCTGCTGCAAAAGAGACCTTCAACCCTCCTTGTGAAATTGGCAAACCAAAGATGACCTCTTATCATAGTCAAGGTCATGAAAACCAAGTGCCCCCTTTTAAAGAAGAAGAAGTCCCTTCTCCGTTCTTCATTAACCGAATTCGTTGGGATACTGTCTCTGACGATTTCAGAGTACCTCGTCTGCCAGAATATTCTTGATGTAATGATCCGGTTTCTCATCTACAAGCCTTTGAATCAGCTCTTTCGCTAAGAGAAGTGTCAGACCGAATCAAATGCAAACTTCTTATTATATCTTTTGTTGACCTTGCTAGAGAGTGGTAATATATTATAACATCTCGATCAATCACCAACTTTAAAGATCTTCAAAGGTGTTGGGTATTGCATCCACAATAAACTAGATTTGTATGAAGTCACCCTTGAAATAAGATGAATTAAGTTTATATTTGATTCTCTTTTTAGTTGAGTGTTTGCTGGATACAATTGCAAAGTGTAGACCAATATCAGCATACAATGAGTCACCAAACACAGGACCATAAAATATAATCCCTCATTGTGTGATCCATGGTGTTGACTTATGTGTAGCCTCTCTATTTGGACACACTTCCTTTTCAAGCACTACGGGCATGGGAGAAACCTTGAATGTTGATTATAATAAAGAAAACATGTTTTCAGATTTTTAGAAAAAATTCTCTAAGTGTTTTTCTCGAGTACTATGTTTTATACTCGAGAAGGACTAAAGATTGTTCTAGAGTAAGACTTATCATGATTTCGAGTTGCAGAAGCAGATCTTGAGAAAGACAAATGATGTTCTCGAGAAGGCCTTTTGTACTCGAGTACTTCATGATACTTATTCTCGAGTTACATCTTTTCTTGACAAAATTTTTCAAAGTCTTTTTCTTGAGAACACTAAGTTTATTCTCAAGAAGACTATGCATAATTCTTGAGATGTAGAGGATTTTTTCTGAGACCTAGACTACTTATCTCGAGAGCCAAACATCTATTCTCTAGAATACTTATTTGTTCTCGAGTATGAGATTGTTCCTTCTCGAGAACTAAAATTCATTTTTCTCGAGTACTTCTTTTATTCTCGAGATTGTTGATTTCCACCTCCACATTTTTTCTAATTCCTTTTTCTCGGGATATTCATTATTGTTCGCAAGAACAAAAATTATTTTTCTCGAGACCTTCATTATTGTTCTCGAGAACAGAATTTATTTTTTCTGGAGTACAATCCTTCTTCTCGAGAACTGCTGTACTATTTCTGAAATTTTTCTTAAGTACAGTCAGACGGATTTTCAAATGTAATTAGCACGTGATTGGTCCACGTGGCTATCATTTATTATAATTATGACCATTAGGCGAGTCCTATAAAAGATCTTATCATAATCGACCAACCGTAGAAGAAGCCGTAAGATGAAATTCTAAGATTTTAAATCGAAAATTCACTTTCTAAATCGAGAGCCGCCGCCGCTGTTCATCGCCATTCTTGCTGATACGCTTTCGATCCAGAGATTCAGAGCAAGACATTCAGAAATCAAGATATTCTACAATAGACATATTCTCTCCTTGATCTTGCTAAGTGCAGAATCTTCAGATCCAGAGATTTAGCCGAGTCTTCTTCAAAGTAATTCTGATAGAGCCTGAAAGTTCAAGGAAGAAAAAATGCTGAAGTTTTAAGATCTGAGATATTACTGTT
Organism: Platanthera guangdongensis; assembly: GCA_039583875.1. Lineage (NCBI taxonomy): Eukaryota > Viridiplantae > Streptophyta > Magnoliopsida > Asparagales > Orchidaceae > Platanthera > Platanthera guangdongensis. The sequence continues at coordinate 70,778,695 of CM077155.1, read as the reverse complement.
TGTATTTCTTTATATTCTTTTTATTATTGGAGGAGATTCTTCTCTGTGTAGGAGCTTTGGTCTCCGAGTTATTTGTAGGAATTTTTCTCTTTCGAGTGTAGATCCTATTTTTGCGATCAAGTTGTAGGAACTTTGTTCTGAGTGGTAGGATTATTTTCAATCCAAGATTAGTGGAGTAGTGAGTCTAGTACATTGCTTGATTGTTTAGGGGGAAAGTGGATGTACCCATAGTTAGGGAACCACTATAACTTTACTGTTGTAGTGATTGTGTATGTGGATTAGAGAATGATTCCTTGTTTTCTTGCTTTTCTTAAGAGTGCAAGCAACGAGGCGGGTACGTCGAGACCAAGAGAAGAGCTTTCGGCGAGCAGCTCCATTGCTCAACGTCCTTTAGGCATGGGTGTAAACCCGACCGACTTCTGTTGCATGCTAGCATAAGCAATGGTGGCAGCCAAAGCTGTAGCGACAGCTCAGGTAGCAACCCCTGCTACACCGGATACGGCGATAGCCGTGCCGAGCGGAGAAACCAGGCGAACAGAGCCTTTTGCAGAAAGAGTGGGGATCGGGCACGAAGACCGGCTGATGAAGTATTTTCTAAGCTTCCATCCCCCGATGTTCACGGGAGTCGGTACTTCGACTGATGCGGAGGATTGGTGGGCACGAATGCAAGAGCTTCTAAGGGCGGCAGAGAAGCCAGAAGAGAAGAAATCTGAGTTTGCGGCCTTGATGTTGGATGGTGACGCAAAGTTGTGGTGGGTGAGCCATAGAGGCCTCCAATCTCCTGAACGTACCCCGTCTGTTAACCCCGAAATTGGTTATCCTCCCCAAGGCAGCCATCTCGCTCGTCGTGTCCTACCCCGAGTTCCTCCTGGAGGTCGTGATGCCCTAGGGTGGGCGGATAGAATTTTCTGTCCGCTCAGACCGCGCGGCTTATACGGTCTCAACGGTCTGACCAACCAGGCCGCGTGCTTTCCTTTGGTCGGCAGGGTCCGCGGACTGCTTTCGCAGCCTGCCTCTGCAGGCCTTCCCCTTTTTCAGCTTAACTGCAAGGTTGTCTCCACACGACTCTCTTTGCCGCACTCAACTCCCTATCCGCCTAGGTTGGCAACAAGTCGTGTCCGTTGTAGGAACTAGTCACTCTTTTCAGCCCGCTCCTGCAAGTCGCTCTTCAAGAACACCAGACCGCTCCAAACCGCCAAGCATAGGTGGCGACCTGCCCCCAGGACGCCAGCCGGCTACCGCGGCTTCCACCTCGCCAACATGCGCTATCTGCCTCGTCAAGTTCGGCAGGTCGCTCAGTCCTTTCCACCAGCAGCATGGGCAGCCGACTCCTCCAGCCCGCCTACAGAGCGCGGACACCAGCTCCCCGGCTACACGCCAAGATCAGCAGTAATATCAAGTTCCTCGGGAGCTCGGCGGACTCGAAGTGCGGTCAAGACTTCCAGTCCGCCTTCATTGGTGAACGCAAACAGCCACAATAGCCAGGCTCTCCATCTCCAACATAAGCGGACTCAGCTCGCCAGCAGAAGCGGACTAGGTGGACTTGGTGGACTCTCTTTGCAGTCTGCCTTTCCTTGGCCAGCACTAGCTTCTCGGCAGCAGCAGGGCCAACCCCTCCTCAGTACGCAGGCCTGTCGTAGGCTTAGTCAGTAGTAGCATACTTCTCCAAAAGGCAGTTCGTCGTCCCAGTCCGCATAACCTTATGCGGACTCAGCGGACTGAGTCCGCGCCAAGACTGCGGACTGAGGGAAATCCTCCAAAAGGCAGTCCCAGTCCGCATAACCTTGTGCGGACTCAGCGGACTCCACGGGCACTCTTCAGCTCGCACCCCCTTATAGCTCACTCAGTTCAACAGTGACGGACTCTGCAGATTCTCCTTTCAGTCTGCCGCTTAGCCTCCAGCATCTGCCACCCCAGCAGCAGGCGGACAGTCCCAGCTCAGCAGTGATGGACTCTGTGGACTCGCATTGTAGTCCGCCACTAAGCCACCCAGTTCGCCGTCAGCAGCACCAGCTTCAGAAGCAAGCCTCAGTCCGTGCGGCCTGTGGCAGACTCGGCGGACTCCGTATTCTTCTCGCTCAAGTTACCGTCTCATCGGGGGTAACGTCACTGCAAGCTGTTACCTCCTCGGGCCTATAAATAGACCCCCATACCTCTCACATTGGGAGTACTGATCATTGCCAAGGTGCTCACGCTCGAAGTTAGCCAGCAAGCCCACCTCCTGCGGACTTCGTTTCTCAGTCTGCACCCCTCTCTGTGCCTTTAGTCGCGCGGCCTGACGACCTCTGGTTCTCCAGTCCACGCAGTTTCCCGTTTCCCTTAACTGTGCGGCCTGCCGACTTCACTTTTCAGTCCGCGTGGCCTCTTCTGGCACCCCTTCTTTAGCCGTCAGCTTCCTTCTTATACCCCTGTATTGCTTTCTTGTAAAGGTGTATTGTAAGCTTGTAACTCTCGATATTAATCAAAGGAAATCCCGTCACAAGAGTGGAATTTAAGCCGTGGCGGGAGAAGTCTGCTGTTGCCGCTGCTAGCGGCCCTCTCTTTTCCTCTTCCCTTCTCAGATCAGCCCTCTCGGCACCAACCTGCAAGCACAACCGTCCAAGTACCAGTCTGCTCGACAGTGCCGGATCAACCTCCTCCGCTGCTTTCAGCAAACCTCTCCTCTATCCCTGCAACCCCTTTGACAAGCGTTTGCTCCTCTCTCGAGCACTCAAAAGCTTCCTCATTCTCCGCAACCTTCATCTTCTTCCTCTCCTAGCCTGTGAGATCGAACACCCCTCTGTGTTAACTAGCCAGTGCCGTTTTCGTGCATCAACAGTTAACACGCGGCCTTCAGATCCGAACAGACGGTGAACAGTGACGGTTAGCCATGTCAGATCGTCAGCCAGTCGAGAACTTTGCTCCAAGTACTGGAGATGATCACCTCTGGGAGGCCTTTGAGCAATCGCGCCGTGAGAATGCTCAGCAGTTCCAAGCAATCAACCAGATGCTCGCTATGATCATGCAGCGGCTAGACTCTCAACCCACAACAGCTCCAGTTGCTTCAGTTGCTCCGATCAATCGAACACCAGCACCGGAGCCTCAGCAAGCTTGTCTTCCAGCTTGCCCTCCGGTCTATCCTCCTTATACAGCAACCTTCCCGTAGGGGCCTGCGGCTCCTCTGCGACCTCAAGATGAATAGTTTGTTGCTCGCCCACACTTCTTCTGGGAAGCATCCCGGGGAAGTCCTGCTAGATTTCTCAACTTTCAGGGAAGTCACCCTTACCCTGCAGCTCCTGCTTTTGCTTCTCCCACATCAACTTTTCCCTTTTACCCTCCTGCTTCTTTTGCAGATACAGCTTATGCTCCTTTGTATCCTTATGCAGTAGGAGAAAAGGAAGAGCCTTCGCCGTTTGCAGAGAACGTTCGTCATGAACCAACTCCAACAAATTTCAGAGAACCCCGGTTACCGATCTACAATGGAGAGACTGATCCAGTGAAGCATCTTCAAGCTTTCGAAACAGTCGTTGCTCTCAAAACTCTTTCAGATGCAACTAAGTGCAAGCTCCTTGTAACAACCTTCGATGGGCAAGTGAGAGAATAGTTCTATGGTCTTCGCCCTCACTCCATCACTTCATTTGCTGATCTGTGAAGGGAGTTCTTGCTCAGATTCTCTACTTCAACCAAGAGAAACGGCGGTCCAAAATCCCTCTTTGAGATCAAGCAGCGTGGCAATGAAACTTGATCTCAGTTCGTTGATCGATTCCAGAGAGAAATCTTGGACATCGAGATTGTTAGCCAAGAAATGTATCGAGTGGCTCTTATCCACGGTCTCCGTGAAGGGCCTCTCATGTTTGAAGACAATGTCCGTTCTCCAAGGACGTACTAAGAGTAGATTACCTTAGCCATGTCATACATCCGAGGCAAAAAGAGCAACCGAGGCTTCGTATCCAAGCTCATATCAGAGAAAGAACCTTTTCACAAGCAGCCTCCGAGGTCTCCTCGCAATGATTTCCAACTCATTCGAGGAAGGGAAAAAGGTTTTAGTGCCATCGATACCCTTTCCTCAGCCGTGATCATGCTCAAGATTCGTTGATACCGCGAGCTTCTTCTCAAACAGCTACAATCTATCAACAATAAGACGATGACTTGCATGAATCTGAACTAGATGAAGCCGTACTAGAAGTAAGCCAGATCATGAAAGATAGGGCTAGCTACAAAAAGTCTTATCGACCAGCTATTCAAAGGTCTAGAGATTCAGAACCTTACTGCGAATTCAACAAAGACTCAGGTCACCTGACCGAGAACTGCCGAGCACTCCGCCAGCTTGTGCACAGGATACTCCGGCAGGGCAAGATGCGTGACCAACTTCCTAAAGAAGATCGCCATGATCCAGCAACCTGAAAGGGCAAAGAAGTTGCAGACGTTCCTTGCTCCTCAAAAGGATTGAGCCTAGTCGAAGAGCCCTCTCATCATTGTTCGCAAAGCCATTGAAACCTTCGACGCCGACGACGAGGGCGAGCTTGGAAGGCTATTCTAAGACATCAAAGGACTTCATAGTCCTCCAAATCTTCTCACAACCATTATCGGTTACTCTTACTCACGCTCTTTCAAACATTATCATTTCAAAACAGTTCTTAGTGTTCCTTCCTGCTTTTTCAACAAAGCTTTTATCAGGGATCTCGTACTGACATAATTCCCTTCTTGTATTGCTTCCTCCTCTATTACCGCTTTCCCAAGAGATCATTGAGCCATAGAGATGTCGTCGAGTCTTGCTATAGGCCCACTTGGGATTGGATTCCAGCGTAAGACCACAGTGACCACATATCGCGAGGAGATTTCGCATATGTGTGTAGTGGGGCTATCCAACTCTCATGTAGTGGAATACTGGACTTTGGATTCTAGCCGGCATCTAACACAGTGTCCGTGCTAGGGAGGCCCCATGTGTTAGCTCTGTTGTACTCTGTTAGGATAGATCACAGTTACGGTGATCTTTGTTTGGCAAGCAATGGCGACCAAGCGTAGCCTTGTCTCTTCAATCATCTCACAACTGTGATGGCCGAGCATTCTCTAGTGCTCCAAATCCATGCTTTTCTGGGGTCCTCGACTCCACTGATCAATCCACAGACAATCTATAGGCCTCTTTGCGCAACCAGTCTCATTGACCAGTGATGAGTAACCCGAAGCATGTGACCAGTGCCTCTAGCGATACTTCTCATGATTTCCCTTGCTTTTTTCTCTTTTTTACTCTCCTAGAGGATGCGCGACAGTTCGCTTTGAGTAGGACTATACTCGGGATGACCTTTCTCGGGCAAGCAATGCATAAGGCCCACGGGGAACACCTGTGGCAGCATCCATCCTCCTTTGGTCACTTCCGAGTATAGACCTCTTTTTTGTCAAATGCCTTCTTTCACAGGTGAACAGGTTAATCCGACATACTAAAAGGATTTCCAGCATTCACTTTGCTTATGCTCATCTTAGATGCATTGCTTTCTCAAAGCTCTACCAAGATGTATCGGGCATTTCCTCTACTATTTGGTCATATCGACCTTATTTTATCAACAGTTAACACTTGCAAGCCTTCTCTCAGGTACTTGCAAGCTCCTTTCATATATGTATGTCTGCTCCTAACTCTTTTCTTACAGAGACTAGCAGACACTTACAAGCCTTCTCTCAGGTATTTGCAAGCTTCTTTCATATATTGTCTGCTTCTAACTCTTCTCTTTGTAGAGATCATGAAAGATATGGTACCTAAACACCTAGAGGGGGGGGGGGGTGAATAGGTGACCTAATCCTTTTTGAACTTTAATGGCAGCAAACAGTTAATATCACAGATTTCTAACTATTCTATCACAGCAAACACACAGCATACACAGCAACAATCACAGCACAGCACAGTAGACACAGTGTTTTATAGTGGTTCCTCAAGATATGGGTACATCCACTTTCCCCCTTCGCCTATCTAGCAGTGTACTAGATTCGGCCAAACTTCTCCACTGTCTCAGAACCCAAATTGGTTCCTACTCCTCAGGCCCAAAGCCTTACAACTCAACTTTATCCCAAAGCCTACAGTCAGCCACAAAGGCCTACACTCAGCCACAAAGGCCTACACTCAGCCACCCAGGCCTACACTCAGCCAATCAAGGCCTACACTCAGAGATAACAATCTCCTACACTCAGGCCCTCAAGCCCTACCCTCAGCCTTTATAAATACAGGCTTACAATTCACTCAGATCAAAAGGATCCTACAAGTTAAAAATGATTATTGAAATAATAACTCAACAACTTAAAAACGAGAGAGGGAAGTTGAGAGTTTCTTGATGAGTTCTTGGAAGAACTCAGCTGGATTCAATCTGACTTAGCTTTCTTCAAAGCTTCTTGAGTAGAACTGAATAAGATTGTCTCCTTCTGCAGTTGTTCCTTGACCTCTGCCACTTAGAATTCAGAATAGATCTGAACCCTTCTTCTCAGTCTAGTTCCAACGGCTGATTTCTTGGATGGAGCCCTCTCTCTCCAACTTCTTAGATCTGCACTTGAACTGCAAGATCTTCTTTATTTGATACTCTGTGTACCACTTTAATAACTTGTTCTTCAACAATGTGATCCACTGTTTCTGTAAACTGTAGGTGCCTATTTATAGGCCTTCTTCATAGTAACCGGCTGGTCCGGTCCATAACTAACTTCTGATATCTCTGACAGGTGCTGTAGACCGGCTGGAACGGCAGCTGTCAAGTCATCCAGTCATTTCTTGAAAATCTCTAACTGTCTGAAAGTGTCGAGACTTTCTGTCTTTAAGTGTCGACACTTATAGTCCAAGTGTCGACACATGCTGTGTAAGTGTCGACACAAGTCTACAAGGTGTCGACACAACTCCTTGTATGTCTCGACACAGATTCTTCTTCAGGTGTCGACACTGAAATTGAGTGTCGACACAAGTACTTGTTCTTCTATCTTTAGCTGTATTCTTCTAAGTGTCGACACATCACCTTTGTGTCGACACAACTTCTTGTGTTGAATCTGTTAAGTGTCGACACTTCTTCTTGGTGTCGACACATAGTCTTCTATGTTGATACTTGCTGAGTGTCGACACAGCTCCTTGTGTCGACACTTGATTCTTCTGTTGAGACTTCAGCTGAATGTCGACACATTCCCTTAGTGTCGACACTTGTACTTAGAATATTTTGTTGATAATTCTGTTCTTTGCTAAGTGTCGACACAGCTCCATGTGTCGACACTGACTTCAAGTGTAGAGTCTTTAGCTGAGTGTCGACACATTGTTCTGGGTGTCGACACTTACTTCAAATGTTGACTCTTCTGATGAGTGTCGACACTTTCTTCGAGTGCTGACTCTTCTTGTTGTGTGTCGACACATTGTTCTTGGTGTCGAAACTTTAACTTAGTTTCTGCAGTCTTTTGCTGAGTGTCGACACAGCTCCAAGTGTCGACACTTTTTGGTGTAGACACAGCTTCACTGGGTGTCGACACAGCTCCTTGTGTCGACACAGCTTCTCTACACTTTTCTTCACTGAGTGTCGACACAGCTCCAAGTGTCGACACTTTCTGTCTGGTATCGACTCTGCATCCCAGGTGTCGACACAATGACTCCAAGTGTCGACACTGCTTGTCTGGGTGTCGACACAAGCCTTCTTAAGTGTCGACACTTTCCCTCTGGGTGTCGACACATGGACTTAGAAACTTTTTGCTTCAGTCTAGTGGTTACTTAACCTGCACAAACAAACTCAACATACATCAAATACATTATGATGTATATCATTGAGTTGGGTGAGGCTTCTTCAAATCAGGTACATTTAGCCAATGTACCCAACAATCTCCCCCTATTTGGAGAAGTCATAACCCTTAGTCAATGATATACACCATTCATAATTAAAAATTACAAAGTGATGTAAAGCAGGATAAAGTACAGCAGGGTAAACATAACATGTATACACATACATCATTTCAGAACAAATAAGAAATAGACATATACACATTCACAGAACAAACATGAAATATATTGATCATATATTGTTCTAACATTTGTCTTATACATTTTCAGTAGTTTACAAAAATGTTTTACATTCAAAAGATTACAAAATAATCTTCAAGTAAATTCTTAATCTATTTCTGTTCTTGTTCCTTGATAACTATTCCCTTGCCAGCTTGAACTTGAGCTTTGACAGGGGCATCAACAGTTTCAGCATCAGCAGGCTTCTTGCCTTTTAGATCTTTCTTTTTGAGCTCTTCAGCTTTGATCTTCTGCCTCTCAAAATAGTGATATGGCTTAGGAAAGTACTTGCTAGCCTCCACTGCAGTAGGAGGTAGCTTTCCCATCTTTGCCTTCCTTCTGTATTGAACAATGGCTTCTTGTCTGATCTCATGTTTCCTCCATTCAGCTTCAGAAAACCACTTGTTCCTGTCATGAGTGTTATCCTTTGCAGCTTTCCAGGCAGTTAATATTATATTCCTAGAGGTAGGGCTCCACTGTTCAAAGTCTGGCCTTTGTTCTGCTTGTTCCCTAAACCTCTTCTTAGACAACCTTGTCTCTTCCTCTTTCTGCAATGCCTCTTGCATGGCTTCTGAAATAGGTTGAACCACTTTCTCTAGAATAACATTAGACTTCCCTTCAGTTGGGCTATACATATGATGAATGTCAGCTTGCACCATTTCAAAATCTGGTGGAGGATAGATCACTTGAGCTACCTCTGGTTGCTCACCTCCAAGATATACAGTTTGAATCCCAGATTCAGCAACATTGTCATCATCACAGAGTGGAGGATAGCCCAGTGTAGCTCTGATGGAATTAGATATCCATTTGGCATGATCAGAGCTAGCTTTGACTAAAACTCTCTCCCCCTTTATGACTTCTCGAGCCATATGATCTCTGACATCATCCTTTTGAAATCTGATTTGACTATCCAAGTATCTGATTCCCTCTTTAAAGAATGGTTTGAGATTTTGAAGTTGTTCAGAGATAGCTTTCTGGGAGGCTTGGATTGCAGACTTAACAGCAGAAATTTCTTCTTGAAAGGCTTTGTCAAATTCAGCTTTAGCAGCAGTAGAAGTAGAAGGTTCAGCAGCCTTGTTTTTCAATTCAGTGACTATAGCATTATGTGAAGAAGTCAAGTTGTCATTTATTCTTAACTGATTTTCAAGAACATATCCTTGCTTCAATGCTATATCATCTACCTGTGCCTTTATCTTTTCCTGGTGGGTTGCCAAGAACACCACTGCATTTCCACCTTTGTGAAAACATTCAGTCATCTCCTTCTTGTTGAGATTCATCTCAAACCTGATGGATTTTATATCCTGGGCCAGATCAAATTGGAGTGATTTCTGCCGTTCATCTACATACTTCTCTATGGCCTGCCTTTGCTCATCCAACTTTATCTGTAGTGCAACCATTAAAGCACTATAATCAGCAGTTGGAGCTTGCTGAACTATAGGCTGTGGTGCAATTGATTGTAAAGCCTTTTTGTAACTTTGACTCCTTCTCTTGAAGACATACAGTTTCTTCTTCTTTGCCCTAGCACTCTCCTCATCTTCAGAGGCAGAAGTGCTGGCTATGTCAACCCTCTCCTTAGGGCTTTGAGGCTTCTCTTTCTGCACTTCAGGTGCCTTCTCAGTTTCCTGCCTCACAGGCACTTCATGAACTTGCACTTGCTCCCCCTCAGCAGCAGCATTCTCTCCTTCAGCAGTATCAGCTTCCATACCAAAATCTGCTTGATCCAGATTTAGGAACAAGTCTTCCATTGTGTATTCTGGTGGTGAAGAAGCTGGAGACAGTCTTTGCTCTTCAACCACTGTATCAGGAATCACTTGTACAGCAGATGTGTCATCTTCAACAACATCTGGTACTGGACTATCCAGCTGAGTTTGCTGAGGAACATCAGATAAATCAGCATCTTCTATAAGATATTCTAAAGTGTTTAGGTCAGTGAGTACCTCTTGTATGATGGTGGTGGCTTGCTCACTGTCCAGTGTAGAGGGTTCTTCTACAACTGGAGGCTCCCCCTGGCTTTGATCCTTGTGGATGGGGCTAGCTTGTGGTAGCTCCCCCTGGATCTCTGCATCAGCTGGAGGAGCAGGAGAATTCTCTGCAGGCTCTTCCTCATGATCATCAGGAGTGAAAATAACTTGTTCTTCACTTTCAGAACTACTAGTGGATTCTTGTGCCACTGGAATAGTTTTTCTCTTTTTCTTTGGAGGAATCTCCTTCTCAGTAACTGTCTTCTCTGGGGTTGGCATTTCCTTGGACAACACCATGTCCCATCTAGAAAAGATCCTTAGATCCATCTTCCTCATGTGATTTATCTTGCTTCCTGCAGCAGTACTCATTACCTCTGGTATCACACCAGCTAGGTATAGACTAATGATTCTGCACAGATTGGGCTTCTTCAAGCTCTCCTTAATCTTCTCATAAACCACTATAGACCAGTCTGTTTTCAGAGTGAAGATTATCCTTGTCATGATTCCAAACATATAGGAGACACTCTGTCATGCCCTCCAGGCTTGCTGAGTAAGACCTTACCAACAATCTCAGACAGGAATTTGCCTTGGCTGTTCATGCCTTTCCTGTTAAAGACAGAACCTATCTTCATCTTGGAATCCAGTCCACACCAGGTTAAAGCTTCCTTGGTCTTGATAGTAGTAACTTCTTCTTCATCTTGAATTCTTGGAAGCTGTAGAATCTTCCTCAGACTTTTAGGGGATACCTTAACCCTTGCACCATGAACTCTGGATTTGATTTTGTATCCAGATTCATCTATCTGAGCTCCATTAAGGAATTCAAGCACCTCCTTCTTCCATATTTTAGTTGGTTCAGACACTAGATATTCTAGTCCAGAATCGGCGACTAGGGTTACTACCGCCTGGATTTCTTGATCTGCTTCTTCAAACGCGCCGCGCACCAGCTCATATCCTTCGTTAACATTCTCCTCTAGCTTAGGCTCCATTAGGGTTTGTAGAATTTGTCTTTAGAAAAGAGAGGTGTCGACACAGAAGTTTGAGTCTCGAAACTGTGAAAGCGTGTTGACAAACAAAGACAGAACCCTATTTATACCTTTCTGATTTTGAAGATGAACAGGCGGGACAGCTAACTTAAAATGTGTCGACACTGGCAATAAGTGTCGACACTGACTTATAATGTCTCGACACACATGTGTCGACACAAGTTTAGTTAACAGATTTTATGTCTCGACACTTGGTTATGTGTCGACACAACATAACTCGACACATTGTCGAGAATTTACTTAGAAAATTCTGAGTAAAACATAAGTGTCGACACCACTTTGGATGTGTCGACACCTACTGGACATGTGTCGGCACTAACATGCTGAAGTGTCGACACCAACATCCTAGATGTGTCGACGCCTTTTTACTGAAGTGTCGACACCATTATTCTGTGTCGACATAGACTTGTCTATGTGTCGACACCTTTTTACTTAGCCAATTTTAATTCTGTAAACTTACTCTAAGTTTATCATTCCTAGTTCAATTTTGAATTTATTGAACTTAGCTTCTTCTAGGGGCTTAGTAAACATATCAGCTATTTGATTATCAGTTTTAACATATTCTAATAAAATATCTTCTCTTTCTACATGCTCCCTAAGAAAATGATATTTAATCTCAATATGTTTTGTTCTACTATGAGATACAGGGTTATTAGCTATTGAAATAGCACTTGTAGAATCACAAAAAAGTGGAGTTCTACTTACCTGAAATCCATAGTCCTCAAGCTGATCTTGAATCCACAGAAGTTGAGCACAGCAACTTCCTGTAGCCACATACTCTGACTCTGCTGTGGAGATAGCCACACTGGTTTGCTTTTTGCTACACCATGAAATTAGTCTCCCACCTAGAAATTGACAGGTTCCAGTAGTGCTCTTTCTATCCTCTTTGCATCCTGCAAAGTCTGCATCTGAATAACCTGTTAGATCAAAATCTCCATTCCTAGGGTACCAGAGGCCTAGATAGGGAGTGCCCTTTAGATATCTCAATATTCTTTTGACTGCTGTCAAATGAGACTCTTTAGGGCAGGCTTGATACCTGGCACAAACACATGTAGCATACATGATGTCAGGTCTACTAGCAGTCAAGTATAATAGGGAGCCAACTATCCCTCTATACAAGGTTTCATCTACAGGTTTCTCTGCATCATCCTTGCTAAGAGACATACTTGACCCCATAGGAGTCTTCATGGTGCTGGATGAATCCATACCATACTTCCTTATGAGTTCTAGGGTGAACTTGGACTGACATATGGTTAAACCACTTTCAGTCTGTTTAACTTGGAGACCCAAGAAAAACTTCAGCTCTCCCATACTACTCATCTCAAACTGACCTTGCATCAGTTTTGCAAACTTTTTGCAAAGGCTGCTTTCAGTAGACCCAAATATAATGTCATCTACATATATTTGGACTAGTATGACTTTGCCTCTAGATTCCCTAAGGAATATAGTCTTATCTATTTTCCCCCTTGAGAACTTGTTCTCATTGAGGAAACTAGATAGGGTTTCATACAAAGCCATAGGAGCTTGCTTTAACCCATATAAAGCTTTCCTAAGTCTATAGACATGATGAGGTAGAGTTGGATCAACAAAACCTGAAGGCTGTTCCACATAGACTTCTTCCTTAAGATTACCATTTAGGAATGCTGACTTGACATCCATCTGGTAAACCTTGAATCCTTGATAGGTTGCATAGGCCAAGAACATCCTTATGGCTTCCAGTCTGGCTACTGGAGCAAAGGTTTGATCAAAGTCAATACCTTCTTCTTGCCTATATCCTTTAGCAACCAGTCTAGCCTTATTCTTAATGATGACCCCTTGTTCATCCATCTTATTCCTGTAGATCCACTTAGTTCCTATTACATTGTGGTCTTTAGGTTTAGGAACAAGTTCCCAAACCTTGCACCTTTTGAACTGATTAAGCTCTTCTTGCATTGCTTCAGTCCATTGTGGATCCAGTATTGCTTCTTCAAATTTCTTAGGTTCAACTTGAGACAGAAAGCTGGAGTAGATTGCTGCATTTATGTATCTGCTCCTGGTTTGTACTCCTTGTCTTGGATCTCCAATAATCTGCTCTACTGGATGATCTCTTAGATGCCTTTTGGCTGGAGGCATCCTAACTTCTGGTTGAACCTCTTCAGCATCTCCATCATGTTGTACTCCTTGTATTTCTTCAGCAATTGGCACATGTAGTTCTCCCCCTGGACAACAGCTACTGTCTTCTACTTGCTGTCTTGTAGCAGGTACTTCTTCTATAGTAAGCTTGTCCATCTTCTTTGTTAAACCTGTGGGGCTGCATACACTACTAGACAACTCATTATTAATAAGTTCAGTCTCATCAAAAACTATATGCACAGATTCTTCTACAACTTGTGTAGTCAAGTTGTAGACTCTATAAGCCTTACTGTTGTTGCTGTACCCAACAAAAATTCCCTCTTGGGACTTGGCAGCAAACTTAGTTAAGTAAGACTTCCATTGTTAAGTATGAAGCATTTGCAACCAAAGATTCTAAAATAGGATAGGTTTGGTTTCCTGCCTTTCACAACTTCATAAGGGGTCTTATTGAGCCCTTTAGTGATGCTAGGCCTATTTATAACATGGCATGTAGTGTTTACTGCTTCAGCCCAGAAAAACTCTGGCAGTGATGTATCACTTAATAGGGTCCTACCAGCCTCTATCAAAGTTCTATTTTTCCTCTCAGCAATGCCATTTTGCTGAGGTGTTCTAGGTGAAGAGAATTCTTGAAATATCCCAAAGTCTTCACATAGTTTTGTCATGCTATCAGACTGAAATTCAGTATCATGGTCACTTCTAATTTTGACCACTGTACTATTTAGTTCATTCTGAATTTGCTTGACAAAGCTATAAAATACACTAGGTGTTTCAGATTTCTTTCTTAAGAAGAATACCCAGGAAAATCTTGAGTAGTCATCTACAACTACAAAGGTATAGACCTTCCTACCTAAGCTGTGAACTGGTATTGGACCAAAAAGATCCATATGCAAGAGGTATAAACACCTCACAGCATCTTTGTTTTCTATGCTTCTAAAGGTGGATTTAGTCTGCTTGCCCTTTTGACAAGCTGAGCAAATACCATCTTTAACACACTTAACTTGAGGACCATTCCTCACTAACTCTTTGCTAAAGAGTTTGCTAATAGTCTTGTAGTTAAGATGGGCAAGCCTCTTGTGCCATTTGACACAATGAGAGACTGTCTCATCAGCTACAAGACAAACTGGAGAACCATTGTTCTCAATCATAATGTCTAGGCAGTAGACATTCCTCTTCCTATAACCTGTCAAAATGATCTCTTAATCACTTGACCTCTTGATATGACAACCATTTTTAACAAATGAGATGTCATACCCTACATCACTTAATTGACTTATACTTATTAGGTTGTGTTTCAACCCTTTAACATAAGCCACTTGAGTAATGGTAACCAAGTTTGTAGAAATGTTACCAAACCCTTTGATGATTCCTTTTTCTTGACCACCAAAGGTTACTTTTGGACCATCTTTTATTGGAATATAGTCCTTTAGTAATCCTCTTATTCCAGTCATATGTCTGGAACATCCACTGTCCAAGTACCATGTTGGGGTATGGCCACTTGGACTCACCTGCAAAACAGATTAATGAAACTTAGAACCCAAAGAATTCTTGGGTCCTTGGTACTTGTTAGTCTGCAATCTGACAAAGCTACCCACTGGCTTTCCAACAGGTAGTTTGGTACTCACTTTGGCACTAGCATTGTGCCAACAGTGCACTGCAAAATGGCCAACTTTGCCACAGCACCAACATTCAAACTTATTGTACCTTTGCTTAGGTACTGCCTTGGTTGTCTTGTCTACAGCAGGCTTGTTGAATGTTGGGGCTTTTCCCTTGGACTTAGACTTGGACTGCTCAGTCCCTGCAGGTCTAATAAAGCCCAGTCCAGCCTTGCCTTTATGATGAACAAATTCATCAATTAAAGGTAACACTGACTTAGGTTTAGAAAACCTAGCAACAAGCTCTCTCTCTTTCTGAAGATTGATCTCCAGACTCTTGATTTGATCATTTTTAAATGATATAGTACCCATTTGAATCACTATTATGTGCTTCAACCTGGCTATCTCATTCAGTTTTTGATCAAAAGACTTCTCAAAATCTGTTGCTGCAGCTTTAAGAATAGCAATTTCCTTTACCTGACTTTTGGCTAGGGTCTTACTTTTCTTGTAAGCCTGCAACAGCACCTTATATTCATCCATAAGCTGATGAATATCACCCTCAGACTCAGATACACTTTCATCACTTGATGAAGATGAATCTGATTCTGAACTGGAACAAGAAACTGAACTTGAACTTGAACCTTGTACCTTACTGGGTCCTGGCTGCTCCAGGATTTTGGCACTCTCAGTCAAAGCCATTAGCCCTTGGCAAAGACTGTCTTCTTGTTCATAAATAGACTCCATGCTCTGCATGAATTCTTCTTCTTCTTCTTCAGCAAACAGCCCTATGTAGGCCTCAGCCTCAGACTCAGTTTCTGAAGAAGAGATATCTGATAGAGTCTTCTCCTTCTTGGCAATAAAAGACTTCTCTCTTGCCTTTGAAGTAAGGCTTTTTCCTGTCACCAGATTCCTTTCTCTTTTCTGGACAATCTGCAATAACATGGCCTTGTCTATTGCAGCAATAACACACTATCTTTGAACCAGTTATCTTGCTTGACTTTGTCCTCTTCCTGTCTTTCTTTGAAGGCTTTTTCTCCTGATAAAAGACTTCCTTTCCCTTTGAAGTAGAAGGTCTTGACCTCCACTGTTTCTTCTTCAAGAATTTCTGAAAGTGTCTAGTGAAGGCAACAAAGTCTTCATCACTTTCACTGCTCTCAGTCTTTGTGCTGACTGACTCATCTGATTCTGATTCAACTACCTGTGGAGGTGGAGTTGATGACTTATTCCTGCACTTTCTGGGGACATCTGTCTTGAAAGCAACTGTTCTCTCCTTGTGCTCAGTTCTTGTTGATTTCTCCTCCTCTTTCCTTACTGTCAACTGCATCTCATAAGACAATAATTTGCCAAATAGTGTAGGAGGAGGAATTTCCCCCAACTTAGCCATTTCTCTTATGGCACAGATCTTGGTGTCCCAATCTTTGGTTAGGGAACTTAGGAACTTGTCATTTAGTTCATAGTTACTGAACTCTCTTCCATAAGACATGAGTTCATTCACTATTCTGTAGAACTTCTTATAGCACTCAGTTATGCTATCACTCTTTCCTTGTCTAAAACTCTCATACTCCTGATTTAGCAAGAATTTTCTATCTTGTCTAACTTCTTCAGATCCTTCCATATACACTATAAGAGTGTCCCACATCTCTTTGGCTGTCTTGCAGTGTATAAGATTCTGAAAAGTTGCATCATCAATGTCACTCACTATTATGTTTTGTGCCCTCTTGTCCATGGTGGCTAGGACAATCTCATCCTTAGTCATTTTAGAGAAATCCTTTGGAGTTCTCTGATTTGCATCTAGAACAGATATCTTCATGGGCATATAAGGCCCTTCCTTTACTGTGATGTAGATTCTAGGGTCTGAGGCCTCCATAAACAGCCTTACCCTTTCCTTCCAGATCCCAAAGATTTCCTTTCTGCATATGGGCAATTTCATGGAACCCAATTACTTGTGATTTTCATAGGAACCCATGTTTCTTGATTTTCTTGAATTTCTTGAATCTGTATTTTGCCTTACACTGAGTCTGCCAAACAGGATCTCCTCAGACTGTTAGTCCTTTTTAAGTAACCTCCCTCTGATACCACTTGAAAGATATGGTACCTAAACACCTAGAGGGGGGGGGGGGTGAATAGGTGACCTAATCCTTTTTGAACTTTAATGGCAGCAAACAGTTAATATCACAGATTTCTAACTATTCTATCACAGCAAACACACAGCATACACAGCAACAATCACAGCACAGCACAGTAGACACAGTGTTTTATAGTGGTTCCCCAAGATATGGGTACATCCACTTTCCCCCTTCGCCTATCTAGCAGTGTACTAGATTCGGCCAAACTTCTCCACTGTGTCAGAACCCAAATTGGTTCCTACTCCTCAGTCCCAAAGCCTTACAACTCAGCTTTATCCCAAAGCCTACACTCAGCCACAAAGGCCTACACTCAGCCACAAAGGCCTACACTCATCCAACCAGGCCTACACTCAGCCAATCAAGGCCTACACTCAGAGATAACAATCTCCTACACTCAGGCCCTCAAGCCCTACCCTCAGCCTTTATAAATACAGGCTTACAATTCACTCAGATCCAAAGGATCCTACAAGTTAAAAATGATTATTGAAATAATAACTCAACAACTTAAAAACGAGAGATGGAAGTTGAGAGTTTCTTGATGAGTTCTTGGAAGAACTCAGCTGGATTCAATCTGACTTAGCTTTCTTCAAAGCTTCTTGAGTAGAACTGAATAAGATTGTCTCCTTCTACAGTTGTTCCTTGACCTCTGCCACTTAGAATTCAGAATAGATCTGAACCCTTCTTCTCAGCCTAGTTCCAACGGCTGATTTCTTGGATGGAGCCCTCTCTCTCCAACTTCTTAGATCTGTACTTGAACTGCAAGATCTTCTTTATTTGATACTCTATGTACCACTTTAATAACTTATTCTTCAACAATGTGATCCACTGTTTCTGTAAACTGTAGGTGCCTATTTATATGCCTTCTTCATGGTAACTGGCTGGTCCGGTCCATAACTGACTTCTGATATCTCTGACAGGTGCTGTAGACCGGCTGGAACGGCAGCTGTCAAGTCATCCAGTCATTTCTTGAAAATCTCTAACTGTCTGAAAGTGTCGAAACTTTCTGTCTTTAAGTGTCGACGCTTATAGTCCAAGTGTCGACACATGCTGTGTAAGTGTCGACACAAGTCTACAAGGTGTCGACACAACTCCTTGTATGTCTCGACACAGATTCTTCTTCAGGTGTCGACACTGAAATTGAGTGTCGACACAAGTACTTGTTCTTCTATCTTTAGCTGTATTCTTCTAAGTGTCGACACATCACCTTTGTGTCGACACAACTTCTTGTGTTGAATCTGTTGAGTGTCGACACTTCTTCTTGGTGTCGACACATAGTCTTCTATGTTGATACTTGATGAGTGTCGACACAGCTCCTTTTGTCGACACTTGACTCTTCTGTTGAGACTTCAGCTGAATGTCGACACATTCTCTTAGTGTCGACACTTGTACTTAGAATATTTTGTTGATAATTCTGTTCTTTGCTAAGTGTCGACACATCTCCATGTGTCGACACTGACTTCAAGTGTAGAGTCTTTAGCTGAGTGTCGACACATTGTTCTGGGTGTCTACACTTACTTCAAATGTTGACTCTTCTGATGAGTGTCGACACTTTGTTCTTGGTGTCGACACTTTCTTCGAGTGCTGACTCTTCTTGTTGTGTGTCGACACATTATTCTTGGTGTTGACACTTTAACTTAGTTTCTGCAGTCTTTTGCTGAGTGTCGACACAGCTCCAAGTGTCGACACTTTCTGGTATAGACACAGCTTCACTGGGTGTCGACACAGCTCCTTGTGTCGACACAGCTTCTCTGCACTTTTCTTCACTGAGTATCGACACAGCTCCAAGTGTCGACACTTTCTGTCTGGTGTCGACTCTGCATCCCAGGTGTCGACTCTGCATCCCAGGTGTCGACACAATGACTCTAAGTGTCGACACTGCTTGTCTGGGTGTCGACACAAGCCTTCTTAAGTGTCGACACTTTCCCTCTGGGTGTCGACACATGAACTTAGAAACTTTTTGCTTCAGTCCAGTGGTTACTTAACCTGCACAAACAAACTCAACATACATCAAATACATTATGATGTATATCATTGAGTTGGGTGAGGCTTCTTCAAATCAGGTACATTTAGCCAATGTACCCAACAGATCAGCAGGCACCTGCAAGCCTCATCCAGGTGCTTGCAGTTTAATTCATTATTCTATGTCAGCTGCTCACTCTTTACTTTGCAGTGGTTAGCAGACACCTACAAGTCATATCCAGGTACTTGTAGCTTATTCTTCGTGTAACATATTTGCATCTAACTCTCACTTTCGCAGAGATCAGCAGACCATTTCAAGTTCCTTCACAGGTACTTGCAAGCTATTTTCATGTTTTGCCTGCTCCTAACTCTCTTCTTGTAGAGATCAGTAGACCCTTGCAAGTTTCTTCACAGGTACTTGCAAGCTACCCTCATATATCTTGTCTGTTCCTAACTCTTATTTCGTAGAGATCATCCGATACTTGCAAGTTTCTTCACAGGTACTTCCAAGTTACTTCCATTTACTATGCCTACTTCTAACTCTTCTTTTGTAGAGACCAGCGAATACCTGCAAGTTGCCCTCAGGTATTTGCAGCTTTCTTTACTACCGAACTTGTTTCTAACTTCACTTTTGCAGAAACCAGCAGAGATTTGAAAGTCTCCTCCAGGTACTTGCAGCTCGTTTTTCTTTCTTGCATACTGCTCGCTTTTTCTTTTGCAGGAGATAACAGTTGCTTGCAAGCCTTCGTCAGGTAGTTGCGAGTTATTACGCTTCTATTTTTTCCTCTCACCCTCATTTTGCAGAACTTAGTTGAAGACGAATCTTCATCGTTTTGCAAAGGCAAACTCAGGTACACGCGAGACGTGCCTTCTATGCCTACACTAACTTTTCCTTTACAGGAAATAGATAGGCAGCACCAAACTCCTAAGGAGAGGCTTCAGGTTCTATCTCTCGTTGCCCCCCTTCTCTTTCCTTTAGTGTGGATCACGATTTTCGTGGGTCTCCCACTTTTTCGAAGTTCTATTCGGAACTTAAAAAAGTGCGGCGATTATGTTAACCCCAAAATCGGCGATCCTTCCCAAGGCAACCAGCTTGCTCGTCGCGGCCTGCCCCGGGTTACTCCTGGAGGCCGCGATGCCCTTGAGTGGGCGGACAAAATTTTCTGTCCACTCAGGCCGCGCAACTTAGGCGGTCTCAGCGGTCTGACTGACCAGGCTGCGCGCCTTCCCTTAATTGGCAGGGGCCGCGGACTGCTTCCGCAGTCCGACACTGCAGGCCGCCCCCTTTTTCAGCTTAACCACAAGGTTGTCTCCACAGGACTCTCTTTGCCAGACTCAACTCCCTATCCGACCAGGGCGTCAACAAGTTGCGTCATTTGCAGGAACTAGTCGGAATTTTCAGCCCGCTCCTGCAAGTCGCTCTTCAAGAACAACAGACTGCTCCAAACCACCAAGCATAGGTGGCGACCTGCCCCCAGGCTGCCAGCCGGCTACTGCGGCTTCCATCTCTCCAACACGCGCGGCCTGCCTCGTCAAGTTCGGCAGGTCGCTCAGTCCTTGCCACCAGCATCATGGGCAACCTACTCCTCCAGCCCGCCTACAGAGCGTGGACTCCAGCTCCTAGGCTACCCGCCAAGATCAGCAACAATACCAAGTTCCTCGCGAGCTCGGCGGACTCAAAGTGCGGTCAAAACTTCCAGTCCGCCTTTATTGGTGAACCCCAACAGCCTCAACACCCAGGCTCTTCATCTCTAATATAAGCGGACTCAGCTCGCCAGCAGAAGCATACTCGGGGGACTTGGTGGACTCTCTTTGCAGTCCGCCTTTCCTTGGCCAGCACCAGCTTCTCAGCAGCAGTAGGGCCAACCCCTCCTCAGTCCACAGGCTTGTTGTAGGCTCAGTCAGTAGTAGCAGACTTATCCCACAGTCCGCAGTCTTGGCATGGTCTCAGTCAGTAGTGGCGGACTCTTTCCAGCCTGCCAGGCAGCAGATCCTCCAGAAGGCAGTCCCAGTCCGCATAACCTTGTGCGGACTCGGCGGACTCCGCAGGCACTCTTCAGCTCACACCCCCTTATAGATCGCTCAGTTCAACAGCGGTGGACTCTGCGGATTCTCCTTGCAGTCCGCCGCTTAGCCTCGAGTGTCCGCCACCCCAGCAGTAGGCGGACAGTCCCAGCTCAGCAGTGAATGACTTCGCAAACTCGCATTGCACTCTGCCACTAAGTCTCCCAGTTCGCCGTCAGCAGCACCAGCTTCAGAAGCAAGCCTCAATCCGCACGGCCTATTGCGGACTCGGCGGAGTCCGTCTTCTTCTCGCTCAGGTTACCGTCTCACCGGGGGTAACGTCACTGCAAGCCGTTACCTCCTCGGCCATATAAATAGACTCCCATACCTCTCATATTGGGAGGACTGATCATTGCCATGGTGCTCACGCTCGAAGTCAGGCAGCAAGCCCACCTCCAGCGGACTCCATTTCTCAGTCTGCACCCCTCTCTGTGACTTTAGTCGCGCGGCCTGCCAGCCTCTGGTTCCCCAGTCCGTGCGGTTTTACGTTTCCCTTAACCGCGCGGCCTGCCGACTTCGCTTTTCAATCTGCGCGGCCTCTTCTGGTACCCCTTCCTTAGCCGTCAGCTTCCTTCTTGTACCCCTGTATTGCTTTCTTGTAAATGTGTATTATAAGCTTGTAACTCTCGATATTAATCAAAGAAAGCCTGTCGCAAGAGTGGCATTTAAGCCGCGGCGGGTGAAGTCTGTTGTTGCCACTACTAGCGGCCCTCTCTTTTCCTCTTCCGTTCTGAGCTCATCCCTCTCGGCACCAACCTGCAAGCACAACCGTCCAAGTACCCGTCTGCTCGACACCTCCTGATCAACCTCCTCCGCAGCTCTCAGCAAACTTCTCCTCTTTCCCCACAACCCCTTTGACAAGCGTTTGCTCCTCTCTCGAGCACTTAGAATCTTCCTCTTTCTCCGCAACCTTCATCCTCTTCCTCTCCTAGCATGTGAGATCGAACACCCCCTCCGTGTTAACTAGCCGGTGCCGTTTTCGCGCATCAACACCGTCCATGGAATAATTTGGGGATGTTTTCCTAAAGAAGTACATTCCTATTTCAACGAGGTTGGCCCTTCAGAGGCAATTTCAGCACTTAATGCAACGAGATAAGGCGGTGGATGAGTATGTACAGGAGTTCACTCGTTTGGGTCGTTACGCGGGAACAACCATGGCAGATGATGAGGAGAGGGACAACCTCTTCTACCAGTGGCTGAGGGAGAATCTAAGACAACCCCTCATTGCCATGAAGAGAGCTGGTTTTAACGAGCTAGTTGAGGCTGCCATGACGTTGGAGAGTGATCTGGAGCGGAGCCAACACCGTAAAGGTTTTGCGCCCAAGCAAGGGGAAGGGAAGCCTTCTCAATCCCAAGAAAAGTCTGAATGGAATAGATGGAGGAAGAAACCTCACCCATACATGTCCGGTGAGAAAAGCAAGTGGACGTCCGGAGGGTCTCACTCTAAGGGGCCACCAACGTGCTTCAAATGTTGTAAGGTAGGGCACATTGCTCATTTTTGTAACCAAGGAGGTGCAGAGCAGGAGGCAAGGTAGGAGCAAACTGTGTGATCCGGCCCCAGTGCCATAGAAAAAGGGAAGACGGCAGAGTCTAGCGCTTCTCGGTTCCAACTGGTGCAACTAAGGTCTTACAACCTTGGATAGCAGGAAGTGATCTGACAACTCGATGTGGTGACAAGTATGAGGAAGTTTAAGTTCAACCTTGTGCTTCATACTTTTAGACCGTTATGTTTGATGTATATGTTTTAGGCTTTGTGTTAGTTTCCGGATACCCCGCTAGGTTATTGTTTGATACGGTAGAGTCACACTCCTTTCTTGCAGAAAGCTTCATCTGGAGGATTGGAGTTGAGTCATTTTCGGTGGACGCGGAGGTGAAGGTGTGCATGCCCAATGGGTCATTCATGACCACCGGGAAGAAAGGGCGCATTTCTTGGGAGCTAAGCGGAGTTGACTTCGTGTTGATAGCAGCGGTCCTACCGTTAGTCGAGTTTGATGTGATTTTGGGAATGGACTGGCTAGCGGAGCAGCGTGGCAGTATTGATTTCCTGTCCAACGTGGTGACCCTAAGAAGTGAAGGTCAGACGGATGTCAAGTTTGAGGGCCTTAATGGAGTGGCTTGTTCTCTGATTTCAGCCTTGCAGTTAGAGCGGGCAGTTAACCAGGGTGGAGTACCCCTTGTAGCATTATTAGAGGTTCGCCTTTCCATGTTATCACTTGGGGAAGTGCCAGTGGTGGCAGTGTTTGAGGATGTGTTCCCTGAAGATCTTCGTGAAGCACCTCCTCGGCGGGAGATTGATTTCTCAATTGAGTTAGTGCTAGAGGCACGACCGGTGTCACGTCCTCCATTTAGGATGGCACCGAAAGAGTTGGCTGAGCTCAAGGTACAGTTGCAGGAACTATTGGAGCAGGGGTATATCAGACCCAGTTTTTCACCATAGAGCGCGCCGATGTTGTTCGTAAAGAAGAAAGACGGTAGTATGCGACTGTGCATAGACTACCGAGAGTTGAATAAACTGACTGTCAAGAATAAGTATCTGATTCCTAAGATTGACGACCTGTTTGACCAGATGGTGGGGTCGGTGGTGTATTCAAAGTCAGGATACTATCAGTTGCGAATTCGAGATAAGGACATACCCAAGATAACGGTTGGTAGGAGGTATGGTCATTTTGAGTTCTCGGTGATGCCGTTTGGGCTGACGAACGCACCATCCATATTCATGGATTTGATGAATCGAGTATTTCAGAAATAGTTGGACTCTTTTGTAGTTGTCTTTATTGACGACATCTTGGTGTACTCCAAGTCGGAGGTGGAGCATGACACTCACTTGAGAGTAGTCTTGCATGTGTTGAGGGAGAACCAGCTTTATGCAAAGTTCTCAAGGTTCGAGTTTTGTCTCGAGAAGGTGGCATTTTTAGGCCATGTGATTAGTGGGGATGGGGTGGCGGTAGATCCAACAAAAGTGGAGGCCATCAGAGATTGGCCGGTTTTGAGAACCGTGGCGGACATCCGAAGTTTTCTTGGACTAGCCGGGTATTATAAAAGATTCGTGGAAAACTTTTCACGGATAGCTCTACCCCTCACGTCACTAACTCGTAAGGATCAGAAGTTTGTGTGGACCCAGGAGTGCAGTCAGTCATTTGAGACACTGAAAGAAAGACTGATGATGGCTCCAATCCTAAGTCTAATGAAAGGGTACCAAGGATTTCAAATCTACAGTGACGCATTGGGTTGCGGTTTGGGATGCATTTTGGTGCAACATGGTAGTGTGATAGCCTTTGGGTCTAGGCAGCTGAAGCCTCATGAGAGGAAATACCCCATCCATGAATTGGAATTGGCGGAGGTAATTTTTGCATTGAAAATATGACGACACTATGTTTACGGTGCAAAGGTGGAGATCTTCACGGATCATAAAAGCCTGAAGTATCTCCTAGATCAAAAGGACTTGAATATACGGCATCGCAGGTGGGTCGAGTTCCTTGGAGTCTACGAGGTGGCGATTCCGTATACGCCAGGCAAAGCCAATATGGTGGCAGATGCCTTGAGTAGAAAATACTCGGGGCAAGGGAATTGGATCGAAGATCATGATGAGCGGTGTGTGCGGGACTGGGAGTCCCTCGACTTGGAGTGCGTAGCAAGGGGCGAGTCTAGCGTGGCTCGGTGGAACTTGAATGAAATACAGAATGAATTGTCAGATCGTATTCGGGAAGCGACTCGTTTGGATGTGCAGTTTCAGTCATTCATGGTGGAAGCTCAAAAGGGCGCGAGCAGCGCCTAGGAGATGATTGACGTGATTCTGAGGAAGAACGGAAGGATTTGTGTACCGCAGTTCGGCAAGCTCCATGAGGAGTTGATGTTTGAGGCTCACTTCACAAAGTACTCCATTCACCCGGGCAGTACAAAGATGTACTTGGATATGAAGAAATCCTTTTTGGTGGACTGGACTGAAGCGGGACGTAGCTTTGTACGTGAATCGATGTCAAACTTGTGCCTTGGTGAAGGACACCTGTCAGAAGACGTGCGGGTTCCTGAAGCCTCTTCCAATCCCAGAGTGGAAATTCGATGACATCTCCATGGATTTAGTTGATTGTGGATCGCTTAACCAAAGTGGCTCACTTCATCCCAAATCGAAAGGAGGACAGCGTGGAGAAGCTGGTGGAGTTGTATGTTCGCAACATTGTGCCACTACATGGGATTCCTAAAAGTACAGTTAACGATCGTGACGAACGTTTTACGTCCAAGGATTGGAGGTTGGTTCAGAAGAGTCTGGCCACGAAGCTAAAGTTCAGTACGGCTTTCCACCTCAAACTGATGGGCAAACAAAAAGAACGAACCGTACTATGGATGATATGTTGAGAATGTGCATTCTTGACTTCGGCAAGAAGTAGGAGGATCACCTCTTCATGGTGGAGTTCATGTATAATAATAGTTACCAAGCAAGTATAAAAATGGCGCCATACAAAGCTTTGTATGGGATGCGGTGTCGAACACCAATGTCGTGGACAGAGGCGGGAGACACCAAACTATTGTGAAAAGAAGTGGTAGCTGATGCTTGTGAGTTGGTACGGACCATTCAAGAGCGCATGGAGGTGGCTCAAGATAGGCAAGCAAAATATTTTAATGCTCGCCACAGGAAGCTAGAGTTCGCGGTATGCGATTGGGTCTATTTAAAGATCAAGCCGTTCAAAGGCGTTTCATGGATTCGCCGAGTCAAGAAGTTGAGTCTGAGGTTTTTGGGACCTTTCGAGGTCGTTGAATGGGTCGGAGAAGCAGCATACCGATTGGCATTGTCCGCAGAGCTGAGTGGATTACACGACGTCTTCCATGTCTCTGTCTTGAGGAAAGCCTTGGTAGAGGCTAGTGTGGTGATCGAATCGGCATCGGTGCTGATAGAGGAATACTTGAGGATGCGAGTCCGTCCAATTGCTACAGAGGATTCAGAAATTCTGCAGCTGCGGAACAAAGAGGATAAACTCGTAAAAGTACAATGGGAGAACTGCGGCCGTGAGGAGTTCTCTTGGGAGTGAGAACAAACCATGATGGAGGAGTATCCAGAGTTTTTCCATTCAGGTATCATTTAAGTTTTGTGTACCCCCATTTTTGCTTTTTGTAATTTTGGGATGAAATTCTTTTAAGGGGGAGAGAGTTGTAATGCCCCAAAATTCGAAAGAGGGACGAGCAACGTCGAGAGCCAAGTTTAGGCCTTGGTAAGGGTCACACGGCCTAGGACACGGGCGTGTCCATGCCCATGTCGTGCTCGGGTTTGTCAAGAGCCCGGGAAGTCGATGATTTTCGCTCGACGAAGTGTCGAGACAGGGAACACGGCCTAGGACACGAGCGTGTCCATGGCGGTGTCGTGCCCGGGTTCGATGGAGAACTCAGGTGGTCGACGAACTGCGCTCGACGAAATGTTTAGATAGTGAACACGGCTAGGAACACGGGCATGTCAAAGGCTGTGTCGTGCGCGTGTTCGACGAATTTTATGCGAAGTAGACGAAGAGGTAGTCAACGATCGTCGAGACTTTGAACACGACCGGAGATACGGGCGTGTCCCAGGCCATGTCCTTCTTGTGTTGTGAGTCGGGACATGTAAGGGGATTGAGCATGGCCTAGAGCCCAGGATTATTCTGACTGACACAGGCGTGTCCATTTCGACACGGGCGTGTCTATTACCCGTATCCTTCTCAGGTGGTTTTTGATCCTATGTCGAGGGAAGAATACGCCCAGCAACACGGGCATGTACTGCATGACACTGGCATGTCAGCTTTGACACGGGCATGTTCAGAGCATGTGTCCTTTTCTGGGTGTGATGTTTTCGACATCAATTGAGGCACACAGCCTTGGGCACGGGCGTGTCACAGGACATGTTCGGCCTAGGTGTTTTGATTTTCAGTTCAGATCGTGGCCGTTCATTTCCTTCTTTTGGGATCTGATGGTCCAGGGTTGTCCTTGCTGAGTTAAGTCCGGGAATAGGGTTTGGGAACCCTCATTCTTCATCAAGTACTCTCTTTCTAAGATCTATAGAGAAGGGAGAGCAAGGAAGGAGGTGAAGGAGAGATCCGGCTGCCGGAGAAGCTTCGGTGCTCCAAATCGTGAGCCGAGTCTAGATCCGTGGAAGCAAGACCATTACGAAGGTTTTCATCCAGCTAAGTTTCCATGGCTAGTAAGAGGGGTCGGAAGGTAACGACACTTCTTCTCTTGGTTTTAGGATGCGTGTTTAGCATCTTTTTCTTTCTAGTTTTTGTGCACCAAACTCTCAAATGAGAGGGGTTGGGTCTCCATAGTTCAAAAGGAACCTGTGGGTCGATTGAGTCTGTTCCCGACATGTTTTTGCATTAGAGATCCACTCCGTTAGTGGATTAGGCATGGTGGGTGAATCCGTGGTCGCGACCGTTAGTCCAACTCGGTGATGTTGCATACGAGCTTTAGGTATTTTCTAGAAATCCGTTGTGGCAAGATGTCATTTATGATGTTTGTGTTTTTCTCCTTTTCTCGAGTGAGTACGTGTAGTTGGAATCGGACAAGGTTAGCTTCGCAATGGCAGTAGATGGTTTCCTTGGTAGATAAGGTTAGCTCCGCATTGGCGGTAGATAGTTTCCTTGGTGCGCGGGGACGTTGCTGTACAAATGAGGGACTAGGGTGTGAAATGTTTTTGGATTGTGATGTGCCAAGGCGTGGCTTTGTCTCCGTGGTCGGCTGGCTATCCCGTGACATGCAAGTCATGTATAGAGAGTGTCCTGGCGAGACTAGTCCCGTTTTGTGAGACTGACGAGAACGCCAAGCATGGGGCAAGCCCGGGCAATAAGGCCATGAGCAGGTGGGGTCCAGCAAGGCTACTTAGAATCGATCAGTGTGTTAGACGGAATCCTGAGATGAGAAGTCAGAGCTTGAAGGAAAGCCCGGGTCTAAGACCATGTGCGGGTGGGGCCTTGGCAAGATTTCCGTGTGGCGGCTTGTGTGCCGTTGGGGGAAATGTAGTACCCATTTGTTTGCGGCTTAATGCCAGTGGGGAAATGATGAGTACCCAGATGATGTGATGATGTGCTAGATGCATACGCGATAGGGTGCCTTGGGTGAAGCCCGGGTTTTGCATACATGTTGCATAGTAGGCCCCCTTTTCTTTATATGCTCAACAGTAAAGAACGTGCGTGTTGTTTGAGACATCTAAGCATGTTCCTTAGTGCGTTACTTTTTTATGTATATTGTATACGAAGTGCTGCCTTGCAGGTTGGAGGGGTACCCCAGGGTCCGTTAAGGGAGGCTGGGAGGAGATGTGTTTGTAACACAGTTTGAGGTCAGCCTTTGTTGACCCATGTTACAACCATATTTTTACAGGGCAAGGATCGCAAGCAGGAGCTAGCTTGCCGGCGAAAAAGGCCTAAGCCTCATGAAGTGTTACCAGCTTCGCAATAGCTCTACTTTTGTGATATTGTATGTTTGATGCTTTTGACTTCCGGCTTGAACGCTGAGGTAGCTTAGGAGTACTTTTGCACTTTAATATGTTATGTATTAATAGAGTTATGGACTCTCTTTTGTTGTAAGGCCTTAAGGCCGTTTCAATACTCTTGTGTATGTGGATAACTTCTAGTCTTGGTTGATTTTCCGCTCTAGTTTGATTATGAGTTTTAAAATTGGGTAGTTATATCATCTTATAATACTAAAGCCGTGACGTCTGTATGTTGTGGGGACCCGGCCGGACCCATATTATACGGTCATTATAGGGGAGGTGTTACAGAAGAAGCTCTAGATGCAAGGACTATAGAGCTCAGATATTTGAAGGATCACCCAATGTGCCAAATCATAGGAGATCGTCGAGATCGTGTCAGAACTCATAAAAGTACAACTAAAGAAAATTTATATTTGAGTTTTCTCTCACAGGTTGAACCGATGAAGTTTGAGGAAGCAAACTCAAAAGCATCATGGATAATGACAATGGAATAAGGGTTGAATCAATTTAAGCGCTGCCAAGTTTGGAATCTTGTTCTGTGACCCAAAGGCAAGAACGTCATCAGATCAAAGTGGGTCTACAAGAACAACATGGACGAGGATGGTATAATCATAAAGAATAAGGCCAGACTCATCACCAAAGGATACAGACAAGAAGAAGAAATTGACTTTGATCAGACATATACACCAGTGGCAAGGCTGGAGGCAATCCGGTTGTTCCTAGCATATGCAGCACTTAAGGGTTTCATTCTCTATCAAATGGACGTGAAGTAGGACTTCCTTAATGGTGATATAAAAAAGAGGTGTGTGTGGAAAAACGACCAAGTATTATTGATTCTAACTTTCCCGATCATGTCTATCTTTTATTTAAAGATTTATATGGTTTGAAACACGCTCCTCGAGCTTGGTACGAGACGCTGTCTAACTTTCTTCTTGAGAACAAGTTCACAAGATGAAAGATAGATAAGACATGTTTTCTCAGGGAAATAAAAGGCTAGATTTTTCTAGTGCAAATCTATGTCGATGACATCATATTTGGCTCTACTGACGACAACCGCTGCAAAAATTTTCCAAACTTATACACTGGAAGTTCGAAATGAGAAGTATGGCAGAGCTGAAGTATTTCTTAGGACTTCAGGTGAAACAATCTGAAGTTGGAATTTCCATCTCTCAGATGAAGTTCACCAAGGAGTTAATTAAGAAATTTGGAATCGAGAACGCAACCTCTATGAGGACTCCGATGGGTTCAACTATGTCTCTGGACAACGATGTGAAAGGGAAACCTTTTGATGAAACCAATTACAAGCATAATTGGATCCTTACTCTATCTTACTGCTAGTAGATCAAAAATAATATTTTCAACATGCGTGTGTGATAGATTTCAAGTTAACTCTAAGGAATCTCACTACGCGGCTGCAAAGCGGATTTTGAGATAACTTAAAGGTACTCCAAATCTTCTCTTATGGTACCCAAGAAGTAATGATAACGAACTAATTGGTTTTTAAGACGCAGATTTTACAGGAATCAAGGATGATAAAAAGAGCACTTCCGGGACTTGCCAATTCCTTGGACGGAGGCTCATTTCAGGGAGCAGTAAAAAGCAAAATTGTGTTGCAATCTCAAAGGCCGAGTCAGAATACATTTCTGTCAGTAGTTGTTGTGCACAATTGCTTTGGATAAAGAACCAACTGGAAGACTACAACTTGAGGTGAAGGACATTCCTTTGTTTTATGACTCCTCCAGTGCAATTGCCATAGCCAACAATCCAGTCTCTCACAGCCGTACAAAGCACATAGAGCTGTGATACCAATTCATTAGGGAGAATGTGGAGCATGGTGATATAAATCACAATATGTCCCAACTAACAGGCAGATTGCAAATATATTCATGAAGCCGCTAGACGAGGCCAAGTTCTCGTTCTTCAAAACAGAACTTGGAATGCTCAACAAGGATGAAGAAGAATGAAGAAAAATGTGACAGCAAGTTCAATTTCTGACCACATTTTAAAATCCAAGAAATTTCAAAGTATGAACTACATTTCTCTAGTAAAACACCTGTGCTCGAGAACAGTAGATTTACTTCTCGAGAATAATAATTACTTCTCGAGAACAAAAGCTCCTCTCGAGAACAAGAAATTACTTCTTGAGAACAACAGTTCTACTCGAGAACGGCGGTGTCATTTCTCGAGAATAAGTTCAAATTCGTCGATCGGAGTTCGACGATCGTCGATCAGTTTTTTTTCTATCCTATTTCGTCGATCGGAGGTCAAATTTCATCGATCGGAGTTCGACGTTCATCGACCGGTTTTCGTCTATTGGAATTCAAATTTCGTCGAACGGAATTCGATGTTTGTCGATCTGAATTCAACATTCGTTGATCTGTTTCCGCCATATTCCAGATACTTTTAACATTATTTATATCTTTTATCATCAAAATTAAAGGTAAATATAAATAGACTTAGGTCCAAGAAACTTTATTCCTGATTTCAAATCACTCTCTCAAGAAAAGACTCTTCACCTTATCTGTCTCTGCCGACTATCGCACTCATTGTTAATTCTCCCTTCGTCGGCTAGATAACAGTTCTTTCTCCTCAATGGCATCATCGTCTAAACTCGGAATCGGCAACGAACAAATCTCCACAGGGATTGGCAAACTTTCTGAAGACTTCAGGAATGTTCAAATCTTACGAGACACCGCTGGTCTTACTTTTGTCTTGGAACATCCTTGCCATATTCTAACTTCTGATGTCGAAGAGTTCTTCCAACACACGAAGATCAAGCGCAATGGTAAGGTGATCGAGTCAAAGGTTAGAGATGTCAATGTAAAAATGACTTCTCTCTCGGTTTCAAAATTTCTGCAACTTCTTATGATAGATCAAGAAGATGATCTAGTTGGTGCAGATTATGAATGGTCTTATAGTTTATGTGGGATTCCTCACTCATCTCACACAGTTTGAAGACAATTCATGAATGTTGAGAGAAAGCTACTAGTAGATATTCTGGGCAAAGTCCTCCTCTACAAGACAAACTCTATCAGTTACATCACCCCCGAATTATTTGATATGATGACTGCAGTGATCTGTAGAAAGAAATATTAATGGGGTATGGTTCTTTTTGACAAAATTAAGGCATGTATTAAGAGCCCAAACTATGGCAGGATTATTTCACTATACCTAAATCAGATGGACCCTGATGTTTTCTCCATGAAAAAGGGCATGACCCTCCATCACATGAAGAAAGTATCCTTCACTTCCATCCAGAGATGGGAGGTTAAACATCAAACATCTCACAAAACTTCAAAGCACATTAAGGATGCGGATAGCACTCCATATCCCCCTTCTCATCAGAAAACTGATCCAGTTATTGAGGGGGAGCCTGCACCATCTATTCAAGCTCAGCTCTCTCCAACTCTAGTTCCTGCTCAAGCTGTTACAGCTACACCAGCCATAGTCTCTTCTCCTGCTACTGCCACTTCCACTCTGTTTCATTCAGAACATACAGATTTTCTTGTTGCAGATATTCCAGACACAGAAAACTTGACTGATGCCCCGGTAGAAGAACAAATTTTATCTACTGATGAAGTTATCGATCATAAGATAGAGGAACTCTCTTCAAAA
Source organism: Platanthera guangdongensis (assembly GCA_039583875.1). Classification (NCBI taxonomy): domain Eukaryota; kingdom Viridiplantae; phylum Streptophyta; class Magnoliopsida; order Asparagales; family Orchidaceae; genus Platanthera; species Platanthera guangdongensis. The sequence goes on along the minus strand of CM077155.1, from coordinate 70,746,795 downwards.
GAGCCTCTTTTCACAGCTACTGAAGAACAGCCCTCCTCTCCTGCAAAGTCTCCAGCACAGTCTCCTCAAGAACAATCTCCTGTACAGGAACCATCCCCATCTCCATTTGTAGATATACTTGATGCTGAAGTTGTTTCCATATATGATTCTGAAGATGAAATTGAAGCTGCTGAACCAAGACTTCCAAGACTTCACTTTAAGACTCCATCCTTGCTGCCCATAGATGTTGAGGATGGACAAAGCACAATCAGTAAAAAGCATACTTCTACATCCACTGTTATCACTGGAGAGATATCTCCATGGACAGCCCAAGTTCAACCTCAACCATCTACTGCATCTGAAATATTTCTGGAAGGTTCTATTCTAAACAAAATTGATGCTATGCTGACCGCTCAAAGAGCTTATTTTGATTCTTCTCTCAAAGTTGTAACTGATAAAATGACTGCATTGGAACAAAAAATGAGTCGAGGATTTACTGAATCCAAAATAACACTGATGAATTTAAGAGGCTCTTACAGATTGGAGGAAAAGCCATAGATCATACCATTACAAGCATTGGTACAGTAATGGACAAATCCGTTATCCTGACCAATAATCAGATTCAGCTGGACAAGAGAGCTTAAGAGAGAAATTTCAAAACTTGTGAAGAACTTCAGAAGTTTAAATATGTTATCAGCACCCTCTCTCTAGAAGTCAGAAAGGGGGAGGATAAAATGAAAGAACAACTGGAAAAACAAGCTCAAACTTTAAAAAATCAGTGGGATGACAAACTGCATGACATCCAGACTTCAGTACTTAAGAAAGTTAAAAGCACAAAGCTATATACATATGACACTACTATATGGATGCATAATCAACTACTTCCAGAACTGTCAATGGATTCTTCTGCACCTCCTCCTGCATATTTGGATGTAAACATGCCAACATTCTCACCTCCTAAAGAATATTTTGATGGAACTCCTCCTGACTATTTTAAAGGACGTCCTCCTGAGAACTATGAAGAGGTATGTGAATTAGAACAAGCCCGCATGCCTCCTCAACCTCCAGAAATTCAGAAATCCAAAAGAAGGAAATATGGGCATGGGGCCTCAGCAAGTAGATCAACTCCCCATCTTGATGCTGAAAGGAAAAGACATCAGGAATTCTCTGAAATTTGGAGCCCAACCTCAAAATCTCGAAATCTTGATACTTTGAAGCTGGTAGTTGATTTCAATGAAAACATAAACTTATATTACAGCTCTCATGAATGAGAGTTATATGAAAAGTCTCTTACCAAAAGGCGGATATATGACAGAGAATATTGGAGGAACAATCCCAAAGCTCCTCTCAGACCTCCAAAGTATTTTCCCAAACCATACAGGCACCAAAAAAGACAACAGGAAAAGTGAAGGATGGTAAAAGCTTTACCAACAGAGGGGATAGTTCTATTTAACTCTAGAGCGGTGGGGGGGGGGGTGAATATAGTATTTTAAAAACTTAATTATTTTTTATAGCGGAATTAAAAATAGTGATATATATATATATCTTAAGAAAGTGCAGGAAGAAAAGCTAACTAACACAGTACACAACACACAGCAATAAGAAAACAGCAAGTAACCAGACGACATAATAAATTTATAGTGGTTCCCCTAAACTTGGGTACTGTTGAAATTTGTGAAGTAAAAGTGGGTGAATGGAGTACTTGGACCTATCCGCGCGGACAATGGGGACAGGGTTGGCGGACTGCTAGGTCGGCAGAGATGTTGCAGACGGTTTATTCTGTAACGGCCTGGGCGGTCTGTTCGCGCGGACTACGCTGACAGCAGCGACGGTTAGCCAGGCTGGCTTGTGCTCAGCAGGCAGTTGGATTCCAGGAAGTAACCGGGCGGATAGAAACTCTAGCTGCGGAGTCCGGCATGAAGCGGACTGAAGAACTGGTGCTCGACATACCGGTTTGGCAGTTTCCTTGGTCTTGCTCTGGTACAGCGGGAAGTAGAAGCCGCGGAGACCGCCAGTCAGTGCAGACTGATACTGGAGTTCGTCGGGACAGGCGGACTGGATCCAGTGTCCGCCAGTTAGTGCGGACTAAACCTTGTGGCCAGTGGTGTGGACTTGGCTGGGTCTGAACCAAGTCCATGTTTGGCTCAGTCCGGGGAGATCGTGCAGTGGAGCGCGGACTGCTTCTCAGTCCACCAACCTCGGCAGAAGTGCATGTGCCTTGGTTGTGAGTTTGGGGATAAGCGGACTGGAGGTTGTGTCTGCAACTATGTGAGGACTGGAGCTGGAGTCCGGTGAGTCCGGTAAGTGTCTCGGTGACAAGGCTGTGGACTTTGGATATGCGAACTGGTGCAGTCTGCAGGATATGCGAACTTAAGAAGTTTGCAAGGTATGTGGACTGGAATGTCTGCAGGAATATTTAGGCTAGAGCTGTCCACGGTATGGGCAGACTGAAGCCGGGTGTCCACTGAGTCTGGCAGGTTCCTTGGTGCGAAGTCGTGGGCTCGGGATGTGCGAACTGAAGCCGGGTGTCCGCTGAGTCTGGCAGGTGCCTTGGTGCCGAGGCTGTGGGCTCGGGATAAGCGGGCTGATGCTGTGTTCGCGGATTAGTGAACTGTTGCTGCGGAGTCCGGCTGTGCTGGTCCTGGCTTGGCCCTTGGCGACAAGCCGGATTGGTTTTGCTGTCCGGCCTTGGTGATGTCTTGGCGGTTTGGCCTTTGGCGAGAAGGCGGACTAGAGATTGGAGTCCGGCCTTGGAGAAGCTAGGTGAGCTGGCTATCTTGCACAAGTGCGGTGGACTGGTATGTATCTGAGGATTGTGGAGAATTCTTGCTGCAGGATGTGGCGGTAATCCTATCGGCTAGGGCGGTGACTACACGCATCATCGTGCCTATAAATAAGACCCCTGTCACATCAAGATTGATAACTTCCATGCGTAAGTGAATAGTAACTTGAGCCCGCACTGGTTGCTGTGGACTGCCTTTTGGTGTCCGCGTGGTTTGGTTGAGTTGACCGGGTTGTTTTGTGCAGGTTGTGCGGATAACACTGGAAAGCCAGGACTTGGCTCTGATTGCGATCAGGGACAGTGCGGACTTTGCGGTTAAGCAACAGGAGGAAAACGACAGGTCATGGACAGCGACCAGACGGTCTTCTCTTTAGAAACTTAGTTCAGGGTTCAATAAGTCGCCTGCTTCAGGCAGACTGTTCAGTTCGGCATCGCAGCGTGTGCGGTCTGGTGGCCAGGAGACCTCTTGGTCAGGTGGTTTGCAGATCAGCGACTAGAGCTAGCATTGGAATAAGGGGTAGTCTACGCGGTTTGGGTTGCGGTCTGGCAACCTAGCAGACTGAGCGGACTCCACAGCAGTAGACCGGTAGCATGGTGGTTGAGTCCGCGCGGCTTGTTTCTCATATCTTGTTGTTGTAGTTCTCTACTTAACCTTGGATGGTTGTTTGGTGTAGTATGTGTCTCCATGTATGTCTCGCTGTGTAGAGAAGTTAGCTGTGAATCAATAAAGATGCTTGTGATGCATGTGTTCGCTGGTTGACTGGCTTTGGTTGAGATAACTCCTGCTCGTTACAGGTTCCAGGGAATTTTCCGCGTGATCAAGGTGTGATCTTGATAGTGCTGAGAGTATTAATTCGGCATCAGGCTATCTCGTTGATCACATGGAGAATATTCAACGTGGTAGAAGTGCTAGGTAGTAGAATTTTAACATGGTATCAGAGCGATATTGGAGTCGATAAGCAGCGATCACTAAAGTGGTTGGTACTCTTTGAAGAGGGAACCAGTGGTAGAACCATGGTAGTGGAAGATGCAAGTTGTCTTGGAATTGATCTCCTTATAGATACAAACTTTGATAGGTGGAAGTCTTGTATGGAGAGCTTTCTTCTTGGTGAGGATATTTGGGAGCTTGTATGCGGAGCAGAAAGACAAGAGGCTACTGCTGGCAATGCTGAAGAGATGAGAGCTTGGAAGGAGACAAATGCGAAAGCAAAGTCTATTCTCAAGCAGGTGATCTCATCAGAGCTCTTGGACCACATCAGTGGATGTCGGTCAGCTGCGGAGGTTTGGACATCCCTTGCTTGGTTGTTCAGGAAGGAGGTGAAGGTTGCTGTAGAGGATGGTCCTTCTACTTCATATCAACAAGAGAGGAGTGTTTCACCTAGGCGTGATGGGAAGAGCAAGGAAGGACCAAGGTGCTATAAATGAAAGCAGCATGGTCATCTCAGGAAAGAGTGCAAGGTTACCTTGCTCTCGGCAAACGTAGCTCATGTTGGAGGCAAGGAGAAGAACTTAGTTGGGTCTTCAACAAGTTCTGGTGCTGATCGGATGAAGGCCAGTGATAGTACAACTATCTGGCATGAAAGACTGGGGAATGTAGGGATGGACAAGCTAAAAGCAATGGCAGTAAGAAGACTTGTAAGAGGATTGCCTAGATTGTAATAATATGGCGATGGTCAGGGATGTGCGGGATGTCAGCAAAGTGAAGCTTATCTCTTTATGGTTGATAAGGCACAATCCAGATGTAAAGCACCTTTGTTCGTTGTCCATTGTGCTCTGGTTGGTCTAACTGTCACCGCCAGTCTTGGAGGCAGCAGGCTCATGCTGATATTAGTTGATGAATATTCTAGGTATACTTGGGTATACTTCATGAAGAAGAAGTCCAACATGATGTGCTTGTTTGTGGAGTTCAAGAAGCTAGTGGAAGGCCAACTTGGCATAAGGATCAAGAAGTTGAGGACAAGCATCAGTGGTCAGTTTAGCTCAACCGAGTTCTCAAACTTTTTCAGGAAGCAAGGGATCCGAAAGGAGCTTTCTTATGGAAATACTTCACAACAAGGTAGTATTGCAGCTCGGATGATCCGTTGGTTAACAGAGATCTACAGGTGTTGGATTCAGAGTAAAGGCATTCCTAAGACTCTTTGAGCGGAAGGGATGGCCTATGTTGCTCATGTCATCAATCAGATGACTCTTACTCCGATGTATGTGAAGACGCCTTATGAGCTGATGTTCGTAGTAAAGTCTAGAGAGAAGCACCTAAGGGTGTTTGGATCTACCTGCTACTTACACACTCTGGTTGCTCTCAAGATGAAGCTAGTATTTGTTGCGTATGATGAGCAGAGGAGAAGATGTGGGTGTATGGATCCTGTGACGAAGAGACTCATCGTGTCGAGAGACATTATCTTCGATGGGTTGACACCGTATTGGGATAGCTCTTGTGTGGAGCTATAGATGAGCAGGTTAGATGGTGGGCTGAAGGAGGCTGCTGCTAAGGTTCAGGTGGAGCTGCCTGAGTCACTAGAAGTTCCAGGTTGTTCTAGCTCCGGGGCAAAGGCGTCAGGGTCAGCAAGTAGGGGGAGCGATGCTCCAGGTACTTCTGGATCGAACGCGGATGCTTCCAGTTCAAGAAGCAGGGGGAGCAATTTTCCAGACAGTTCTTGTTTAAGAGGGGAGTCTTCTGGTTCAGGAAACGGAGGGAACGTTGCTCCAGGTGCTCCTGGTTCCAGTGAGGAGGCGTCTTGTTCAGGAAGCAAGGGGAGCATTGTTTCGGGTTTACCCGAGAATGGAGCTGGTTCAGAAGCAGCAGAAGTGGTTAGCCGTGACCCGGTTCTTCAGAGATCGAAGAGTATTAGTAAGCCACCAGCTCGATATAGTGAAGGGAACACGGCGGGTTTGATCCCATGTTTCCTTGCTAGCCCTCAGGTCGAGCAAGAATCTTCTGGATGTGATGACCACACTAGAATCAAGTAGGTGGTTGACACCTAGGCTGAAGAGGTGACTTCTCTCAGAGGTAATGAGGCTTGGACTTTTGTGCACAAGGTAGTTGGTGATACTCCTGTGATGCATGAGTGGAGGTTGAAGCTGAAGAAGAAGGCAGAGTGAAGCATGGCTCATTTTGGGAGATGCTGGAGGGCTCCCTCATGGTCCATGATATACGGGGCAAGGACTATGTCTTGGATATCTTTTCGTAGATGCTATCAGAGTGACCAGGTGCAAGGTTACGAGAGCTGTTGGAGTTATTCACAACTTCTCACTCTAAGGGGGAGTGTTGAAATTATTGAAGTGAAAGTGGGGGAATGGAGCACTTGGACCTATCCGCATGGACTACACGGACAGCATTGGCGGACTGCTAGGTTGACAGGGATGTTGCAGATAGTTTGCTTTGTAGTGGCCTAGGCGGTCTGTTCACGCGGACTACGCAGACAGCAATGACGGTTAGCCAGGTCGGCTTGTGCTCTGTAGGTAGTTGGATCCTAGGAAGTTACCGGGTGGATAGAAACTCTAGACGCGGAGTCTGGCATGAAGCGGACTGAAGAAATGGAGCTCGGCAGACCGGTTTGGCAATTGCCTTGGTCTTGCTCTGGTGCAGCGGGAAGTGGAAGCCGCGGAAACTGCCAGTCAGTGCGGACTGATACTGGAGTTCGCCGGGATGGGCAGACTGGATCCAGTGTCCGCCAGTAAGTGCGGACTGGACCTTATGGCCAGTGGTGTGGACTTGGTTGGGTCTGAAACAAGTCCATGTTTGGCTCAGTCTGGGGAGATCGCGTAGTGGAGCGCGGACTGCTTCTCAGTCCGCCAAGCTCGGCAGAAGTGCATGTGCCTTGGTTGCGAGTTTGGGGATAAGTGGACTAGAGGCTGTGTCCGCAACTGTGTGCGTACTGGAGCTGGAGTCTGCGGAGTCCGGTAATTGTCTTGGTGACAAGGCTGTGGGCTTTGGATTTGCGGACTGGTGCAGTGTGCGGGATATGTGGACTGGAGAAGTCTGCAAGGTATGCGGACTGGAATATCTGCAGGGATATGTAGGCTAGAGCTCTCCGCAGTATGGGCGGACTGAAGCCGGGTGTCCGCTGAGTCCGGCAGGTGCCTTGGTGGCGAAGCCGTGGGTTCGGGATGTGCGGACTGAAGTCGGGTGTCCGCTGAGTTTGGCAGGTACATTGTGTAACGTCTGTACCTTACCGTCTATGGCGCTTAAAGCCCACTAGGATTAGTAACGGTACGTTACCGGGCTGCAGCCCAAGCACCCCAAAGCCTCTCCGTGCCTGTTTCTCAGCAGCGGTGCATTGTTGAGGCCCGGTCTCGAACCCGCAACCCCCCTTGATAAGCTTCCCTCAACAAAGCTCATCACCAATTGAGCTGCAGCTCAACCCCTTGGTGATGAGCTTTGTTGAGTGAAGATATCAAGGGGGTACTGCGGGTTCGATAACCGACCGGGCCTCAACAATGCACCGCTACTGAGAAACATGGGGCCTCGCAAGGAGGACCCTTTGGGGTGCTTGGGCTGTAGCCTGGTAACGGGCCGTTACTAATCCTAGTGAAGGTTACTTTAAGCGCCATATTTCAGACGGCAAGGTACGGACGTTACATGCTAAAAAGTGCAGTAAGGTCGGCTGCCGTGATACACCTTGGTGGCGACGCTGCGGTGCTCAGTATAGGAGCCAGGGGCTGGTGCTATGATCCGCAGGACTTGGTCTTTAGACTAATTCGAACCTGCAGAGTCCGGCTATAGGTGGATCCTAGCTTGGAGACCAGCTTGGAGGAGCAAGGCAGACTGGTGTTGCTGTCCGGCCTTGGTGATGTCTTGGTGGTTTGGCAGTCTAGCTGGCGGAGTTCAAACAGCCGGGACCGTGAGTCTCGACCTTGAGTAGTTTTCTGCTTCCTTGGAGAAGCCTAGGAGTGATGGCTATCTTGCAGTGAGGATGCGGCGGACTGGTATGTATCTGCGGACTGCGGAGAAGCCCTTGCTACTCAGGATGTGGCGGTAATTCTATCGGCTAGGGCGGTGACCACACTCCCATTCGTGCCTATAAATAGGTCCCCTGTCACATCAAGAATGATTTCCATGCATAAGTGGAACAGTAACTTGAGCCCGCACAGGTTGTTGCGGACTGCCTTTTGGTGTCCGTCGGTTGGTTGAGTTGCTACTGGGTTTGCTGTGATCGAAATGTTGCCGGCAGATATCGGCGCTTTGGAAAGCAAGGTGGCTCTGATTGACTTTTCAGGGACAGTGCGAACTCTGCGGTTAAGTCAACAGGCAGAAAATAGCAGGTTCGCGGAAAGCAACCAGACCCCGGTCTTCGTCTTTAAGAGAAAAAAAAGGGGGGGTCTTGGTTCGGGGTTCAATAAGTTATCTGCTTCAGGCACACTGTTCAGTTCGGCATCGCAACATGTGTGCGTTCTGGCGGCTAGGCGACCTCGCGGTCATGCAGTTTGCAGATCGGCGGCTAGAGCTAGCATTGGAATAAGGGGTAGTCCGCGTGGCTTGGGTTGCGGTCTTAGCGACTTGGCGGACTGAGCAGACTCCACAGCATTAGACCGGCGGCTTGGTGGTTGAGTCTGCGAGGCTTGTTTCTCTTGTTTTGTTGTTGTAGTTCTCTGCTTTCCCTTACGTGGTTGTTTGGTGTATCATGTCTCGCCATGTATATCTCGCTGTGTAGAGAAGATAGTTGTGAATCAATAACGAGGCTTGTGCTGTATGGTTGTTTGCTGGTTGACTGGCTTCGGTTGAGATAACTCCTGCTCACTCAAGGAATTTTCGTGATCAAGCGAGGCTATTTTTTCAAGGGAGATCAACGTGGTAGAAGTGCCGTGTACATCCACATCTAATCCAGTACAGGTTTTTGATACACATGTGAAAATAGTGCTGTGACGAATATTAATTTGAGGATCATGTCTAGGTCTATCTCAAGGGGTTGATCACCCTCAAGAGAAAACTGTTCTAATGTGGTAGAAGTCAAACTCCATTGTCTGAGTTTGTTGAATTTGAAAGCTGCCCTAGACAGACCAGTATTTCAGTTCCATTTCGTCAGCTTCTCTACATTCACGATCCTAGTCGACGAAGGAATCTCTGAGCTATAGTCGTCGGTTTTTCAGATTCAGAGTTTGTTTCCCTATCTCTGTCACCAGTTGATAGACGTTCTTTCCTGAGCTCAGTTCAACGGTACCGATGTTTTTCTGGAGAGATCACGTTTTTCAAGATTCAAATAAGATTCTCTTCTTTTTATTTCAAGAATCTTGTAGGGAGCAAGTTTCTATTGACTTTCCTCCAACAAATTTCCTTTTGACGGCTTTTGGAGATCAGATCTAAGGTGCCTTCAAAAACCAAACTAGGTCTTCTTTGATACAGGAGACTTAACAACCAATGCTGGTGTAATTTTGGCTGATCAAAGCCTATCACCCTATTGCAAAGTCCTGATCAATCTCCTGTACTACTAGTACAGGGATCTCACCTAAAGGGAAAAGCTCTTTGTGTTCTCTGGTTGCTTCTTTGTGTTTTGCTGTGTGCTGTTTGATGTTGTCTTCTCTTTTATAAACAACAATCCTAAGAAGACTCGTGGATTTGATCTTGTCAAAGCTCCCCCGGAGAAGTTGAATGGTTCAGGAAGATGAGAGCTTTGCACAGGGTGTAGGCCTTCAATCTTTTGAAGATCTTCAAAAGCTTTTTGGATTGATATTGTATAATTGTCCATTGAAAAGCTCTGAAGTTGATGATAAAGAGCTCTGTGAGATTCTCTGTAAGACTGTATCAGCTGTTGTGTCTCAATGAAATCTCTATGTCTATTATCTTCTTTATTGTGTGTTCTTCTGAAAACAACCCTTTTATATTCCTCCAGAAAAAAAATGCATTTGAATTTTATTCAATCCTTGTATTAATGCTGGAATCCTGGGACTTGAACGGCAGGAAATAGTCTTAAATGAATTTCCTCAACTATCTCAGTAAATAAGTCAAGAAATTACTCTGTGATGTCCATAATTAATGCTGTCAAGCAATAACTATATTCATGATAATATGAGCATTAATTACCCGAGAATTACAGCCTTAGAATAATCCAAACTGAAGACAAACTGAGAGAAAACGCCAAACTGATAGAAATCGTCGAGCTCAGAACAGATTTCGTCGACCTGAACTCCAAGTTCGTCGAGCTGAGAAACCGCCTTCGCCAGGTTGAGATAAGAGAAAATTGATCTTGAAAAATAAACTGTCAAAGCTGGGCTCCAAGTTCGTCGACCAGAGATAGAAGTTCGTCGAGCTAAGAACTTGAGAGAAGAGGGAAGATCATCGACCTGAGCTCTAAGTTCGTCGAGCTCAACTCAGAATATGGACTTTGAGTTTGTCGATCTGCGATCGATAATCATCGAGCTGAGTTCGAATGAACTTCGAACTGATTCTCTGAACTCTTAATGACTGTAATTTTTCCAAGTTTTCTAAGTCTGGATCTCTGATTTCTTCTGAGGACTGGATCAAAGATTGACTAACCTAATCAGACTGACCTACGCCTTAGAACTAACAAAATGACCCTAGGCTATACCTGAAGGGTCAACAACCTAATAGTGAACTTAGCCCAAATCCAAATTAGGGATCCAACAATCTCCCCCTATTTGGGTGAGGTCACTATGAACAACAGAAAAGAGAAAAACACAAAGCATAAAAGATATTTGGCAGAATTTAAAATTGTTCAGCTAACACAGTGCCTTGTGAAGTAACAAATAATAAACAACAGCTCTAATAAAAATATATAAAGAGAATTGTTGAGCCTTTCTTGTAGTTCTTCTTCTGCTCATCTGAGGCAGGTCTGGTGAAGATAATTTCTCTTTTGGGATTTGCAGCTTGCTGTTTGGTCATCTTTATATCATTAGCTCCAAGGATTGTCACAGATGGAGCTCTTGAATAATAGCTTCTGGATGGACATATAAGAATAACCATTAAAGAGATCAACCTGGTAACTGTCTAGCTCCTTATTACTGTAGGAGGACATAGTGTGTTGGATCCCTGGGCTAGGTTCACTAGCTTAGGATGTGACCCAACCTGTATAGCCAGGGTCAATTTTGTGTCCTAGAGTCTAGGTCAAGTCATTAGGTTCAACATCAGATGGACCAGCTATCAGCAAGACCTTCAGAGACTCTAGACTTAGAGTATTTCAAGACTAAGTAAAGTGAGTTCGACGTTCGTCGAACTCAGCTCGACGAAAGGTGTTCGGCGCTCGACGATCGTGAGATAATTCTTAGTGCTGAGCTCGACGATCTTTGTTCTCTGTTCGACGAAGACTGAGTTTCTATATCAAGCTAAAGTCCGGAATACTTCAGAATTTTTCTATGTCCAGCTTCAAGCTTTGGTCGACGAACTAGAATCTAAGCTCGATGAACTTGGACCTCAAGTTCACAACTTCTCAGGTCGACGATTTCAGTACTATACTCGACGAATTCAGAATTCAGAGGATTTCTGTCGACACTTAGGGCATGTGTTGACACCAGACAACTTATGTCGACACTAAGATCAATCAGTCGACACCAACTTAAGTCGACACAGAATATCAGTCATTCAGAATATTTTGACTAAGTCCAGAACTGTTCTTCGCTCGACGAATTTGGATCTCTGTTTGACGAATAAAGATTGACAGTGATGATTATCTGTTCGACGAATGTGGATCTCAGCTCGATGAATGAAGATTGTCAGTTCGACGAAGATTGTAGCAGTATTGACTTGAAGACAATTGTCAGGTCGACGAACTCATCAAGCTCAGCTCGACGAACTCAAGCTCAGCTCGACGAACTTAAACTCAGCTTGACAAATTGTGTTCTTCGTTCAACGATTCCAGACTAGGTCTTCTCCAATCTTCCCGTCCCTTTCTTGGCGATGAATCCTCAGTAATTAATGTTAGATCTTCTCGGAATGTTACCGTTAGAATGCGCATTAATCTTGGATTATTACATGCCGTTTTTCCATGGGATAGTTAGGGAAATCATTAATTTCCGCTTCCTTCCTAGGCCGACTGCCATTACTGCTCAAGCATTCAAATTTCAAAAGGATTCTTCAGTAAAAAAAAACACAGAAGAGAAAGTAATCTTGCATACATTCAGTCAGACACACAGACAGAGTGCATAGAAGAACAATCATACAGAAATCAAAAGTTCTACTGCAATCAGCCCAGGCAAGAGAACATCCTCTATTCTACAGGACAACTTCAAAAGGACCACAAAACTCTATCTGTCAAAGAAGTTCCTGAACAATCTCTTGTCCAGGCATTCCAGTTTTGAAGACCTGTCACCCTGAAGCAGTGCTCCAGTTTTCCTGATACATTCTAGATCTCAGGGGGAGCAAATCTGTTAAAATCAATCCACAGTCTTCTCAATTGTTATTGAGAAAGAGAAGACACCATCACCCCTTTTTCCATCTACTGTACAGGGTTTTAATTCCCTTCAAAATTATTCCTGGTTGCAAGTCTCCTTCCAAAAGACTTGAGGTTTGTTTTTGAGCACCTGGACAAAAGCTCATTGGTGTCAGGCAGCTGAGTGGATTCCTACCAGGGTGGTAGAAGAGTGGATGTACCCAGGTGGAACCACTATATTTCTTCTGTCGTCTGGTTACCCTGTTTTGGCTGTGTTGTTATGTGATTAGATAGTTTGCTGTGCTTATTTATTTTATTTGCTGACTTGTTCACTTAGGAATACAACAAAAGTTGTAAAAGGTTTGTAGTGACCACAATACTTTATTCACCCCCCTAGAGTATTCCAGATCTAACTTGCACTTTCATAGTGGTATACTGTGAGGTGTCCTATCCTTATTCCATTGCTTTTCTGATCTGGGAAAGAGCTACCAATTCTTGAAATTTGGCCATTCTGAAGTTGGGGTCCATTTTTGGATCACAAACCGGAGAAATAAACCTTTCAGGAGATGCTTTATCAAGTTGATCATCTTCAGATATTTTCTATTGCATGTTGTGCTTCTGGTATTATTGTTGCCTGCTGCTGCTTGAAGAATACTGCTGCTATCTACTGCTAGAATATTTAGACTGATGAGATGATGTAGTTTTTTGAACCTGAGAAACACTTCCAGAAGAACCTACTGCAGGAGTAGGAGGATGAGGAGGACCTCTCCTAAATTTAGGAGGAGGAGAGTATCTCCTACTCTTCTTCCTAGTTTTTTGTTTATTTTTAGAATACTTCATCCAGTTTGGGGTATCTTGAGTGAGTGTTATGTTATGCAGGATGTAGAATGGAACATCAGTAGATGTATTTGGCTTAGGAACAGCCTTGGCAGGAGCAGCCTTCTTCTTTGCCTTTCATTTCCTAAACTGGTATTATCAGTATCATCTGACACATTGTCATCATCTTAAGAAAAATGTTCTGGATTGTCATAAAGAGCATCCAATTGCTTTAACAAATCAGCTGAGATTCCAGAAATCTGTTGTTGTGCTTGGTATGCTGGTTCTGCAGAACTATCTGTAGCAACATGAACATTTTCTTCTTCTTCTTCCATATCAGTAAACAACATATCATCAAAATCCGGCATAGGAGATTCACACCAGCCAAACGTTGGTGGAGAGAATGCCTTGTGCTCAGGAGCTAGTTTACTAACAGCAAAATTTTCTGAAATCTCAGAAACTACAAAACATGCCTTTAGTTGATCCACAACTTCAGGACTTATTGGAGTAGTATAAACACAATAGCTTTAGATTTTTGTACATCAAAAGTTGGTAAAATATTTTTTAAGCAGAATTAAAAGAATTCAGTAAAGAATCTAGATCAACTGTGGGATTTATAAAGAAATCACCAACAGTGGTTATTTCTATAACTATATTAGCCATGTTAGTATCAGAATCAATTATATCTATTATTTTAGTGGGAGGGGTTGCCTCTGCTGAATCATCAAAAATTTCAGAATCTACTGCTACTGCTGCTACTGCAAGAGGAGGAACTGGAGCTTCTTCATAGAACATCTCCCCCTGGCTCGGTTCAGAGGGTCCTGAAGCCAGTCCTCCAGAAGAAGGAACAGAAGAGAAAGCAACAATTCTGGTAGAGAGAGAAATGATGGAAACAGAGAGAGGATTAATAGCATTTGCTATTAGTTGCTCAAGAGTAGGAGAGATGAAAGCAAGAAGATCATGGGAAATGTTAGAGAAATTGAGGTAGAGAGGTTCAGGAGCAGAGGTCGTGTAAGGGGTGTGATGTCCACATTTTGAACACACAGAGAAGGCATGAGAGAAATTTGTGTGGGTGTATTCTGGAAATGTGGAAGGAGGGTTGGATGGAGTTTCAGTGGTAGAAATAGGAACTGTGGTAGTGTGTGTGGAGGTGGGTTCCTAAACTGGAGAGTGATGTTGAGATTGTTGAGGAGGGGACAGTATGTTGAAAGGACACTGTGAGGAGGTAGATGGAATGTTAGATACATGAGATAGAGGTGGAGATTAAGGAAGTGGAGATGGAATATCCTCATGAATGATGGTGGGAGAATTTGGAGGTGATGGTTGAAGTAGAGGTGAAAGTGGTTGTTGTTGTTGAGGAGGTGAAGGAATGCTGGTGGATGGAGGAATTTCTTATCGAGGTGGTGGATAGGCTATAACTGCCTTTATGTCCTCAGAAGTCCTGGAGGAAGAGGAAGCCCTGGAGGGCTTTGGAATGGTTCTCTCCCATCTGCCAAACAAGGCAGAGGTGATCCTCTTTGAGGCATTTATTAATATTGGCTGGGAAACCAATAATTCTTGTGTCTTTTCCTGGAGGAAGATTCCTAGAATCCTCCCAAAGCACACCTCTTTCTTACTATTTTTCTTGTTTATCAACTCAAACAAAATCTTTCGTTAGTTTATTTATTTCTTATATACCAAAGCACACATCACCAGAAACTGGTGCCTGGTTATATAATCATGGGCTGTATGTTTGACCAGTAAAACCTTGCCAACAATATCTGCCAGAAACTAATATTGAACAGATACATTCTTTTTCAAACTTTATTGGATTTTCGTTCAGAGTAACCCATTATACTCAGCATATTCTCATATTCAACATTTTCTAATTCAATTTCTTCTCTCCAGTAGCCAAATCAAAAATCTCAGTTAAAACTTCAGGAGTTAGAGTGACCTGATTGCCGCCGATGGTGCCAATCATAGTATTTGAGTCAGGAGCTGTTGAAGTAAAAAACCCAATCTCTGATTTCATTTGCTGGTATTTTTGATCCTTGTTGCCATGAATTTCTTCAGATGCTGTTCTTCACACAGCTTGAGAATGTCTATGAAGATTTGATCGGCGTTGGTGAAGGAATCCAAATCGATGTCGAAGCCAGTGTCGAACTTCATGCTGGAGAGGGAGAGCGCTGGAATCGCTATAGGTTTTCGTGGTGGTTGCTCAACATACACTTCCTATTTTAATTCTCCATTTAGGAAAGCACTCTTTACATCCATCTGTTAGACTTTGAATCTTTTTTAGGCTGCAATGTATAAGAAAATCCTTATAGCCTCAAGCCTTGCCACTGGAGCAAAGTTCTGATCATAATATATTCCTTCATCCTGTGAATAGCCTTGAGCTACTAGCCTTGCTTTATTACTTATAATATTTCCTTCAGCATCCAGTTTTTTTCTGAAGACCCATTTGGTTCCGATGACTGGATTGTCTTTAGGTGTAAGAACCAAATCCTAAACTCTGCACCTCTCAAAATAATTGAGCTCATCTTACATTGCAATGATCCAGTAGGGATCTTGCTCTGCATCTTTGATGGAGTGCGTCTCAAGTTGAGAAATGAAACAAACATGCATCACATCATTGTTTAGTTGATTCCTTGTTTGCACACCAACTAAAATGTCTCCAATCACTTGAGATATAGGGTGATCTCTAAGTGTTACAAGATTAGTGGGAGGAGTTGGTTGAGCAACAGTTTATGGAATTAATTCCTCTTGTGGAATTATATTAGCTGTTGGAGGAAGTTTAGCCACTTCCAAACATTCTTCTTCACTTTCTTCTTCAACTTGTGGAGATGGATGTGATGGAACCTCTTTGGTGAGGTTTAGATCATCAAATCTCTCACACAAGGGAGGTACCTGCAAAATGTTATTGGTAGAAACTTTTTTCTTTATAAAACATGTGACCCTCATCAAATGTAACATGAACAGATTCCTCAATTTTTAATGTGGATTTATTAAACACCCTATAAGATTTGCTGACTTGGGAATATCCTAGAAAAATTCCATCTGTAGCTTTTGCTTCAAACATTCTAGTCTATTTCTTGTCATTATTGTGAATATAACGTAGGCATCCAAATACTTTAAAATAGGTGATTTTAGGTTTCTTCCCTTTAAGTAACTCATAAGAAGTCTTATTAATAAGCTTGTGTATCAGACTTCTGTTCAGTAAATTATTTGCTGTGCTCACAGCCTCTGCAAAAAAAGATAGGGGCATGTAAGAATCTGCAAGTAATATGCCTGCAGATTCAATTAAGGTTCTGTTTTTCCTTTCATCAACCCCATTTTATTGAGTAATTCTAGGAGTTGAGAAGCAGTGCCTGATACCTTCCATCTCACAAAACTCTTGCATAAGAAGAGACTCAAACTCATTAACATGATCACTTCTGATCAATGCAACTTGAGTAGAGTACTCAATCTATATGTTTTTGAGAAAATCTGTAAGAAAATTGAAGTTATCTGAATTAGATCTCAGAAAGAACACCCATGTGAATCTTGAGAAGTCATCTACAAACACCAAAGTATAAGATTTCCCTCCTAAGCTTTGTCCAACAATATGGCCAAAAAGGTCCATATATAGCAAGTACAATATCCTAGGTGAGTCACTTTTATTTACAAATTTAAAACTATTTTTAGTTTGCTTGCCTAACTGACAAGCCATGCAGAGGCCTTCCTTCTCATAGGGGCCAAAAGACAATCCTCTAATAAGGTTGTCCCTAGATAACTTAGCAATATTTTTGAGATTTACATGTACTAATCTCTTATGTCAAAGTTCATTTTGATTGTTAACCTGATTAAATAAACAAAGTTTTGGACTAGCTGATTGAAAAATTACTACATATATGTTGTCTTTTCTAAGTCTAATAAAAACAGGTTTGTTTTCTTTACAAGAAATAATATAGGAAGATGAGTTAAATTATACCTGATAACCTTCATCACATAATTGACTTATGGATATTAGGTTATGCTTTAAGCCACTCACATAGGAAAGTTTCCTGAAGGTGACTGCTCCAACTTTAACATCTCCATAACCATAGTTTGGCCATAGTTGGAGTCACCAAAGATCACCTTTGGACCTAGCTTGGACTTGTAGTTTGTTAGATTATCCTTACAGCAAGTCATATGCTTTGAGCATCCACTGTCAAGATACCATTGTTGATTAAAGACTGGAGAGTCCTTCACCTTTATAGAAAGGAATTAGGTGTTCTTGACCTAGGTTACCTTAGGTCCTTATTTCTTCTGATAATAGAAACTGGAAATAACATAAAATTCTGGTTGATTTTTATATCCTAAGGGATGATATCTTCTAGGTGGCATTTCCCATTGAGTAAAAGGATTAGTGGATTCTGAGAATTGATTGATGTTTCCAACGGAGTTATAGTTTTTATTAAACGCATTTCTTCGGTCTGAGTTCGACGAAATCTATTGAACATAGTTTTTATTCAAATTCTTATTCTTCTTCTTCTTATTTACTGATTTCTGAGAGACATTTGGGTAAGTAGTCTCTCTCATTTTCTCTTTGCTTTTTCAGACATAAATTTAATTGGTGTTTAAAGATTATTTTTCTTTAATATGGGGGGGTGGTAAGATTGATGAATCAGATAAGCCCAGCTTGCCATTTAATCTGGCATTGACTGTGCTTGTGATGTCCGTCAGCTTAAGGCTTTTCCCATTGAGAGATTCCTCAAGTTGCTTTGCCTCACATAATTCAGTTTTTTGTGAAATGATTTGTTCATTAGCTAAGTCTAAATCATTTTTCAGTTTGATATTTTCAGCAAATAGGTTATCAAATTCAAACTATCTATCTCTATGAATTATTATTTCCTTCTCTTACTTGATTAAATCATGGCACAAGGATTTAAATTCAATTTTAAAATCTTCTAAATTGAAATCAAATGAAGAGATTACCTAATCTTCTTCACATTCAGATTCCTCTTTTGATTCTTCAGCTTGTTCCTCAGCATCAGATTTGCTACTGGAGGCATTAATAGCCATAAGGCAAACTACCCTTGCCTTTGCCTCCTCTGCATCTTCACTAGAGCTGGAAGATAAGGATTCTTAATCTGTATCCCCCCAGGTCTCAGCAATGAAGCTTTTCTCCTTTCACTTATGTTTGCTGGAGGAGTGCTTACTATAGTGCTTGCTTGATTGCATCTTATTCTCCTTTTCTTTTCCTCTGTCTTTCTTCTGTGCCTTTGGGCATTCAGGTAGAATATGCCCAGGTTTTCTGCGTCCAAAACAAACAATCTCCTTGGAAGGAGTCTTGTCATATCTTGGCTTGTCATCATTCTTGGATGACCTTCTACTAAAGTCTTTCTAGGCCATTTTATAGAATCATTTAGCCCACAAGCTCAGTAGTTCTTCATTAGCTAGAAGAGCTTCTCATTCTTATGTTGCTTTGAAAGCAATGTTGTGCTCCTTCCTTGAAGATGTAGAAGCCTTCTATTCAGCAGCCTCCCTTGTCTTGAACAACTTCTCATAAGACTTGAGCTTGCCTAGGAGAGATTCAGTAGAAATCAAATTTAAACTCCTGGCATCCTTAATTGGTCATATCCAGGAATCCCAAGTGCTGGGGAAGCACATTAGGATTTTGTCATTTATCTCAATTAATGAGATGTCCTTGTCCCGGGTTCTCAGTTCATTTATGATGACACTGTGTCTATTATACATCTCAGCAATAGTCTCTGATCCCTACTTCTTGAAATTTTCATACTGTGATATGAGGAGGGATCTCCCGTCTTTTCTTTCTTTTGATGAGCCAACAACTATTTGGTTTAGTGAGTCCAAAATAGCCTTTGTAGATATGCACTCAGCCACCTTTTGAAAGATGTCATCTAATATTGTCTGTGCCAGAATATTCATTGCTTTAGCATCAACCATCTTGGCTTTCTTTTGTGCATCAGTCCACTCAAGTGGTGGAACTTCATGTGTATTGGTAGTTGTAGTAGCAGATTTAGGTTGAGGGGGACCTGTCAAAATAGTGTTAAAAATGTCCTCATCAATAGAGTTCATGTAGAGTTTGATTCTTGTCTTCCAGAGTGAAAATTTATTCAAGTTGGACACAAGAAGTCTGGTACTAGAATATTCCTTATTCTGTGTCATGTTGTAAACAAGAGGCTAGAGATAAAAAGATCTATCAAAGGATCTTGGTTCAGATATATGCCTCTGAAACCAAAACAACCTGCCTCTGATACTAATTGAAGGATGGTAAAAGCTTTACCACCGCAGGGGATAGATCTATTTAACACTAGAGGGGGGGGGGGGGGGGGTGAATAGAGTATTTTAAAAACTTAATTGGTTTTTATAGCGGAATTAAAAATAGTGATATATATATCTTAAGAAAGTGCAGGAAGAAAAGCTAACTAACACAACACACAACACACAGCAATAAGAAAATAACAAGCAACTAGACGACACAAGAAATTTATAGTGGTACCCCTAAATTTGGGTACATCCACTCTTCTACCACCCTAGAAGAAATCCACTACAGGTTTTTGTTCAGGTGCCCTATCACCAACATGTTTTTGCTCAGGTGCCCTGTCACCACAAGATCTATTTTTTCAAGGGAGGTCTAACAACCCTTTTGAGCTTTTGATCAGGTGCCAAAAAAGCAAACTAAGTATTTTAATTAGGAGAATTAACAACCAAGGGGTTAACTTTTGAAGGGAGTTATAACCCTGTACACAGTGGGAAAAAGAAAATTGATGTTTTCTTCTCTTTCTCAAAAATAACTGAGAAGACTAGTGGATTTGATCTTGTTAAAGTTCCCCCTGAGAAATTAAATGGTTCAGGAAGATAAGAGTGTTGCACAGGGTGTAGGCCTTCAATCTTTTGAAGATCTTCAAAAGCTTTTTGGACTGATTTTGAATAGTTGTCCCTTAAAAATCTCTAAAGCTGATGATGAAGAGCTCTATGAGATTCTCTGTAAGACTTGTATTAGCTATTGTGTCTCAGTGAAATCTCTATATCTATTCTCTTCCTTATTGTGTGTTCTTCTAAAAATAATCCTTTTATATTCCTTTCAGAAAAAAAACATTTGAATTTGAATTCTATCCTTGAATTAATACTGGAATCCTAGGACTTGAAAGACTGGAAATAGTCTTAAATGCATTTCCTCAACTATCTAAGTAAATAAGTCAAGTAATTACTTTGTGAAATCCATAATTAATGTTGTCAAGCAATGACTATATTCATGAGAATATGAGTATGAATTATCAGAGAATTACTGCCTTAGAATAATCCAAACTGAAAACAAACCGAGAGAAAATGCCAAACTGATAGAAATCATCGAGCTCAGAATAGATTTCGTCGACCTAAACTCCAAGTTCATCGAGCTGAGAAATCATCTTCGTCGGGCTGAGATCAGAGAAAGTTGATTTGGAAAAATAAACTGTCAAACCTAGCCTTCAAGTTCATCGACCAGAGATAGATGTTCGTCGAGCTGAGAACTTGAGAGAAGAGGGAAGATCGTCGACCTGAGCCCTAAGTTCGTCGAGCTCAACTCAGAGTAGGGACTCTGAGTTCGTCGATCTGCGATCGACGGTCGTCGAGCTGAGTTCGAAGAACTTCGAAATGATTCTCTGAACTCTTAATGACTGTCATTCTTCTAAGTCTGGATCTCTGATTTCTTCTGAAGGCTAAATCAAAGATTGACTAACCTAATCAGACTGACCTACACCTTAGAACTAACAAAATGACCCTACGTTATAAATGAACTGTCAACAACCTAATAGTGAATCTAGCCCAAATCCAAACTAGGGATCCAACAAAGAGCTAGAAAGATAGTAACACCAACAAGATCAATAGAAATTATAGATGTTCTAATAGTTTTAATTTTTGAAATTGTGGAATTGAACTTTCTCTTGGACAAATTTCTATTAATATAAACCTTTAGTTTTGTTAATCTGATTTTTATCCATTATAGCCATTATTCTATTTATTATGGCAATTAGTTTCTTTGCTTGTTTTATCTTGATGTAATTCATCTTAGCATAGATGGTTCTGACTTCTACAAATAGGGTGACATGGTTAGGTATTGCATCCACAATAACCCAGATTTGTATGAAGTCACCCTTGAACTAAGATGAATTAAGTTTGTATTTGATGCTCTTTTTAGTTAAGTGTTTGCAGGATACAATTGCCAAGTGTAGACAAATGTCAGTCTACAATGAGTCACCAAACACAGGACCAAACAATATAATTCCTCATTGTGTGATCCATGGTGTTAACTCAGGTGTAGCACTAAGGGCATGGGAGAAACGTTGGATGCTGATTATAATAAAGAAAACAAGTTTTCAGTTGTGTTTTTCTCGAGATCCTCATCATTATTTTCGAGAATCAGAAAACCTTTTCTCGAGTACTATTATTTTTCTCTAGAAATGTTGTACTATTTTTTGAATTTTTCTATGTTTCGACAAACGTGATTTCAAATGTGATTAGCGCATGATTGGTCCACGTGTCATGCATTTAATATGATTATGACCGTTAGGTAAGTCCTATAAAATGTTTTATCATAATCGACCAACCTTAAGAAGAAATCCCAAAGTATTTTGAATCGCGTATTCACTTTCCAAAATTGAAAGTTGCCGCTGTTCATCGCATTCATCGCATTTCTGCTTTCGATCCAGAGATTTAGTGCAAGTGATTTAACAGATCAAGAACCTCTACATCGACAGATTCTTTTCTTGATTGTATTGAATCCAGAATTTTCAGATCCAGAGATTTACTCGTGTCTTCTTTAATCTATTTCTGATAGAGCTTCAAAGTTCAAGGAAGAAGAAGGGCTGAAGATTCAGATCTACAATTAAACTGTTCGTATATTTTTCTCTGTAAATCATTTTATTCTTGTAGGAGATTCTTCTCTGAGTTGTAGGAGCTTTGTTCTCCGAGTTATTTGTAGGAATTTTCTCTTCTGAGTGTAGATCCTAGTTTTGAGGGATCGAGTTGAAGGAACTTTGTTTCGAGTGGTAGGATTGCTTTCAATCCGAGAATAGTGGAGTAGCCGAGTCTAGTGCGTTGCTAGATCAGTGAGGTGTAAAGTGGATGTATCTAAGGTTGGGGAACCACTATAATTCTTGGTGTCGTCCGTGTATGCTTGCTTATTTTTCTATGCATTGCTCGTTAAATTTTTATTCCGCAAAAAGTTGTAGAACTCACCTATTCACTCACCTCTAGGTGATTTAGGTAGACAACTTAAACATTTTTCACATTCTATTCATAACGCTCCCGGTCTATCCAAAGCTTCTCTCGAATATGCTTAACAGAAATATCCGTTTATTCGAAGGCCTCCGGACCCAACAACGATCTCTCACCAACCTCGGCCCAAAATAATGGAGTTCTGCAAGATCTCCCATACAAAGCCTCAAATGGGGCCATCTGCAAGCTCTCTTGATAATTGTTGTTATACGTAAATTCCATCAAACTCAAATGTTCGTCCCACGCTCCTCCGTGGTCCAAAATATAACATCTGATCATATCTTCCATGATCTGACTTACTGTCTCTGTACAACCTCGGGCTCGCAGGAGGCCCTCAAGGTGCGAACAGTAGAAGCTGGCGAGAGGTACTGGATAGGCGAGTGTGTCCACATTATCCACTCGCAGGAGGCGGTACGGGTGGTCTCCATAGTGCGCGAGATGCCCTTTGGGATGCGAGTAGGCTCTTAACGACGAGAGGGCCCCATAGCGCAGGATGCTTGCGAAACGGCCAGGAGGGCTCGTCTCACCGGTGGGTGCTTCCCTACTCGCCATATAGAGAGAAAGCCGTTTTGACAATTTTATACCCATATGGGGTTTTACTCTTCTACCCTGGGTAATTTTACCCTTTTACCCTTGGTGGTCTTCATGTAACTCTTCAGAACAATGGAGTTTGGCTGTTGGTAGACCCAACTAGAGGTATTTTGGTAATTTCAGGTCAATTCAGTGTGGTTATTTGCAGATCCAACTCAGAAAACTATAAATAGGCACATAGTAGTTCTTCAGAAGCACCTTTTTCCCCGGGATTTTAAGAGTTTTCTTGTGCTTTATGAGGAGCTCCATGCCCAGCTTTTGGATTTGGAGAGGAAGCTCTCAGAGATCTTCCGAGTAAGCGGTGGGACCTCCCTACTGAGGGTTTGGGTCGGTTTCTAGTCCTTCACATTCAATCGGAGGGCAGAACTTTGGGAGAGTAGGTGTTGGCTACACCCCTGAATTTCAAACTTTTGTCAAAGTCAGATTTCAGCATTCAACAGTTCTGGTGCGGTGAGCGCAGAAGGTAGTCGATAAAGGAAAGTTTTGAGTTTGCTCCGATGGTAGGAGGTGAAGGTGAAGGATCTGGGTGAGGAGGTTACCCCTCCCGGGGAGAGGACGCGACGCGGAAGATGCTGGAGGACTTCAGGCGAGAGGTCTTGCATATCATCAGCTTGGACTTCTCGGCAAGGAGCGAGTTGTAAACTCCACAAGTCCCAGTGGAGGCGGTCCCACTCTTGGGCGAGAATGCCCTTGGGCAGCGCCCTGGGAAGGAGGTCCCGGCGGAGATTGGCGAGAGGGACATGGAAGCGCGAGTGCTCTTCCCTGGCCAATGGACCGGGAAGGAGATTCCTGCAATAGTTAGCGAGAGGGAGGCAGATGTGCGAGAGCTCTTCCCTGGGCATGGTCTCGCGGATCGGGCCAACCAGCCGAGGCCGCAAGATGTGCCCTCTCGGCAGGCAGGAGGAGAGAGCCCTTTCAGTGAGCTCATCATCTCGGCCCCGATGTCGGAGGGGTTCCGGGAGCCCGACATGTCCTACTACTCGGGGAAGGATGATCCTGTACAGCACGTGTAGTGGTTTAAAGATGTTGTTTCAAGAAGGCAGATGTCAGATGCCTTCAAGTGTTGGCTGTTTGCCATCACGTTGAAGGATAAGGCACGGGACTGGTTTCAACAGTTGTCGGCAAGTTCGATCTACAGTTTTGAGGACCTATGTCGAGTGTTCCTGTTAAAGTTCTCGACATCGAAGAAGCGTAAGAAGGAGGCTGTGTGCCTATTTGTAGTGAGGCAGAAGCAAGATGAGACGTTGGGTCATTATGTGGACCGCTTTCAGGAAGAGATTCTCCTAGACCACGAGGTCCCAGGGTACGCATTGATGCTCTCTTTTACCCTGGAGCTGAGGCCGGGATTCTTTAGCTTGAGCTAAAGAGAGTGCCCCCCTCTCTTTTGAGGAGCTCATGGAGAGGACAGCAAAGGAGATAGACTTCGAGAGGGCCAATCCGACATTTGCCAGGAAGCTAGCCAGGTTGGCAGAGGATGATGTGGACGAGCCGGGAGCAGGGAAGCAGAGGGAGCAGAGAGAAGAGAGAAGGAGGGAGGAGCCCCGAGGACAGGTACAATAGGGACAACATCAAGGACAGGGGGCCCGGGAGCCGAACAACCGGTTAGGTTGGAGGAATCAGGAGGGTCACCCCCAGGAGCCAGGAGGAGGTTTTCAGGGAAGAGACAACTTTCATGAGCCGAGGAGGTTCGATAAGCCAGAGAGGAGGCAGGAGCTGAGGGGTCACTTCACACATAAGCAGGAGGTAATGGATGTCAGCTGAGGTAGATGAGGAAGGAGAGGAGCTCGGGGAGGAGCTGGAAGGAGAGAAGGTGAAGAAGAAAGAAGGGGTCGGGTGGCATTTCCTTTCTATGACTTCCATCAGGAGGAGGGTCACGTGATGGCCACCTACCCATTGTTCTTGGAAATGAGAGAAGCCAGGGGGTTGAGGAGGCAGGATCCGCCGGTAAGGATCGAGGAGGTATATCAGGAGGAGACAGAGGATATATGCGAGGACAGGGCAGATGTAGGAACCCGGGGAGGGATCAGAGTGATCCACAGAGGAGTTGGGATTGAGATAACGTGAAAGGGGAGCCTCCAGACCATATTCCGAAGGGGGGTATCCTCGAACTCCCAGGCTCCCCCTCCAAAAGAAAAAATTATCTTTTCTTCAGCGGATATGCCAGATTATAAGGACCCATTCTATGACGCCATGTTGATCCAGATGGCAGTCGAAAACTTCACGGTCTCCAAGATCCTGGTGGACAACGGGAGCTCCATGAACGTGATCTTCAAGAAGGCCTTCAATATGATGCGGGTCGAGGCGAAGAGGTTTTTAGCTTCGGATGGGCCGTTATTTGGTTTCTCTGGAGAAAGGAAGGAAGTAGAAGGAGGAGTAGGGCTGTATGTGAAGTTAGGTCGCATGTCATGGAACTGCAGGTTCGTGATCGTGGATGCCCCGAGCAGCTATAGCGCCATCGTTGGGCGCCCCCTCATCAGCGCCTTTCGCAGCATCCCCTCCTTATTTCACCAATGCCTCAAGTTCAACAACGGGGGGGGGGGGGGGGGGGGGGGGTACAGGTTAGTGTCAGGGGGGGACCCGTAGGTGGTAAGACAATGTTACATGACGACGATCAACACCATTTCTTGGATGGCAGAGGCAGAAGAGCTGGAGAGGGAGATGTCGGAGCAGGAAGAAGTTGTCGGAGAGGAGGACGTGTGCCCAGAGTAGGTTGAGGAAGTTAGCCTGGAGGAGGCAGGGTAGGAGATTGAGGAGCAAAGAGGAGGAGATGTGCAGGAGGTCCAGAGGAACGGAGAGTCGGAGCCGCAAGGGGGTCGGCAGGTGGAAGAAGTTGGAGAAGGAGTTGAGAGGGAGGCCCAGAGAGGCGTGAAGGTTGAGACGCAGCAGATTGAGAGCCTAGGAGAGGCAATGGAAGTCGAGGAAGCAGGAGGGGATCAAGAGTATGGGCAGGAAGAAGGGGCAAGAGCCATCTAGGAGCAGTCACGGCTGGAGCCGGCTGGAGAAGTGGTGGAGATGGAAGTCTTCACCAGTGCCGGCCAGGTGAAGAGAGTCCAGATCAGTTGGGGCCTGAGTCCCGAGTGCCAGGAGCAGGTTCGCGCTTGTATCCAGATCAACATTGACATCTTTGCTTGGAGCCCGACTTACATGCCGGGCATTGATGTATACGTCGCCTGCCATCGCCTGAACTTGGACCCACGGACGTGCCCCATTCGCCAGAAGATGATGACCATCGCTACCAAGCTATTGGAGCCCATCCGCGAGGAGGTTAAGAAGCTTCTAGAGGCTGGCTTGATCTTGGAGATCCAGTATCCGGGCTGGATCTCCAATGTGGTAATGGTGAAGAAAGGGGGAGGGAAGTGGCACATGTGTATTGAATTTTCTTTATTAAATAAATCATGCCCCAAGGATTGCTACCCCTGCCTCGAATCGATGCGCTGGTTGATTCAGCCGTTGGTTTTTTCCATTATGTGTTTTTGGATTCTTTTTCAGGTTACCACCATATACGAATGCACCCTACTGATATTAAGGACGTCTCCTTCATCACGAGGGAGGGATGTTTCAGCTACAAGATGATGCCCTTTGGGTTGAAAAAAGCAGGGCCAACATACCAGCGCATGCTGGATCAGGTCTTCCTGGGTCAAAGGGGGAGGAACCTGGAAGTCTATGTTGATGATTTGATGGTCAAGAGCAAGTGTGTGGACTCACATCTTTGAGACCTGGAGGAGACATTCGCCTCCGTGCGGAAGTTCAAGATGAGGTTGAACCCCTTGAAGTGCGTCTTCGGGGCAAGCCGCGGGAAGTTCTTTGGGCACCTCCTGACCCCGGCAGGGATGGAGCCTAACCCGGATAAAGTGAAGGCCATACTGGAGCTATAGTCACCACGCAACACTAAAGAGACCTAGTGTGAAAGTCCACCTAGTGTCAGCTATGTGCACCTATGGGGGGGGGGGGGGAATAGGTGACGTGTGGTTCTTTTGCGGAATTTATGGATGTACCTGCACAATAAAAACAACAAGCACAGCACACAGAATACACAGCAAATTTATAGTGGTTCCCCGACATGGGTACATCCACTTTCCCCCTTCGACCTATCTCCCCAACAAGGGACGACTCGGTCACTTCTCCAACGGGATTGAAATCCAATACCTTCACTAACGGAAGGAGCCCTTCCACACATGAGAGTCAACACTCCCACAAAACGGGTTGCACCCAACCCTTACAACACGGAACAAAAGTTCCTTTACAACAAAAGTAAATATGGAATGTATATGAGATACAAACTTCTTTCGGAGACTACGGTGTTCCTCTACGTTCGACGACGTGTTCTCGAGGTCGATGAAGAGTCTACGACCTTGGTCTCACTTGGAGAGGATCTCCCGGAACCGGCGGCGGCAATCCGAGCGGCGGCTTGGTTCGGAGTCGGCTGCCACGAAGGTGCGCTGCTGCAGTGCTTTGAGATCCAAACTTCTTTGCGAAGCAAACTAGGTCTACCAACGGTCACTCTAGGATCGGTCGTCTCGATCGATTCGGACGGGGGAGTTTTTCCCGGTCAACAAATCGAGAGACAAGAGATCTCTGGATAGACACGTGAGACGCAAGCTTTGCTAAGCTTCTGTCGCCGGAGATCGGGAAGAAGAACGATCAGCGGCGGCGACGTACTAGCCCGAGCGCGACGGCGGCGGAGAAGAGAAATCGCGATATTAGGGTTTCGTGCTCGGCTTCTTTCTGTGTCCGTATTCCGTTCAAAATACCTGTATATAAATACTGTAGAGGTTTTCCAATATGACCGTTTGTGGGACCCACAAAAGAGATCCCCAAATCCCGGTCCAGAAACTTAACAGCGGCAGATCCGGTTCAGGAAGTTCCAGAAAAATGCCAAGTCAAAATCGGTGAGAATCGAAAGTGATTCTCGCCGAGTCGCCGAGAATCAAAGGTGATTCTCGACGATTCGGCGAGAATCAAAGATGATTCTCGTCGAATTTGCCTTGGTTGCACACACTGCTTTAAGCCAGGTCGAGACGGCGAGAATCAACCAGTGATTCTCGTCGAATCGACGAGAATCACTAGTGATTCTCGCCGAATCGGCGTGAATCACTAAGTGATTCTCGTCGATTCTTACTTAGACGCAGAGGTGCTAGCTTAGAAGTTGCTGGATCGAGTTCGGCGAGAATCAACTTCTGATTCTCGACGAATCGGCGAGAATCCCAAGTGATTCTCGCCGAATCGGCGAGAATCACTTGGTGATTCTCGTCGATTCTAACTTAGACGAATTTTCGTCTTTCCACCTATGAGATGCTCCTTGACCCATCCTTGCTCCTTGTCTGCTCCTGCATATTTACAGCCCTGTGCTTGAAAATAAGTGCACTCCAATAGAGAGAGTACACGTAGGCCAACACACTGATCTGCTCAACGAGGGATTACGTCGTGCAGACCCGTGTATATTGACCTACTGCACCCTGACATTGGTGTGCACTTAGCATGGAAAAACTGCAAGCACAACTAGAAGGATTTTATCAAATACATAGTCTATTGACCTTAGCTTGTCCAGGGGCTTCTTCAAATCAGGTACATTGTGGATACAATACCCAACAATCTCCCCCTATTTGAAGAAGCCTAAACCCTACAAGCTAAGGTGAATAGAACAAATGAGAATGAAAACCATAAACTGAAAAGAGAGTTAAGTGAGTTATCCATTACCAATACCAATTTCTTGGGAGTAAGCTTGGAGCCACCTTAGCCTTAGCCGAGAGGGTAATCTCCCCCTTTTCGGCTTCTACAAATCAGGGTCTGTAGCGTTTTACCCTTTGCTCCCCCTCAGTTCTTGCACGGGCCTGGAGCCTCTGTAGTCTTCATTCCTCATAATTGAGCATCCCTAATTCAGTCTTGAAAAGATTGAACTTGGCCTCGTCTAGGGGCTTTGTGAATATATCAGCAATCTGCTTGTCCGTGGGGACATAACAGAGAGAGATATCTTTGTTCTCCACGTGCTCCCGAATGAAGTGGTAGCGTACTTCGATATGCTTCGTTCTGCTGTGCGACACCGGATTGTTGGCAATGGCAATTGCACTTGAGGAGTCGCAGTACATGGGTACTTCCTTGAACTGAAGGTCGTAGTCGGCTAGCTGGTTTCTGATCCATAGAAGTTGTGCGCAACAGCTTCCTGCCGAGATGTACTCTGACTCTGCTGTGGAGGTTGCAACACAATTCTGTTTCTTGCTGTTCCATGAAATAAGCCTCCTGCCGAGGAATTGACACGTCCCGGAGGTGCTTTTCCTGTCATCCCTGCTCCCTGCAAAATCAGCATCTGAAAAGCCTATTAGCTCGACATCATTGTTTCTCGGGTACCACAAGCCAAGATTAGGAGTACCTTTAAGATATCTCAGAATTCGCTTTGCAGCGACATAGTGAGATTCCTTAGTGTTCACCTGATAGCGGGCACAGACACATGTGGAGAACATAATATCCGGTCGACTGGCAGTAAGGTAGAGCAGGGATCCAATGATGCTTCTGTATTTGGTTTCATCGAAAGGTTTACCTTTCTCATCCTTATCCAGAGATATGGTGGATCCCATTGGAGTCCTCATAGAGGTTGCACTCTCCATTCCGAATTTCTTAAGGAGTTCATTTGTGAACTTCGTCTGAGAGATGAAGATTCCATCCTCAGACTGTTTCACTTGAAGGCCTAAGAAATACTTGAGCTCTCCCATACTGCTCATTTCAAACTTTCCTTGCATAAGTTTAGAAAACTTTTTGCAAAGATTGTTGTCCGTTGAGCCGAATATTATGTCATCGACATAGATTTGCACCAGCAAAATCTTGCCTTTGACTTCCCTGAGAAACAATGTTTTATCTATTTTACCTCTGGAGAACTTGTTCTCAAGAAGAAAACTAGATAAAGTCTCATACCAAGCTCGTGGAGCTTGTTTCAACCCATATAAGGCCTTATTAAGAAAATAAACGTGATTGGGATAAGTAGGATCGACAAAACCTGGGGGTTGAGCGACGTAAACTTCCTCTTTCAGGTCTCCGTTCAGGAATGCCGATTTCACATCCATTTGATAGACTGTGAATCCTTTGTGTGAAGCATACGCCAGGAACAACCTGATTGCCTCGAGCCTTGCTACTGGTGCGAAGGTCTGGTCGAAGTCAATCCCTTCCTCCTGTCTGTAACCTTGAGCCACCAGCCTGGCCTTGTTCTTAACGATGACACCATGTTCATCCAGCTTGTTTCTGAAGATCCACTTTGTGCCAATCACATTCTGCTTGTATGGTATGGGAACCAGAGTCCAAACTTTGCACCGCTCGAATTGATGTAGTTCCTCTTGCATGGCTAGAATCCATGCCGCATCCTTGTTCGCCTCGTCGAACTTCTTTGGCTCGACCTGTGACAGGAAGCTAAGATGCAATACCTCGTTAATTGTACCTCTTCGAGTTCTGACCCCGACACGAGGATCCCCGATGATCTGATCTCTAGGATGATCCCTCACGTGCCGGAGCTCTAGTAGTCGGGAGTCAGGAGCTTCAACTACTTCTTGGGCTTCTCTTTCTTCTAAGAGATTTGTTCTATCTTGATCTTCAACACTTTCAGATGACGTGGAGGTGGAGACTTTGACGTACTTAGGAGCGTCAACTTTAGCGGACTCATCCAGACTCAGCTGTTCCAGTCGTGCACCTGCATCTTCAAGAATACTACTGGAAGAGTTGCTGTTAAGCAAACTTCCTTCATCAAATACAACATTTATTGATTCTTCTACCACTAGGGTTTTCTTATTGAAGACCCTATATGCCCGACTATGGGAGCTATAGCCCATGAATATGCCTTCGAAGCATTTTTCACCGAATTTAGTACGCGGGTACTTCCCATTATTCAGTACATAGCATCGGCAACCAAAAATCCTCAAGTAGGACATGGTTTGTTTCCTGCCTTTCAGTAGCTCGTAGGGCGTCTTACGATGATGCTTGTTGATCAATGCTCGGTTTTGTACATGACATGCCGTATTGACACCCTTTGCCCAGAAGTATTCCGGGAGAGAAGCATCTTTCAACATAGTCGTGCAGGCTTCAATGAGAGTTCTATTTCTCCTCTCCGCAACTCCATTTTACTGAGGAGTGCGCGGGGAGGAAAACTTATGAAAGATACCTTGTTCTTCACAAAATTCTGTCATTGCACCAGATTCGAATTCTGTACCATGGTCACTTCTGATTTTGACCACGGAGCAGTTAAATTCGTTCTGAACCTGCTTGACAAAATTAGTGAAGATGTCAAACGTATCTGACTTTCGTTTTAAAAAGAACACCCATGTAAACCGAGAATGATCATCAACTATCACTAGCGTATAGGACTTGCCTCCCAAGCTATGAACTTGCATTGGACCAAACAAGTCCATATGCAAAAGGTAAAGACATCGGGAGGAGTCTTTGTCAGCGATGCTCTTAAAGGTAGCCCAAGTCTGTTTGCCCATCTGGCATGCAGGACATGGGCTATCTTTGATGCACTTGATACTGGGAGCATCCCTTACCAAGTCCTTAGAAAATAGCATACTAATTGTCTTGAAATTAATATGTGCCAATCTCTTGTGCCATTGTTCACAAAGAGATGCACTGCCAGTTGCCACAAGGCATACGGGGGTAGATGAATCTAAACTGAGAAAATCTAAACAAAAGATATTTCTGCTCCTAATACCTGATAATACCGTTTCAGAAGAGGTACGTGAAATTATCAGACATTTATCCTTGCAGAACTTAATGTCATAACCTTTATCACATAACTGACTTACACTGATCAGGTTATGGTTTAACCCTTCAACATAAGCCACGTCGGTGATAGAGATTATACCGTTGGAAATCATACCATAACCTCTGGTGACTCCTCGATCTGACCCTCCAAAGATGACTTTGGGTCCATTCTCGACTGGAGCGTAATCACGCAGCAGGCTTCTTGTCCCGGTCATATGCCGGGAGCATCCACTGTCCAAATACCAGATCGGCGTTTTGGTGGCCTTTGGACATTCCTGCAAAACAAAATTAATTTGCCTTAGGAACCCAATCGAACTTGGGTCCTAGATTCCTGGTTAGCACACTCCCCCTCAGTTGGTTAACCCTACGAGTGGTCGGTCTCGCATTGCTAACATGGGGAGTCTCGTAGTTCCTTGGATTAAACCAACAATCCACGGTAAAGTGCCGACTTTGCCACAGCACCAAAAGTCAAATCTGTTGTACCTCTTCCTAGGCTCATGCCTTATCCTGGGAACGGTGGGTACTGCTGGGGCCTTGGATCTGGAGGTGGAGGCCTCATGGTGACAACAGTCGCATGACTTTGTCACCTTCTGTATAACAGGCTTGGCTGTTGGTGCCTGCTTTCCATTATGGCCGCTAGAGAACGGACCATAATTTCCTATGTGGATTTCCTCATAAGGTGCCTTGAAGGCACTCTCACCGAAGTTCCGGGGAAAGTTCCAACCGTCATACCGGCTCTTTGGCTTTGCAACCGAGGGCCGGAAATGATGCCCAAATGTTGACTCAAAGTCGTGTTGGTTGCAAGTAAAGCCAGGCTTTCTGAATGCAACAGGACTAAGAGGAGCCTTACCCTTTTCATCAGCAGAGGCCTTCTTGGCGGCCTTATTCTTCCTCTGGTTCTTGTTTCTCCTAGATGAAGAACCAGGTACCCCTATATGCCCCAAGCCAGCTCCTTTGGCCTGAGCAGAGAAGGTATCAACGACTGGAAGAACTGTTTTTGGCATGGAGAAGCTCTTGACGATCTTCCTTTCTGCCGCAAGTAGTTCTTCCAACTTGTTGACTTCCTCCTGCTTTAGATCAAGGAGCTTCAAAGACTCTGAATGCTTGGAAGTCAGGTCAAGGTGTTCCTGTCGGAGAGAAATCAAGCTAGTGACCTCTTCCCTTAGGGATACACACTCACCCTTAAGGAATTTTACTTCCTTCTTCTCAGCCTTCAGTCTC
Organism: Platanthera guangdongensis; assembly: GCA_039583875.1. Classification (NCBI taxonomy): domain Eukaryota; kingdom Viridiplantae; phylum Streptophyta; class Magnoliopsida; order Asparagales; family Orchidaceae; genus Platanthera; species Platanthera guangdongensis. Next base: position 70,714,128 of record CM077155.1, on the reverse strand, counting down.
TTTCGGCACTCATCGAAAGTGTTGAGCAGAAGCTCATACTTCTCGAGGAGCTCAGCTTCACGGGCTGAAGGGCCATCCTCAGGTTCATCATCCTGAGATTCAGGATCAGAGTCGGAGTCGGAGAGAGGGGTGTGAGCTTTTACCTTCCCAGTAAATGGGGGGCATTCTCCTTCTGAGTCCGAGCGACCCACCAGCCCGAAGTAGGCTTCCTCATCATCACTGGAGTCTGAGGAATCAGACTCACTTAGTGTCTTTGGCCTTCTTGCGATGTAGCTCCGCTCCTTCTTCTTATCTCTGGAGGATTTGAGCTCCTCTCCTTTCCCTTTTTCTCTTTTGCTTTGATGGCAGTCGGCCACGACGTGTCCTGGCTTATTGCATCCAAAGCAAATAATATCAGAAGAACGATGTTTGTTAGGTTTAGATGCATACCTGTCAGAAGAATAATTTTTCTTCTGATGCCTGGAGGAGGGTTGTCTTTCATTCTTTGATTCCTCATCTTGAGGAACTTCTTGAACTCTCGGGTGATGAGGGAGAAATCCTCCTCCGACAGTTCTGAGCCGGAGGAGCATGGTTCAGAGTCCTCCTCCTCTTCCTTACTCCTCGCACGGTATGACATCGCACCCTTGCCCTTTCTGGAGTAACTGGCTTTTAGGGCCACAGTCTTTTCTTTTGCAGCAGCCTTCTCTGCTTCTTCCTCTGCCTTCCTGGTGTTCAGCTGAAGTTCATAGGACATCAGCTTACCAAACAGGATCTGTGGATCAGTTTCTGCTAGTCTGCCAAATTCTCTGATGGCGCAGATCTTTGTGTCCCATTCCTTAGTAAGGGACCTAAGGAATTTGTCATTGAGTTCACCATTGGTGAACACTCTTTCGTAGCCCTTGAGGGCGTTGACAATCTTCAGGAAGTTCTCGTATGTGACTCCGATCTCTTCCTTAGGCCCTTGCCTGAAGGCCTCATATTTTTGGTTCAGGAGGGATCTCCGATCATCCCTCACTTCATCCGTGCCCTCCATTAGGATGATCAGGCATTGCCAGATCTCCTGAGCAGTCCTGCAGTTGCTGAAATTTTGCATCATGGAATCATCAACTGCGCTCACCAGAATGTTTCGTGCCTTCTTGTCCAGTCCCACGAGTACCATCTCGTCTTTGTCCATTTCAGAAAGTGTCTTCGGCACTTTCTTGGTGGGATCGATGGTGGAGGCCTTAGTGGGTACATAAGGTCCCTCCTCCACAATCATGAAGAGTCGAGGATCGACTGCTTCCATGTAAAACCTGATTCTTTCCTTCCAGATCGGAAAGTTGAGTCTGTTGCACACTGGGATCTTGCCGGAGTACTTGAGCCCGTCCATAGTAGATATTTGTCTTCTTCTTTTGACACTAGGGGCAGGATTCAACTCAAGGTGTTAACCTTATTGATGAGTAACCTGGCTCTGATACCACTTGAAAGTCCACCTAGTGTCAGCTATGTGCACCTATGGGGGGGGGGGGGGGAATAGGTGACGTGTGGTTCTTTTGCGGAATTTACGGATGTACCTGCACAATAAAAATAACAAGCACAGCACACAGAATACACAGCAAATTTATAGTGGTTCCCCGACTTGGGTACATCCACTTTCCCCCTTCGACCTATCTCCCCAACAAGGGACGACTCGGTCACTTCTCCAACGGGATTGAAATCCAATCCCTTCACTAACGGAAGGAGCCCTTCCACACGTGAGAGTCAACACTCCCACAAAACGGGTTGCACCCAACCCTTACAACACGGAACAAAAGTTCCTTTACAACAAAAGTAAATATGGAATGTATATGAGATACAAACTTCTTTCGGAGACTACGGTGTTCCTCTACGTTCGACGACGTGTTCTCGAGGTCGATGAAGAGTCTACGACCTTGGTCTCACTTGGAGAGGATCTCCCGGAACCGGCGGCGGCAATCCGAGCGGCGGCTTGGTTCGGAGTCGGCTGCCACGAAGGTGCGCTGCTGCAGTGCTTTGAGATCCAAACTTCTTTGCGAAGCAAACTAGGTCTACCAACGGTCACTCTAGGATCGGTCGTCTCGATCGATTCGGACGGGGAGTTTTTCCCGGTCAACAAATCGAGAGACAAGAGATCTCTGGATAGACACGTGAGACGCAAGCTTTGCTAAGCTTCTGTCGCCGGAGATCGGGAAGAAGAACGATCAGCGGCGGCGATGTACTAGCCCGAGCGCGACGGCGGCGGAGAAGAGAAATCGCGATATTAGGGTTTCGTGCTCGGCTTCTTTCTGTGTCCGTATTCCGTTCAAAATACCTGTATATAAATACTGTAGAGGTTTTCCAATATGACCGTTTGTGGGACCCACAAAAGAGATCCCCAAATCCCGGTCCAGAAACTTAACAGCGGCAGATCCGGTTCAGGAAGTTCCAGAAAAATGCCAAGTCAAAATCGGTGAGAATCGAAAGTGATTCTCGCCGAGTCGCCGAGAATCAAAGGTGATTCTCGACGATTCGGCGAGAATCAAAGATGATTCTCGTCGAATTTGCCTTGGTTGCACACACTGCTTTAAGCCAGGTCGAGACGGCGAGAATCAACCAGTGATTCTCGTCGATTCGACGAGAATCACTAGTGATTCTCGCCGAATCGGCGTGAATCACTAAGTGATTCTCGTCGATTCTTACTTAGACGCAGAGGTGCTAGCTTAGAAGTTGCTGGATCGAGTTTGGCGAGAATCAACTTCTGATTCTCGACGAATCAGCGAGAATCCCAAGTGATTCTCGCCGAATCGGCGAGAATCACTTGGTGATTCTCGTCGATTCTAACTTAGACGAATTTTCGTCTTTCCACCTATGAGATGCTCCTTGACCCATCCTTGCTCCTTGTCTGCTCCTGCATATTTACAGCCCTGTGCTTGAAAATAAGTGCACTCCAATAGAGAGAGTACACGTAGGCCAACACACTGATATGCTCAACGAGGGATTACGTCGTGCAGACCCGTGTATATTGACCTACTACACCCTGACATTGGTGTGCACTTAGTATGGAAAAACTGCAAGCACAACTAGAAGGATTTTATCAAATACATAGTCTATTGACCTTAGCTTGTCCAGGGACTTCTTCAAATCAGGTACATTGTGGATACAATACCCAACATAGTGCTTGACAGGCCAGCTAGCCGGGCTATGCAGATTCCTCTCCAGGTCGGGAGAAAAGGGCCCATCATTCTTTAAGGTGCTGAGGGGTACTCAAAGGTTTGAGTGGACTGCCAAATGTGAAGAGGCATTCCAAATGCTGAAGAGGCAGCTCTCCCAGGCTCTTCTCCTTCAAAGCCCAAAGGAGTGGGAGGACCTAGCCATGTACCTTGGAGTAGGAGTAGAGGCCGTGAGCTCGGTCCTGGTCAGGGAAGAGGGGAAGAAACAATTGAAAATCTATTACGTTAGCAGGATCCAGAAGAAGGAGGAGCTCCATTACCCCATCTTGGAAAAGCTAGTGTATGCTTTGATTATTTCGGCCAGGAAGCTCCGGCCATACTTCGAAGCGCATTCGACCAGGGTGGTGACATACCATCCCCTTCAAAAGATTTTTGAGGGAGTGGAGCACTCGGGCAGGCTGGCCAACTGGTCCATTAAATTAAGTGAGTTCGATATCTCCTTTATGCCAAGGCTCTCTATTAAGGCTTAGGCAGTTGCTGACTTCTTGGCGGACTACGTTGTTGAGATCAGAGCCGAGGAGCCGCGACTGCAGGAGGCGTGGAATATGATGGTTGATGGCGCCTCGGGAAAGCACTCTCGCGGAGCAGGGGTGGTATTGATAATCCCTCAAGGGGTCACCTTAGAACAAGCAGTGGTATTATACTTCCCATCAACAAACACTCAGGCAGAGTATGAGGCTGTGATATCCTGCCTTCGTTTGGCAAAGGAGCTCGAGATACAGGATGTGGAAACCTTTACGGACTCGCTGGTGGTGGCATTATAGATTCGAGGGGAGTTCGAAACTCGGGAGCCCACCATTGTGAAGTACTTATCAGAGGTGAGGGCGATCATCGGAGGGTTCTGAACATTCTCTATTCAACATGTTCCAAGGGAAGAAAGTATAGCTGCCGATTGATTGGCTAAGTTTGGACCTCGGGGAGGAGGGATCTTGACTGAGCTATTTCGACCGGATATCGAGGAAGGAGAGTTGATGGAGTTGGATTGGCGACCCTCGTGGGTGGATCCACTGGTGACCATCCTAACCACTAGCGTGCTTTCGGAGGGGATCAAGGACAGGAAAAGCTTCAGGCACAAGGCCGCTCACTACCTAATGCTGGAAGGGGGGTTGTATTAAAAGATGTTGTCAGGGTTCCTGGCAATGTGTATGACCAAGCAGGAGGTCCCGAGGATCCTGAAGGAGGTGCATTAAGGAGAGTGTGGCAGTCACTCATGGGGAAGAATGTTGGAAGCAACGGTGGTAAGGCAAGTGTACTTCTGGCAGACCTTGAAGAAGGATGCAGCTGAGTTTGCGAGGAGGTGTCGGAAGTGTCAGCTATATACCCCCTCCAGCTATTTCCCGCTCAAAGGATCCAAATCATCACAGCACCATGAACTTTTGCCATCTGGGGGATGGACTTGGTCGAACCTTTCCCTCCGGCTAGTGGACAAAGGAGGTTCCTCCTGGTCATGATTGATTATTTCTCAAAGTGGCTGGAGGTCAAGGCTTTGGCCAAGGTCACCTCACAGGTCATCCAAAATTTTGTCTGTGGGGAGATCATATGCAGGCACGTGCTCCACCAGGCGATAGTAACGGACAATGGCCCCCAGTTTTCTAGTGAAGATTTCATCAGCTTCTGCGCTCAGCTGGGGATAGACCTCAGATTTGCCTCCATACACCACCCCAGGAGAAACGGCCAGGTGGAGGCGGCCAACAAGATCATTATGAATTTACTCAAGAAGAAGGTGGAGAACTTGAGGGGAAGCTGGGTGGAGCAGCTCGCCTTAGTATTGTGGGCCTTGTAGATAACCCCGAACATGGCCACCGGCGAGACCCCATTCAAATTGTCCCATGGGTGTGAGGCGATCCTGCTCGTGGAGTTCGAGGTTTGGTCCCCACGAGTCGCAGCCGCGGGTGACGGGGATGAGGCTTGGAGGTTGGAAAATGAAGGGGAGCTACGCCTCTCATTGGATATGGTGGAAGAGCTCTGAGATGTTGATGGACTAAAAATCGTCTCACGGACTACAATCCGAATAGGCAAGTGTACCTATCGTTTAATAGTATAGTGATAAAAATATATCAAGGTCGTATAAAAACTCGGGGCAGGCAAGTACTATTACTCACAATGATTCTATTATCCTACCGAACGATTGATGGGTTTGAAAATTAAAATGATCTAAGCTTAATTAAAGGAGAAATAAAAATATTGGTAAAGAGTGCTCGATCGACGATTCACTTTGAAATAAAATAACGAAATAAATTAGTTTAGCATTTGTAATACTATTAAGACCGTGACGGATCCGATATTAGGAAGTAATCTCGCTAGAGCATTAAATCCCCTAACTTATAGATGTTTTGACCAAAATCTCTTTACAAGTCAAAAAAGCCTAAAGTCGCATTACCGAATTAACCCGCACTATTGGATTTGACTCCAATCCAGAGGATTTACGCCATCCGATCTCTAGGGTTGCGTTCAACTCCTTCGTTCTTTGAGTGATCTTTCAAATCAATGAGTCTCTCGACTTCTATGAAATGAGATCAATTGTCTACTACCGTATACCGGAATACGGAGTCGACACGATAAAAATCAAAGAAGGATCAAAATAGGGAAAATACAAATGCAAACATAAAATTAAAGATGCGTTATTTTGTCGCAAAGCTCATCGCGATCGGGCGCAAAATAAAATTAGCTAAGCATAATAAAGGAAGAAAACAAAATAGAAGAAAGAGAAGTCATTTGCATTGCTTAAGAAAAGGAAATACACAAAAATTAAAATATGACAATGCTATTCTACTACAAAAAGGAAATTACAATAAAAACTACAACAAGGAAAAACTCTCATGAACTAGCTATCTCACTTGCTCTCTAAAATCCTCCTCTCAAAAGCATGAGACATTGGTTCCTTTTATAGGAGAGAAGGAAGATTCTAGAAAGTGGTGGAAATGAAATGAGAGAAGGATGTGGCCGGCCATGCATGTATGAGGAGGTGCATGAATGTCATTAATGGGGGAGAGAGGGAAGAGGCTACATGCATGCATTTTCATTTAGGAAAAATAAAAAAAACAAAATAAATAAAAGAGGGGGGGGGGATGGATGGGTTTAAATGAGAATGAGAGAAAGGGAAAGAGGGTGAATGAGAAATAAATAAGAGAGAAGGAGTGAGTGGGGAGATTCATGAGGAATAAAGAGAAGAGAAAATAATAAAGGGGAGAGAGAGGGGAGAGGCTACATGCATGAATGGGGAGAGAAGGAGCTGTCCATGCATGTTGGGCTTCATTATGTGGGCTGAAATATTATTTGTGGGCTGAAATATTATTTGTGGGCTGCATCATAGGCTCGGGTAGCACCAAATGGAAGGGCTCAGGTTGTCTTGCATGGTGGGCTGCACTTGGACCGCAACAAAGGCCTTGAACCTACAAATAAAACAGAACAAATAAACAAAATGTTAGATATATTTTATAACGTAACTTAACATATATTTTATAACATAATAAAATACTAACCATAATAATATAATAATAGTTATATTTCATAACAAAACAAAACTAAACATAGAACATAAAATTAAACATAAAAAAAACATAAAACACATAATTAAACTAGGAATTAATATATTACAAAAAAGACATTAAGACATGAAATAAAAACATAACAAGCATAAAATATAAATAAACTTAGGCATTTTGCATACTAAACTACCCCCAAAAATGATGACTAAAAGTAGTCATCAAATACCCCCATGCTTGGGTTTTTGCTATTCCAGAGCAAAAGTATGAGAAATATATATAAGACATTTATAAAGTTTTCAATTAAACTAAAAATTTATTTACACCAAAGTCAAGTCAAAAATAAAATTTAGGGATTTACGAATTAAGTCCTAAATTATGGAATTAAAGTGAAAAGAGAGAAATATTTAGCCAAAAATTCTCTAATAAATTAACTAGCACTCAAAATTGAGTAAATTGCAAACAAGGTTTGATTAAAATTATAAAAACCATAACTTAAAAGAAACTTAAGGAAGAATGCAACCTACTACTTATGCTCTCCCAATATTTTAATTTAAAATCTAAGACAATAATATTGGCTAAGGGGTTTGGGGAGGAAAATCAACATGAAGAGGTCTTTGATTGGAGGTGATCATCATTATTTTTTTCACACCCCACCAAAATATTTTTTTTTTTAAATATATATGTAATACCAGAAAATGATAGACTAACATCCTATCACTTCCCACGACATATATGAACTTTTAATTCCTCTCTTCATCTGGGTTTCATATGTTTACCAGAGAATAAGGAACTAACATCTCCTTATTCCCATGACATATGATCTAACAATAAAAAGAAAAAGGAAGGAGTTAAACAAAATTTTAGAAAATAAACAAAAATACTAGAGAGCAACTACTAATAGATTGAGATTTCCTAAGAATCTAAAACATGAGGTAATAATAATTAGAATCCAAAATTGTTTAGCAAAATTACTACAAAATTGAAACTATTTAAAATAAAAGAGAAAAAGTGCTAAATAAATTACTCTAAGAAAATTAAAACCATAAGATAATTCTCAAAACGAAATCACTAAATATTAGATTTAACTAAACATGATGAAACAAAAGATTAGCAAATCAAAAATAGTAAAAAATACTTATAAACAAACTCAAACAAAATTTCTGAAAACAACAAAAAGACTAAGGTAGAGGTTTATTATATTTTTTGGATTTTGATTTTTTGATTTTTGATAAAGCTAAATTACTTAAAAACAAACATTTTTTTGAAAAACATAAAAAGAAAAGATATTTTTTTAAAAAAAGGAGAAATTAAAACAAAAAGAAAAGGAAAAAGAGCGAAGCTCTCCCCCATGCTTGGATTTTGCATTGTCCTCAATGAAAAATAAAAAAAAAGGAAGAAGAAGAGGGAGGGGGGGGGGGCAATAAAGTAAAGACTTAAAAAGAAAACGACTTCCCCTGATTCGTAAGGCCGAATGCTGATTTTGTTCCCCCATGCTTAAGCTGGACACCGGATCAGGCATAAGGAAGAGAAAAAATTGTTGGAGCCAAACGAACCGCCGAAGGTCTTATTCCTGCAAAACACAATAAGCAAATAAAAAAAGGAATAACAAAAAGTGATAAGCAAGGGGTGCCTCCCAAGAGCGCTCTTTGTTTAACGTCGTCTGAGCCCGACGTTATTGGTTAGCTAAATGGAATATAGGGCCCTTCCCAATTTGAGTTGAGCTTGCCCACGGGGGCAGATCTTCCCGCGGCATCAACTTTCTTCAGCACCAGATCTCCCTCCGCGAACTGCTTGATCCTGATATGTTTGTCAATGTATTTTGCCATTCATCGCTTGGTCTCTTCCTGCCTGATAGCTGTGACATCGTTAATTTTATGTTCTATGTTTAGTTTTGTTTTGTTATGAAATATAACTACGCCGGGCTCAGACGACGCCGAGCCTGGCTCGGCCCCAGGTAGACACGATGCGCAGGCTCTCATTAGCTGGAGGTGCGAAAGCTCGACAGTGGGAATAAGGGACCCCGAGCACGGCTCGGCCCAAGGTAGACCCGCTGTGTAGGCTCCCATTAGCTGGCAGGTCTGAAGGCTCGCCTATGCGAGAGAGGTTTGGTTCTTGGTTCTTGGAGACTTGCACTATCTCGAGCTTGGATCGGCCCCAGGCAGACCCGCTATATAGACTCTCATTAGCTGGCAGGTCCGAAGGCTTGCCTGTGGGGGTAAGGTACCCCGAGCATGGCTCAGCCCCAGGTAGTCTCGCTGCATAGTCTGTTATTAGCTGGCAGGTCCGAAGGCTTGCCTGTGGTGGAGAGGTTTGGTTCATGGTCCTTGGTTACTTTTTCACTACACCGAGCACGGCTCAGCCCCAGGTAGACCCGCTGCGCAGGCTCTCATTAGCTCGTAGGTCCAAAGGCTTTCCTGTGGGGGAGAGGTTTGGTTCGTGGTCCTTAGTTACTTTTGCACTACCCCGAGTACGGCTCGACCCTAGGTAGACCCGCTGCATAGGATGTCATTAGATGGCAGGTACGAAGGCTCTCCTGTGGAGGTAAGGGACCCTGAGCATGGCTCGGCCCTAGGTAGACCCGATGTGCAGGCTCTCATTAGCTGGTAGGTCCGATACTCGCTTGTTTGGGAGAGGTTTGGTTCTTGGTCCTTGGTTATTTTTGCACTACCCCGAGCATGGCTAGGCCCCAGGTAGACCTGCTGCGTAGGCTCTCATTAGCTGGCAGGTTCGAAGGCTCTCTTGTGGGGGAGAGGTTTGGTTCTTGGTCCTTGGTTACTTTTGCACTGCCCCGAGCACGGCTCGGCCCTCGGTAGACTCGCTGTGCAGGCTCTCATTACCTGGCAGGTTCGAAGTCTCCCCTGTGGTGGAGAGGTTTGGGTCCTGGTCCTTGGTTACTTTTGCACTACCCCGAGCGCGGCTCGGCCCCAGGTAGACCCGCTGCGCAGGTTTTCATTAGCTGGCAGGTCTGAAGGCTCGCTTGTGGGGGTAAGGTATGGTTCTTGGTCCTTGGTTAATTTTGCACTACTCCGAGCACGGCTCGGCCCCAAGTAGACCCGCTGTGCAGGCTCTCATTAGCTGGCAGGTTCGAAGGCTCGCCTGTGGGGGAGAGGTTTGGTTCTTGGTCCTTGGTTACCTTTGCACTACCCCGAGTACGACTCGGCCCCAGGTAGACCCGCTCTGCAGGCTCTCATTAGCTGGCAGGTCTGAAGGCTCTCCTGTGGGGGAGAGGTTTGGTTCTTGCTCCTTGGTTACTTTTTGTAACACCCCCATCCGTCACATGGCATATAGTAGAAGGTCCAGCTGGAACCCGACGCCATATACCACAAACAGTCGGAAGGGTTACATAAGAATATTAAAACTATCTAATTAAGACTACTCGTCCTACACAGAGTATTCTAGCGGAAGCTTTTAAAGTTGAAAGAACCCAAAATTTAAAACCAATAAACATGAATGTGCACAACCACACTATTGGAATGAAACTCAAAATACACTAAAAGGGTACATGGCCTTATTGCCTTACAATAGTTCACTTAATAAATAGTGTTTTCCATACATCGGATCGCAGGCCGGCCACACATGACAAAAGTAAAGTACAACTATTCTTTACGGCCTTCTATGGCTAGCACAACGACATGGGCTCCAGCCCGCTATTTGGTACTCGGCTCTGCAGCACCTGCAAGCACATTCCACCGCACGGTGTCAAACAAAGAAACGGTCAGCCAAAAGCCGACCAAATTATAACTACCCCGCCCCTAGGTCGGGACGGCAGTGCTCCTTCCCTGCAATCCATTATCCCAGCTAAACAATAAAGTGCAACTATATATTTCGCTACAGGTGTAGGATCGCACATCCAAACACCCCGTGCACTCAGGGCACATTAACGGTGAATCCTGACACTTCAGCGTCTTCACTACCACCCCCAGGATGGCAACAACATGAGCATTTTAGCCTTTCTGACCCTGACTAGTCTAAGGCTCCCGACTATGCCAATGGCCAGTCCCCTTTTCGGGTCTCTCGCACCGAACCACATAGCCCAGGTCCAATTCCACTTGCCTGTTGCTCAACCGCGTAGTTCACATTAAGACGTATGCACGAGCCAAGCTTCTCTCGGATCCCAACATTTTCCAAACAATCACATAACCCAGTTATATTCAAGGCCGGTTCCCAGACCGCCAAGTTTGCAGGACAACGATGTCGCTCAGTTTTCCGGGTGCGCCTTGGAGCTAACCCCCAAGGATCCATGCTGCAATATACTACGTAGAAACCCGAAAACCCAAAGCACGGAGTCTTCTCCAGCAAAACATATCAAATGCAACATCACCGATCCAGACAATACACGTCCGGGTAGGCTTCACACACAATTCCTATGCCCGTACTTCGATTCCAGAATCTATATGCAACACAAGGGGGACTATTCACATCACCCCAAGGAACACCATGCACTCACCGCACACTCACGGGAGCGGGATTCCCTATGCAGAAAGAAAGAGCTTCAAATGCTCAAGTAGAGAATCGTTACCCTTGTCGCTTTGGCGCCATGGAAAAACTACACGAACAGAACTCTTCGTAACGAACTTTACTCCACGGATCCTCTCTCAGATCTCAAAACGGTGCTCCGATGCTCCACTGGCGGCCGGAATCCTCCTTCTTATTCCTCCTCTCTCTAACACCTTGGAAAGAGAAAGCCTTGGAGAGAAATGAAGGATTAACTCCCCTATTCCCGGCCTTAACAGAGCAGGAAACCATCTAGGCCATTGAATCTTATTTAAAGAAAACTAACGGCTCAGACACGCCCGTGTCGAGTCTCTCGACACGCCCGTGACCTGGGGCGTGTCACGCATAACTGCCACGCCAACCGACACGACCAAACTGAACACGGGTACTGACACGGGTAGGAACACGCCCGTGTCAAATGACACGTGTTGGAACACCCTATTACCTATTTGGGCAAGGATCACTATGACCTTAGGAAAATTGTTTTGACCTCCTTGTATAGTTTTTAAGGTCAATTAAATTGAGTCGAAGGGTTAGAATTTAGGCTTGAAAGCTGCCCCCAAGGCCTTCAGATCAGATATTCAAATTCATGAGACTAAGTCATTTTCGTCGAGCTCAGGTCGACGAATCGTCGAACTCAGTTCGACTATCTCTGAGCTCCGTTCAATGAGTCGTCGAACGCCGTTCGACGACCTTCGAGCTCAGATCGACGTTTCTGTCTCTAGCTATTTTCCCAGTCTCTGAGCTCATGCCGACCATAGTTGAGCTCAGATCGACGATTTTTATTTCTAGTCTAGTTCTAGTCTCTGAGCTCAGGCCGACGATAGTTGAGCTCAGGTCGACGATTTTCTGGAGAGATCGACGATTCTCAAGATTCAAATTCAGACAGTTATGGAATTCTATCTTATTTATTCCCAGCATTTATTTCAAGGATCTTGTAGCCATTTCAATTAATCTGGAGCAAGTTTCAAGGGAGATTTAAAGGAATGTTTTCTAGGACTTTCCTATAGATACAAAATTCATTTAAGGAAGTCATTAATGAGTGGCTAACGACTATCTTGGAGACAGAGAATCAATTCATTCTTTTCAGATCTAAGGAATAAAAGAGGATATTATTCTGCTACTCCTAACAGTTACACACAGAAAGAGAACAGTCACAAACAGACACACAGACAGAATTCATTCAGAACACACACCAGTGAAGGAGATCAACATACAGAAAAGAAAATTTTCTAGATCTCTTTTAACTCAAGTGTTCAGAGGCTTCATCCATCAAGACTCCAGACACTACACATTTCAGCAACTACTAGAATCATCCTTTGTTGGAGATCTCATCTACTGAACGCCTATCACCCTAGTGCAAAGCTTCTTTTCCTGAACAACTTCCAGATCTCAGGGGCAGCTTTGACAACATCATCCACTAGTCTCCGCTCTGAATATTGACAGAGAAGAACATCTCACCTCTTTCTTTTCCTGCTGTAAAACGGTTTCTCAAAACTCCCTTCAAAAGTTTTGTGCTGGTTTCTGAGACCTTGTCAAAACTCAGTGGTGGCAAGACACCTGATCAAAAAATCTAGCTTGGTTTTTGAGCACCTTATCAAAAGCTCATTGGTGCGCAGGACACCTGATCAACTCATCCTGTAGTGGATTCCTACCTAGGGTGGTAGAAGAGTGGATGTACCCAGATTGATTGGGGAACCACTATAGCTCATTGTGTCTTCTGGTTGCTATATTTTGTTTACTGTGTGCTGTGTTTTTATTTCTTGCTTTCATAAGTTTTATTTACTGCAAGCACCTTACACATATATTTAAATTAAGTCTTCCACTGCAAAATAATTTTTAACTTGAAAATTATTTTAATATACTCTATTCACCCCCCCTCCCTAGAGTTAAAGTAGATCTTATCCCCACTTTCAATTGGTATCGGAGGCAGGTTGGTTGTTATTCAATTAAATCTTCATCAGATTAGTTGTTCCTACAGGCTAACACCTGAACCAAAAGATCTCTGATAAGATCAATCTTTTATCGAGGGTTTTTATTTGTATTATTTGTATTATATTTATCTTTATATAAAACCATGGCACAGAACAAAGATTATGCTAGCACCAGACCTCCAGTGTGCAAACTATCTAAGTTTGCACTTTGGAAGGCAAGGATAAGATTGTACATGAATTCTATTGATGGAGATATCCTTAATTCTGTTTTGACAGTGTGTCCAAGACCCCCAATAAATACAAGTACAAGTGTTGTTCCACCTCCTTCAGGAACGGATGCAGAAATCAAAAAAATGGAAAGTTGCAGATGCCAAAGTAATGAACATTTTGGCACAAACCATGTCTGATGAAATATTTCAAAAAGTAGCTGAATGCAACTCAGCAAATGAGATATGAGACAAACTATCTGAAATAGTGTCAGGATCTGCAGATGAAAGAAAAGATAGAAGATCACATCTCATAACTCAATATGAGAAATTTAAGAAAGGAGAAACTGAGTCAGTTGCTGATATGTATAACAGACTCAGTCTTATAGTCAATGAACTGAAAACCTTGGACAAGGAGATCTCATTGACTGAACTCAATGAGAAAATCCTAATGTGCTTCCCCAGCACTTGGGAATCAAGGATCTGGCCAATCAAGGATGCTAGAAGCATAAATGAGATCACCACTGAGGCTCTTTTGGGCAAGCTCGAGTCTTATGAGCTGCTCATCAAGAACAGAGAAGAAGAGAAGAAGGCTGCTTCACCAGCAATCAGAAAAGAGAAATCAATAGCATTCAAAGCTATTGAAGATCAGCCTGAAGACAAGGTCACAGGTAATGAAGAGCTGCTAAGCTTACTAGGCAAAAGGTTTTATAAAATGGCCAGGAAGGACTTCAGGAAAAAGTCATTCAGAGGGCCTGAAAAGCCAACGTATGATAAGTCCAATAACAAAAAAATTATTTGTTTTGGATGCAGGAAACCAGGCCACATTGTGCCTGACTGTCCAGAAAATCAGAATAAGAACAAGAAGGACAGGAAAGAAAGGAGAAGAGACAAAGACTTCAGGAAAAACAGCAATGTCAAACCCTCCTCCGGCAAGAATAAACACACCAGGAAGGGGTTTGTGGCTGAAACCTGGAGTGAAACAGAAGAAGAATCAGAAGCTTCATCCAGCTCAAGTGATGATGAAGATGATGCTGAAGAAAAGGAGTTATGTATGACGGCTATCAATGCCTCTCAACACAATACTGATGCAGAACAAGAGTCAGAGTCTGAATCAGAAACTCAATCTGAAGAGGATCAGGTAATAGACTCATTTGATTTTAATTCAGAGGGCTTTAAATGTGAATTTAAGGCACTTTGTTTAGATCTATTAAAATTTGAGAAAGAAATTATTTCTCTCAAAAATCAACTGTCTGAACAAAGCACCTTAAAATTAGATAACCTCAAACTCTCTGAGGAGTTGGAATGCTGTAGGGAGCAGATAGCCTCACTGAAAAGTGAACTATAAGAGGCCAAGAAGTTTGAAGAATCCCTCAATGGGAGAAGTATCAAACTAATGGACATCACAAGCACAGTGAACTCAAGATTCAATAGTACACTGGGCTTGGGTGCTTCATCCAGCCAACCTATAGTATTAATAACCCCAATCAAGTTTATCTCAGATAAAGGTAAGGGAGTTGTAGAGGTGGCTAGGAAGAATTTTGATTTACCTAAGAAAACAAAAGTTCAACAGAAAACGTTGAACGGAGCTCGACGATCGCCGAATGGAGCTCAATGATCTCAGGCTGAATCGTCGAACTCAGGTCGACGATCTCTGAACCCTGAACTCTAGCATAGTCGATCTTTGAACGAAGCTCGACGATCTGACCCAAGATCGTCGAACTCAGCTAAGAGATCGTCGAACAGAGCTCAGAGTTTTGAAAAATCTTTCAAAGGTAAATCAAACTTCAATCCTAGAGGTCCTACATCTCAGAGGTTTAACACTTATACTTAATGGATAATACCTCCTAGGAGATATCATCTTGAAGGCTATAAGAGTCAACCAGGGATGTCTTTTATTTCAGAATTTAAAGGTTATCAACCTAGGCCCAAGGTAAACTATGTCAAAAACAAATAAATTGTTTTATGTGCAGGTGAAGACCTCTCCAACCTCAAACCAGCAATGGTATCTGGATAGTGGGTGCTCAAAGCAAATGACAGGAAACAGGGAGAATTTCACATCCTTCAAAGCCAAACTTGGACCCAAAGTAATATTTGCTGATTCAAACTTTGGACTAACAAAAGGATATGGTGCAGTCCAGATTGGCTCAGTCACATTCAAGAAAGTAGCTTATGTGGAAGGACTGAAGCACAACTTATTCAGCATCAATCAACTGTGTGATGAAGGCTACCAAGTGACTTTCAACAAATCCTCATGCAAAATCAAATCAGAGGACAACACAACTGTGTTGACAGGTAAAAGGAAAGGTAACATTTATCTTGTAAATTTTCTTTCAACTAAGGTAGATATATGCTTGTTCAATTCCATTTGTAGACCTAATGAACTATGGCATAAAAGATTAGGACATATAAACCTTAGAACCATTGCTAGGCTATCCAAGGACAACCTTGTCAGAGGACTACCTTCTGGCCCGTACAACAAGGAAGGACTTTGCAGGGCTTGTCAATTAGGCAAGCAAACCAAAAATAGCTTCAAGTCACTTAATAAGAGTGATTCACCTAGGATTTTGTATCTGTTACACATGGATCTCTTTGGACCCATTACAGTACAAAGTTTAGGAGGGAAATCTTATACTTTAGTAGTTGTAGATGACTTCTCTAGATTCACATGGGTGTTCTTTATAAGGAAGAAGTCTGATAACTTTATGTGTTTGATAGAGTTTCTCAAATACATACAGAGTGAGTTCAATACTCACATTGCCATAAGTGATCATGTGACAGAATTTGAATCTCTTCTTATACAAGAGTTCTATCATATTGAAGGGATCAGGCACACTTTCTCAGCTCCTAGAACTCCTCAACAAAATGGTGTAGCTGAAAGGAAAAATAGAACCCTTATTGAATCTGCTACTACATTGTTGTCAGATGCTCACCTTCCTCTATTCTTTTGGGCAGAGGCAGTGACCACCTCCAACTATGTGTTGAATATAAGTTTGATACATAAGCTGAAGGGCAAGACTCCCTATGAATTACTCAAAGGGAAGAAACCTAAAGTAGATTATTTTAAAATTTTTGGTTGCATTTGTTACATTCACAATAATGACAAGAAATACATAGCAAAATTTCATGCTAAAGCTGATGAAGGAGTGTTTCTGGGATACTCCATGATCAGTAAAGCTTATAGGGTGTATAACAAATCTACTCTTAAAATTGAAGAATCTGTTCATGTATCCTTTGATGAATCTAACATGTCTTTTAAGGAGAAGAATGCTTCTACCATAGAATCTTTGCAAGTATACTCTTTTGCTGAAAATTTGGACAGGTTACATATTATACAAAAGGATGAAAGCAGTGAAGATGAAGAAGATATTCAACTTCCTGGAGAGAATCTTCTTGAAGAGCCAGTTGTTGTTCCACAAGAGGAAACAACAACACAGGTTGGTGAACAATCAATACCCCCTGTTCATTTAGTAACATCAAGAGACCATCCAATCTCCCAAGTGATTGAAGACATCTCAGCTGGTGTGCAAACCAGAAATCAGGTCAACCAAAACCTGATGCACACCTGCTTTCTTTCTCAAATTGAGCCTCAATCCATTCAAGATGCAGAACAAGATCCACACTGGATCATTGCAATGCAAGAGAAATTACATCAATTTGAAAGGAACAAAGTTTGGGAACTAGTGCCAATGCCAAAGGATCACTCCATTGTTGGAACAAAATGGGTGTTCAGAAATAAATTGGATGATCAAGGAGTCATTGTAAGGAGCAAGGCAAGGCTAGTTGTTCAAGGATACTCTCAAGAAGAAGGGATAGACTATGACCAGACCTTTGCACCAGTTGCAAGGTTAGAGGCCATAAGAATCTTCTTAGCTTATGCATCACACAAAGGATTCAAAGTATATCAAATGGATGTAAAGAGTGCTTTTCTCAATGGAGACATCAAAGAAGAAGTCTATGTTAGACAACCCCCAGGTTTTATTTCTCCAACGCATCCTAATTATGTATTCAAATTGCATAAAGCATTATATGGTCTAAAGCAAGCTCCTAGAACATGGTATGAGACCCTAGCATGCTTTCTTCTGAAAAATGATTTTATAAGGGGTAGAGTAGACCAAACGCTTTTTATTAGAACTCGTAAGTCCAATACCTTACTAGTACAAATCTATGTAGATGACATTATCTTTGGTTCTACTGATTCAAATCTGTGTAAAAGGTTTTCCAACACAATGCATTCCAAATTTGAAATGATTAGCATGGGTGAGCTTTAATTCTTTCTATGATTGCAAGTCAAACAACATGTTGAAGGCATATTCATCTCTCAAACCATGTATGCAAAAGAAATGGTTAAGAAATTTGGTATGTCTGAAGCATCATGTATGAAAACACCTATGTCTACTCATACTGTATTAGATGCTGATGAACATGGGAAACTTGTTGATCAGACAACATATAGAGCAATGATTGACTCTTTATTGTACCTTACAGCTAGTAAACCTAACATAATGTTTGCTATATGCATATATGCTAGATTCCAAGTGAGCCCTAGAGAGTCACACTTAACCTTAGTAAAAAGGATTCTTAGGTATGTGAAAAGTTGTCCAAATATAGGTCTCTGGTATCCAAAAGACTCAGCATTTGACTTAACTGGATTTTCAGATGCTGATTATGCTGGATGTAGAATAGATAGGAAAAGCACCAGTGGAACTTGCCAGTTTCTTGGTGACAGACTTGTCTCCTAGTTTTGCAAGAAACAAACATCTGTGTCCACATTAACTGCTGAAGCTGAATATATGGCAGCAGGTAGTTGTTGCTCATAGATCTTGTGTATTCAAAATCAGCTCCAAGACTATGGCAACAACTTAGAGAAGTCAAAAATATTCTATGATAACACTAGTGCTATTTCTATAGCATAAAATCTAGTCCTCCATAGTAGTACAAAACATATACAAATTAGGCATCACTTTTTAAGGGACAATGTTGAGAAAAATAAAATTGAACTTCAATATATCCCAACTGACTTGCAAAGGGGAGATATTTTCACCAAACCATTGGATGAAAAGAAACATACAATCTTCCTGAATAAGTTAGGAATGTTAGATGGAGGAAGTTTAAAATAAGATCTAAGATTTTAAAACTCTAAAATTGACAAAGACTAGGCAAACAATTTGATTTTTCTAGTGTCTATAGGTTGTTTCTGGTCTCTGAACTGCGCTCGACATTTTTCCCAAAGATCGTTGAACGGAGATCGACGTTCTTAGAAATCATCGACCGGAGTTCAGCGCTTTCCAGATAGTGCTAAGCTATCTTCTTACGGTCAGCGATCGTCGAACGGAGCTCGATGCTCTCCAATATCGTCGAACGGAGATCGACGATATTGAAGACCTTTCAGATTCCTTTAGAAGCCCAGATCGTCGAACGGAGTTTAACGATCTTTCCTTTTCTACGTCGAACCTTAATATAAAATTCATTTTACGGCCGTCGTTCTCCCTTTGCGTTTTCATACTCTCTACAAAATTTCCCTTTCCCTCCAAACTTTTCTACACTTGGTCTTTTGTTTGTTCATTTTTGCAGGTAACAATGGCCGTTTCTGTTGCAGTTTTGGCAACAATGAAATTTGACACTTGATTGGATATCGATATGGCCTCGTTTGACAACAGTGATCCGATTTTTAAGGATATTCTTGATTTATTCAAAGATCAACAGCTAGTACACGTAATGACCACAAGGATAAAACTGACTGCAGATGAAATCAAAGAATGGGTGTATACTGCTCACAATCAAGATCAAAATACAGTGATTGAAACTATATTAGGAAATCAGGTATCTCTTACTCCTGCTATATTAACAGAAGTTTTTCAATTAAGTACTGGTCAAGATTCTCTTGATTTGTCTGGAGAAGAGTTTGCAAGTATGCTTGATAGGATCGATCATTCAGTAGCAAACCCTAACAAGCTGCTTAAGAAAAATCTGTCAGTGGAATACAGGTATCTAGCAGATGTTGTTGGAAAGGTCCTGTTAGCAAAACATTCTGCCCATGATACCATATCCAGGTATCAATTATGTTTAATGAGTGCTTTGGTGGATAAGAAACAGTTGAATTGGGGAGAAGTTTTCTTTGACCTAATTAAGAAGAAAGTGAAAAAGAACTTTGTCAATTTTGGAAGGATTCTAGGGCTATTTCTTCATAGCAGATGCCCTGAGCTGCTTGTTTCAAGTGGGATGCATTTCAATGCCTCGAAGAGGTGAACCTGTGCCCTTTTTGGCAAATGGGACAGACAAATTGCAAAGCCAAGCAGAGCCTCTGCAGTCATCTCATCTTCAGGCACCAGGACTGATCCAGTCACTTCCCCTCAGGCAACTGCCCCATCAAAAGAACTGCCTGCCTCCTCATCTCCACCTACTCCACCTACTATTCCCTCAAAAAATATCACATCCACCATAACCATCTCAATTTCATCCCCCATATCCATTCCATCTCCAAACTCAATTCCTTCACCAACACCAGTATCCATTGAAGATCTTTTCCATCCATTACATCATTATATACACATAACCATTGCCTCATCATCTCACCTTCCATCCTTCACTCTCTTAGATGATTCCTATATGGATGACTGTCACTCCTCATCCCTTGAGCCACCTACAAGAAATCATCTCAACAACTACTACAAGAAATCATCTACATCATCTCAACAATTACTACAAGAAATCATAGCTCAACCATCTTTCACTCCATCTATCTCCATTCCATTAACTTCCATCTCCACCATTCCTATATCTCAACCATCAATTCTACCATCCACATTAACACTTTCACCAACCACATCTACAGCTCCTCCTACATTCATCTCTACCTCTACTCAAGCACCACTTGAGCAACTAGATCTCTCAGCCATAGCAGATAAGCTCTATGAGATGTTAGCTCCAAGGCTATCACTCCTGCTGGAGACCTCCCTGGCTCCACTTCTAAAATCAGTTCAGGAGTTATCTGACAGGCTTTCTTCCCTATATCCTCATTAGGCAATCCCTTCTGTTGGGTGCCTTGATCCAGTAACTACTGAATCTAGGTAGGGGGAGATGCCATATGAAGTAGAGAGATTGCCTGCTTCAAAGATTCCAGTTCCAGCTCCAGTTCAAGTTATAACAGTTGACCTCAGGTCACTACTGTCAGAGTTTGATACTGTTTACCTCAGCTGTCTTCCAGATCAGAAAAGTGAAGATCTTACTATGGCCATTGTGCCTATTTCTAGCTGTGAGCCCAGCATAATATCTTCTTATATAAATTCTTTCAAGGATATGGACAGTGCTCCTTTAGTTTTTATTGTTCCTGCTACTATTGCTGATGTTGTTTTAGTTTTTGATGATGTGCTTATGACAGAGGCTAATGACTCTGAGCCTGCTATTTCTGTTGTTATTATTTCTGAATCTGTTGTTCCAGTTACATCTGTTAGTGCTATTTTTGTTACTGCTGCTACTGTAGTTGTTTCTTCTATTCAATCCCAACAACAAAGAGATTACATCAAAAGGATTGATGAACTATGTGACAATCCTCAGAGCTCGGATAGTGATCAATTTAGAACTGATTCTGATGATTCCTCTGCAACCATTGCAAGGAAGAGGAAAGCTAGAAGCAAGGCCCTAAAAAAAGTTCCCTAGGAGAAAATTAAAATGTAAATGATATTCCATACTATATTTTGCTTGATTGTCCAATTTCAGAACCAAGGATGCAGTTTTCTAGGAATCAACTAAAGGCAATGAAGAAAAAGAGGAAATATAATAAAGGATCATCTCACTTCAATCCTCCTACTCCTCCTTCACCAGATGCAGGTACTGGTGGAAGTTCTGCTTATCAGTCATCTGTTGCTAAAAGTCAAAGCACCTCTCAGTTTCAAGGAAGATCTCAATCAAGAGGATGTCAATCAAGAGGCTACCAGTCCAGAAGAGGAAAGTATAGGGGAAATCAAAGAGAATTCAGAGTTTATTCCAAAGGTTATTCTAGGCAACATCCTTATCATAGGGAAGGATAAGGTCCCACTGACTCTACATCTGGTCCTTTCCCTTATAAGTTAAAAGATCTAGTTTCCTCCAGAGCTACTCCTAATGATTCATCAAACAGATATGAACCTCCTGTTCCATTTGAAGACCCAGAGAATAGGACTTCTTGGACAACAAGAATGAAAGAGTTGGTTGCACTTGATCAAATTAAAAAGGCAAGAGAACAAGCAAGAGATACATCAAATTTCACCACTCTATCAGAACAGAGAAAGAAAGAACTTGAGAGATATTCTTCCAGCAAATTCTTTGTCTCAGAAAGCTATATGAAGCTGCACCCAGAAGCTGTAGTCCCCAGGACAAAACGTCAAACTTCTCTATGTGCAGATGATGACAGAAGATCCAAGAAAGAAGCTCTTAACCCTAACAAAAAAATAGTTCTTAAAAAGGGGAAGGAAAAGGAATGATTATGTAAGCTGACAGTGTTATCTATTCTGACTTTCTGATGTGATTTTTTTTGTGTTTCTGCAATGTTGTTTTTGATTTTATATCTGCATTATATGCTTTTATTTCCTATGTCATGTAAATAGTAATCCTAACCCAAATAGGGGGAGATTGTTGGAACAACCTATTACTGATTTGGGCAAGGATCACTATGTCCTTAGGAAAATTGGTTTGACCTCCTTGTATAGTTTTTAAGGTCAATTAGATTGAGTCTAAGGGTTAGAATTTAGGCTTGAAAGCTGCCCCCAAGACCCTCAGATCAGATATTCAAATTCAGGAGACTACGTCATTTTCATCGAGCTCAGGTCGACGAATCGTCGAACTCAGTTCTACTATCTCTGAGCTTAGTTCAACGAGTCACCGAACGCCATTCGATGATCTTTGAGCGCAGTTCGACGTTTCTGTCTCTAGCTGTTTTCCCAGTCTCTGAGCTCAGGTCGATGATAGTTGAGCTCAGATCGACGATTTCTGTTTCCAGTCTAGTTCCAGTCTCTGAGCTTAGGTCGATGATAGTTGTGCTCAGGTCGACAATTTTCTAGAGAGATCGACGATTCTCAAGATTCAAGTTCAGACAGTTATGGATTTCTATCTTATTTATTCCCAGCATCTATTTAAAGGATCTTGTAGCCGTTTCAATTAATCTGGAGCAAGTTTCAAGGGAGATTTAAAGGAATATTTTCTATGACTTTCCTCCAGAGACAAAATTCATTTAAGGAAGTCATTAATGAGTGGCTTACGGCTATATTGGAGATAGAGAATCAATTCATTCTTTTCAGATCTAAGGAATAAAAGAGGATATTATCCTGCTACTCCTAACAGTTACACACAGAAAGAGAACAGTCACAGACAGACACACATACAGAATTCATTCAGAACACACACCACTGAAGGAGATCAACATAAAGAAATGATGATTTTCTAGATCTCTTTTGACTCAAGTGTTCTGAGGCTTCATCCATCAAGACTCCAGACACTACACATTTCAGCAACTACTGGAATCATCCTTTGCTGGAGATCTCATCTAATGAAGGTCTATCACTATAGTGCAAAGCTTCTTTTCCTGAACAACTTCCAAATATCAGGGGGAGCTTTGACAACATCATCCACAAGTTTTCTCTCTGATTGTTGGCAGAGAAGAACATCTCACCTCTTTCTTTTTCTGCTGTAAAAGGGTTTCTCAAAACTCCCTTTAAAAGTTTTGTACTGGTTTCTGAGATCTTGTCAAAACTCAGTGGTGGCAAGACACCTTATCAAAAAATCTAGCTTGATTTTTGAGCACCTTATCAAAATCTCATTGGTGCCCAGGACACCTGATCAACTCATCCTGCAGTGGATTCCTACCTAGGGTGGTAGAAGAGTGGATGTACCCAGATTGATTGGGGAATCACTATAGCTACTTGTGTCTTCTGATTGCTATATTTTGTTTACTGTATGCTGTGTTTTTATTTCTTGCTTTCATAATTTTTATTTACTGCAAGCACCTTACACATATATTTAAATTAAGTCTTCAACTGCAAAATAATTTTTAACTTGAAAATTATTTTAATATACTCTATTCACCCCCCCCCCCCTCTAGAGTTAAAGTAGATCTTATCCCCACTTTCAACATGCCCGTGCCATGCAGCCGTGTTCCTGGTCGTGTCCTTCTCGGGATGAAATCGGACAAAACACCAGCCAGACACGACCTTGGACACGCCCATGTGCTAGGCCGTGTACCCCTATACAGGCACCAAAAATCCCTTTTTACGCGACCGACTCCAATATAATTTTTGGGGCGTTACAAATCTCCCCCACTTAAAGAATTTCGTCCCGAAATTAAGTAAAAGGTACACAAAATTAAATGTTACCTGAATGGAATAACTCTGGGTATTCTTCCAACATAGCTTGCTCTCGCTCCTAAGAAAGCTCCCCCCGTCCGCAGTTATCCCAACAGACTTTAACCATCCGGACCTCCTAGTTGCGGCATCGTTTGACTACAACATCTTCAATACGTACCGGCTTGACCCTTGTTGTCAACTCATAATCAACCGGTACTTGATTGTCCGCAATGATCTGCGAAGGCTCTTGCACTGCCTTACACAACACCGACACGTGGAACACATCATGTAGCCCACTCAACACCACTGACAGCTTCAATCTATACGACGCCTCGCCAACACGCTCCAGGATTCCAAATGGTCCAAGGTATCTCAGACTCAGCTTCTTCAAGCATAGAACCCGCGATACACCCTTGAACGACTTGATTTTTAGATACACCATGTCGCCAACACTGAACTCCACGTTCTTATGCTTGGCGTTATAGTACTTTGACTGTTTATCCTGAGCGATCTTCAACCTTTCCTGAATTGTACGCACCATTGAAGTGGCGTCTTCCACCGCTTGACGTTTATACAACTTCGATTCACCTGCCTCCAACCAAGACAACGACGTACGACACTTCCTCCCGTACAAGGCTTCGAAAGGCGCCATACCAATTCTCGCCTGAAAGTTGTTGTTATACGCAAACTCCACCATATACAGGTGATCCTCCTAATGCTTTCTGAAATCTAGGATGCACATGCGAAGCATGTCCTCCATAGTCCTGTTGACCCTCTCGGTCTGACCATCCATCTGTGGATGAAAGGCTGTGCTGAAACTCAGCTTAGTTCCCAACATACTATGCACCAACCTCCAATCCTTCGATGTAAAGCATCCATCTCGGTCACTAACAATACTGCGGGGCACACCATGTAACCGTACAATATTATCCACGTAGAGTTTGGCTAACGTTTCCACCGGATCCACCTTCCTGTTTGGAATAAAATGTGACACCTTTGTCAACCTATCTACGACCACCCAAATGACGTCTTTTCCCTTCTGTGACTTCGACAAACCATGAAAAAAATCCATAGATATGTCATCGAATTTCCATTCTGGGATAGGTAGGGGCTTCAAGAAACCTCCGGGCTTCTGGCATTCCACCTTCACCAATGCACAAGTACGGCACTTGGCCACATAAAGAGCTACATCCTTCTTCAATCCTGGCCACGAGAATAATTTCTTCATGTCTCTATACATCTTCGTGCTTCCCGGATGGATTGAGTACTTGGTATAATGAGCCTCATACATCAACTCCTCCCGAAGATTATCCGCACTAGGAACGCATAGGCGACCGTCCTTCCTTTGCAACCCATCCTCAACAGCAAACTGGGAATTTTACCCATCCAATGATTCATCCAAGATCTGCTTCATGCTGTTATCCTGAACCAAAGCCCACCGAACTCTATCAGCTAGGTCACACGGCACCTCTGTCTAAAATAGTTTCGCCTCAGCACTAGACTGCTTGTCGAGACAAGATATCTCCAAAGCCTCCAACTCATGGACCAATCTCTCATCATGCACAGATAACCAGTTAGCCTATGCGGGAATCTTACGACTCAACGCATGCGCCACTGCATTTCCCTTCCCTGGCACATAATATATCTTGAAGGTGTAGTCCCCTAAGACCTCCATCCACCTCCGCTGCGTCATGTTCAGATCTTTTTGGTCCAATAGGTACTTCAAGCTCTTATGATCGGTGTAAATATTGACCTTCACACTGTATAGGTAGTGCCTCCAAATCTTTAGAGCAAATATCACGGCCGCTAACTCTAAGTCGTGGACCGGATAATTTCTCTCGTGAGCCTTCAATTGTCGTGAACCATAGTCTATCACTCTCCCATGCTGTAGCAGAACACAACCCAAACCACTGCCTGAAGCATCACTATAGATCTCGAACCCTTCGGTTCCACTTGGAGAACATAAAATAGGCGTTGTGGTCAACCGCCTCTTCAACTCTTCAAAAGCCTGTTCGCACACCGGAGACCACACAAACTTCTGATCCTTCCTTGTCAACATCATGAGTGGAAGTGCTATCCGAAAAAAGTTCTCTATGAAGCGCCTGTAGTTGACAGCAAGCCCCAGAAAACTCCGGACCTCTGCCACTGTAGTCAAAGCAGGCCACTCTCGTATCACCACTATCTTCGCCGGATCCACATCTATCCCTTCTCCACTGATAACATGACCAAGGAACGCTATCGAGGATAACCAGAATTCACACTTGGAGAACTTAGCATACAACTGATTCCTTCTCAACGTCTCCAACACCATGTGTAGATGATTGTAGTGATCCTCCTCGCACTGCGAGTACACCAGGATATCATCGATAAATACTATCACGAAACGATCCAGGTACTCTCTGAACGTCATGTTCATCAGATCCATAAACAAGGATGACACATTCGTCAACCCAAACGGCATGACCGTGAACTCGTAATGCCCAAACCGCGTACTGAATGCTGTCTTTGGGATGTTGCTCTCCCTTATCCTCAACTGGTAGTACCCGGACTTTAGATCTAACTTCGAATACACCATTGACCCAACCAACTGATCAAATAGATCGTCAATCCTCAGAATCGGATAGTTATTCTTTTACGTAAGCTTGTTCAATTCTCGGTAGTCGATACAAAGCCGCAAGCTCCCATCTTTCTTCTTAACAAAGAGAACTGGTGCGCTCCAAGACGAAGAACTTGGACGCACATAACCTTGCTCTAGAAACTCTTGCAGTTGCACCTTCAACTCTGTCATCTCCCTTGGCGCTATCCGATATGGAGAGCGTGACACCGGTTTGGCACCCGGTACTAGCTCAATGGTAAAATCAATCTCCCACTGAGGAGGGGCTCCTGGGAGATCATCTGGGAACACATCGGGATACTCAGACACAACTGGGATACTGCCAAGACTTGGCTTAGGCATCGAAGTCTGCACTAATGTGACAAACAGTTCTGCCCCAGACCGAACTGCCTTAAACACTTGAAGAGCCGACATCAAAATCTTACCCGACCGCATCATGCCCGCAAAAGTAGTTTCCCGATCAGTGTTCAGACCCAACATAACTTCCTTACGGTTGCAATCAATGCATGAACCCTGCTCCGAGAGCCAATCCATACCGAAGATTACGTCGAACTCTACTAACGGTAGAATCAACGCTCGCAAATCAAACTCCTGGTCTCCAATCCGAATCTTCACCACGCAGATCCTATCCGCGCGCATTGAGCACCCATTGGGCAACAACACATACAACTTGTCTTTTGCCATCGAGGATGGAACTCAGATGCGCGATATGAATTTTTCAGACAAGAAGGAATGCGATGCTCCCGTATCAAATACGGCTCTCGCCGGAAACTCAAAGATCAACACAAATCCTAGCATCAACAATAGTAAGCTAACAAACAAAAGAGGTAACAACTACATAAAGTTAATCTGCTATAAATTAACTCATACCTATCACCACGTCAGTTTGTTTTATGGCCTCTTGTAGACCAAGGTTTTAGACTCTAGGCTGGGCTGGAGCATGATGGGATGCGATTGACTCCACCGCCTTGCCTTTCTCCTCATAAGTCGCTCCAGACTTCCTCTCGGATTTTGAACGTCCGCTCCAACACTCATGAGCAAAATGCCTCGTCTTCCCGCAGTTGTAGCAAGCTCCTGGGACTCATCTTGTAGTTTCCCCCGATGCATCAGCAGAAGGGGCTGAGTTCGAAGTCGTCCGCTTCTTATTCCATCTGCGGAATCCTGACTTGGTATTTGGCACCTTGAACTCGGACTTCTTTTCTCCTGGGTCCTTCTTCTTTTGAACTTTCTTCACAACTTTTTCCAAAGACCGGGCCGAGTTGACCAAGGCTAGGAAGCCTTGCGCCTTAGGCCCAGCAAGTAGTAGCTGTAGATCACCGCGAAGACCCTCATAAAATCGGTTGGTCTTCCTCTCCTCTTCCGTAAACATAGCCGCAGCATACCGACCCAACTGTGTAAACTAGTGGAGGTACTCGTCCACGCTTCTGGCTCCCTGAGTCAGCCCAAGATACTGATTCTCCGTCTCCAACTTCTGAGCATAGGGTAGGTATCTGGCCAAGAATAGTCTAGAGAATTCCTCCATCGGCACATCAACAAGTTGCCTTCCCACTAGAAGATGAAACTCCAACTCATCCCACCATAACCTCGCTTCCCCCGCCAAAAGAAAGGTCGTTATGGTGGTCTTCTGCCACTCCTCAGTTAATGTGGCTATCAAGACCCTCTTTATAGAATAGAGCCAGTCCTCAGCTTGATCTGGCGTCCAGTCCCGTCAAACCTTGGAGGATTAAAGCCCATTACATACTTGAGCTGCTTCTCTATAGCTCTCCTCGGCTCTACCAGATCAGCTGCTATGCGCTTCACCACTCTCGGCTCTGCCGCCCTAACAGGTTCTTGCTCATTCGCAGGAGGTGCGCGATGCATTTGCCCTGCAGGTTGGGCATTTATCATTACAAATACGGCTTCAGCCACTATCCTGATGGTTTCCGCTGAAGGAGGTGTTGTAGGCACGTCCCTTGGTGCACTACTTTACGCTGATTGCAGACGCTCTGACTGACCAGCACCGCTCCTAGCTGCCTATAGTAGCAAAGACACACGATTAGATGACAAACAAATTGCTAAAAGCAATCATTGGAACACTCAGATTCCATAAAACAAGTGTATTTTCCATTCCTAAGTGGACATTCATGGGTTCTTTTGATGTTATAACGATGAAGCACACATGTGCTCACCACCCCTTAAAAGAATTCTCCCACGAATTCATTTAAGCCTGACTGTAACCAGAAGTCTGATATCAAATTGTAACACTCCCATCCGTCACATGGCATATAGCAGAAGGTCGAGCTGGAACCCGACGCCATATACCACAGACAGTCGGAAGGGTTACATAAGAATATTCAAACTATCCAATTAAGACTACTCGTCCTACATAGAGCATTCTAGCGGAAGCTTTTAAATTTGAAAGAACCCAAAACTTAAATCAAATAAACATGAATGTCCACAACCACACTACTAGAATGAAACCCAAAATACACTGAAAGGGTACATGACTTTATGGTCTTACAATAGTTCACTTAATAAATAGTGTTTTCCATACATCGGCTCGCAGGCCGGCCACACATGACAAAAGTAAAGTACAACTATTCTTTACGGCATTCTAGGGTCAGCACAACGACATGAGCTCCAGCCCGCTATTTGGTACTCGGCTCCGCAGCACCTGCAAGCACATTCCACTACACGGTGGCAAACAAAGCAACGGCCAGCCAAAAGCCGACCAAATTATAACGACCCCACCCCTAGGTCGGGACAGCAGTGCTCCTTCCCTGTAATCCATAGCCTAGCTAAACAATAAAGTGCAACTATATATTTCGCCACATGTGTAGGCTCGTACGGCCAAACACACCGTGCACTCAGGGCACATTAACGGTGAATCCTGACACTTCAGCGTCTTCACCACCACCCCCAGGATGGAAACAACATGAGCATTTTAGCCTTTCTGACCCTGACTAGTCTAAGGCTCCCGACTATGCCAACGTCTAGTTCCCTTTTCGGGTCTCTCGCACCGAACGACATAGCCCAGGTCCAATTCCACTTGCCCGTTGCACAACCGCATAGTTCACATTAAGACATACGGACGAGCCAAGCTTCTCTCGGATCCCAACATTTTCCAAACAATCACATAACCCAGTTATGTTCAAGACCGGTTCCCAGACCGCCAAGTTTGCAGAACAACGATTCCGCTCGGTTTTTCGGGTGCGCCTTGGAGCTAACCCCCAACGATCCCTGCTGCTCTACCGCATAGAAACCCGAAAACCAAAAGCACGGAGTCTTCTCCGGCAAAATACATCAAATGCAACATCACTGATCCAGACAATACACGTCCGGGTAGGCTTCACACACAATGCCTATACCCGTACTTCGATTCCAGACTCTATATGCAACACAAGGGGGACTATTCACATCAACCCCAAGGAACACCACGCACTCACCGCACACTCGCAGGAGCGGGATTCCGTATGCAGAAAGAAAGAGCTTCACATGCTCAAGTAGAGAATCGGTACCCTTGTAGTCCTCTTTGGCGCCATGGAAAAACTACACGGACAGAACTCTTCGTAACGAACTTTCCTCCACGGATCCGCTCTCAGATCTCAAAACAGTTCTCCGATGCTCCGCTGGTAGCCGGAATCCTCCTTCTTCTTCCTCCTCTCTCTAACATGTTGGAAAGAGAAAGCCTTGGAGAGAAATGAAGGATTAACTCCCATATTCCTGACCTTAACAGAGTAGGAAACCATCTGGGCCGTTGGATCTTATTTAAAGAAAATGAAGGACTCAGATCTGCTCAAAAATCTCCAAACCTGGGCCGAACACGGCTTGGCATACGGCCGTGTCCCAGGCCGTGTGCCTCGATCCAGGCACGATCGTCGAACACAGAGACTCACACGGGCTCAGACATGGCCGTGTCCCACCTGAAACGCCCGTATCGGGTACCTCGACACGCCCATGTCCTGGGCCGTGTCACGCATAACCGCCACGCCAACTGACACGACCCAACTGAACACGGGTACTGACACGGGTAGGCACACACCTGTCTCAAATGACACGCCCGTGTCATGCAGCCATGTTCCTGGTCGTGTCTTTCTCGGGATGAAATCGGTTAAAACCACAGCCAGACACGGCCTTCGACACGCCCGTGTCCTAGGCCGTGTACCCCTATACAGGCACCAAAAATCCCTTTTTACGCGACCGACTCCAATATAATTTTCGCGGCATTACACTTTCGCACTACCCAGAGTGCGGCTCGGGCCCAGGTAGACCCACTGCGAAAGCTCTCATTAGCTAGCAGGTCTGAAGGCTCGCCTGTGGGGGAGAGGATTGGTTCTTGGTCCTTGGTAACTTTTGCACTACCCCAAGCACAGCTCGGCCCCAGGCAGACCCGCTGCGGAGGCTCTCATTAGCTGGCAGGTCTGAAGGCTCGCCTGTAGTGGAGAAGTTTGGTTCTTGGTCCTTGGTTACTCTTGCACTACCCCGAGCATGGCTAGGCCCTAGGTAGACACGTTGCGCAGGCTCTCATTAGCTGGCATGTCCGAAGGCTGGCCTGTGGGGGAGAGGATTGGTTCCTGAAATCTTGTTTCTTGGTTCTTGTAAATTCTACAGCACCTCAAGCGTGGCTCGGTCAATGGTAAACCTGTTGCCCAGGCCACCATCAAGATAGCAGGGCAGTAAATTCACTCGATAGCGGAATGGTTGGGAAAACCTCCTTAAGAAACTTTCCTGCTTAATCTTATGAAAATTAAATTATGGAAGGCAAAGGCTAGAGCAGTGCGAGTTGAGGCACTCCCAGCTGTCGGCCTCGGGCACGGTCTCGCACCTGGCGAGTGGACACTCGCGCGAGACAGAATACTCGACCTGATGATAGTGTGCCAGTTATATCACTAAGAGCCGCTCACGTGGGGAGTACCCTAAGGAGATGCGAGAAGGTTAGGTCATTTAGTTTAAAAAGTAAAATGAGTGAAGAGATGACTCACGCTCTAGAAAAAGTCAACTCTCCAACGATGCCGCGAGACCAGACAGAGCACCGTCTCGCAGGCGTGAGCACATCAAAGGGTCATCTCGTGGTAAACAAAACAAGGCAAAGAGAAAAGAGAAAAAGTGATGCTGCGAGACGGGTGGGTAGCGTCGTCTCGCAAACAAAAGCAAACCAATAGTTCGTTTCGCAAAATGAAAAATAAAGTAACATGACAAGTGTACATTGGATCAATATCAGTCCATCGCAAGTGTCATCAATATATTTTTGGATCTCAAAAAGAAACTCAAAAGTTTAAGTTGTACAACAGCAAAAAGAGGAGGGAGGAGGGAGGGATTCTTGATCTTGAATGTAGCACGTCATTCCTCCTCGCCGGAAGAAGAATCCTCGCTCTCCTCGCCAGAAAGCTGGGGGACCAGATCACGAACGGTCACCATCTCGGAGTCGTCCTTCACGACCCCCAGCTCCTTCATCATTTTCAGGACTAGCTCCGCCACCCTGATGTTGGCATCTCGACACTGCTCTTCGACATCATCAAAAGAGTAATGAGGCGGAGGTGCCTGGTAGGGTTCGTGGCGAGATGATGATGCGGCGTTGTCCTGAAGGCGAGTGTTTTGGGCTTTCAAATCATTAACCTCCTCCTCCAAGGCCGCCACGCGTGAGTGCAACTGCTCCTCCATCTCGGCATCATGCGAGATGCCCGATCATTAGTATGGAGCGTTTGAAGAAAGTAAAATCCAAGGATAAGGCTAAGGCTTACCACGCCGCCCTGGGCTTTCGCGAGGAGGGTCTCGGCGACAAACAACCTTTTCGCAAGGTCTTTTGATTTCTCTCGCCCCATCGCAAGGCTCGTCTCACTGTCCTTCTATTTTTTGTTGATGTAATTTAAGTAGCGCGAGGCACGGTACGAGAACTCCAAAGCACGCATTTGGGCATGGGAGGACTTCAGGATGAGATTCCACGTGGACTCGATCTCGGGGGAGACTGCATCGAGACCTCCGTAAAGACCGTACACCATGACGAAAGCGTGGCTGGTTGGAAGCTCCTACTCCTTCCAAGGGGGAAGGAGGGTGGAGATGGACACACAATTGGCGTCCCGCCCATACATAACAACGGGGTCTCCGGCGGCGTCTTGGACCACGGGGCCCAGGTTGAAGTTCATATGAGAAGAGGGGGCAGGACGGCTGGAGGAAGCGGCTTCACGAGAAGTGGTGGCAGCTGGTTGATTGAACATGGAGGTAGGCTGGTCGGGAAGAGCCGTCTCGCGAGTAGGCGAGACGACCTGATGGGGAGGCGAGCAGGGCGACTGGTACTCCTCTACAGAGATAGCGCTCAAGGATCCCCAACATCTCTTTCTTCCCCTTTAGGGCTTTCTTTTCTTTGGAGACGACCACCGATTTTCTCATCTTCTTTATGGGAGGACTGGGGCGAGAGGCGGCACTGTCATCTGCATGCCAATTAGGAGGGGCAGGTGCCAGAGAACCTCTCGCCGCCTCATCCTCCACGCTGGCGAGACTGAGGCCTTTGGAAGGATGGATATTGCTCTTATAGGGGGGATGGACTGGTACAACTTGCTCCCGAAAAACATTAGCAAGGAGGTGATGAGAAGGCGAGACGAGGAAATAACCAAACACAAGACAAGGTAGCGAGAGTACCTTCGCCGGGAAGCACTGGAGGCAGCGAGTCGAGGCATCGCCGCAAGACATTGACTTCGAAATTTTTGCTGATGAAGAAGTCATACAGCAGCTTCTCTGGGCCGCCCACCTGCGTGGTCGCATAAAAGCTCTCGGGGTGTGACACCGGTGCGAGCGGGACGCCCCCGAAGTAACCGTGAATGAACACAAACTGAGTGAGCCAATGATGATCCTTATTAGGCGTCTCACACACCCTGAGCCCTAGCCCGGTGTAATACGAGATGCCGTCGGCATTGGCATGGTAAATGAAAAGCTTGCGGAAAACCGTCATGCTAAACTCGATTCTCTCCTGACGCATATAACATGCGAAAGCGATGAACACCGAAATTGCGTTCGGGTTAAAATGCGCCAGGATGACGCCGAAGTACTTGAAGACTTACTTTACCTCCGGCCATAGAGGCACTCTCAACCCCTCCTTAAAGTGCGAGACGGGGAAGGCGAGCTCTCCCGGGTAGTATGTATTGATCGCGTCACCGACCTTGGGGGCCGCGATTCGAGCCCCTCCCCCAGATACTCGCGAACAAAGCTGCAATAGTCTTCTTCAGAAAGCCTGCCGAGCGGGAAGTCATGGTCAGTGAACTGCTTCCTGCAGCGGCTGCGCCCCTCGCCGTCCTCCACTTTCTTCTTCCCCATGTTTGGCGAGACAGATGCATGCGAGATGGTTGGAGAAAAGAAGTGATAAAAGAGAATTGGTGAGATGGCCGGGGAGGAAAAGAGCGAGAGGGAGTGGCGAGACGGAAGGAGCTAGGCAGAAAGAGGTTGGACACGACAGGGGTAAAAAGCGCAGATATCCTTTTGATCCGGGGCTGGGGTATTTATAGCGGATATGGACAAACACGAAATGGGGGGGAAAGTGAGATGTAGGAAGGGGAAGAGTCGGCCGGCGGTTCACTCTCTCTCTCTCCTAAATCTCGATTCGCACGACCCATCGCAAACTTCCTCAGCAAGGCAGAATAAATAAATAAAAAAAGTTAAATTAAGTAAATTAAGAGATTAAGAGATTAAGCCAACCACAGAAATTTAAAGATGTGCAATCCCGCGTAATGCGGGCACCATGTTCTCAAACCTCAGGTTATTGGCAAGACGAAGACATAATATATTACAAAGTTATTACAGCACTTAGATGAAAAGAAGGAAAGGGCGAGACAGACGAACTTTAATACTTGAACCATTTCTAGCGACTGCCGCGAGCTCCTGCGCAGGGAGCCTATTCGGCGAGTGGAAGGTGAGAACGGCGTCAAGACTACGGTGAGCGAGACAAAGCTGCATGTCGACCTCGCTGATGATGGCCTGAGAGTCGGTCCTATCGACATCTATCTCGGCACCAACCTTGAAAGATAAGCGAGCACACTCGTTCTCCAGCCATTCGATGCACCTACCTGCCGCTGCTTGTCCTGCGCCAGCGAATGGATGATACGCGTGTTCTTCCTTAACAACTCGGCCGTCTTGCGCTTCATCTCCACTGGGTCCGTACGGTCGCCCAGGTAGTCTTCAATCCCGTCTATGGGAGGAGGAGGTGAGACGGCGGGTTGCCTAAAGAGTTCCTCAGCGGGCAAGTCGGCCTGGGCGCCTACACAAGGAGTTGATGGGCAGGGTGAGAGAGACTCTCATAGGAGGGTGTGGGAGTAGGAGTGGGACAAAGAAGTGAGAGGGAAGGTTTTTTACAAGGATGATGAGAGGTCCTGTCTGCATGGGAATGTCGTCCCTACTCTTGCTGGGAGGTGTAGATGGAGGAGTGGAAGGTTGTTGCGATTCAGAGTCTTTGTGGCGGACGGTAGTGTTGTCTCACGGACTTTCATGTTGTTGTAGAGCTGCGGGGGCTCCCTGAAGAAGCAAATAATAAAAAGGCAGATAAGGATATTGAAGGTATAATAGAGACCAAAGTGAGAGCTCACCTCCTTCTCTCTAGGATATGCGGGAGGAGGAGTGGGGCAGGTTTCCAGGACTGCACGAGATGGCTCCTCGATAGAGGGGGAGGGGCCACCTATTTTACCCTCTTCAGGCGAGACGGAGAGGACAGTAAAGAGGGTACGACAAGAACTAGAGTTGAGGTAAAAGCGTCCACGTTGGCCTTGTTCTATTTACGAACCATTGCAAGGCGCTCGCGAAAACTCTAGCTATGAGACATGGTTGCGGAAGAGTCAAGGAAGGAGGAGGTTTGAAAAGGTGGCATACTCCATTCGATGTAGGAACCCCATATCTATAGGCTTCGGTGGAGGGTCTCACCAAAGATTCCCTCATAAATACGCCTCAAAAACGCTTTAATGACACGACCCTTGGTTGGACTTTCTTTCCGAGCTTTAAAAAACCTCAAAAAAGGCGGGGATTGTGTACAACCTCGGGCTCGCGAGAGGCCCACAAGCTGCGAACAACAAAAGCAGGTGAGAGGTACTGGATAGTCGAGTGGGGCCACGTGGTCCACTCGCAGGAGGCGGGACGGGTGGTCTCCGCAGTGGGCAAGATGCCCTTTTGGGACACGAGTAGGCCCTTATCGGCGAGAGGGCCCCATAGCGCAGGATGCCCGCAAGATGGCCAGGAGAGCTCGTCTCGCTGGTGGGTGCTTCCCAACTCGCCATATAGAGAGAAGGCCATTTTGACAATTTTATACCCATGGGGGGTTTTACTCTTCTACACCGGGTAATTTTACCCTTTTATCCTCGGTGGTCTGCATATAACTCTTCAGAATAGTGGAGTTTGGCTGTTGGCAGACCCAACCAGGTGTATTTTGGTAATTTTAGGTCAGTTCCGTGTGGTTATTTGCAGATCCAACGCAGAAAACTATAAATAGGCCCATTGGAGTTATTCATAAGCACCTTTTTCCCCGGGATTTTAAGAGTTTTCCTGTGGTTTCTGATGAGCTCCAAGCCAAGCTTTTGGATTTGGAGGGAAAGCTCTCAGAGATCTTCCGGGTAAGCGGTGGGACCTCCCTACTGAGTCTTTGGGTCGGTTTCTAGTCCTTCACATTCAGTCAGAGGGCAGAACTTGGGCAAATAGGTGTTGGCTACACACCTGAATATCGAACTTTTGTCGAAGTCTGATTTCGGCTTCAACACTCTCTGTCCAATCATTTGTCTGCGGATGATAGGTGGTGTAATACCTCCAATCGGTACCCAACCCTTCCTATAAACATTATCGAAAGGGAGATGTAAACCTGGAGTCACTGTCACAACCCGCATTTCCTTAACGAGTACATCGTATCATAGTAACAGGAACTACGTGTTATGATGCCACGTCCTGCAGGGGATAACTGCACACGCTCAGGCAAAACCTCGACGCTTACTTAGTAGTTGAAAATCATCAGTTATATGTAAGAAAACCGTTTAGTTTGCTGGTCGTATCCCTCGGCATTAGGGATCAAAACGTGTGTTTGTACGCGGTGGAAAATACTTTAGTTTACTTATGACGATCTCCTATATTTATAAGAATATAAGAAATCATCCTTTTTACGTTGTTTGGAAAATACTTGTTAGGTGACCAAAACATGTTATGAATGTTATACAATAATAGGTTTTGTTTAGCTTAAACATACCTAATGCAACCTACCATAAACCCTTCCCAAGAGCAAGTAGACATCATCTCATGCAAATGAGTCATAGTAGCAGTCTAGCATTCATATATAGCAAGTAAAGAAAACCAACAATGGGCGCCAACAAGCTGACACGAACCCATTGGGGCGTATGTATGTCTGGACAACAAAGTAAAGAACTAGCTCGCTAGGTAAGCTCGGCTAGCTCCAAAGAGACTCTACCGAAGCACTAGCCGCTCAACCGGCTACAACCTGCACCTGAGGCATTCAAGAAAGAACACCTCAGCAATCATCAAAGCTACAAAAATAGAGCATTACGTTCATAAAATATAACGAAGGGGCTTACCGACCCCGTAGAAATTTCATGTTAACGAGTGAAAAGAACAGGGTGGAAAATAAGTGTTAAACACTGCCAACCCAACATGTAACGCATCAAGTGCATGAAATTCTCATCAAGTCCTGCTCAACCCGCAGGAGCAAAAAGGCAATACACATGCCCATTCCATCATCTTTAGAGCAAGAAACAACTATACTATCGAAACATAAGCAGCGGTTAAGTTCGATTCCGCAAGGGTCTTTTGGTGGCGGCCCTAAAGTGGAACGCACCAATAAAAGCCAGCCCAAGTCGGGGCCAAAACGGTGCTCTACACCACAAATCAAAACGCGGTGGCCACCAAGGCTGAAACAACACCACCCCTTACAGAATCCTCACACCAACGCTCCTGCCATGGTTCATAATTCGCCTCGCAAAACTCACCATAATCCAAGCTAAACACGTTTCAGTTCATCGTCCCCAATCATGATTACAACTTGCCCAAGTTATGTCAAACATGATAGAATTTGGGTCCCTACTTCACCATAGGCGAACCCCAAAAGTAACAACGCCGGTTAAACACAACAAGATCTCTAATTGTATGAACAAGAAAGGTAAACAATAGAGGAATACAAGGTAAAACATGGTAAAATTAGATGAACAAGAGGTAAGCACAAAGATTGGGAAATTCTTGAACGACAAGGTGAACAAAGCTAGCATCTTAGACAAAGTGCAATTTAAGCAAGAAAAGGAACAAAAAAACAAGAGTGGCAAGAAAACTAGCTACACTTGCAAGAATAAAAGAACAAAAACAAGATTGGCAAGGGTGGAGAACACCGCTTGCCTGAACCGATACAACACCGCGACGGCTGCTCCTCTCTTTCTTTCCCTTGTCTTAGCTTTGCTCCCTTGAGTGCCCTTTGGAATGAGGAAGAAGTTGATGAAAAGGGTGGAGAAAGATGAAGTGAGGACAGAGCTGGACCGCTTGATCCAGAATTAGAGAAACGAACGACACAAAAAAAACTGAAAAAGTCGATTTTCGGCCCTGTCACGCCCTGTGACACGCCCGTGTCCCAGGGCGTGTACCTTAAGCGGCGCAGACTCCGACAATTTCCTGTTTATCCACAAGGTACACGGCCGGGTACACGCCCGTGATGGGTCGGTCACGCCCATGACCTAGGGCGTGTAACCCGTGTCTCGACATCTCGTCGACCAAAAGTGTCGACACTTCGACAAAGCTGGACACGCCCTGTGACACGCCCGTGTCACAGGCCGTGTCCCCTCTCTCGACACCCGACACTCGACACTCGACACTCGACACTCGACGCTCGACACTCGACATAGTGGGAAACGGCCCGTGACACGCCCGTGTTACGGGGCGTGTACCCCATTCGTCGAGCTCAACTCACCGCAAGAAAATTCGTCGAGTCAAGGAGGTCACGCCCCAGGTCACGCCCTGGGTCACGCCCTGACACGCCCGTGTCGGGGGGCGTGTTCCTCCCGCAACTTCGTCAAACGAAGTTCGACGACCACAAAGCCAAACCGCATCTCAAGCTAGACACGCCCTGGGACACGCCCGTGTCCCAGGCCGTGTGACTCAAAAAAAATGACCATTTTTCACTGTTTTGAAAAGTGTTTCTGTTTCATCCTAGAGAATTTCTTCCTTAAGGACTTTTTACCCCTTTTTGTTTTCTGTACACATCTTCCATACAATCAACCCGTTTTGAGCAACCTTACCCAGGCTCGAAAAAGTGCAAGCATTCCCTAAGAGGCCTCATCGAGTCCCCAAAATTGGACTCTGGCTTGCTGGGGAATCGTGCAACTAGGCTACCAAAATAGCCACTCGAAAGCCCGCGTGAAAACCATGCTCGAACAACGGTCAAAGCCAACGTAACGCCCATCAAGCGTATGAAATCATTCGACGAAAAATACGGGGCGTTATAGTCACTCCCCCTAACAAAAAGTTTCGCCTCGAAACTTTTCAATCATTCTTATATAAATCAAATGAGGAATCAAACAAAAACACCAATTCACATACCAGCTTATTTACGGGAAAAACTGAGGTTGAGCCGCCCTCATCGTTGACTCGAGCTCCCACATCGCGCTTTCCACATTCTGATTTTTCCATAGCACCTTGACCATAGGAATCTTTTTTTTCCGCAACACGCGATCTTGGGAGTCCAAAATAGGGATGGGCATCTCCACTTAAGAAAGGTTCGGCGCCAACTGCGGCATAATATCCAAAACTTGCTTATCATTCCGCACACACTTGCGAAGTTGGCTGACATGAAACACGTCGTGAACACCAGGAAAGTTCACGGGTAATTCTACTTTGTAAGAGGATGCACCAACTCGCGCAAGAATCTTGAAGGGACCCACAAATCTTGGGTCTAATTTGCGTTCTTTTCCAAACCTTTTAATTCCAATCATTGGGGAGACTTTCAGGAAGACGAAATCCCCCACTGCAAACTATAACTTTGACCTTCGCCGGTTGGCATACTTTTCATATCGCTCCTGGGCGATCCGGAGCTTCTCCCGAATTATTCGTACGACAACTTCCATGTCCTCGAGCGCCTCTGGGCCCAACAAAGGCCACTCGCCAACCTCAGCCCAAAATAGGGGAGTCCAACATCGTCGCCCATATAAAGCTTCAAATGGAGCCATTTGCAAGCTTTCTTGATAGCTGTTATTATATGCGAATTCCATAAGCCGCAAACATTCATCCCATGCTCCGCCATACTCAAGAATATAGCATCGAATCATATCTTCCACGATATGGTATACTCGTTCCGTTTGACCATTCGTCTGAGGGTGGTAAGCAGTGGAATACCTCAAATCCATCCCCAAACCCTCTTGTAGACTCTTCCAGAAACAAGAAGTAAATCGGGAATCCCGGTCTGAAATGATATTGACTGGTACACCATGCAGTCGGATGATCTCGTTCAAATATAGCTCCGCTATTGTCTTCATCGGGTAGTTGACCTTAAATGGTATGAAGTGAGCACACTTGGTCAACCTATCCACGATCACCCATACGGAGTCATGTACTCGTGGAGATCTTGGTAAGCCTGTAATAAAATTCATTGAAATGCTTTCCCACTTCTATGTTGGAATCTCCAATGGTGTCAACTTGCCACCAGGCCTCCCATGATCAGCTTTCACCCGCTTGGAGGTATGACATTCAGATATAAATTGTGCTATATCCCTTTTCATTCCATACCACCAGACAATGTGTTTCAAATAATGGTACATTTTAGTTGAGCCTGGATGGTAGGCCATACTTGAGCCATGTGCTTCCCTACACACCATATCACGAATGTCTCCAACTGCGGGGATACAAAATCGACCGTGATACTTTAACTTGCCCCCATCATCAATAGCAAAATCCGGTAATTCAACCTTTTCAGTCCGAACAAATAAATGTAAAAGATCAGGATCATCCTTTTGATGTTGTCATGCAAGCACCATCCATGAAGATTCTTCTACTGCCGAATGACTTTGTGGTTCATATCTTCCCACGGCAATATCCATCAATAGAAATTCCTCCACTAGACGGTCGGCTGAAAGATGAAATAATTTACCTGTCTTCCGACACAAAGCATCGGCCACAACATTAGCTTTCCCGGTATGATACTGAAGGTCCACATCATAATCAGCAACATATTCAAGACATCGCCGTTGGCGCAGATTAAGTTCCTTTTGCGTGAAGAAGTACTTAAAACTTTTATGATCCGTAAAGATTTTACACTGCGCGCCGTAAAGTAAGTGTCTCCACAACTTCAATGCAAATAACACCGCTGCGAACTCCAAATCATGCGTCGGGTAGTTCTTTTCATGACTTTTCAACTGCCCAGACCCATACGCAATCACCTATTTGTCTTGCATTAAAACACATCCAAGTCCAACGTGCGACGCATCCACAAAAATGTCATAATCTATCCCTTCTGTCGGTAATATCAACATAGGAGCGGTACATAACCTGTTCTTGAGTTCAAGGAATGATGCCTCAGACTTGTCATTCCAAGAAATCATCCTTTTTACGTTGTTTGGAAAATACTTGTTAGGTTACCAAAACATGTTATGAATGTTATACAATAATAGATTTTGTTTAGCTTAAAAATACCTAATGCAACCTACCATAAACCTTTCCCAAGAGCAAGTAGACATCATCTCATGCAAATGAGTCATAGTAGCAGTCTAGCATTCATCTGTAGCAAGTAAAGAAAACCACCAATGGGCGCCAACAAGCTGACACGAACCCATTGGGGAGTATGTATGTCTGTACAACAAAGTAAAGAACTACCTCGCTAGGTAAGCTCGGCTAGCTCCAAAGAGACTCTACCCAAGCACTAGCCGCTCAACCGGCTACAACCTCCACCTGAGGCATTCAAGAAAGAACACCTCAGCAATCATCAAAGCTACAAAAATAGAGCATTAAGTTCATAAAATATAACGAAGGGGCTTACCGACCCCGTAGAAATTTCATGTAAACGAGTGAAAAGAACATGGTGGAAAATAAGTGTTAAACACTGCCAACCCAACATGTAACGCATCAAGTGCATGAAATTCTCATCAAGTCCTGCTCAACCCGCAGGAGCAAAAAGGCAATACACATGCCCATTCCATCATATTTAGAGCAAGAAACAACATTACTAGTGAAACATAAGCAGCGGTTAAGTTTTATTCCGCAAGGGTCTTTTGGTGGCGGCCCTAAAGTGGAACGCACCAATAAAAGCCAGCCCAAGTCGGGGCCAAAACAGTGCTCTACACCACAAATCAATACCCGGTGGCCACCAAGGCTGAAACCACACCACCCCTTACCGAATCCTCACACCAACGCTCCTGCCATGGTTCACAATTTGCCTTGCAAAACTCACCATCATCCAAGCTAAACCCGTTTCAGTTCATCATCCCCACTCATGATTACAACTTGCCCAAGTTATGTCAAACTTGATAGAATTTTGGTCTCTACTTCACCATAAGCGAACCCCATAATTAACAACGCCGGTTAAACACAACAAGATCTCTAATTGTATGAACAATAAAGGTAAACAATAGAGGAATACAAGGTAAAACATGGCAAATTTAGATGAACAAGAGGTAAGCACAAAGATTGGGAAATTCTTGAACGACAAGATGAACAAAGCTAGCATCTTAGAAAAAGTGCAATTTAAGCAAGAAAAGCAACAAAAAAACAAGAGTGGCAAGAAAACTAGCTACACTTGCAAGAATCAAAGAACAAAAACAAAATTGGCAAGGGTGGAGAACACCGCTTGCCTGAACTGATACAACACCGCGACGACTGCTCCTCTCTTTCTTTCCCTTGTCTTAGCATTGCTCCCTTGAGTGCCCTTTGGAATGAGGAAGAAGATGATGAAGAGGGTGGAGAAAGATGAAGTGAGGACAGAGCTGGACCGCTTGATCCAGAATCAGAGAAACGAACAGCACAAAAAAAACTGAAAAAGTCGATTTTCGGCCCTGTCACGCCCTGTGACACGCCCGTGTCACAGGGCGTGTACCTTAAGCGGCACAGACTCCGACAATTTCCTGTTTATCCACAAGGTACAAGGCCGGGTACATGCCCGTGACTGGTCGGTCACGCCCGTGACCTAGGGCGTGTAACTCGTGTCTCGACATCTCCTCGACCAAAAGTGTCGACACTTCGACAAAGCTGGACATGCCCTGTGACACGCCCGTGTCACAGGCCGTGTACCCTCTCTCGACACCCAACACTCGAAACTCGACACTCAACACTCGACACCCGACACTCGACACTCGACATAGCGGCACACGGCGCGTGACACGCCCGTGTCACGGGGCGTGTACCACATTCATCTAGCTCAACTCGCCGCAAGAAAATTCGTTGAGTCAAGGAGGACACGCCCCAGGTCACGCCCTGGGTCACGCCCCGACACGCCCGTGTTGGCGGGCGTGTTCCTCCCGCAACTTCGTCGAACGAAGTTCTACGACCACAAAGCCAAACCGCATCCCGAGCTAGACACGCCCTGGGACACGCCCGTGTCCCAAGCCGTGTCACTCAAAACAAATGACCATTTTTCACTGTTTTGAAAAGTGTTTATGTTTCGTCCTAGACCATTTCTTCCTTAAGGACTTTTTACAACTTTTTGTTTTTTGTACACATCTTCCAAACAATCAACCCGTTTTGAGCAACCTGACCCAGGCTCGAAAAAGTGCAAGTATTCCCTAAGAGGCCTCACCGAGTCCCCAAAATTGGACTCCGGCTTGCTGGGGAATCGTGCAACTAGGCTACCAAAACAGCCACTTGAAAGCCCGCGTGAAAACCATGCTCGAACAACGGTCAAATCCAACGTAACGCCCATCAAGTGTATGAAATCATTCGACGAAAAATACGGGGCGTTACAGTTTCTATCCGACACAATGCTCGCTGGCACCCCATATACTCTGATGATGAATTCTATCTTCTTTATGGAGTATAACTCAGCTATCTTCTTCATGGAGTAGTCGATCTTGAACGGCATGAACTGAGCACACTTCATCAGTCTATCCACTATATCCCAAACTGAATCATGTCCTCGGGGAGATCTCAACAATCCAGTAATGAATTCGATCGAAATGCTGTCTAATTTCCAACTTGGAATTTCAAAAGGCGTCAACTTTCCTCCAGGTATTCCATGATCGGCCTTAACTCGCTTGCAAGTAAAACATTCAGATACAAACTTAGCTATTTCGC
The DNA here is from genome assembly GCA_039583875.1 of Platanthera guangdongensis. NCBI lineage: Eukaryota > Viridiplantae > Streptophyta > Magnoliopsida > Asparagales > Orchidaceae > Platanthera > Platanthera guangdongensis. The sequence continues at coordinate 70,670,686 of CM077155.1, read as the reverse complement.
TGTTCATACCATACCACCCAACGATCTGCTTCAGATACTTAAACATTTTAGTAGAGCTGGGGTGGTACACAACACTAGAATGATGCACCTCTTTGCACAACTTAACTCAAATATCCTCAATAGCGGGAATACAAAATCTGTCATGGAACTTCATGGTACCCGCATCATCAATTGAAATGTCTAGTAATTCTCCTTTCGCAGTTCTATTATAAAGGTGCAGTAAATCAAGATCATCCTTTTGATGAAGCCTTGTAAGGGTAATCCATGAAGGCTCTATTACTTCCAAACTACTAGGCGAGTCGCTACTCCCATCCGATATATCCATGAAGAGAAATTCTTCTACAAGTGAACACACAGAAAGGTTAAAAATTTTCGATGTCTTCCTACTCAGGGCATCAGCTACCACATTTGCTTTGCCCGGATAGTATTGGATCTCAACATCATAATTTATAACATACTCTAACCATCTCCGCTGGCGTAAGTTCAATTCCTTTTGAGTGAAGACGTACTTCAAGCTCTTATGATCAGTATAAATCTTGCACATAGTGTCATATAACAAATGTCTCCATAACTTCAAGTTGTAAATCACAACTGCAAATTCCAAATCATGTGTAGGGTAACTTCTTTCATGCATTTTTAACTGTGTTGGGACATATACGATCACTTTGCCCTCTTGCATCAACACACACCCAAATCCAACATACGATGCGTCCATATAAACAACATACTCTATCCCTTCGGTAGGCAAGGCCAAAAGTGGTGCAGTACACAATCTCCTTTTTAATTCCTGAAAATCCTCTTTGCAATTATCACTCCAAACACAAGCTGCGTTCTTCTACTTAAGCTTAGTCAGCGGCGCAGACAATGAAGAGAAACCTTCCACAAACCTCCTATAATATCCTGCCAACCCTAGGAAACTTCATATCTCTTTGAGTGTGTTAGGTCTATTCCAATCCATTACATCAACAATTTTCTTAGCGTCCACAGAAATTCCATCATTATTAACCACATGACCCAAAAAAGAAACCTGAGGAAAACAAAACTCACACTTGTTTAGCTTGGCATACATCTTATGCTCCCTCAAAGCAGATAAAACTAAATGCAAGTGTCGTGCTTGCTCTTCAGCACTACGAGAGTATACTAGAACATCATCTATAAATACAACCTCAAAATGGTTCAGGAAATCGTTAAACACTCTATTTATCTTGTCCATACAGGTAGAGAGTGCAGTAGTCAATCCAAAGGACATCACCAAGTATTGGGTCCATTGATCCTAATGGCCCTGATTTGATAATGTCTGATGGCCTGCGAACAGACTCTTATGTGGGTGGTTGGTTCGACGAGTCGAACGCCGCGGGCTTGCTGAGGTAGGCAATTTCACCTATCGCAAGTATTACTCGATATTCGGGAGAATACCGAGGTCATATTGTTCTCGGGGTTGGGTTTATTATTATTACTCCTCCAGGAGGACTATTATTTTACTGAAAGTAAGGTTGAGATTTTAATTAACTAAAGATGGGAAAAATAAAAGAGCCAAAAACAATTTAGAAAAATTCGATGAAGGGTTAACGCTCGGTACCGAATCGAATTAAGCCGAAAATAACTTTTAATAATTATTGAACTTAGTTTTCAAATTAATAAAAGACAACTTGGCCGTGGAGGTTCCACAAATATGAGCGCACTTATCTTTAGGAATATTGCTCAACTGAACGCAAAGACTATTCGATCGAACGTTAGTTCGATGAAGGATTCCTCTTAACACCCGCTTTACACTAAGAACCCCACTATTGGGTGGGGAACCCAATCCAGTAGAATTATGCTTGTCCTCTCTCGAGGGTATGCACGCAACTCTATTTACCCAGGGGTGATCTGTCCATATGCACGACCTCTTGGCTAGCTAGTGTATGGATAACAGAAATAGGGCCCACACATCGATTTGTGGTCCCACGTGTCATTAACCCGGGGTAAACCTTATGTCCTAAAATTAAAGTGAAAATAAGAACTTTAATTATTACAAATCATTTTAAATGTCCCAATGCTCTTCGATGCCGAAGCTAATAACGATTAGCCACACATCGTTATGTGAACGTCTTTATAATTTGATGAGGCGCGAGTTCGTAACTAAACGCTAAAGGATTATAAGAAGAAGATATGAAAATAACAAACATTTAGAAAGCTTAAAAAGTTAGCTAAAACAAGAACTCACACACACCTGAAATTATAAATAAACAAAAAGAACTAAGTTACAAAAAAAAAGGAAAATTACAAGTTCTACTCAAACGAGTAGGCGGGAAATAAGGGCGCGCCATTTAACTCTTAATGAGTAGGCGGAAAAGAAAAAAAAATAAAATTACAAGTCCTACTCAAACGAGTAGGCGGGAAATAAAAGCACGCCATTTAACTCTTAACGAGTGGGAAGAAATAGATGCGCACACACACACACTCTACATGTATTAAAAGAAAGCAATAAAACTATCTCCTACACACAAGGCACTCAACATAATTTGAAGAAAGCGATAAAAATAAAGCGTGAAAATTTATCTCCTACACACACGCACTCTACATAATTGAAGAAAGCAATAAAAGAAAGCATGAAAAATTATGCTCATACACTCACACACACAACATGAAATTTAAAAGAACAAAGTGAAAAACTAACTCATACACTAACACATACAAATTAAAAACAAAATGAAAGTTACCTAAAAATTAAAACATCTACTTTTTTATACTTAGATTTTTCCAAAAACAAATAAAAGTAACAAATTAAAAATAAAAGGAACAAAAGTTTTTCAAAACAAATCAAAAACTAAAGCCTTTCAAAAATAAAAATAATAACTTTTTCATTCCTAGGTTTTCATAAAAAATGATTAAAAAGTGAAAAGAAAGTGAAAAGAACAAAAACAAGTTTTACAATCCTACAAAAAAAAACTAATTAAAAAAACAAATTCACTTTCAAACCTCTTTTATAAATTCATAAGAATGAAATGTAAAACTTAAAAAAAGACATGGAGAAAAAAAAGAGAATCTAAACACACTTTTCATTTAGAGATAAAGTCTATATCAAAACCTAACATGGAGACATATCAAGAAAAGCATAAGAAGTAAACAAGTTAAACTCATACACACACACACACTTTTCATAAAGGGAGGAACAAAGAGATACAAAGCGATAAAATGAGAAAGAAATAAGCCACCCATATGAATTTTCATGCCATGTAGAGAGAGAAAATCTAACATTTTTATTATCATAATCAAACTATTACAAAGCTAAAGCTAAAGCAAAAACAAACAAGAAAGGAAGCGGGGAGAAATCTCCTTACTTAGCACTTGAATCCACAAGGGCAGCCCAAAAAACACACTAAAGTGGCTCAAAAAAGTGAACCCTTGGACCTTACAAAAATGGGCAATTTATAGAAAAAAAATCAAAGGATAAGCCCTCCTACACGGGCGTGTCGGGGTGGTGTGTCACTACTATTCACGATGTGATCCAGCGTTTGGACTGGAAAGTTTACTTCGGGCTGTATACGAGGATGTCATGCCCCAGGTCACGGGCGTGAATTTGGGCATGTCGAGGAGGTAGATCCGGGCGCGGGTTGCGTAAAAAGATGCCAGCGCGGCTCTTGTCAGCCAGGTAGAGGAGTACACGTGGCGGTCATGCCCTAGGTCACGGGCGTGACGTTGGGCATGTCGGGTTGGTCTCGACGAATGTCGAGAGCGTTGTGTCGAGTCTGGAAACCTTGATCGTCGAGCGGGAATGACAAGGGCGTGTCGGGTTGGCTAACACGTGCATGTCATGTTGTTCGACGAACGTCGAGTGCATTTCGTCCAGTCTAGAAGCCTTGATAGTAGATCAGGAATGATACGGGCGTGTTGGGTTGGCTGACACGTGGGTGTCAGGTCAATTTTTGACCATTTTCTGAAAAATTTCAGAATTCAAATTTAAGCTATTTTAGAAACAATATTTACAAAAGGAGAAATTTATTAAATAAAACTAACTAAAGAAGGCAAAACAAAACTATAATATCATAATAAAAACATAGAAAAATGCGTATAATTACAACTTATCAAATACCCCCATACTTAATCTTTTGCTATTCCAGGGCAAAAGTTTGAGTTGAATTTATAGGGAATAAAAGAAACTCTATGTTTAGCTACCGCTTAATTAATTATAAGAGAGATCTAAATAAACTTACAGGATGTAAGAGTTAAGTCCTAAAATTATGTAGATGATTTAAATAGCGCAAAAGTTTTGGCCAAAAACTTTTTGATGTAGTCAAATAGAGAGAAATAATTGTAATGGTTAGATAAACAAAAATAGTTTGGAATTATATGAACTTTGGCTTATAGGAGTTTTATTGGAAATAATGCAATTTATAAATTATGCTCTCAAAAAGATTTTTGAATTACTTCTAGAATCGTGAAATTGGCTAAAGGGGTTGATGTTGGTTTATGAAGATGGTTTGGATTTTGAGGTGAGGTGATTTTTTCTCAAACCTCCATTTTTTTTGGATTATTAGGAAAATAATATCTTATTTTCCTAATATCAATTTTTTTTCAACTTCATAATAAAATTTACCCAATGTATATGTGTAAGAGTAATGAATTTTATCCTATTACTCCGTAACATATAATCTTTTTAAATTATTAGGTGTCTATGTTTATGGAACGAAATCTTATTTCCATTAACATAGGATCTTTTAAGGATAAAAAAATTTATCATGCAAAGTAAGGCATGATAAGTGGAAAAAAACTAGATTTTTTATTAAAAAATTTTTTAAGAGCAACCTTAATAAATTATACGTTCCAATTTTTCAGAAAGCTAAAAGTAAACATAATTGAATTCTATAGTCGTTATTTTCTAACATCATACACATACTCCTATCAATGAAAAATTAGAAGTAGTGCCTAAAACGAGTTTGCTATTTTTAACAAAGCATAATGAATTCTTTAAAACTTAACCCCGACTATTTAAATTTTTCAATCAATAATTAACAAACGAATAGCAAATAAAGAATTAATAAAATTCACATATAAATAAACTCAAAACAAAATTTTTGGATAACAAGAAAATTAAGGATGATATATTTGATTTATTTGTTTCAAAACATTTTTTTTGGATTTTTAGAGTTTTTATCATCATTTTTTTGTTTTTAATTTATCATATTTTTTAGAATTTTTGTTTTGTTTTACTCAATGTTTTGTATTTTTGACTTATTATCTTCTTTTTTTGTTTTGTTTTTAAATTTCTTAATATATACATACAGAAAATGATAAGAAATATATATTTTTTTTTGAATTATATTTTTTTCTTTTCTTTCTTTTCTAACTTTTTGGATATTTTTTTGTAGTTTTTATAAGCAAATATTTACAAAATAAGGAAAGAGAGAAACGATAATTACAAAGAAAAGAAAGAAAGAGGAAAAAGAGAGAAGAAAAAATATTTACAAAAGATATTTACAAAATAAAACTAAATTTTTTTTGGAATTTTGTTTTATAATTTTTTGGAATTTTTGTAATAAAATGAAAGGAAAAGAAATTGTTTTTTGGATTTTGTGTTTTAATTTTTTTTCAATTTTTGTTTAAAAGAAAAGAATTTTTTTTTATTTTTCTTTTTTAATTTTGTTTTGTTTTATTTTGTTGTCATATATTTTTTTGGGGGTTTTTAAAATGCAAAAAATCGAAGTGCAGAAAATAAAGCACGAAAATACCCTCATACACAAGTCCAACATTGTCCCCAATGTTGTAACGTAAGTATGCGGAACAAATGGGAAAGGAAATATGTACAAAGAAAATAAAGGGGGGGGGGGGTAGAAGCTTCGCTGAAACTCGTTCGGGGAGGAAGCGACGATTAGAAACCCTGTGGATCGTTCCGTTTTGGATCGATCACCTCCTTTCTGCTACGGAGGGTTATAGCTTTGGCGTTCTCCCGAGGTTTGGGCTCCGTGTTTCCCAGAAGTGCCCCGAGCGTGCGCTCGGACATCATCCTCGCCAGTTGTCCAACCTATTGTTCAAGTGTTTTTAGCGATCCAGTGATGTTCCGGATATTTGATTCGTTGGACGCTATATATTTAGAAATATTTCCTCCATCGGGGAGGTTTTTGGAAGAGGGTGAGGCTACAGAAATCCGGGCGCATAAGAAATAGTGGGTCGCTGCGCATTGTTCGGGTTGCTCTAAGAAAAATTGGGGTGATTCCTCCAACCCGGATTATAGTTATTTCTATAAGGGTTGTTGTTGGGGTTGAAGGAAGGACGACCCGCATTTCCTACGAAGTCCACGAACTCTTCAGCCACGCAGATGTTAGGGGGAATAAAACAAGGTGGAGTGGAGGAGGCAGCAAACATCTCCGCCACCTGCTTTGTTAACCTTTCAACTTGAAGGGTTAAGAGAGCAATGGAATCCACTTCAAAAAGGTCGGCCGCCGGCTTTGGGTGCCCCCGCGGGACGTTCCATTGATAGGCGTTCATAGCCATTTCTTCGAATAAAGCCTGGGCGGCCTCGTGGGTTTTGTTGTTCAAGGTACCCCCGGCAGCCGCGTCAATCATTTGACGCATCTGAAAATTAAGGCCGTTATAAAACATTTGTACCTGCAACCACGTTGGCAGCGCGTGGTGCGGGCACCGGCGGAGGAACTCCTTAAACCGTTCCCAAGTCTCATAAAGAGACTCAGGATCGTTTTGCACAAACAAAGAAATGTCCGACCGCAACTTTGCAGTTTTTGCGGGCGGAAAATACTTCGTCAGGAACCGCTCTGTCAACTCAGCCCACGTCGTGATACATCCTCGCGGGAGGGAATTCTACTACGCCTTAGCTTTGGACTTATGGGAAAAAGGAAATAGGAGCAAGTGAATGGCATTATCAGTGACGCCATTAATCTTGAAGGTGTCGTATATTTCTAAAAAGTTGGACAAGTGGACAATCGGGTCCTCATCCGGCATTCCATCGAACTACAAAGTGTTTTGGACCATTTGAATGACACTTGATTTTAATACAAAATTATTATTCGCCACCGTAGGGAGAACAATACTAGACCCAGTATCGTCCAAATTCTGTCGGGCGTAATAAGACATTGTACGGTCGGCGGTCGCGTTCGGATTAGGGTCGGCCATAACTACAATAGAGGGTTCACCGATAGATTCTTCGGGGTCTATAGAAGGAATTCGACGTTGAGATTAAATACGCGCAAGCGAGCGTTCGATCTCAGGGTCGAAGTCAAAATCTTAAAACTCGAAGGGTTGTCCACGGGTCATACACCCTAAAAAAATTAAAATGAAAGAAACTTTTTTTGGTTTTTGTTTGTTTTTTTTATTTTAGAAAATAAGTAAAAGTAATAGACTCCGGAATTCAGAATAACAACTGAAGAGAGATTCCCCGGCAACGGTGCCAAAAACTTGATGGCCCGCGAACAGACTCTTATGTGGGTGGTTGGTTTGATGAGTCAAACGCCGCGGGCTTGCTGAGGTAGGCAAGTGGACCTATCACAAGTAGTACTCGATATTCATGAGAATACCGAGGTCGTATTGATTATTCTTACTCCTCCAGGAGGACTATTATTATTTCTGAAAGTAAGGTGGAGATTTTAATTAACTAAAGATGGGAAAAATAAAGAGCAAAAACGATTTAGAAAAATTCGATGAAGAGTTAACGCTCGGCACCGAATCAAATTAAGACTAAAATAACTTTTAATAATTAGTGAACTTAGTTTTCAAATTAATAAAAGGCAACTTGGCCGTGGAGGTTCCACAGATATGAGCTCACTTATCTCTAGGAATATTGCTCACCTGAACGCTAAGACTATTCGACCGAACGTTAGTCCGACAAGGATTCCTCTTAACGCCCGCTTTACGCTAAGAACCTCGCTATTGGTTTGTGGAACCCAATCCGGTAGAATTATGCTTGTCCTCTCTCGAGGGTATGCATGCAACTCTATTTACCCAAGGGTGATCTGTCCATACGTACGGCCTCTCGGCTAGCTACTTTATAGATAACGGAAATAGGGCCCACACATCGATTTGTGGTCATATGCATCGTTAACCTTAAGTCCTAAAATTAAAGTGAAAATAAGAACTTCAATTATTACAAATCATTTTTAATGTCCCAATGCTCTTCGATGTCGAGGCTAATAATGATTAGCCACACATTGGTATTGGGAAGGCTTTATAATTTGATGAGCTGCGAGTTCGTAACTAAACGCTAAAAGATTATAAGAAGAAGACATGAAAATAACAAATATTTAGAAAGCTTAAAAAGTTAGCTAAAATAAGAACTAACACACAGTTTAAATTATAAATAAACAAAAAGAACTAAGTTACTAAAAAAAGAAAATTACAAGTCCTACTCAAACGAGTAGGCGGGAAATAAGGCGCGCCATTTAACTCTTAACAAGTAGGTGGAAAAAAAAGAAAATTACAAGTCCTACTCAAACGAGTAGGCGGGAAATAAAAGCATGTCATTTAACTCTTAATGAATGGTGAAAATAGATGCGCACACGCACACACTCTACACGAATTAAAAGAAAGCAATGAAACTATCTCCTACACACAACGCACTCTACATAATTTGAAGAAAGCGATAAAAATAAAGCATGAAAATTAATCTCCTACACACACGCACTGTACATAATTGAAGAAAGCGATAAAAGAAAGCATGAAAAATTATGCTCATACACTCACACACACAATATGAAATTTAAAAGAACAAAGTGAAAAACTAACACATACACTCACACACACAAATTAAAAACAAAATGAAGGTTACCTAAAAATTAAAACATATACTTTTTTATACTTCGAATTTTCCAAAAACAAATAAAAAGAACAAATTAAAAATAAAAGGGACAAAAGTTTTTCAAAACAAATCAAAAACTAAAGCCTTTCAAAAATAGAAATAACAACTTTTTCATTCTTAGGTTTTCATAAAAATGGTTAAAAAGTGAAAAGAAAGTTAAAGGAACAAAAAAAGTTTTACAATCCTACAAAAAAAACTAAGTAAAAAAAACAAATTCACTTTCAAACCTCTTTTATAAATTCATAAGAATGAAATTTAAAACTTTAAAAAAAGACATGGAGAAAAAAAAGAGAATCTAAACACACTTTTCATTTAGAGATAAAGTCTATCTCAAAACCTAACATGGAGACATATCAATAAAAGCTTAAGAACTAAACAATTTAAACTCATACACACACACACATACTTTTCATAAAGGGAAGAACAAAGAGATACAAAGGGATAAAATGATAAAAAAAATAAGCCACCCATATGAATTTTCATGCCATGTAGAGAGAGAGAGAAAATCTAACATTTTTTTATCATAATCAAACTATTACAAAGCTAAAGCTAAAGAAAAAACAAACATGAAAGGAAGGGGGAGAAATCGCCTTACATATCACTTAAATCCACATGGGCAGCCCACAAAACACACTAAAGTGGCTCAAAAAAGTGAACCCTTGGTCCTTACAGAAATGGGCAATTTATAAGATAAAAAATCAAGGAACATGCCCTCTGACACGGGCATATCGGGGGGGCGTGTTACTACTATTCACGATGTGATTCGGCGATTTGACTGGAAAGTTGACTTCGGGTTGTATACGAGGATGTCATGCCCCTGGTCACGGGCGTGACTCTGGGCATGTCGGGGAGGTAGATCCGGTCGCGGGTTGGGTAAAAAGTCGCCGGTGCGGGTCTTGTCAGCCAGGTGGAGGAGTACACGTGGCGGTCACGCCCTAGGTCATGGGCGTGATGCTGGGCGTGTCGGGTTGGTCTCGAAGAATGTCGAGAGCGTTGTGTCAAGTCTAGAAGCCTTGATCATCAAGCGAGAATGACACGGGCATGTCGGGTTGGATGATATAGGCGTGTCATGTTGGTCGACGAACGTCGAGAGCATTTCGTAGAGTTTGGAAGCCTTGATCGTCGATCGGGAATGACACAGGCGTTTCGGGTTGGCTGACACGGGCGTATCAGGTCAATTTTTGACAATTTTCTTAAAAATTTAAGAACTCAAATTTAAGCTATGTTAGAAACAATATTTACAAAAAGGAGCAATTTATTAAATAAAACTAACTAAAGAAGGCAAAACTAAACTAAAATATCATAAAAAAACATAGAAAAATGTGTATAATTACAACTTATCAATGTCAAGCAGGTCAATGAGATATATATAACTATATTTGTTGTGTGGGAAAGTTAATGTGTACAGGACAGTCCTTGTGACAAGATTAGGCAGGTGGACTCAAAGAAGTGGCTGGAAGGGCAAAAGATTTACCTAAGTCCACAAGCATTGAGTGAAGTATATTCACTTTGAATTTGAGGGATAGATCTACTTTACACTAGCGGGGGGGTGGGGGGGGGGGGTGAATAGGGTATTTTAAAATCTTAATTTAGTTTTACAGCAGATTTTAAAACTAGTGATATAAATATATATATATTTATATATATATATATATACACACATATATATATATATATATATATATATATATATATATATATATATATATATATATATATATATATATATATATATATATATATATATATATATATATATATATATATATAACTATAAGCAGTCAAAACACACAAATAAAGAGTATAACAATCACAGACGACACAAGGAAATTTTTCGTGGTTCCCCAAAAAATCTGGGTACATCCATTCTTCTACCAGCCTGATTGGAATCCACTGCAAGTTTTTGATCAGGTGCCCTACCATCACAGTTTTTTGCTTAGGTGCCCTGTCAACACAAGTTATATTTTTCTAAGAGAGATCTAGCAACCCTTTGAGCATTTGATCAGGTGCCCAAAAACCAATCTAAGTTTTTTGATCAGGTGATTTAAGAGCCAAGGGGTTTAACTTTTGAAGGGAGTTATAACACTGTACACAGTTTAAGAAAATAAACTAAAAGAAAATGATGATGTCTTCTCTTTCAAGATTCTCTGAGAAGACTAGTGGATTGACGTTGAAGCAAAAAGCACCGCCTGATTTGAGTAGAGTTTATGATCACGAGAGGGAGACTTTTCTTCAGGGTGTAGGCCTTCTTTTATCTGATAGATGGAGACATTGCACAAGCAGAGACTGAAGATATAATTCTGTAAGCTCATGAAATCTGTAAATGTATGTGTTGATCTGTAAGTCACTAAGTCAGTATCTCTAAGTCTGTAACCTTGAGGCAGCAATCTTCTGTATATATATATTGAATGCTGAGAGGAATTCAAACATTTGAATTAATTAATTCTGGAATTCCGAAGAATGGTAACTGCCATACAAATTGATTATTATAATAACTCTGTGAAAATCCCATATTTAATGCTGCCTCTGAACATCTATATTGGTTAGAATATTTTGCATTAAATATCAGAGTCATAACTGTCTGTAATTAAGCCTTTAAATTATTCTGCCTTCAGAATATATAATAGCCTGAAATTAAGCACGAAACTGCTCTGCCTTCTGTAAATAAAACTACCTAAAACACAGTATAGAATTAGTCGAACTCAACAAGCATTTCGTCAACCTGAACCCGGAGTTTGTCGAACTGAATCTTCTTCTTTGTCGACCTAAGCTCAGAGTTCGTCGAGCTGATCTTGCCCTCTATCGAGCTGAGTTTCTGAGTAGAGACCAGAGTTCATCGACCGGAGCTCAAAGTTTGTCGAGCTAAAATTAGTGTTAAGACTCTGATTCGTCGAGTTGAGTACGGCGTTCGTCGAACGCAGCTCTACTTTTATCGAACTGATTTTCTACATTTGCCTGACTACATTTCTCTAGAGTTCTTCTGAAGCAATTACCCAGGAAATAAACCTATGACACTAGACTATACAAAATGTGTCAAACTAAACATCATAATAGTAGTCCTAGGCCAAATCAATAATAGGGTTCCAACAATCTCCCCAATTTGGGTGACGATACTATTTACAAAGGGAAAAGACAAAGCATAAAATATCTAGTAGAAAAATTTCAGAAAATATATAATTAAAGTGCTTTGATAGTTATAAACTTAAACACAATTATAAAAACATTAAATCAAAAATCAATTGTCTTTCTTAGGAGCATCAGAGGAAGACTCTAAAGAAGGATTAGTGAAGATTAATTTCTTGTTGGGGTCTTCATCTTCTTTTTGAGTCATCTTTAAATCTTGAGATCCAATAATCTTCAAAGTAGTAGTCCTTGGAACCACTGCCTTTGGATGCAAGCTCGTGTACTTGTCCACATTGGACAAGTTCTTTACTTGAAATTTGTCAAGCTCCTTCTTTCTATAAGAGGACATATTTGAGAACTGAGAAGTGTCCTTCCCTTCAGCTTTAGCTTTCCTGATTTGAGATAGAGCAATAAGCTCGTTGAATCTTGTCATTCTGAAGTTTGAGTCCAATAATGGATCATAAGCTGGGGAAGGAGGCCTCTCTGGCTTGACTGCTGCTGCCGTTGTCTTCTTTGACCTTGATGTTGCTGGCTGCTGCTTTGACTTGTCTTCTGTTATTTGCTTATTTGATTTCTTTGAGTATTAGACCTTGAGGGTCTATCTTGTCAACTCTGAGTAGGTCTAGATAGATTATTAGAAGAAGTAGACCTTTGAGAGTGGGAAATATTTCCTACTGCACCTGCTATTGGAGGAGGAGGAGGAGGAGGAGGTCCTCTCCTAGATCTTGGAGATGAAGAATACATCCTCATCTTCTTCATGTTATTCATTTCATTCTTTGAGAACTTCATCCAGTGAGGGAGGTCTGGAGTGAGGGGTATTCCATGAAGAATATAGTAGGGGATATTAATTCTAGCTGAATGTTTAGGAACTACCTTTGCTGGAGCAGTCTTCTTCAATTTTCTTTTCTTAGAACTTGAATCATCTGACTCACCTGATTCTGCATCATCAAATTCATCTTCAGGCATATCATATAAATCATCAATCTGTTTATTTAACTCAGAATAATCAATCACTTGACCTTTTGGCTGTATAGTTATAATCTCTCTTGTATCAACTGGTATATGTACACTGTCATCTTGTTCCATATCTTGAAAATGAGTATCATGAAAATCTGGCAGAGGAGTTTCATCCCAAGCAAAAGTTGGAGGGGAAGAAACTTGCTCTATGACATTTATTGTATCATTAATAACTATAGACTGAGAAGAGACAACTGTAAGGCTGGCCCTTCGTTGCTCTAAAACTTATGGACTAACAGGATGTAACATCCCTCAGACAACTAGACCCCTAGGATTGGTTTTGTCATGACTAGGTCATGACAAAACCCTAGGAAGCCCAAGAAGACCAAGTGGACCTAGGAATGTAGGTGAGATCACTATGGTCTGCAAATAGTATATTTATAAACACTAGTTTAGGATAATCATGGGGCTTCACCATGACTCCAAGACCCCACCACAACCTCACCAACATATTGCAAGGTCCATTAGAGCCCTATGTGTCCATTGGAGTCACCCTAGGGTGGCCAAGTTGACCTAGGATCATCCTAGTCCTAAATTGGGCAAGCTGCCCTAACTAAGGGCAATGTGCCCCTAATGTGTCCAACCAACCCAACCTAGGTCTTCCTAGACCCAAGTTAAAGTCAATGTGTCACCAAAGACCCATTGGGGTCAAACTTAGAGGCTATGTTGACCCAAGTCAACCAAAGCCCTAAAGTGGTCAAGTGCCCTAATTAAGGGACAAGTGACCACTAGTGTCTCAGGTCATCCCTACACTACCCTTCCTAAACCTTAGGGGAAGCCAAGGGGTCACCAAGGATCCCTTGGGGTCAACCAAAATGGTCATGTTGACCAAAGTCAACTCATGTGTCAAAGTGGTCAACTTCGGTTAACCTAGCCCAATTCAAGTGGGCTAAGACTAAGTGGTGTGGCCCATTAGTCTAAGGAAGTGGAGAGGCACATTTTGGGCCCACCAAATTCAGAGAGTGATGACTAGGAGAGAGAGGGAGGTGGTTACCCCACTAGGGAGGAGAGAAAAAATGTAGGCTTAATGGTCATCATGGCCATGGAGGTTTCATAACCCCTCTCTTTGATGGGGATTTTACCCCTTGGAGGCAGGGGAAGAGTTTCTAGGAGGTGGCCGGCTAGTGGGGTTGCTCAGCCCCTCAATTTGGCTGAAACCGAAAATTAGGTTTAATGGCCATCAATGGTGCTTTGATGAATTGGGGAGTTACAAGCCTCCTCTCCCCAATTCCTTCTTTAAGACAATCACCAGGATCAGAGCAGGCATTTCCCCCGATTACATCTCAATTCCCTTGCTGTTAGTTTAGAAGTTGCAGAGGAGCCAAAGCTTAGTGGCCGAAAATGACAAGGAGGCACATCACCCGCTCTCAGGCCGCAACTCAGGTCCTCCCCAACTTCTTCTATGGGTAGATCATAGATTTAATAGGGATAAGAATCAGGCTCAATTGAGCGCGATCAAAGCTTTCATTTTCGTTGTTTTCCGGGGAAAAACTCATGGTCAGGTTCATGATGTGTTGAACGGCAAGTGTACTTGTCGCACAAGTAATAAAAAATGGGATGTCCCCAAGTATCGATCTCTTCAAGTTACACAGTAAGGGGGGTGTTAATATCGAGGAGGAATTGAGATTGAAGTCCTTTGGTCGGATTTAACTATGGGGTTTTTGGTATGTTGCGATAAAAATAAAGCAAAGCACTAACAACTACTCCTATGCAATGCCGCTATGTGATGCTTCGTCAGGCGGGATGGAAGACTACACGGGCCTCTGTGCGCCGAATCGCTAGGCGGATGGACGAGTAGGCAAGCGTAAGAACTAGGATTTGAGATTCTTAATCACCTCTTCACTACGCACGATTCTAACAATTGCTAGAACGGCAAGGACGGATGGATGGTGGCTGGAAAATAACGGCGCCCCTCAAGCAAATAACATATATAAGAAATCACATAGACATGATTGAATACATATGTTTTACAAAACTAAGTACACTTCATCAAATACAAGAGATTAACTATACTATCAACAACCAAACAAGAAAAGTGTGCGAAATCGACCGGATCCGAAGTCTTGCGAAGGTTTCGTGGTAGGATTCGCCGGCTTGTCAATCCGCATCCTAACACGGTCCTCAACTGCATTCGAGGTAGAGGAGGCTGTCACTCACTCCCAATGAACCTGTATTCTTCGTGCCACGAGCTGGTGGAGGATGGCACAACTTCTCCTAGCTGGATGGAGAAAGCAAGATCAAACTTTCTTTGAAGCTCAAGGATGAAGGAGGAGGCCGAGAGGAAGCTGCAGCTTGGATTTGGTGGTGAAAGCTTGCCCGGAGCACCCCTTTAAGGTGGAAGATGAAGGGAAATGGCGGAACCCTTCCTTGGAGGTGCAAAATGGAGGAGCAGAAAAAGCTGTCTCTCAATGGATGAAATTCTGAGGTTAAATAGAAAAAGATCAGAAAAATTGTCACGCATGGTCCCGCGCACGACCTTGCGTTATTAACTTCCAGATCTGGATTGCGGAAGAAGAATCGTTGACCCGTGCATTTTTTTCGCGTATGGGCAATTCTGCCTGTGCATGAAGGAAATCGTACGGGTAAACACAGAGCGCAGGAATGCAGGAGAAAACATTGGAACCGTGCGTTTTACTCGCACACGGGCGCTGTTGCCCGTGCGTGAAGGAAACACACAATTAACCACAGAATGCAAATACAAGAATCTACAGGAAAACCATGCGCTTCCTTTGCACACGGTTCTGAAGAAACCCTGCATTTGTCGAGCTCAGCTGGACGTATCTCCTGCATAAACAAAACACACGATCACGAAGGACCGTGTGACAAGAAAACTCACGACCGTGTGTTTTCCTCAAACCTTCATTCCAGACTTGGGGAAAACGCACCACCTGCACAACAATGAAACCAAATAGAGCACCAGCTCCCAGCAACAATACATAGAAAAAATAAACAAATCGAACCATGGGGAGCACCATGTGCTTACCCCCAACAGCACAATGAGAAATTGCACACCCCAAGGGCCAAAATAGTGCACTTACCGTGAAAAACTATATAAATGAAATATCAACGATAACATACTAAAATTGAAGTGCAAGTGCGTGAAAACAAGCCAGATGAGTCCGAAAAACCGTATATAAATCGGACTCATCACACCCCCAGACATACCTAGTTGCGCGTCCCGAGCAAACAAATTCTATGTAGACAGAAAAAATGACTTAGATAACATAGAAATTGTGGTATGGAGTACTATGCGAAGTCGCATGCTTGTACGCGTAAAAATATAAATAAAGGAAATTTCTAAGTATGCAAAATAATTAACACTTTTTACAATGCGTATCAACATTTTATTACTACTCAAAAATGGAATCACGGTGAATCTTCCAGTCACGCGTATGGAGAAAGTAAACTAATCGCTAAGCTGTTGGGTTTCTCTATAGGGTTGGCACAACGCTTGTGCACGCAGCGGAAATAAACATCAAGAAAAACCCAAAGAGATGTGGATCGGGCTATGAACGTTGAATCAAGAAGTTGGCAAAACAAGGCAAAAATTACCTCGGTGGCATTGAGTCACAACCCAACGGAGATGCTCCAAACTTTATCTGCTTGCTGGTGGCGAGTTCTACGTGGAATAGTGTCCACGTTTCTGCAGAAGTCCACACGAGCGGGAGAACACCGATCTATCCGTCGCACGGATTATCGGGAAGGAGAAGACCGCACCTTTGCTTTCCCACGGACTGCTAGGTCCACGCCAGGGATTGCAGCACCAGCGACAGTCGCCGGAGAAGAGGTGGTCGACGGAGCGAACACGCGGCGGCGGAACTCTTCCGTCGGCGGCGGGGATCGTGATCGGCGGATCGAAAGGCGGAACGGCTTCCTTCGGGTTTCGATCTGCTACAGGAGAAAATCGCGAGCCCGTATAATCCCGAAAACCCTAAGTGTCCTATTTATACCAAAGGTATAAATAAACCCAGGAAAATCGCTATCCGCAGACCACCCGAAAATAGGGTTCAGAATCGGCGAGTATCAATCAGTGAGAATCAGCGACAATCGGCGAGAATCACTGAGCAGGTTCGGCGAGAATCAGTCGACGAGTATCATACAGGATCGGCGAGAATCAGAGTACAATACTCGACGATTCTCGCCGATCGTCGAGCCGCGCTCGACGATACACAACGATACTCGACGATCGTCGAGCCGCGGTCGACGACAATTGTCGAAGTAGTCGATCGTCGAGAATCAACAATTGATTCTCGACGATTCTCGTCGATCGGCGAGAATCAGAGAGACGATTCTCGCCGATCGGCGGGAATCAGAAGACGATTCTCGACTAATGTCATCGACCCTCGGACGACAATCCCAACCAGCCCTTCAAGGCAACATTTGCCCAACCCGATGATCCTATAAGGCAACACTTTGCCCATAACCCTATTCAGGTCGGTGATTGGTAACCTTTACCAACACAGTCAGTCAACCAACTTCTCCACATCTCTTATGTGCGACCCTGCAGGCTCATATCGCGTTGGCAGTGAGATTACATGTTTGATCACTTCCAGATGATCATGGTGACTCCAACAGACTCCCACTTGATCTCAAAAGTATCAAAGCAAAAACCTCACAAACAATGAGCGGCATCTAGCAATGCATCATTGCTCCCCAAGCAATAAGAGTTTTTAACTCACAAGCCTTTATGACCAATGTATCAACGTTGTCTTTGTCCCTTTGTCCCTTACATCCAGAAAGAACTAGAGGCATGGACCGTGTCACCCTCGTAATAGCTCAATCCTAGTTTCTTGATCCAGGATGGACTTCCAGAGAATGGTGAGTCCAATATCACATATTGACTCAACCAAGCATGGCCATGCATTTCTCAGTCCAGTTCCATCAAGGGGCCCATGGATGCAACTCCTGTCATACAGGAGGACAAATCCCATATCTGCTCACACACAAACACCCAAATGATTCGTAACATGCCCAACAACCACCCTTATCATCAACCTTTCTCAAGGAAGACTTTAGATGGCATCAAAGCACGCTCTTCCTCACTTGATGAATGTTGTGACTTCAGGTCAAAGGATCACAACACCATTGTCAATTGAGACCTACTCGTGACACGATTGGATGACAATCCACAGAGTAGTCTCAGGTTGGGTCTATCCAGTACAACTTGTTCACTAACAAGTACCCACGTGATGACTTGATATCACAATATCATGACTGTGAGAACCAGTCATCAGTCAACGCACGTGCTAGCCTTTATGTACCATCATCACCCTTAGCTTCTATGATGATACTCGACCAGGGACCTTTAAGAATGAAGCTTCAAATAAATCATGGGCTCTCACATTCAAGTCACGTACTTGATGTCCCATGGAAGCGAACATTCTAAGGGTATCTATTATGTTAACATTTAACTATCATATATATAAAAATTCATAATAAAAGAATTTGCCATTAATTATAAAAGAAAAACTAGGTACACAGTTCATCATATGAACAAACAGCCAACAAAATACAAGATTACATGCAACCCCACAAGATTCTCGCTAGAGTTGATCATTTAGGTATCGTATACCCATCGATCTAGTATGACCATCATGCTTTCTCTGCGCGAGAGGCTTTGTCAGCGGATCCGCAATATTTTCCTCAGTCGGACTCTGCAAATGTTTACATCTCCTCGTTTGACAATCTCACGAATAAGATGAAAACGCCGGAGTATGTGCTTGGAGCGCTGATGAGATCTAGGTTCCTTAGATTGTGCAATTGCACCATTGTTATCACAGTAGAGAACTACGGGACCAACAATGCTAGGAAACTACATCAAGCTCGCCGATGAATTTCCTAATCCATACAGCCTCCTTCGCCGCATTAGCTGCTGTGATATACTCGGCCTCTGTTGTAGAATCAGCAACTGTCTCTTGCTTGGAACTCTTCCAGCTTACAGCTCCTCCATTCAGGCAAAACACAAAACCTGACTGAGACTTGGCGTCGTCTCGATCAGTTTGGAAGCTAGCATCCGTGTAACCACTTACAACGAGCTCTTCCTCTCCACCATACACCAAGAACACGTCCTTAGTCCTTCTCAAGTACTTCAGGATATTCTTGACTGCAATCTAGTGACACTCACTGGGGTCTGACTGATACCTGCTAGTCATGCTCAAAGTAAGGAGACATCGGGTCGAGTACATAACATCAGGTACATAATTGATCCAATTGCCGAAGCATATGGAATCAACTTCATGCGGTTCTTATCTTCACAAGACTTTGGACACTGGTCCTTAGAGAGATTCACACAATGAGACATGGGCAAAAATCCTTTCTTGGACTCAAGCATGTTGAACCGCTTCAACACCTTTTCGATGTACGTACTCTGGGTCAACCCAGCAACTTCTTCGATCTATCTCTATAGATCTTAATACCGAGTATATAAGTCGCTTCACCCAAATCCTTCATTGAAAAGCAGTTCCCTATGTTGTTCTTAACAACTTTCAGGGTAGGAATGTCATTCCCAATCAACAGTATGTCATCTACATACAATATCAGGAAGACAACAATGCTCCCACTGATTCTCTTGTAAACACAAGGCTCATCTTCATTCTTGATGAAACCAAACTCTTTGATTTTCTCATCAAAATGAAGATTCCAACTTCGAGAGGCCTGTTTCAGTCCATAAATGGACTTATTCAGCTTGCATATTTTAGTGGCTTCATCTAGGGATACAAAACCCTCGGGTTGTGTCATATACACTTTCTCAAGGAGGTTTCCATAAGGAAAGCCGTTTTGACATCCATCTGCCAGATCTCGTAGTCATAATACGCAGCAATAGCAAGCAATATCCTAATGGACTTTACCATGGCAACAGGGGAAAAAGTCTCATCATAGTCAATACCATGAATTTGCTTGAAACCCTTAGCCACCAGTCTCCCTTTGAATGTCTGTACATTCCCATCCATGTCGGTCTTCTTCTTGAAGACCCACTTGTACCCCATGGGTCGTACCCCTTCAGGTGGTTCCACCAAGTTCTAAACTTGGTTTGCATACATGGAGTCCATTTTGGATTTCATAGCCTCAAGCCATTTGTCGGAGTCCGGTCCATTCATAGCCTCTTGGTAGGTTGCTGGTTCATCATCATGATCCATAAGCAACACATTACCTATTTGAGACACGAGAAATCCATATCTCTCAGGCTCAAACCTCGGTCTATCAGATCTACATAGGACTTGTGTTCCTTGAGCAGGTTCTCTAGCTACAACATCTTGTAGTCCTGTCTCAGAATCCAATTCCGGTTCATTCACTACATGTGGTTCTTGAACTTCTTCAAGCTCTACCTTTTCAGTCTTTCTTGATAAGAACTCTTTCTCCAAGAAGAGACCAGTCCTTGCGACAAACACTTTGCCCTCAGACGGTAGGTAAAAGTAATACCCTTTCGTTTCCTTAGGATATCCCACCAGATAACATTTATCCGATTTGGGTTCCATCTTGTCAGGCATTTGACGTCTCACGTATGCCTCACAGCCCCAAATTTTAATGAACGACATACTAGGACGCTTCCCAGTCCATATCTCATATGGTGTCTTCAAAACTATTTTAGTTGGAGCGCGATTCAATGTCATTGCAGCAGTCTCTAAAGCAAAACCCCAAAAGGAAACAGACAAGTCTGCATGACTCATCATCGAACGTACCATGTCTAACAGAGTACGATTTCTCCTCTCAGACACACCATTATGTTGTGGTGTTCTAGGTGGAGTGAGCTGTGATACAATACCACACTCTTTCAGATGATCACGGAACTCATGACTCAGGTATTCGCCACCTCGATCAGATCGGAGTGCTTTAACCCTTTTACCCAACTGGTTTTCTACTTCATTCTTGAACTCTTTGAACTTTTCAAAGGTCTCGGAATTGCACTTCATAAGATACACATATCTGTATCTACTGAAATCATCAGTAAATGTAACAAAGTAGAAATACCCTCCTCTAGCCATGGAACTCATGGGTCCACATACATCACTATGTACAACACCCAAGAGATCCTCAGCCCTCTCAGTATAACCAGTGAAAGGAGCTTTAGTCATCTTGCCTAACAAACAAGATTCGCATCGCTCAAATGATTCATAATCAAATGAGTCCAAAAGTCCATCTCTATGGAGCTTGGATATGCGCTTCTCGTTGATATGGCCCGAACGACAATGCCAGAGAAAAGTAATGTTCGAATCATTTGTTCTTAGTCTTTTATTGTTTTCTACATTACATATCAGATGGTCCAAGTTCAAAACGTAAAGACCATTAAACAATTGGGCTACAGCATAACAAACATCATTCTTAAATATAGAACAACAATTGTTCTTAATTATAAAAGAAAATCCAATCATGTCCAAACATGAAATAGATATAATGTTTCTAGTTATCGCCGGAACAAAATAACAGTTATCTAGTTCTATTACAAGCCCACTGGGTAAAGAAAGACGGTAAACTCCTACGGCTACAGCAGCAACTCTTGCTCCATTGCCGACGCGGAAGTCCACCTCCCCTTTACTCAGCAATCTTCTCCTTCCCAGTTCCTGCACATTTGTACAAATGTGAGAACCACATCCGGTATCCAATACCCAAGATGAAGGAGCAGAAAGGTTTATCTCTATAATGTAAACATTAGAAGCGGAAGTCATACATCCCTCAATTTCTTCAGACCCTCAATGTATGAAGGACAGTTCCTCCTCCAATGACCAGCCTTGCCACAGTGGTGGCATTTTCCTTCCTTCACCGTGCTCTTCTTTTTCATCAGTGCTGAAGACTTGGGCTCAAGATATGACTTAGGTCCTACCTTCGTCTTCTTGGAGCCCTTGGCTTTGCCCTTGCCCTTATGCACCATCAGTATGGGGCTGGCAGGCTTGGCCTTCTTCATGTTGATTTCGGCAGTTCTCAACATGCCTAGGAGTTCGGGCAGTGTCTTGTCTATCTCATTCATGTTGTAGTTCAAGACAAACTGCTCATAACTGTCCGGCAACGATTGCAGGATCAGATCCGTGGCCAACTCTTGACCAAGAGGAAAACCCAGCCTTTCAAGGTTCTCTATATACCCAATCATCTTGAGTACGTGAGTCCCTACTGAGTCTCGAACTCCCATCTTGCACTGAAACAACGCTTTCGTGATGTCGAACCTCTCTTGACGAGCCTGCCCTTGAAACATTTTCTTGAGATGCTCGTCAATCTCCTTGCACCCCATGTTCTCATGTTGCTTCTGAAGCTCAGAGTTCATGGTGGCAAGCGTAAGGCACTCGACATCCAAAGCATCGTCAGTATACTTCTTATAAGTATCTTTCTCAGCACGGGAAGAGTTCCCGGTCGGCACCTCGGGGGCTTCTTCTTCCAAGACATAGAGCTTTCGCTCTTGCCTGAGAACAATTCTCAGGTTCCTATACCAGTCCATGTAATTTGTCCCACTGAGATTATCCTTCTCAAGGATGTCTCTCAGAGACAACGTGGAGTGCGCAACGCTTGTCATGGAATTCTACAAGAATTTATGCAGAATAAAATCAGTACCTAAATTTCAATTACAATTTATTCTAATTAGGACTTCAATTAAAATACTCCCACTATTTTATTCGAAATGATAGCCCTCACTAACAATTCGGAGAGTTCATGCGAGCTACTCTCTTAGTGGACAAGATCCGTATTTCACCAACACTATGAGTCCGCTTTGGCATTCCTCTCACGATGCGGTTATTTAGGTAGGCAACGCTTGCCAATTGCATCCTCATGCAATTCTTGTATGGTTGGTGAATAACTCCTTATTCGCATCCATCATATGGTGCATGCCAACCCTATGCCTCTAGGCACTCAACCTTTGAGGTCACCTAGTTAAGCTGGACCCGATGTCGACAGTGGGATATCACAATTATCCGCTCGCACCCTTACCAAGATAGATTGATGCACCTTGCTTTGGCAAGCCCACACTTCATCGATCGAGGCAGGAAGAGTGTCATCCATCGGAAGGCATCCGAACACTTAATATTTGATGAAGGGATTTCAAATATAGGTTAACAATTAACCATGATCAACATTTGATCGACGTGAACATCCAAAGAAAAACAATTCTTCTAAAACCACATGCATCCCTTATGTGCACATCCTGACACCATCAACATTTGATAGAAGGAAGGGCTAAATCTGAACATCCAGAAATTTCCAAATCCTCAGATTTACATGCATTGGACAAAGGCAAATACAGCTCAACTTAAAGAAGTAGACAAGCTCATCTCTCTTTGTTGGAATCAAAATCCAAAACAAAATCGAGGGATGGTTACTGCTAAGGAGATCACTATTTCTAACACTTAGAAATCCACCGAAATTCCAATCGTTCTTGGCGAGGAGACCAAGACTAAATCTAGACATTTAGAACACTTCTAAATCCCTAGGTTTACACGCACTGGAATAACAAACTTCCAAAACAACGATCATGGCCGTAACCTGGCTCTGATACCACTGTTGGGTTTCTCTATAGAGTTGGCACAACGCTTGTGCACGCAGCGGAAATAAACATCAAGAAAAACCCAAAGAGATGTGGATCGGGCTATGAACGTTGAATAAAGAAGTTGGCAAAACAAGGCAAAAATTACCTCGGTGGCGTTGAGTCACAACCCAACGGAGATGCTCCAAACTTTATCTGCTTGCTGGTGGCGAGTTCTACGTGGAATAGTGTCCACGTTTCTGCAGAAGTCCACACGAGCGGGAGAACACCGATCTATCCGTCGCACGGATTATCGGGAAGGAGAAGACCGCACCTTTGCTTTCCCACGGACTGCTAGGTCCGCGCCAGGGATTGCAGCACCAGCGACAGTCGCCGGAGAAGAGGTGGTCGACGGAGCGAACACGGCGGCGGCGGAACTCTTCCGTCGGCGGCGGGGATCGGGATCGGCGGATCGAAAGGCGGAACGGCTTCCGTCGGGTTTCGATCTGCTACAAGAGAAAATCGCGAGCCCGTATAATCCCGAAAACCCTAAGTGTCCTATTTATACCAAAGGTATAAATAAACCCAGGAAAATCGCTATCCGCAGACCACCCGAAAATAGGGTTCAGAATCGGCGAGTATCAATCGGTGAGAATCGGCGACAATCGGCGAGAATCACTGAGCAGGTTCGGCGAGAATCAGTCGACGAGTATCATACAGGATCGGCGAGAATCAGAGTACAATACTTGACGATTCTCGCCGATCGTCGAGCCGCGCTCGACGATACACAACGATACTCGACGATCGTCGAGCCGCGGTCGACGACAATTGTCGAAGTAGTCGATCGTCGAGAATCAACAATTGATTCTCGACGATTCTCGTCGATCGGCGAGAATCAGAGAGACGATTCTCGCCGATCGGCGGGAATCAGAAGACGATTCTCGACTAATGTCATCGACCCTCGGACGACAATCCCAACCAGCCCTTCAAGGCAACATTTGCCCAACCCGATGATCCTATAAGGCAACACTTTGCCCATAACCTTATTCAGGTCGGTGATTGGTAACCTTTACCAACACAGTCAGTCAACCAACTTCTCCACATCTCTTATGTGCGACCCTGCAGGCTCATATCGCGTTGGCAGTGAGATTACATGTTTGATCACTTCCAGATCATCATGGTGACTCCAACATAAGCGAGAATTGCCAAAGATCGGGGTTTGGGATAACCTCCAAAGGAATCCACCAATGTCGGTGACCATATGATTGCCTGTTCTCACTCTCTCCATGGTACTGGCTTAGTTCACACACGAATCAGTAGGACTTTAGGTGAAGAGATGGGGTGTGGGTTTCAGTGAGGTAAACAAAGATAAACAGAAAAGCTACACAACAAACTCAAATGAGCTAGCATAAAATGAATCTATCCGCTAACCAAAGTACACGCGGGTACACCACATGCCCAGACTTAATTTATAACATATAGATATGTGCACCGCCTACTCCAAAACCGATCTCATCTCAAATAGAATTTTCAATTTTAATTTTTCTTTTTTTTACTTTTCATTTTCACATATATTTCTTTTCAAATCATCTTTTTCAAATCACTTTTCTTTTAACCATTTCAGCAAATAAAACTTTGGAGCACATCCACATTTTCACAAAGAATATCACCACATCAACATCCCAAATGAAAATGTAAAACACTAAAGCTCGACTTGGGAGTGTGACTAGGATCGGCTATGAGGCTTTGGTGAAATAATGATGGAGTTGAATCAAAAGAATGGGTAGGCACAACGGGGGTAGCGAGGACAAGACGTTAGGAACGGTACAAAGCTCAACCGGGCGAAAATGATGGCCTACATCACACTCATGCATGACTAACCAATACCCATGCTTCAAGAATAGCTTGGGGCAAGTTCTTAGCCAACCAGAAAGACTATCCGTCCTCCCGACTCGAGCAATATGAACCTAATGGTCGTCTACACACATCCCTAAGCTATCGTTCGATTCACACTGGATTCACCAATCTTTGAGTAGAATAAAAATTATTTACGCAATTATAAAAATATAAATCTATAAGCATACAAAAAATTTAAGTCTACTCAAATTTCTACATGAGACGAGAGCACTTGACTAGTAGCACAGCAAGGTCAACATTTTACTCTGTCTCACAATCCTATGCCAGCACTAAAATTTTCCCAAATCATACAAAACAAACGAGTTTAACTCGCAGCACGCTAACAGCAAAGCACGCGCTCATGTGGGTGCAGTGATGTGCGATGCAATGAACTAATCAAAATAAAACAATAAAAGCTTCTAGTATGCACATGAAATGTGCGCGTGCAAAAGGTAACTAATAATGGCTCTCCCCCAGAATTAAACTAAACTACTCAGCATATGATACAGAAATGTATATCAGAAAAAGACAAGGGAAGAGGTTACCCAATGCTCATGTATTGAGCATAACAGAAGACGAGTGAAAAACATCGAAGCTGCTCCGCCATACAAAGAATCACAACCCCGCCAATACGAAGTAGTCAAGAATACCTGCAGGTGTGAGCTCCGCAAAAACAAATGAAAAATATACAATATACACGGAAATACTAAACTAAGATAGACAAAAAAAAATAAATACAGAAAATGAAATATAAGTACTGGGGTTACTGTCATCCCAGCACGACTTATTCAGCTAAGGAAAAAGGTTCTAGCTAATGGGTCTATGAAATAAAAAAAATACATAGGTAACTGTTCCAATATCCGTTTCCGTAATGGGTACCTATATGGCGATAAAATAGTTACCCCTCTACCTAAATAATCATACCTGCCCAACACAGGTAGAGGAAATCAGAAATAAGAAGAGAAGGAGCGCTGGTCCTCGCGCATCTTATCACAAAATAAATCCTTACCCAGCAAAGTATCATCTACAAGGAGATGGCAGGAGGAGAAAGCAATCAATGGATCTTCCTCAATAGAGGAGGAATCAACCTCCTCGCAAAAGAGGATGCTATCATCGATGGCTCGCGCTAAAAGCTCCAAGTCCTCCTAAAGCTCCTGCGGACACTCAACTCGCACAGGCTCAGATAAAGAAGGGGGATCAAGAAATAAAGGAGAAGAAGAACTAAAATAATCAGAAATAGGGGGAGTGGTCCCGGTCTCACTCCCTGCAAGATCCAGAGATAGATCACTGTCGGTGTCATTTGAGTCATGATGACGGGAATCTGAGAATAGGAGGTCCTCGGTGGTTGTTTGGACCTCCTCATCCAACAAGGAAATGAGAACTTCCTCATCAGAGAGGATCTCCTCATCAACACACCTCGATGCGTCCACATGTTCCAAGATGTAATACTCTCCATCGATGAGAATAACGTCCTCATCACACATGGGCGCAACCTCAGGCTCAGAATCGCAATCAGGCCTAACGCCATAAACCAACTCGCTAAAAAAAGGGATAGATAATTCTTGCAAATAAAGCGAAGGAACAACAACATCAGAGAAAATATGTGTTGGTTCCTCCTGGGGTGATTCAACAAGAGGGGAAGAGTGCATGAGGAGAGATAGCGCCATAATGTCATCACACCGATCAACAGAAAGTCTGATGGGCATATCTGTAGCAGTCCCCCATAGACAAGATGGTGCTGCGAATATATCATCAGAATACGAAGGGGCAGCCATTTGAGACGGTGATAGAGTGAATCGGATACCCGGTTCTTCATCCTCCTCCAACTAGCGCTGAAATTCTGCGCAATCTTTCAACACGTGGTCGGTGCTACGACAACATAAACATCGTTTTCCATTACTCCTCGGTCCAGGTGGGACCGGAGAGGAATATGAAAAATATGAATGCGTAAAAGAGGAGTGACCAAAAGACCTGGGTTGGGTGTATGAAGTACCATAGGAAGACGGTGCTCCATACACAGAACCACGAGAATTATGCTCCCAATCTTCAGTGGGGCACGCAACAATACCATGCCTATAATCCCCGCACCATCGGAAATGGATATTCGTATAAGAATACATTGTGAAACAAGAAGAATTCTCCAACAAAAAGTTTATAAGAAACAATTAACTACACACCACAGATTAAAGAAAAGGAGTGCCTGCTGCTGAAAAATTAAAACTAGAAAAAGAACAAATAAAAAAAGAAACGAATTCTAAAAAAAACAAAAGCAACGAAGAAAGATGCAATGCACAAATGGAAAAGGGCTTCTATCTCTTATCCTCCTCTCCAAAACTCACACGACTGTGTTCCCCGGCAACGGTGCCAAAAACTTGATGCGTTGAACGACAAGTGTACCGGTCGCACAAGTAATATAAAATGATATGTCCCCAAGTATCGATCTCTTCAAGGAACACAGTAAGGGGGGAGTTAATATCGGGGAGGACTTGAGATTGAAGTCCTTTGGTCGGAGTTAACTATTGGGCTTTTGGTATGTTGCGATAAAAATAAAATAAAGCACTAACAACTACTCCTATGCAACGCCGCTATGTGATGCTTCGCCAGGCGGGATGGAAGACTACACGGGTCACTATGCACCGAATCGCTGGGCGGATGGACGAGAAGGCATGCGTAAGAAATAGGATTTGAGGGTCGTAATCACCTCTTCGCTACACACGCTTCTAGCAATTGCTAGAACGGCCAGAACAGATGGATGGTGGATGGAAAATAAGGGCGCACCTCAAGCAAATAACATATATAAGAAATCACATAGACATGATTGAATACATATATTTTACAAAACTAAGCACACTTCATCAAATACAAGAGATTAACTATACTATCAACAACCAAACAAGAAAAGCGTGCGAAATCGACCAGATCCAAAGTCTTGCGAAGGATTCACGGTAGGATTTGTCGGGTCGTCAATCCGCGTCCTAGCTCGGTCCTCAACTACGTTTGGGGTAGAGGAGGCTGTCACTCACTCCCAATAAACCCATCTTCTTCGTGTCAGGAGCCGGTGGAGGATGGCACAACTTCTCCTAGCTTGATGGAGAAAGCAATATCAAACTTTCTTTGAAGCTCAAGGATGAAGGAGGAGGCCGAGAGGAAGCTCCGGCTTGGATTTGGCGGTGGAAGCTTGCCCGGAGCACCTCCCCAATGTGGAAGATGAAGGGAAATGGCGAAACCCTTCCTTGGATGCGGAAAACGGCGGAGGAGAAAAATCTATCTCTCAATGGCTGGAAATCTGCGCTTAAATAGAGAAAGATCAGCAAAATAGTCACGCACGGTCCAGTGCACGACCGTGCACTAACCGTGCGTTATTAACTTCCAGATCTGGATCGCTGAAGAAGAAGAGTTGACACATGTGTTTTACTCACACACAGGAGATTCTGCCTGTGCGTGAAGGAAATTGCACGGGTAAACACAGAGTGCAGGAATGCAGGAGAAAATAGTGGAGCCATGCGTTTTACTTGCGCACGGGCGCTATTGCCCGTGCATGAAGGAAACACACAATTTACCACAGAATGCAAAAATAAGAAGCTACAGGAAAATCGTGCATTTCACTTCGAGCACGGTTCTGAAGAAACCGTGCGTTCATCAAGCTCAGCTTGACGTACCTCCTGCACAAACAAAACGCACGATCATAAAGGATCGTGTGACAAGAAAATGCACGACCGTGCATTTTCCTCAAACCTGCATTCCAGACTTGGGGAAAACGCACCACCTGCACAGTAATAAAAATAACTGGAGCACCAGCTCCTAGCAACAATACACAGCAAAAATAAACAAAAAAAAAACCATGGGGAGCACCATGTGCCTACCCCCAACAACAGAATGAGCAATTGCACACCCCAAGGGCCAAAATAGTGCACTTAGCGTGAAAAACTATATAAATGAAATATCAACGATAACATACTAAAATTGAAGTGCAAGTGCGTGAAAACTAGACCAGATGAGTCCTAAAAACACTATATAAATCGGACTCATCAGTTTGCCGGAAACGGCTCCTCTGGCAGCTGTGCCACTGCGTGGCGATAGCCCCCACCTCAACGAAGGTGGTGGCGGCGGTGGCCGACCAGGGAGGTGGTCGGGTGGCCGGGAAATGGGGATGGAATAAGCTCCAGGTCATGGGAATCCTGGCCATCGGTTGGACCTTGAAGATGACCGGATGCCACCTATTTTGCGCCACGATTCGTGTGCCTTGATTAAATTCCTAGGAATTAAATGATTTCAATTAAATGATTTTCTGTCACATATTATACAGTTAATGTTTCTAATTATTAAAAATACCTAGGTTCCCCTACAGTAAAAGTGGTCTACATGAAAGTTGTATCCCTAAGAGTCTAATTAAATTTAAAATTGGTTTGGACCAATTTGGAGTTCAGGTTCGATCACAAAACTTATTTTGGCGGGGTCTATACATAGGGCTAGTCAGAGATTTAAATATGTGCCCCAACTTCACCACATGTCCAAATGATCTGAAATTTGGACATGGACTCAATTTTACCAATACCTAGGTCATGTCCAAAAATAAGAATTTTTGGAGATACTTTTTCTACAGTTTTTTGAAATTATTTAATAGTCCTACTGTAACTTAATTAGGGTACCTAATGACCTCCAAACCCTTCCAAATTTTGTTGAGTGGTCCTTTGGGTCATCATAAGGCTCTGGATAATATTTCATCTTATTTGGAGATGATTCGGGTTGAATTGTTGTAAACCCTAGCCTTGGCCAAAAATGGGGTATTTAGGTCAAAGTGTTCCTTGTGGGTTTAAGTAGTCAAATCACCTCAATAGAGGCTGAAACTTGGGCCATTTATTTGTTATGATCTAGAAACCCTCACATGGAATTTGAGGTGGATTGTGGTGGATTTGCCCTAGGACCCAAGTTCAAGGTTGAACTTTGGGGATTTGTGTAGGGTATGGGGTGATATGCCCATTTATGGACTTGGTGTTTCGTCCATGTGATCCTACAGTGGTGAAAATCCCTAGGGAGAGATATGGTGGGATTTGCACACATGCACAACACTTAAACCACTGGGTAAGTTATTGGGTCCACACACCTTAGGGAATGTCCAGTGGCACATATGACTTTGGAACTGCATGACATTTCGGTAGAGGTCATTTTCTTAATCATATTAACCACTGAAATATACTACATAATGTTTGTATGAGATTACAAGCGGGTTCCTTTAAAAAGTGCACTATCATGAGTTGTCTTGAAAAATTTTATTATGTGACTTCCTAACCTTGGGTTTGGATGGTATTTAGTCAATCTATGTTTTAAGAGTATAATAAGCCCTAGAAATTTTTAATATGAATTTTTGATCATTATATGGGGTACTTCATTCACAACCCATCAAGTTGCACCTTCTACTTAAAAATTTCTTATGAACAAACCACTCAATGAAAACTTATGAAATTTGGTAAGAAGTCCTTTATTGTCATTTTAAAGCTCTGTGAAGTTCTATGAAATTTTTGAAAGTCTATCTATAGGGGTTAGTTCACAAGGTGTCATTTTCTAAGTAAAAGTAATTGAATTTATTTTGATACTTATTTACCTTCGTAAAATGTGATTTTTGGTCAGGGGCCCTTTCTGATCATCCTTGAGGGTCAGTAATTTTTCTACAATTTTCTGATAATAGCTTTAGTACTTTCTTTTTTACCCACACATAATGGTTTATTATTTGATTAATTAATTAGTGGCCAAACCATTTATGGAAAATCATGAAATCGGGTATTTACTGTTATTCCTCTATTATCTAGTGTTCATGATTTTTGGGTGGCCATTATTTGAGAAAATATTATACTTCATGTTCAAATTACCCATGGCCAAACTTTGGGGAAAATTAATTAAATACCAAATTAATTAGGAAAATTATAAGTTTTTGAAGATAGGCTAATCAGTTTATGATAAACCCCCATTAAATATGTTAAGGCTTGTGGATGAAAATTTTGAGTACCTCCTATCATGTACAACATATAATATAGGTTGGTCTGCATATAGTAAAACTGCAGAAAATGTTATAGCGTTTGAATTGGGCATATGGGTTGGGGTTAATAGTTAGCTGGTTTGTGTAAAATGAGATTGAGTTCATCATTGGAAGTTGTGATGAGGAAAATGCGGGGTAGACTAGGATTGGGGGGTGCTCGGGGCCGACGAAAGATCGACTTTCCTGTGGAGAAAAAGAGAGATGGTCAAAACACACTATGGTTAGATCCAGAGTAATATTAAAAGGGATCGGGAATCGGGTATTAACCAATAACAGTAAGTGCCTTGCGAAAGGGAGTTTTGGGCTTCAGCCCATCGTAGTTCCAAATGCCCTGTGAGAGCCCTTCACCGGGAATACCTTGGGAAGTCCTGGGCTAACCTAAACCATAAGAAAAATCAACGTTTAAGAGTAACTAGTATAACTAGGAGTCCACTTTCACACAACCTGGTGTCTCGGGAAGTTAGGTTGGCTCACACGGGCGGTAGGCTCGGTGGTTTTGGTGATGGGCAGGTTAGCCCTGCGAGCCGATGGCTCGACAAATCATTGTGACGGACAGGATAGTCCGGGGAGCTTTTGCTCGGTTGTTGGTTGTGAAGAACATGTTAGTCAGGCGAGCCTTGGCTCGGTGGTTGATATATCAAGATTTCATGTGCATAAATTTTAAGGTGGTGGGTCTTCAGTGTTGGAGGGTCGATGCACCGACGCCAATATGTTGACTCAGCAAGTGTGGATTAACACTTCGCCAATTTAAGTCCGGTGGGCCAGCCAGCAAAGAGTATGCAGGAGCTCCGCTTATTGCACCAGCATTGAGGCATACGATAAATCTGACTGGTAGTGCAATTGCCGGTTTAGACGTGGGCTAGGCCCAACCTGTTAAAAATTCTCAAGATGATCAACGAGATAGTCTGACACCAAATTAATATTCTTAGAGCTATCAAGATCACACGTTGATTAAGCGAAAACTAGGAAAGCAAGATCAAACAACCAGAAGAAAACACAGGAGCAAGCAAATCATATATTCACTATCTTCTTTACAGGTCGAGGTATACCTGGAGAGACATGATTTCGCCAGTACACAAGGAAACAAGAAATGATTACATAAACCAATCCGAGCGGACAGAATCAGAGACCTCCGAGACCTCCCTGTCCGCCAAAGTCGCTGAGACCGCCCGAGCTACAACTAGAAGACGAATAGAACATGCAGTCCGCCGAGATCGCGAGGTCGCGTGGACACACTGTTATTCGCTGACTACTGCAAGCTTCCACGGAACTGAAGAACAGACCGCATAACCGCCGAGTCCGGCGGATAGTTTATTGAACTTGGAAAAGTTGAAGCAAAGAAAAAACTGGCAAGCCGCCGATCGCAAACCGTAAGCTTCACTGAACCTGACTGAAGTCAGAACCAAACTCCTGGCTCCATATTGCTAGCCACGCCACCTACAAAGAACAATCAGTTAAGCCTGCTCAACCCGCGCGGATAGGAAAACCGAGTCCGCAACAATTAATCTGAGTTCAACTTACTGTTCACTCAGTTACTGTAGACGTGTCGGGGGGGTCTATTTATAGGCGGGGTAAGGAGTGTGGTCACCGCCCTAATGAATAGAGCCACAACCCCAGCTCGCATCTAGCAAAGCTCAGTCCGCCGAGTCCGCATGAACTTGTCCGAACTTCTAACAACTCGCCACGCGCTAAGGTTAGTCCACTACCAAGCGAACACAGCGCCATTCCGCACACATGCAGCATGTGGACACAACAAAATATCATTCATTGCATCAGTCCGCACACTACATGCGAACGAGACAGTAACCCGCAAGAACAGCACCAGATCACTAGACTTTAGCGCATGGACACAACCATAGCCCATACTACATCAATCTACATGCCATATGGGGACATGGCGACAGTCCGCAAAGCTCGATAACAATGCCTCAGTCCGCCACATGAGTCCACGACCAACAGGCAGACCGCCCGGTCAACAGCAGACTCTATGGACACTGCGAATACCCTGGACTTGTCACAGAGTGTGACAAAGTCCAGCAAACCACTAACAACGCGCCTCGAGCTCGGCGGACAAGGCCCAGTACAATAGCTCCCAAGACAGATCGCCAATGCACCACCAAAGTAAGTCAAAACTCGCAAGCTCTAACTCGCACAACAACAAGCCAGCAACCAACTGTCGGACTCATAATCAGTCCGCGAAGTCTGCGGATAATCAATCCCGCAAAACAAACTGGCGACAAGCTAGGACGCAGAAGCAGGCAAACTCCAATCCAAGTCTGCCCAGCATGGCGAACTCCAAACTAACCACACAGATACGTGCAGAACACCACACAGGCCGCCACCACCAGACCACCAGGCTACTCCTATAGTCCGCAAGGACAGTTTGCCCCGGCCACTCCACTGGACACCCAAGCTCCAAGTCAACTATGGCTGCAGACCACCCAGGCCGTAACAATAATATGCCTAGGCCGTAGACTCAGATCGCCCAGACCAAACGGTCTGCTCCATCACCCACTTTCACTTCATAATTTTCAACACTCCCCATTGAAGTGAGAAGTGGTGATCAAGCCCAATAGTCCCCGTAGTCATTTGAATGGCCCCTTCAATAGCGGCTTCGTGAAGATGTCAGCAAGGTTGTCTTCACTCCGAACATGCACGACCATAAGATATTCCTCCAACACCTTCTCCCTTACGAAGAGGTGCTCGATCTCTATATGCCTCGTCCTTCCGCGACAAACTGGATTATCCACTAGTTTGAGAGCACTCTTATTGTCACCTCAGAGCAGAGTAGGACCTTGCACTTCCTCATGGATGTGCTCAACTAGCCTCCTTAACCAGATGGCTTCTCGAGCAGCCAAAGCCAAAGCCTTGTACTCTGCTTCCATA
This sequence comes from Platanthera guangdongensis, assembly GCA_039583875.1. Classification (NCBI taxonomy): domain Eukaryota; kingdom Viridiplantae; phylum Streptophyta; class Magnoliopsida; order Asparagales; family Orchidaceae; genus Platanthera; species Platanthera guangdongensis. The sequence goes on along the minus strand of CM077155.1, from coordinate 70,636,498 downwards.
GTCGAGACAGACACGGAGTCCTGCTTCTTGCTACACTATGAGATGCTTGCTTATCCACAAGTGAAAATATTACCCGATGTTGATCTTCGATCATTCGAGTCACCACCATAATCAGCATCCATGTATCCTAGCAATGTAAAGCCCGTGTCCCTCCTATAAAGGAGATCCATATCAGAAGTAGTCTTGACATACTTCAAGATATTCTTTGCCACCACCAGATGAGACTTCCTTGGCTATGCCATAAACTGACTTACTCTGCCAAGAACGTAAGAAATGTCTGGCCTTGTAATCGTTAGATAGATCAAGCTCCCCACTAGAGCTCTGAACACCAAGGGATCAGGAAGAATCCTTCCTTCTTCTCGTCGAAGCTTCAACCCATGATCTAGAGGAGTAGAGAAATTCTTCCCTTCCTTCATGCTAAAATGATCTATAATGCAAACCACATATCCTTTCTGGGAAATTAGTATCCCGCTCTCCTTCCTATCCACTTCGAGACTGAGAAAATGATGAAGCTCTCCCAAGTCTTTCATCTCGAAGCGAAAAGCTAGCTCAGCCGTGAGCCTAGCTACCTCCTCCTCGGAATTTCATATGATGATCATATCATCAACATATAGCAGGACCAAGACCTAAAGATCCCCTTTTTCTTGATGAACAAGCTTGAATCTGAGTTGGAAGCAAGGTAACTGTAGAATTGGAGGTATTCTTCTAACTTCCCATACCAAGCCCTTGGAGCCTGTTTCAACCCGAGAGCCTTGCTGAGTTTGCAGACGTAGTTCGGATGAACTTCAGAGACAAATCCAAGCAGCTAATCCACGACGATGTCCTTATCAATCTCCCCGTAAAGAAAAGCGTTCTTTACGTCAAGCTGTCATAACCTCATTCCTTGGCAAGCATCCAACGCGATCACCACCTGAACCGAAGTCATCATTGCAACTGGACTAAATGTCTCATCATAGTCCTCTCCATATTGTTGTGAGAATCCTCGAGCAATAAGGCAAGCCTTGTATATTTCGATGCTCCTATTAGACTTCTTCTTCAACTTGTACACCCACTTTCAAGTCACTGGAGTAATGACATCAACACTGGGCACAAGATCCCAGGTTTCATTCTTCTTGAGAGCATTCATCTCCTCTTCCATGACATCTTCCCAATCCTTAACTCTAGTGGCCTCATTGAAGTTTGTAGGCTCTCGCTCATCTAGAGTTCCTGCAAAGAAGCAGGAGACAAAGCTCACTGCATTCCCTTCACAATTTCGAGAATGTGGCTTGATAGTCCTCTTTGATCTCCAAAGGGTCTGCTCCTTGCTCACCACCTCTGTTGCTTCTTCAGGCATAGCTCCATTTCCTGGCAAACTTTGAGGAATGTTCCCCTGCTTCCTGAACCAGAAGTCTCTGCCTAGAGCTTGAAGCAACAGGAGCTGCTGGCGGTACGACAAGCTCCTCTTGAAGAACATTAGTAGCCACCTTCTGCTCTTTATCAACCTTGCTCTCTGATAGCTCAACCGCGCCTCCTCCATATGATGTCAATTCATCAAAGACCACATCTCTTGATACAACAAACTTCTTCGTCGCAGGATCCATACACTTTCATCCTTTTTTCACTCATCATAGCCTATAAAGACAAGCTTCCTTGCATTTGCATCAATCTTTGTCCTTGAAGCATCCGGGACATGTACATAGCAAGTTATTCCAAACACCCGAAGGTGTTGCACGCTTGGCTTCTTGATATAAAAATTTCGAAGAAGGGGTTATATGTGGAGAAGACAAAGTTAAGGAAAGAGAAGGTGAATGTGTGATTGTGAGACGTTCTCCGATTCTATATTTAATGAAGGCAAGTGTACCTTATCGCTTATAGTATAGAATATTAAGTTCCATATCAAGGTCATATTACCGGGGGCGATTTGAGTACTTCTACTTCAAGGAGTTACTATTATCTTATCAAATAAAAGTTGTTTTGGGGTTGCTTACTAAATTAGAGAAGTGAGAATGTTTTACTTGCAAATTAGAGAAAAACTAAATGATAATTAAGCGGTAGTACTCGATCGAGAATCACCTCGGCTTAAGTTGATCAAAACATGCAATAGTAAACTTTTAAAATTAATAATGCAAGAGACCTTGACCGCGGAGGTTCTTAAAGCAAGAACATGCTTCTCTCGAAGGCATGCCCATCTGAGTTTGGGAAGGTTTGACCAAACTCTCGTCCGAATCGGAGGCCTAAAACCCGCTTTATGTTGTGAACCCCATTATTGGATTCCACTCCAATCCAGGAGATTTAACGTCCACCTCTCTCAAGGGGTGCGTACAACTCTCTTCACTCTTGAGTGCTCACTTCAAACCATCGTCCTCTCGGCTAGCCAAGAATGAAAGTTAATGATGGAAAATATATATCAATGATATATCTCCAAGCAAAGGTTAATCAACAGTAAATCAAGGTATAAGCCTTTCAAAAAAAAAGAAAAATAGAGCATCATAACTTAATCAACTCGAACCTCAGATCATCAATATCGAGTACAAGGAGAATTAGTTACTCATGGTGAAATTGGGAAAGAGAGATGAATAGAAATGCGTTGAGAAAGTGAGGAAAACGACAATCTTTTTATTAACACTGAAAGAGAACTACAACTTGAAAATGAAAGATTACAGGTGCGGGAATGAAAATCTATGTGAACATTGCCCTTAGCTACTAAGCAGTTACAACAACTAATACAAAATAAGAGTATTTAAGCTAGATTACAAAGCTCGAAATGAGGAAGGAGAGTGGAAACATGTGAAATTACAAGAAAAATACAAGAAAACTTAGGGGAAGAACCTCCCCTCTCACTCCAAAACTGCCTCTAAACTCTAGGAGAAGCGCTCAATTTATAGAATTTTTTCGGGATGGGTCACGCCCCCTTGACATGCCTGGGTCGGGTGTGTAACTGTGGCGTGACACATTCGGTGCGACTTTTTGCGCTGAAATTGAATGCTAGAGGTGACGGGCGTCGTAGTTAAGTTACATGCCCATATGTCACACACTACAAGGGCGTGTCCGTGGGGCGTGACACATTCGGCGTGACGGTGGAGCAGTAAAAATAGTGTGTTGCCGCGATTTCTCGGGATCTGGGGACATGCCTCTGGAACACGCCCGTTTCCGGCGCGACACGGGCATTACAGAGGGCGTGTACACTGAGTTTCCAAGAAATTGATTTTCGGACCGGTAGCTTCATTCCCCCGAGTTACACGCCCTAGCTACACGCCCTGGTAGGGCTTGACCTTGGGGCGTGTAACAGCAAAATTCGGCTAAAAGCCGTGAAAACCTGCAAAAAGCAGAAAATGCATTAGTGACAATAATATTTACAAAAGGGGGTCAATTTAAGCACTTGCAAGACATGATTTGTGCTTTAAAAACCCGAAAATACACTAATAAATTTAACTGCAAAACGTACTATCAAATTCCCCCAAGCTTAAGCTTTGCTTGTCCCCAAGCAAAGATATAAAAACTAGCTAATCATAAATAATGACTAATTCAAAAAGTTTTAATCATGCTTACATAAGTACTATGCGAAATTCCAAGTAGAGAGAATGTGAAACGTAAACCTAAAACAGTTACTTGGCCATGGTTTAACAAATTATAAGCTTTACTAACGAAAATAAATCATCCAAAAATTTAAGAATATCTTTTAAATAAATTTAAGTAATGCAACAAAATGAAAAAGAGCATTGAGTTGTTACTAGATTCAAGGGGCACATTATAACTATAACAATCAAATAACAAAAATCTAAATTTAAATCCAAAACTATACTATTTTACTTTTCTTCTTTACTTAGCTAATAAATAAAAATCAAAAGCATGAATCAAAAGAACTTATTAGGACCGAAACATTTGGTTTAGGCATATAATTGGAATGGAAATCAAAGATAAACATGAAGGCCTAAAATCACACTAAACCAAAATATAAAAGTTTTAAAAAAAAATTTCATCATAAATAAAATATTTTTTTTCTTTATCTTAGTTTCTTTTTCTTTTTTTTTTCTTTTTCTTCTTTTTTTTACAAAATAACCGCCAAAAATAATTTTCTTTTCAATTTGAAATTGACCAATACATCTTTTGAGCATATTTTTCAAAAAGTTCTCCAAAAACAAATCACAAAGTTAATACTATCATAATCATGAAAATTTAGTTTTGATGAAACTCAAAAAGGATAGTGTGATTAGATAGGTTGGAATATTTAAGCTTTCGTGAAAATGAAATGATAAGTGGAGCTAATCAATTGAGGAAGGAAAAAGTCTCAAAAGTGGCTAACTAGGGGTAAAGAAAAATTTAGGTTGGCAAGAAGGATCAAACGAAAACAAAGACGGCTTAAATCATTTTCATGCTTCTAAATTTATTTAAAGCATTAGTTTTGAAAAATTTCAAAAAACAAGACCTAGATAATAAAAGAAGACTAATGAAATTATCTTGGAAATAGAAATAATATGCGCCTTGGATCGTTCACATCTACTACGTCAATCAAAAGTTGAAATTACAAAAATTATCCAAAAATGAAAAGGAAAATAGTGGATGAAAGATTTTCGAGAAAGTAAAGAAAATAAAAACGAAAACCATAATAAAAATGCGAGTTTTAGAAAAACATTTCAAGTTAACATGCTACCGTGAATTAGAAACACAGCAAGACCAACATTTTACTTGCGAAACATAATTAAAAAATGATTAGAGAGATTATAATTGACTATGTTATTTATATGGAATTTTGAGAAAAACAAAACAAAAGCAGGAGGTACTAGTGAAATATCAATTAACAAATTTATTTTTAAATATGCTTTTTGTTTTCTTTTGATTTTTAAAGGAGACAACATAAAACAAAAATAAAGACAAGAGAAGGAAGAAATCCTCCCCCAAGCTTAAAATAGACATTGTCCTCAATGAAGAAAGAATGGGTATCAGAGAGAGAGAGAGAAATTAAAACAGAAATAAAGTAAAGTATTTTAAAAACAGGTACTTCCCCGGATTGATGGGCCGCAAATGTTGAGTGATGCCGCTCCCCCATGCTCGCGCTCTGGATCTTATTTGACATGTCGTCTTCGGACTTTGTGATGGATTTAGCAGCATTGGAGGCGATGATTGTAGAAGCTTCAACTTGTGGAGCCGTCCGGGGCAAAAAGTGTAAAATAAAGAAAACAAAAAAATGATTTGGGTTGCCTCCCAAGAGCGCCCTTTGTTTATAAAGGTCTTTTGAGCTCGACCAAAAGAATATTGTCCAACAATAAGAAGTCTTAAATTATTATTATTACAGTCGAAATGAAGGAGAAAAGAAATAGTTCATGAGTTCGATAACATTAATTGTTCCGTCACAGTAGGAAGTAAATCGTTAGACAAATAGAGTTTTAATCGCTGACCATTTACCTTAAATTCACCCTTATCCGGGTGCGAAATGAGAACCATCCCATATGGCCAAGCCTCTTTAACAATAAAGGGGCTGGACCATCGCGATTTTAATTTACCATGGGTTCACTTGGTATAGCAACTTCTTTTCCACTATGGAAGGTAATGCAGTTTGTACTTTCTTTGGATTTTGCTCGTTATTGCCTGGCAAAGCTCCTTGTTGCCGCTCGGAGATTATCTTGGCTAGCTGTCCCACTTGGTTTTCCAAGTTTTTGATGGACCCAGCAATATTCCTGATATTCATTTCATTTGTAGCAACGTATTTGGCAAAGACCTCTTCAAGTGAAGAGGGATTTGCCTGTTGCGGTTGGAAACCAGGTGGATTTAAATTTAAGGGGGGAGCTAGATTAAATGTTTGGTTATGATTATGAGGGGTGTTATGAGGGCGTTGAGCATTTACTTAGTTGCTCCATGAGAAATTCGGATGGCTCCTATAACCCGCATTGTAAGTGTTATTGTACGGTGCGTTGTTCGGGTTATAGGAGGGCCGAGGAGCATTTCCCTATAATTATTAAACCAAGGAGGAGTGGTGGAGGAAGCAGTCATCTCCGCCACTTGCTTTGTAAACCGCTCAACTTGGAGGGCAAGATTCGAAGTAGCGTCAATTTCAACGACTCCTGTTGGTTTGTTAGCCCGCACGCAGGGCGTATTCCATTGATACGAATTCATAGCCATTTCCTCAAAAAGTTCCCGAGCAGCCTCTGGGGTTTTGTTATTTAGTGTTCCCCTAGCGGCCGCCTCGATCATTTGCCTTGTTAAGGAATTTAAGCCGTTATAAAATATTTGCACTTGTTGCCAATTTGGAAGCGCGTGGTGTGGGCACCTTTGCAATAGCTCCTTAAAGCGCTCCCATGTATCGTAGAGAGTCTCCGAGTCCATTTGCATGAAGGATGACATATCCGTGCGTACTTTGGCGGTCTTCGCAGGCGGGAAATACTTGGTAAGAAATTTCCTTGCCAGCTCAGCCACTGGTTGGCCTTTGATCGCAAAGAGAACGGGAAGAGACATAATCGAATGTCGTCATCTGAGACACCATTGATTTTAAAAGTATCACAGATTTCAAGAAAATTCGCAATGTGACAATTTGGATCATCGTTCGGGAGACCATCGAAGGTTATCGACTGCAGCACCATTTGGATGATGCTGGACTTGATCTCAAAGTTATTATTCGCCACTGTGGGGTGAACAATACTTAATTCTGTACCCTCCATGTTCGGCCTCACATAATAGGATATAGTCCTTTGTTGGGCCGCATTTGGGTTGGGCGGATTAAAATCTAATGTTTCTGTGGCAGTGTCCCCGATCAACTCTTTGATGCCTAAGTGTGATTCCTGATCACGAGAACGGAGGCGATGCAAAGCGGTGCACTCTATCTTAGGGTCAAAAGGAATAATCGAAGAGATTTGTCGAGTCATACACTTAAAATAAAGAAAGGTGGGGGGGAGGTAAAGAGAAAAACTAAAGAGAGAGCGAGAGAGAGACGATAAAATTAATAGCTATCCTCTTTTCAAAATATCAAAACACAAACATCCCCGGCAACGGTGCCAAAAACTTGATATAAAAATTTCGGAGATGGGGTTACATATGGACAAGACAAAGTTAAGGAAGGAGAAGGTGAATGTGTGATTGTGAGACGTTGTCTGATTCTAAATTCAATGAAGGTAAGTGTACCTTATCGCATAGAGTATAGGATATTAAGTTCCATATCAAGGTCATATTACCCGGGGCGATTTGAGTGCTTCTACTTCAAAGAGTTACTATTATCTTATCAAATAAAAGTTGTTTTGGGGTTGCTTACTAAATTAGAGAAGTGAGAATGTTTTACTTGCAAATTAGAGAAAAGCTAAATGATAATTAAGCGATAGTACTCGATCGAGAATCACCTCGGCTTAAGTTGATCAAAACATGCAATAATAAACTTTTTAAATTAATAAGGCAAGAGACCTTGACCGCGGAGGTTTACCGCGGAGGTTCTTAAAGCAAGAACATGCTTCTCTCGAAGCCATGCCCATCTAATTTTAGGAAGGTCTGACCGAACACTCTTCCGAATCGGAGGCCTAAAACCCGCTTTATGTTGAGAACCCCGTTATTGGATTCCACTCCAATACAAGAGATTTAATGTTCACCTATCTCGAGGGGTGCGTGCAACTCTCTTCACTCTTGAGTGCTCACTTCAAACCATCGTCCTCTCGGCTAGCCAAGAATGAAAGCTAATGATGGAAAATATATATCGATGATATATCTCCAAGAAAAGGTAAATCAAGAGTAAATCAAGGTATAAGCCTTACAAAGAAAAAGAAAACTAGAGCGTCATAACTTAATCAACTCGAACCTCAGATCATCAAGATCGAGTACAAGGAGGATTAGTTACACATGGTGAAATGGGGAAAGAGAGATGAATAGAAATACGTTGAGAAACCGAGGAAAACAGCAATCTTTTTATTAACACTGAAATAGAACTTCAACTTGAAAATGAAAGATTACAGGTGCGGGAAATGAAAATCTATGCGAATATTGCCCTTAGCTACTAAGTCGTTACAAAACCTAATACAAAATAAGAGTAATTAAGCTAGATTACAAATCTCGAAATGAGGAAGGAGAGTGGAAACATGGAAAATTACAAGAAAAATACAAAAAAAACTAAGGGGAAGAACCTCCCCACTCACTCCAAAACTGCCTCTGAATCCTAGGAGAATGGCTCAATTTATAGAATTTTTTCGGGCGGGGTCACGCCCCCCTAACACGCCTGGGTCGGGCGTGTACCTGGGTAGTGACACATTCTATGCGACTTTTTGGGCTGAAATTGAATGCTGGAGGTGATGGGCGTCATAGTTGAGTTACACGCCCATATGTCACGCCCTAATAGGGCGTGTTCGTGGGGCATGACACTTTCGACATGACTGTGGAGCAGGAAAAATAGTGTCCTGCGGATATTTCTCGGGATCTGGGGACACGAGCGTGATAGAGGGCGTGTACACTGAGTTTCCAAGAAATGCATTTTCGGACCGGTAGCTTCATTCCCCCGGGTTACACGCCCTAGGTACACGCCCTGGTATGGTGTGACCTTGGGGCATGTAATAGCAAAATTCGGCTAAAAGCCGTGAAAACCTGCAAAAAGCAGAAAATGCATTAGTGATAATAATATTTACAAAAAGGGGTCAATATAAGCACTTGGAGTCCTACTCCGCCTTTGACCTCCTTCCTCTCCCATGAGAATCCGAACAGGGGTCCGTCCGAGGCCAACACCCTCCTTGACTCCACCTTCATATCGTCAAACTCCTTTTTGAAAATGACGTTGACGGATCTTCTGTTGTCAACCAAGATTCGGGAGACGGTGTAGCCTTCGATGGCCATCTGTATGACCAGCGCATCACAAAATGGATCTTCATGATCCGGCAGGTCCTTCAACGAGAAGGTGATCTTTTCCTCTGGGGGCGGGGTCTGGGAGGTTGAGGCGACGCTCCTTCGGTACATGACCTGGAGGCTTGCCTTCCGAGTGGCCTCAACCCCCACTCCACCGTGGATCACTCCACTGTGGATCACTCCTATCCCACCTCGGGTTCCCACGTCGACCCGGTCCTCACATATATCATCACCCCCTTCTCTGGGTAGGACCTTTTCTACCCGCACCGGCGGCTGCGGCTGGGCAGGGCCTCTCGCCTCGCTCACCTCCAAAACTCGGGGCAGGTGGCCGTGGCGTGCCCCTCCACCTGGTGGAAGTCACAGTACAGGAATGCTCATTCTCCCCACTTTCGGCGGGCTGGGCATTCCCTCCTGTTACCTCTTCCTCCTCCTATCTCCAAGGCTTGCTGCGGCGGGGGCAAGAGCTGCCTTGGGGCCTGCCTCTGGAAGTTGAACCTCCCTTGGCCCCCGTGGAAGTTCCCCCCTCCTTGGATGAGAGCTCTTCCTGGACCTTGGGCAGGTCCTCCCAGATGTATCCAGCCTGGTTCCGGACCCTCCTATCCCTGGAACCCCTGAGCTCTCTGCTCCTCTCTCCTTCTTCCTTCCTGATTCCTTGAGCCACCATGCTCCTTTGACTCCACCTCCATCAACTTTTCCAACCTCTTGACAAATGTCGGGTTGGCTGCCTCCATGGAAATCTCCTCTGCCGCCCTTTCCATCAGCTCCTCGAAGGAAAGGGTGGCCTTCCGGGTCCAGCTCATCTTGAAGAACCCTCCTTCAGCCCAACGGTGAAGGCCATCTGGAGAGCATACCCTGGAATCTCCTGGACCTCCAAGATCTCCTCTTGGAACCTGTCAACATAACGGGCCAGCGACTCCTCGCCCCCCTGCCTTATCAGGATGATGGACTCAGGACTCCTCTTCCGCATCTTGGAGGTGGAGAAGCGAAGCTGAAAGCTCCGGCTCAAGTCCTCGAACCCATAGATCGACCTTGGAGGAGTTGATGAAACCATTCCCTCGCCTTCTCCTTCAACATCATCGTAAAGAGGTGACACTTGAAGGCATCCGTCATTGTCCTGATGGAGACGACATCCTCGAACCACTATAGGTGCTGGACGGGGTCATCCTTCTGTGTGTAGTAAGCCATGTCCGGCTCTCTGAACCCCTCGGGAACGGGAGCTGAGATGATTAGCTCGCTGAAGGGAGACCCCCTAAGGGGTCGTCTCGCCTGGTCCACTCGCACCACCTGCTCGCCTGGAAGGGTGGCACTTGCCAGGCTGGAGAACAACTTCGGGCCGGTGAGGTCTCGCTCGACCCCATATCTCATCCTCTCCTTCCCTGGCCTTCTTCCTGGTGCACTTCCTTCTCCCCCTGCTGGGGTCATCTCGCCTTGACCCCTGGGAGTCGACTCGTCGAGGGGGGGGGGGGGATCTAGCTTCTGGGGGGTCGGGGTGGAGCCACAACCCTGAGGAGCAATGCTTCGCAGCATCTCCATGATGCCTTGGATGGAGGTCATGAACTCTTGCCTCCCAACAAAGGGTCCTGAGATCGGGAGATCGCCGAGATCATCACCACCTCCTTGACCTCCCGTCATGATACTCTCTCGAGATCTTCTGTGCTGGTCACTCTCCACGCTCACCGCACCAAAATGTTGAAACCAAAAACTTGATCTCTGTGGAGTTTGGGGTCCCAAAAGAGGGGTGACCTCACACCTACTACACTCAAGAGAACGTCACAGACCAAAGGATCAAGAAGCTAGGAACAGACCCTCGGCTGTAGCGCGGAGGTCCAACCTCACACCCAAAAGGGTACCTGAGCACTTCCCCTCCCTAGCCAATGCTCGAGCTAGGGTGCCTTGGAGGAGCTCTCTCTACTCTACCAAGAAGAAGCCAAAACGATCCTCCCCAAAGGCACCCAAGGGGGTCTATTTATATTTTTCCAAATCCCATGAACCAAAATGACCGAAATACCCTTACGCCCAATACACCTCGGGCAAATAGAAAACAACCACGCCGAGGGGTAAAGGGGTAATCCCCCTGAGGGACAAATGGTAAAACCGCAGGGTCCACAAAGGTCTAGGGGGCGGAGGGCGAACAATCACGGGACAAGCCTCCTAGGGCGAGAAGGCTGGCCGCCCAGTCTCGCCCCGCGAGCTCGCCACCTAGGGCGAGAGGGCTGGCCGCCCAGTCTCGCCCCGCGAGCTCTCCAGCTACGGTGAGAGGGCTGGCCGCCCAGTCTCGCCCCGCGAGCTTGCCACCTGGGGCGAGAGGGCTGGCCGCCCCATCTCACCCCGCAAGCTCGCCACCTGGGGCGAGAGGGCTGGCCTCCCAGTCTCGCCCCACGAGCTCGCCACCTGGCGCGAGAGGGCTGGCTGCCCAGTCTCTCCCCGCGAGCTCGCCACCTGGGGCGAGAGGGCTGGCCGCCCAGTCTCGCCCCGCGAGCTCGCCACCTGGCGTGAGAGGGCTGGCCGCCCAGTCTCGCCCCGCGAGCTCGCCACCTAGCGCGAGAGGGCTGGCCACCCAGTCTCGCCCCATGAGCTCGCCACCTGGGGCGAGAGGGCTGGCGCCCAGTCTCGCCCCTGCCCAAGGCCAGGGTGTCGGGGGCGGGATCTTGGTCTCCAGCCAGTCCCGCCATCCCACCTCGCACCTAGCACGCCAGGGGGGGGTGTCAACCATCTTGCCTCACCCGCCCCTCTAAAGGTCCCACGAGAAGATGTTGATTTTTCCTCCCCCTACTAGTACGTTTCCAAGCCAGAGCCAAAATTGGCCACCGAGAGTGCAAAATCTCCAAAACGCTTAAAAACGAGCTTGCCTTGTTTGGGGCACACTCTTCGCGAATACGGGATTGTACAAATAGGTTAAGACATTGTGATTCATTCTCACCAGTGTAGTGTTGGAGGGATTGTGATTTATTCTCACCCGTTATGGGTTGGAGGTATTTTGGTTCATTCTCACCGGTGATGGGTTGGAGGGGGACTTGTGATAAATGCTCGCCCGTGTAGGGTTTGAGGGATTCAGGATGGGTTGGTCCTGTGAGATGAAGACTCGGGATGAAATACTTGCATGTGCATAAATTTAGTGGCGGGGCATGCGGTACTGGCCGTTCATAACACCGATGGCAGTACGGTGCACCAGGTGGTTGTGAGAGTCAGAGGGGCCAGTGGGTTGTTTTACACTGCGGTTAGGAGGATGATCCCCGATAACGCACATCCGACCCAACAAGACTGATGGGTTGTCAGCAAAGTACGTACGCAGAGACTCTAGAGTTCACCTTGGACGTGTACATAGGCGTATGAGAGGGGTCTAAGGTTTGGTAGTGTGCATACTGGCCTAGAAGTGGAGACGCCCGCTCCGCTACTGCCGTAGCCACAGCGGTGGTACCCGAGAGTGATGCTAGCTCTCAAAAAGTGGGAACTAAAGGACTATGATCATAGAGTCATTGTGTGTGAGTTGCACTTGCCTGTGCATAAAATTGCATCATAACATTCATTCATATTAGGTCATACGGTTCATAGATCCTTCTCATATAAATTAGTATGGGCTCTTTTATATAATAAGTTAAATTTCCTGGAAACCTTAACTTATAAATTTATATGGACATTTTTATAAGTTAAGGTACTTTTGTGATGGTAGAGTGCTTTACCTTTCAGCTTTACTTTACTTTTCTACTCTTTACTTCCAGTCTTTCCTTACAAGTACTGCACTTTACTTGTACTATATACTTAGAACTGCTAGAGTAGAATAATAATATCTATTACAACTGCTAGTTAGTTCTTGTCAACTGCTTCCACTTTTGCTACCCCTTGTTGTCCTACACTTCGTCCTTCCGCTCGATGCCTAGGAGCTGTGGGGTGAGGTGCAGAGGAAACGACTTAGTCTTTTTGACTAATGGTCGGTGACCATACTATTTTTAGGAGCTTGTGGAGATGGAGCACCCGCACGATGAGGAGACGGGACTTGAGGAGCAGATACCGCTACCGCAGCTTACTACTACTACGCGTCCTCAGGTGGGATGAGTGTTGATGTATGAGATTAGCTTCCGCTTTAATTTGAGAGAGAGAGTTGACATGATGTACTGTGCATGAGCCATTATTACTTTTTCTTTTGTACTCATTGTGGACTATATTCTTTACTTTTCATTCATATATATGATATGTACTCTGTGACTTTTGGACTAATGGATTTAACATACTGCTATACTTCTATTTCTCATATTGGCCTACAGGTTATATGATCGTAATAGCCGGCAGGATCGGCGTGTTGCGGTTTCGACTAACCTGTGCATTAGTGCCACCGTAAGACGGCGGTTCTGGGCATAAGACCCGGTAGCCCTCCTTGGTAAGGGGGAGGGGGGTCTTACACTCAGTTCGACGAAAGTTTCTCGAAGAAAGTTCGTCAATCTCCGTTCGACGAAAATTTCACGAAGAGTTCACAGTTCGTTGATTTTCGTTCGACGAGAGGTGGACAATTTGTCGATCACAAACAAAAAAAAAATTAACGAGTCTCCATTTATCATGCCTAACTGATTTAAGAAGAAAAGATGTTTCTTTTCATCTAAGGGTTTAGTTAAAATAACTACCCTTTGTAAATCAGAAGAAATGAAAATAAGATTAATTTTATTTTTATCTACATTATCTCTCAGAAAATGATGCCTTATTTCTATATGATTGGTCCTACTATGATGGACTGGATTTTGTGCAATAGAAATTGCACTGGTATTATCACAAAATATTGTTGAATTATTTAGGTTGAGACCAAAATCTAGTATTTGATTTTGAATCCACAAAATCTGTGAACAACTGCTGCCAGCTGCAATGTATTTAGCCTCAGCAGTTGAAGTAGACAGAGAGGTTTGCTTCTTACAAAACAATGACACTAGCCTATTACCAAGGAACTGATAAGTTCCTGATGTTCTTTTCTTGTCAACTCTGCATCCAGCATAGTCATCATCTGAGAATCCAGTTAATTCAAATTCTAACTTTATTGGATATCAGAGTCCTAGATTTAGGCAACCCTTTATATATCTTAAAATCCATTTAGCTAAAATTAGATGAGATTCTTTAGGAATTACCTGAAACCTAGCACAAATAAATGTAGCAAACATTATGTCTGCTCTACTAGCTGTTAAGGATAATAAGGACCCAACAATAGTCCTATATATTTTCTGATCAACAGGCTTGCCATGTTCATCAGTATCAACAACATCATTTCTATGCATATGTGTTTCATGGCTGAGCCATTTCACATCCCAAATATTTTAATAAGTTTTTTAACATACTTGGATTGGGATATGAAGATTCCATCAGGAGTTTTCTTCACTTGTAAACCAAGGAAGTAGGATAGCTCACTCATGCTACTCATTTCGAACATGGAATGCATTAGGTCAGAAAACATTTTTCATAGTTTGGAATCAGTAGAGCCAAATATTATGTCATCTATATATATTTAAACTAGTAAAATTTTAGATTTATGATTTCTAATAAATAATGTTTTATCTACAATGCCTCTACTAAATTTATTTTCTAAAAGAAAACTAGCAAGAGTCTCATACCAAGCTCTCGGAGCTTGTTTAAGACTATAAAAAGCTTTGTTAAGTCTAAAAACATGATTAGAATGAGTTGGAGAGATAAAACATGGTGGTTCCATAAAGAATTCCTATTTGAGCTCTCCATTTAGAAAGACACTTTTCACGTCCATCTGATATACCATGAATCTCTTGAATGCTGTAAAAGCAAGAAAGATCCTCATACCCTCAAGTCTTGTAAAAGAAGCAAATGTTTGATCATAGTCTATTCCTTCCTCCTATGAATATCCCTGAGCTAACAATCTTGCTTTATTTCTTACAATGATTCCTTGAGCATCCAACTTATTCTTAAAGACCCGCATGGTTCCAATGACTGGATAGTCTTTGGGTCTAGGAGCTAAGTCACAAACTCTACATCTCTCAAAATAATTGTGTTTCTCTTGCATAGCAATGATCCAGTGGGGATTTTGTTCTGCATCTTTGATGGATTGAGGTTTAATCTGAGAAATAAAATAAGCATACATCTGATCTTGATTCAATTGATGTCTTGTTTGAACACCAGCTGATATGTCTCCAATCACTTGAGATCTAGGGTGATCTCTTAGTGTGATTAGAATAACAGGTAGAGTTGGTTCTTCAACGGTTTGTGGAGCAAATTCTACTTTTGGAATTTCATTAGCCATAATATTTTCAGCATAAGTTTCTGAAGTTTCTTCATCATTATCTTCAGCAATTTGTTAAGAAGGGTGTAATGTATCCTCTTGTGTTAGGATTAAATTATCCATCTCCTCACACAGATGAGGTACCTAAAAAGATTTTATGGTAGAGATGTCTCTCTTCTTGTAAAACAAATTAGTCTCATCAAAAGAAACATGTACATATTCTTCCATTTTAAGAGTTGTTTTATCAAAAACACTATAATCCTTGCCAACTTGGCAGTCTCCAAGGAAAATTCCCTCTGAAGCTTGGTTTCAAATTTTCTAAGGTGTTTCTTATTATTATTATGAATGTAACACTTACAATCAAAATCTTTAAAATAGTTAACTTTAGGTTTCTTATTCTTAAGTAATTCATACGGAATCTTACCCTTAGTTTATGTATTAGACTTCTGTTAAGGACATAGTTTGCTGTGCTTACTGCCTCTGCCCAAAAGAATAGATGCAAGTGAGCTCTTGCAAGCAATGTTCTAGCAGATTCAATTAGGGTTCTATTTTTCCTTTCAGCTATCCCATTTTGTTGAGAAGTTCTAGGAGCTGAAAAATAATGCATAATAGCTTCCTTCTCATAGAATTCTTGCATCAAAAGAGATTTAAACTCAATGCCATGTTCACTTCTACTCAATGCAATCTGAGTAGAGTACTCAATTTTGATGCTCTTAAGAAAGTCTGTAAGAACTTTAAAGTTATCTGACTTGTTTTTCAGAAAGAATACCCAAGGGAATCTAGAGAAATCATCTACAATAACTAAGATATATTACTTTCCTCCCAAGTTTTGTACTGCAATAGGTCCAAAAAGGTCCATATGTAGCAAACACAAAATCCTGGGTGAATCACTTTTAGAAATGGATTTGAAACTATTTTTGTTTTGTTTGTCTAATTGACAAGCCTTTCAAAGTCCTTCCTTCTTGTAAGAACCAAAAGGTAGTCCTCTAACAAGGTTGTCCTTAGATAGTTTAGTAATAGTCATAAGATTTACATGTCCTAATCTTTTATGTCATAGATCACTAGTTTGAAAGTGATGTGTTAGATCTGAAATACTCTAGAGGGGGGGGGGGGTGAATAGAGTATTCTTAAATCCTTAAAATCTTTTACAGCTTTTGCTGTAATTGTGAAAGTGCATAAACAAATTAATAAAATATAAACACAGCAATCCTAGAAAGCACGAACACAATAAGAACAAAAATAAGGGGCAACCAGAAAACACAAGAAATTTATAGTGGTTCCCCAACTAGGATACATCGACACTTCTACCACCCTGGTAAGAATCCAGGTAGGAATCCACTCAGATTTTTGATCAGGTGCCTGACACCAATGAGCTTTTGATCAGGTGCTCAAAAACCAAACCTCAAGTCTTTTGGTCAGGTGACTTGCAACCAAGAATAACTTTTGAAGGGACTTATAACCCTTTATACAGTGGGGGGGGTGAGAGATAATATGGTCTTCTCTTTCTCAATATACAACTGAGAAGACTTGTAGATATGATTTTAGCAAATTGCTCCCCCTGTGATGTAGAATGGTTCAGGGAAATCTGGAGCTTTGCTTCAGGGTGATAGGTCTTCAATCTTTAAGTCTAAACCAGAAAGATTTTTAGGAACTTCTTGACAGATGGAATAGTTGTTGTCCTTTGAAGTGTCCTGGAGAGTTGAAGAATGAAGACTCTTGATTTTGATTGATTGTTCTTCTTCTTCAGGTAGCAGGTGTTCTTCTAGTATAGGGCTTCTTGAGTTGCTGAATCAGAGTTCTAAGAGAGAGAGCAGACAGTTTCTTGTTGCAGACTCATTGTGATTTTTTGTCTGTGTGTCTATGTTCTATTCTGCTCTGTGTGTATTCTGCTCTACTGTATGTAGGAAAAGAGAGAAAATCTCTTTTATATTTCCTGTCAAAACTGTCTTTCGAAATTTGAATTTCTCTGCAATCAATGCTGACAGCCTTGAGAATAAACTGCATTGATTTATTTCCCCAACTGTCCTATGGAAAAATGGCAAGCAATAATCTTAGAGAAGACCATAATTAATGCTTTGTCTAACAGTTATATTCAGAGAATATTGAAGCATTAATTACTCGAGAATTATTGCTTTAGGAAAGGGACAGAAGACTGCAAATGATTAAGTCTGGATTCGTCGAACAGATAACAGAAATTGTCGAGTTGAGTCCACAGTTCGTCGAGCTGAGAAGCTGTGTTCGTCGACCGAATAACTTCTGTTCGTCGAGCTGAGTTCCATGATCGTCGAGCTGAGAGAAGAACTGCATTCTCTAGAAACTTTGTCTATTCTGTGTATGGAGTTCGTCGAGCTGATTTCGTCGACCTGACAACTTGTTGACAGAACTTCTGGGGAATGTGTCGACACAAATCATGGGTGTCGAGATAATTACATCTTATCTCGACATGGCTGTTGTGTTGATATAAATCTGGAGTGTGCTGACATATGTCCTATGTCTCGACACAATTGTTGTTGGTGTCGATACAAGTCCTGGTTCTAGTGTCGACATAAACTTCTGGTGTGAAGTGTTGAAGTGCCTAGAAATCGTCGACCTGAGAATCTATTTCGTCGAGCTGAGGACCACTAACTATTGCAGGATAACTTTAGCTAAAGTGGTCAAAGCTCATCGAGCTGAGAATCTTGAATTCGTCGACTGAAGATGATTCTGGACTTAGGAAATCTGAGAAACTTCTAGAGTAATAAGTTGAGAACCCAAAATTCATCGAGCAGAGAACTAATTCGTCGACCTGAGTCTAGAGAACAAAGTCTGGACTTGGAATGCTGAAGGTAGAGTCCAAAGATCGTCGACTTGAGAATCACGTTCACCGAGCTCAGCTCAGAGAATTTTCTCTGATATCATTGAGCTAAGCACGACAATCGCCGACCTGGGTTCAACGAACGTCGAACTCATTTTACTGAGTCTTTGGAAAATCAACAATTCTTGAGTCGCTGGCAGTCTGATGATGGATGGTCCATGTGATGTTGAAACTAAGGACTTGGCCTAGACTCTAGGACACAACTATGACCCTGGCTATACAAGATGGGTCACAAGATCCTAACTTAGTGAACCTAGCCAAAATCAAACTAGGGATCCAACATAGTTTTACTAAACTGATTAAATAAACAGATTTCAGTTTTTGCAAAGCTAAAATTAACCAAGTATATATTACCCCGTGTAGTTTCAATTAAAATAGTTTTGTTATCATAAAATGTAATAAAACATAATGATTTATTAAATGTTAGCTGATAACCTTCATCACATAATTCACTTATGGATATAAGGTTATGCTTGAGAACTTTCACATAAGCTACCATCTTGAAGGTAACTTCTCCAACTTTGACATTCCCATATCCCTTTGTCTGACCATAGTTGGAATCTCCAAAGATGACTTTAGGTCCAAGCTTAGCTTTGAAGTCACTTAAGTTCTCTTTTCTGCCTGTCATATGTTTTGAACAGCCACTATCCAGATACCACTGTTCCTCTGGGGTTGGATAGTTCTTTTCCTGCAAAAAAACAAATTCGATGTATTTTACCCAGGTTACCTTGTGTTCTATTTTCTTGATATAATGATAATTAGAAATGTAAGAATACTCAGGTTGATGCTTGTAACCCTATGGATGATATTTCCTCGGAGGAATAATCCACTGTGTAAAATGATATATAAATTCTTATTTTTGATTGTATTGTTGAAAAGATTTAAAATTTTTATCATAAAAACTTGGGTTCGACGAATTAAAATGAGTTCGTCGATCTAAGTTCGTTGAATGGAAATGAGTCTCCATGCCTGCACAGAAGATAATGATAGATAGGGGATAGGTCGGATACATTCAATAGTAAAGTAGGAGTCTCCATGCCTGAGCGTGATCCTCTTAGAGGAGTAGTCGATCTGGGCATAGTTGCAATGAAGCCATGTCATGCCCAATATCAAATCAAAGTCCGGCAATCTCAAGATCGCCGTTGGAGCTTCGAATGTCTTGCCTCCTATCTCGGCCTCCATGTTGCAGCTATCCTTGGTCGGTAGCTCCGAGCCATCAGGAAGACGCACCCTCATCTCTATGCCAGGGAATCTCTCCACACCCTCTAGTCCTTCACTGAAAGTGTCCGACACTAATGAGTGGGAAGCACCCGTGTCGAAGAGGGTATGGGCTAGCTTGCGGCTGATCATAACTACGCCTTAGATTTATTTGAGGTATAATGGATGTTATTTCTATGGTTTTTCAAGGCACTATAAACGTTGAAATTGATAAATTAAAATAATTTAAGTACCTGTAATCACCTCCTCGGGGTTCCTCTGCTCCGTGATGTCCAAAGCGTATATCTTCTCCTAATTGCGTCCTCTGCCGTGATATCCCCGGACTCGGACTCGACCTCGTCCTCTGCCTCGACCTCGACCATGCTGTACTGGGGCCACTGGAGGTGGAGGAGGTGGATGGAATCGATGCGGACACTCCGATCTAATGTGCCCGGGCTGGTGGAATCCATAACAAACTACTGGTTGATGTCCATGGTCATCCTGTGTCCTCAGAGCATGCACATGTATAGGTGGGGGAGCTAATGCTGGAGGAGGTCCCTGCTCGTACCTGAAGTTGGGATGATGATGTCCCCCACGCCTCTTGTACCCAATAGTCCTGCCTCTCTGAGAGCCCCTGCTGCTCTCTCCTGATGTCGACCCATCATATGGTCTCTTCCCTCTGTCTTGCACCATCAGTTGGTCAGCCTCCAGCTTCTTCGCCATCTCGATAATCTGGGTAGACGTACCGTGAGAAATGAACAACAAAGTCTGCCTCAAATCGTCCCTGAGGCCCCGGTAGAACCTCTTGGCATACCTCCTATCATCAGTATCATGTATCCTTGCGAACCTGGCAAGGTGGGAGAACTCCCTCTGGTACTCAATCGCTGATCTGCTCCCCTGTCGTAGGTTTAGAAACCTCTCCTCCAAAGCATCTATGTCCGTAGTAGATACAAAGTGATCCAAAAATACATCTTCGAACTCCTCCCAAGAAATGTCTGACAGCTTCGAATCCGCATATGTAGACTCTCGTACAGAATTCCACCATCTCTTCGCATGAGCCTCTAGTGTAGAGGTGGCTAGAGGTACTGTCTGGCCGACCGGGCAGCTGATGCCTGCTAAAATCTCATGTATGGCCTCCAGCCATTCCTCCGTCTTTACCGCATCCTCTGTCCCACGGTACATCGGTGGGGACATGCTCTTAAAGGCACTTTGCCAGCTTGATCACGGATTTGGTTGCGGGGCCAAGACTTGCTGGGCTTTGAAGGCATCCAGAATCGCCGTCAAAGTATGCCCCATCTCCGTTTGTATAAATGGAGTGGCAGCTTGAGGTGGAGGAACCATATTTTGCGGCGCGATGACCTGTGTTGGTTGCATAAAGGTAAGGTTAAAACAGCATTGGCCTACCTCATTGTACTTAATGGACTGTTTTATGTGACTTTTTACACATGGGCATAACACTGCTTCCGCTACATAGTTTGTCTGCAAACTAATGTTCGCGCGGGGTGGTCAGTGTTGTGGACTTCTTTCTCATATGATCGTTAGTTCAAGTGATACCATTTTGTAAGACCCCTCCCCCTTATCAAGGTGGCACTCGGTCTTATGCCCAGAACCGTCGTCTTATGGTGGCACTAACGCACGGGTTAGTCAACACTGGAACACGCTGATTCTGCCGGCTAATACGATCATACAACCTGTAGGCCAATATGAGAAATAGAAGTATAGCAGTATATCAAATCCACTAGTCCACAAGTCATAGAGTACATATCATATATATAAATGAAGAGTACAGAAACATAGTCCATAATGAGTACAAAATGAAGGACTAATAAGGGCTTATGCCCAGTACATCATATCAACTCTCTCTCTCAAATCAAAGCGAAAGCTAATCTAATACATCAAAACTCGTCGAACCTGAGGATGCGCAGTAGTAGTTGTCTGCGGTAGCGGTATCTGCTCCTCAAGTCCTGCCTCCTCATCGTGCTGGTGCTCCATCTCCACGAGCTCCTAAAATAGTATGGTCACCGACCATTAGTCAAAAAAACTAAGTCGGTTCCTCCGCACCTCGCCCCGCAGCTCCTAGGCACCGAGCGGAAGGACGAAGCGGAGGACAACAAGGGGTGGCAAAAGTGGAAGCAGGTGACAAGAGCTAACTAGCAGTTGTAATAGATATTATTATTCTATTCTAGCAGTTCTAAGTATATAGTACAAGTAAAAAGTGCAGTACTAGTAAAGGAAAGAACTGAAAGTAAGAGCAGAAAAGTAAAGTAAAGCTCAAAGGTAAAGCTATCCACCATCACAGAGTACCCTAACTTATATAAATGCCGATACAAATATATAAGTTATGATTTATAAAAATAACTTATCATATAAAAGAGCCCATAATAATTTATATGATAAGGATCTATGAAGCGTCTGTCCTAATGCAAATGGATGTTATGTTATGCATTATGAAACATGCAAGTGCAACACACGCACAAGACTCTGAGATCCCAGACCTTTAGTTCCCACTTTTCGAGAGCTAGCATCACTCTCAGGTACCACCGTTGTGGCTACGGTAGCAGCGGAGCGGGCGTATCTACTTTTTAGATGGGTATGCACACTACTAAGCCTAGACCTCTCTCAAACGCCTCTGTACACGTCCAATGTACACTCTAGAGTCTCTGTGTACGTACTTTGCTGACAACCGTCAGTCTTGTTGGGTTGGGTGTGCGTCACCGGGGATCGTTCTCCAGACCGCAGTGTAAAATAACCCACTGGCCCCTCAAACCCTCACAACCGCCTGGTTCGCCGTACTGCCGTCGGTGTGACGATCGGCCCAGTACCGCATGACCCGCCACTAAATTTATGCGCATGCAAGTATTTCATCTCGAGCCTTCAGCTCGAAGGAACAAACCGTCCTGAATCCCTCCAACCCATCACGGGTGAGCATATTACACAAGTCTCCCTCCAACCAATCATGGGTGAGAATCAACCACAATGTCTTAACCTATTAGACTACTCTTGTCTACGGGTTATTATAATTAGTTATTTAAGGTTAATCCCAGGACTGCCAGGGTATACCCGGTGTAGGCCTCTCGGGGGCACTATGAACTACGTTGGGATTACGCCCAAAGTTCCCTTTCTCAAGGATAATTACTTTTATTGGTGTCTACCCGGGATTTATACCCCAACTCTCATATTACTTTAGAACGACCCTAAAGACTTAAGGTGTTATTAGGAGTACGGCGCTCTTCCGTCGGTCCCCGTTATTGTTGCTGTCACGGGACTTGCACTCTTCCACACATGGTTAAGGAATCCTCTAGGAGACCAACCGGGGTTAATTCCTCCACTAAGATCCTCACTTTACTAGTTATTCAGATTCCTCCCCTAGTGGCCCTACTAGTACGAACATCGGTGCTAGACCCTTACCCATATCCCCATACCACCCACGAATGTGACCTTATAATTCCTCTGGCCATATGCCTCAAATTATTTATCCTGGGATGGTATGGACCTATACGATGAACAGGATGAATTCCATAATTTTCCAAATTACTTACACCATTAAATTAATTTCTTTAAATGTAATCCGTAGTCATTTTGCACATGAAGTATTGTCAATATTAAACCTACTGTCCTAGGGATTTTTCCAGGTATATAATATGACAATTAATGGGGCCTACCAAAATGTCATGTTTTTTCAATTCAGATTTATAATTAATTCCTATTTAATACTATATCCACAAATCTAGCATTTTCCAAATGAAGTACATAAAATATTATGTAACAAATTCTAATTAAATTACAGAGCCTTGATAATAATGAAATAATGTTATGTACAGATTTCCAATTATATCTATGTTTAAATGGCATATCAATGATCAATTTGAGTTATTTACCAAAATGCCATTATGGGGCCTAAGTACATTATTTGGCACACCAAAATTCTGAAATAATTGCACAAGGTATAAAACATACAATTACAACAATATGAATTTTCTCAGATTTTTCAAAGGAATATACCCATCATTTCTACACAAATTCCATAAGGTTAAATGATCACTTTGCTCCTTAAACTACTTAAACTTCATCCAACAGAGATATAATCTATTTCTAGTGTTTATTATGTAACTCATAAGTCCTCAACAGAAATTGAACATTTTATGATAAGGGTAAACCTATTTTAAATTTATTTCCTCAAAAGGACCAAATTTTCAGAAATTCAAAATAATGGGATTTTTATTCCCAAAAATCCCACCATTGCTATGAGAGGTGTATTACACACTCATGTGTCTTTATAATGAAAATCATGATTTTTTAATGTTCCAAGTTTTCTGAATACACATTATATCATTTTAGGCTAAATGCACACCAAGCCTATAACAAGCCAACACATGCAAGTGGATTTACCCAACATGCATTTGTCCAAATTGGCTGTAATTTAAAACATACACTTATAATATCCCCAAGGACATGCCACCAAAATTTGGGGCCATTTGGAGTCACACAACTGCAATTACTTCATATATTTCATTTTGGGTATTTTAGTAAACACTATAGAAAATGTTTTCCCACAAATTCTCATTTTTGTACAGGGGTTAACCAAGCCCTAAACATGCATGCACCCAAAATGTTGGGCCATTTGGATGATTGGTTTGACTTCGGCATCATTTTGAAATTCTACCCTAGCTAAGGACCAACCGTAGCAAAATGGTCCTACAGGTCAGACTACACAACGAAATCTCACATTAAGGGTAGAAAATTATAGCTAACACAAAGGGCTACATTTTTAATGTTCATGTCATTCTCTGGACATGGCTCTAAGAGCCCTATATTTGACATGCAAGATTGCTGAATTAAGGTGACAAAAATGTAATTTCATTTCATTAAATAATAACAGAAATTAAATTGATTTTAATAAAAATGCACAGCATGAATCTTAAAGCGATATTGTACGGCATCCTTTTATCTTCCGCAAGCGTTCAACGGCTGAGATCGAGCCGACCTGGGGGATATTGCGGGGCCATTTCCGGCCACCTGAGGCGGCGCCACCCCCGGCCAACGGTGCCATCACCTTCACAGTGGTGGTGGCTATCCTTTGCCAGTGATGAGGCGGCGGGAGACAGCGGCTACGGCGATCCCGAGCGGTTAGAAAAATCTTGAAAAATCTCCCATTTCTCCCATGGCATCGGGCTCAATTGAGCCTGATATCTCCCCTAGTTGATCTAGGATTCTAGTACGAGTAGAGGGACGGTGAAACGAACCTGCGTTGGTCGCTGGTGGCTAGGATGGAGGCGGGTTGCCATTCCCAACCTTGCTTCGACGGAACCTCTCAGATTCATGGTTCGTGCACCGTTTCCTTCACTCCAGCTATCGATTTCTACTCTCCTTTGCCCTCTAAAGCAAATGGAATCAATATCTCTGGCTGGGAGGGGATATATGGGGAGATACAACCAAGACAAGCTCGGTTTGGAGTTTTGGTTGTATCACCCTTCATGCCAAGTGGCCCTCAGCCTCTCATCTCCTCCTAATAACTCCAAGGGAGGTCTGCCAGCAAGCCATGGCTGAAGAGAAGGAGTCATGTGGCCTCCTCCCTTAATTTCAACCTTCTCTCTCCTCTTTTTTGGTGAATTTTCCAATTTTGCCCTTGCATGTGTTCTCTCTCTTCAAATTGAGGGCCAGGGGTTGACTTTGACTCCTTGGGTTGGCCTTGGGTTGAGTTGGGTGGGCTTAGCCCAATGGAAATGGGCTTGGGTTCATCTCTCCCATCTTTAGGCCTCATGTTGACCAAGTAGACTTTTTTGAGTTGACTTGGTCAACAAGATGAGTGGGCTGACCCCACTTAATAGTCATGAGCCTAGTGGAACCATCTAACTTGGTTTGGGCCAAGGGGGTGCCCCACTTAGGCTAATTGGGCCTATAGGTATAGGTTTGACCAAATTAGGGCCATGGTTGACTTAGGTCAACTAGGGTCAAAGGGTTGACCTAATGACATGCCCTAGGGTCCACATAGATTGTTTTAGGTTAGGGCAATGTGGTGGGGTCATGGTGTGGTTAGGGTTCCTATTTAGGCAAGTTTGACCTAGTTTGACTTTGGCCCCTTAGTGGGCCCCACATGGCTACAATCCACTACCGAGGGTCAAGCTTAGCTAAATCTGTAACAGCCCAATTTTCAGCAGGCAAAATATTGGGTGACACGGCCTGGGACACGGGCGTGTCCCACGGCGTGTCCCGCTCGGGTTTGGCGTCAGGTCGACGAAATTCTGTGCTCAACGAATTGAGCTCGATGATCTAACAAAGGCTTCGTGGGCTAGCAAAATCGTCGAACGCGGAATCATCGAACGCGGAATCGTCGAACGGAAATCGTTGAACGCTGGGCCAATCGTCGAACGCTGGGCCAACTCGACGATCACTGCCCGATCGTCGAACGGATATCGTCGAACACGCTGATCGTCGAGCATAAATCGTCGAACGCGATGTTTGACGATCGCTGGCGAGCTCGACGATCGATCCCTAATCGTCGAACGTAGATCGTCGAGTGCAGGACTATGACACAGGCGTGTCACATGGCGTGTCCCACTCTCGTGTAGGGGTACTCGAGTAGTTGGCTTCCTCTCGAGTAAGTCATCTCGAGTAGGAGTAAGGGCTACACGGCCTGTGACGCGGGCGTGTTATACGGCGTGTCCTGCTGTCTTGAGTAGGTCGACACTTGCCACTCAAGTAGTTGGTTTCCGTTCGAGTAAGTCATCTCGAGTAGGTCTCGAGTGGGTTACACGCCCCATGTCACGGGCGTGACTTGGCAGACATGGGCGTGTACTGTGGCCGTGACTTGATTCGGGATAAGGTGGTTTGTGCACCGCTTAGAGACACGGCCTGTGACACGGGCGTGTCACAGGGCGTGTCGGACCCGAAAAGTGGTTTTGCGGATTTTTCGTGGCCGTTCATTTCCTTCAGCTGAGATCCAAAGGCTGAGCTTCATTCCTACTTCCTTAAGGCCGAAAATAGAGAACGTATTCTCATTTTGTTATTGCCTTCATCTTTCTAAAAGTTTAGAGAGAGAAAGGGAGAGGAAGGAGGAGGAAGAAGAAGAAGGGCTGCTTGCTGGTGGAGCTTGAGAGTGTCAAGCTAAGATCCGAGGCCATTTTTGCGGAGGAAAAGCTCTTCCTAGCCAGTTAAGAACTTCATGGCACAAAAGCGGTCTTCAAGGGTAACGACTTTTCTTCCTAGCCATGTGAAGGCTTCCTTTTTGGAATATGTTTTTGATTCCCCCCCCCCCACCAAGAGGTGGCTGATTTTGGGAGTCTTTGGGTTGATTCATGGAATCCCCTTTGTTGGCATATAGATCCAAAAATGGAGTACGGAATAGGCATGCTGTGTGAAGCCCATCTGGACAGGTTGGTCTGGATTGGTGATGTTGCATACGAACCGGAGCAGAGTACGTGATCAACGTGTACTTTAGGAGTAGACGGGTTGGACCTGTGAAAGAAAGTAGCAGGAAGTACTGGAGTGGTAGTTCAGGAAAATACACGTAGAATTCTTATGCTACTTGTGCTATTGGGTCGTACCTGTGAATGAGTAACATGAAGTACTGGTGTGACCAGGAAAGGCCCTTTGTGATGTTTGATGTCATCGGTGGTGCCTGTGAAGCGAGTAACAGGAAGTACTGGCATGATAGCCAGGAAAGACCCCTGACATTTGTAATATTTGCGGCATCCATATGCGAAGAGAGTAGCAGGAAGTACTGGTGTGCTCAGGAAAGACCCGCTAATGTTGTGAGAGAATGGGTGTAATAGAAATACCTAGGCTTGAATGCACGAACAGGATCGGTGAGACCTACCCGCTCCTTTATTTAGCCGCGAGTACGCCGTGCTCGGTGATGGCAAGGCGATTTGAGCAACGGGGGGTGGAGGATCCGACCCGCGTTATGTCCGTCCGACGTGAGACCAGAAGGTGCGGTCTGTTGGAGCACATAGCAAGAGTCTTAGGCCTAAGCGCCATGATATAATGGGGGCTACGGGCCATCCTGGTGTTTTAAAACTAGAACTCAGGTTGCACGCCATGGAGTAAATGATCAAGAGAGTTGTCGTTGGGTTGCGACCCTGATACGGTGGTGGGCAACTGATTTGCCAGTACACCAAGAATGTGCCCTGAGTGCACGGAACGTTGGGTCGGGTGGATGACGGTTGTGATGGCATGTGTGCGTGAAAGCACATTATATGAGATATACTGCCATGTTTGTGATATGATATGCCTGTAGGGAAGATTACCGCTGCCCTGAGAAAAGGGGTAGGGTCGTTATAATTTGGTCAGCTGAATGCTGACCGTTGCCTCTGTTTGCCACCCTTGGGTGGAATGTCCCTATGCAGGTACTGGAGAACCGAGCGGGACACATAAGGGTTGAAGTCCCTACTGCTTTTGCTGCTGCCGCGGCTAGCCTTCGAAGGCTATTGTGAATGTACATGTTATGTTTTCTTTTGATGTGGCCGGCCTGCGTGCCAATGTTTGGGCCACTGTTTGAAAGCCTTGTAATGTCATAAGGCCAACAATGTTTACATGTTGTAAGACATTCCTATAGACTATAAATTGTGGAGTTTTATATGTTGGACATTCAAGAGAGGAGTTGAAGTGTAGGTGCGCTGCGCTACTCTGGTATCACTCCGTAGCTTCATCATCTGTTTTGTGGTATATGCTGTGGGGCCCCGGCCGGACCTTCTAGTATATAGTATATGAACGGATGGGGTTGTTACATTTTTGGTATCAGAGGTCTTGGTCTTTCCCTCTTGAAGTCGTGGTTGACTTCTTTTGTGGGGTGGCGAGCACGTGTCTGTGCAACCCAAGTTAACACGTTTGAACTCTTGAATGTTCATGATAGGAATGCAAAGTTTTGTGTTTGAGGAACCTGCGCATTCCTATCTTGTTGATTACTTGTGTAATTTTCCGAATGTAGGCGACGAGTGCGATGGCATGTCAGCAGGAACCCCGACACTCGATGGGAAGCATGACATCAACTGTGGTACCAACATCTCCTCCATCGATAGAAACGACTCGACTGATTGCTGATGTGGTTTTTGCAACGCTCAAGGCTTACCATGAGGGACAGGTTCAACCCTCTTATCCGGTAATGCGTCACATACCAGGTCGTGAACTTGAGCAGGAAGCAAGGGGATGTGCCTCAGCTTCGTCGGTGAACGTGTGTTTGAGCCAAGGAGAGGACACGGTTGAGGACTATCTTCATGCATTTTTTGCAATGAGACAACAACCTGCGTTTGTGTTTGAAACCGAGGGGACGAAGATCAGTCGGTTTTATGATGGGCTACATCAGGAACTCCATTTCTTGTTGATGGGTCCTAAGTTCTTGGGATTCCAACCACTAGTGGATGCAGCTAGACTGTTGGAAATGGACTTGATGAGAGCCAAGCAGATGCCTGCGACCAGGAAAGTGCGCACTCCAAGGGTTGGGAAGTCTGCTCACCGTAAGAGGAAAAGACGCGAGATGCGTACTTGTAATGATTGTGGTCAGGTAGGCCACCTCGCTCGTGAATGTTGGGATGGTGTTTAGCAACCAAAGAAGCAATATAAGTGTTATTCATGTGGTAAAGCGGGACATAAATCCCGATAGTGTCGTGTTGGCTCGTAGCGGGCAATAAAGGAGAAGGAAATGTCGGCATAATGATGTACAGAAATAATTGGGCCCCACATGTATGGTGGCTTCTGCAGGTGTTATGTGTACAGTAAGCCATTTTGGATGATAGTTCTATGATGGTGTTTATGTTATATCACTACCATACATGGATGTGTGGAATCAACGTGTTTGTTCGATAGCTGTGAACATGACTCGATTATTGATGTTTTATGCCATGGGGACACTTGTGCCCAACCTTGTCAAGAGTCGTCGACGTCTGGTTGAGCGGGAAATCAGAGCGTCTTATTTGGTGACAGAAAAGGAGTGGTGGAGTCCTCTGCGTCCCAGGCGCAATCCTAAGTGTTACGAGGGCGTGATAATCATATTGCTTGCTTTTGTGTGCATCTTGTGTATGTTGCTTGTGTGTGTTACGTACACCACAGGCGTTGCGATGATTAAGAACACACTGATGCAATAACTGTTTGATACGGATGATGCGTATTCTTTCCTGTCTAGCGAGGTTCTAGCGCGGCTTGGGATACCTAGTCGTGTGAAGATAGATAGCGTCAGAATGGTGTTGCCAAATGGCTGTTGGATACTTGCGGATCAAGCTTGCGATGTGGCGGTCTAATTAGGAAGTCGGGATTTCAGTTTGACTGCATCTATGTTGCCAATATCGGAATTCGACGTGATATTTGGAATGTATTGGCTTGCGGAGTACCATGCCTTGATTGATGTTGTTGTCTGCACGCCAATTCTTGAAGGCTGTTCGGAAGGGTGTGGAGTGCTACTTTGCTCTGAGTCAGGTTGTTGAGCCAAAGGCCAGTGTGCGTGATGTTCTGATTGTGTCGGAATTTGCAGATGTGTTTCCCAAAGATCTCCCTGGGCTACCACCCCAGCATGAGATTGACTTCATGATCTAGTTGGTTCCAGGTGCGAAACCTGTGACCCGCTCGCCATATTGCGTCGCGCCTAAGGAAATAGCGGAGCTGAAAGTCCAACTACAAGAATTGATGGAGCAGGGTTATATCCGCCCAAGTATGTCTCCTTAGATCACCCTTGTGCTTTTGACAGTGACTTTCGGTTATGTAATGATTACCGCGACGAAATAAGCGGACCGAGAAGAATAAATAGCTGATTCCGCGGATGGATGAGCTATTCGATCAGCTAGTGGGACTGTCACTCTACTCGAAAACCGTATTTGGAACAAGGTACGGGCACTATGAGATCACAGTCATGCCGTTTGGGCTGTGTAATGCGCCCTCGATATTTATAGACTTGCTGCACCGACTATTCCGCGAGTACCAGAATCTGTTCGTAATAGTGTTCATTGATGATATCCTGGTGTACTCGAAATCAGAAGCAGATCATGAGAAACATTTGTGGTTGGTGTTCACTAAATTGATGTAGAATCAGCTCTATGCCAATTTCGCGAAGTGCGAGTTTTGGCTATCGTCGGTGGCTTTTCTGGGCCATGTGGTGAGTGGAGCTGGCATAGCTGTGGATCCAGCGAAGATAAGGGTCATACAAAAGTGGCCAGTGTTTTCTTCCGTGGCCGAGGTCAGGAGCTTCCTTGGACTTGCGGGATACTACCAAAGATTTGTTGAAAACTTCTCGTGGATTGCTTTGCCGATAACCACGTTGACACGAAAAGAGTAGAAGTCTGTTTGGTCTCCAGAGTGTGCACGAGCTTTTGAAGAGCTGAAGGTTCGGTTGATCACTGCGTCGGTATTGTCTTCGCCAAGTAGGACCGATAGATTTGTTATTTAGAGTGATGCCACAGGGAGCGGCTTAGGCTGCGTTTTTCTGCAGAATGGAAAGGTAATTGCTTATGGCTCACGCAAGCTGAAGGTGCACGAGCGAAATTATCCCGTCCCTGACTTGGAATTAGCAGCGGTGATTTTTGCACTAAAGTTGTGGCGACACTATCGTTATGGAGTGAAGGTGGAGATCTATACAGATCACAAGAGCTTAAAGTACCTATTGGAGCAGAAGGACTTGAACATGCAACAACGAAGGCTGGTTGGAGTTCCTCAGGGATTCACTATACTCCCGGGAAGGGAAACATAGTCGCGGATGCCTTGAGTCGGAGAGCCCCGGCTAGAGCGAGTTGGTTACAAAGGCATGATGAACGTCGCATCCAGGAGCTAGAAGCGTTAGAGATTTATTCTGTTGACAAGAATTCTACCGCCAATGCATTTCTGAACTGGACGGAGGTGCAATGTGACCTTGCATACCGGATTCGACGAGCAATATGGTTAGATGAAGATCTCTTACGCTATGTTAACGAGAGGCCAGAGGGCAACTTCTCCTGGAATAACGGTCTTTTGCGAAAAGAGGGCTGTTTGTATGTCCCGAGTGTGGGTAAATTGAGGGAAGAACTGATGTATGAAGCGCATTATACAAAGTATTCCATTCACCCCGAGAGCACGAAGATGTTCAATGATATGAAAAAGCTATTCTGGTGGCCAGGGCTAAAGAGAGATGTTGCCCAGTATGTGGCCAAATGCCAAACATGTGCGATGGTGAAGTCGGAATGCCAAAAGCCTGGTGGTTATTTGAAGTGGCTGCCGATTCCAGAATAGAAATTTGACGATATTTCTATGGATTTCGTGCACGGGTTGCCGAGATCTCAGCGAGGAAACGTTCACCATGGCCAAACATGTGCAATGGTGAAGGCGAAATGCAAAAAGCCGGGTGGTTATTTGAAGTCGCTGCCGATTCCAGAATAGAAATTTGACGATATTTCTATGGATTTCGTGCACGGGTTGCCGAGATCTCAGCGAGGAAACGATTCCATCTGGGTGACTGTTGATCGGCTGACCAAAGTGGCATATTTTCTACCAAACAAGCGAGATGATTCGGTAGAAAGTTTGGCAAAGCGGTACGTGGAACATATTGTACGACTTCACGGTGTTCCTCGGAGCATCGTAAGTGATCGAGATGGGCGATTCACATCAAGAGATTGGAGGCTAGTCCACCAGCTATTGGGCACAAAGTTGACTGTCAGTACGACCTTTCATCCCCAAATGGATGGCGAAACTAAACAAACCAATAGAACTATGGATGACATGATCAGGATGTGCGCCCTAGACTTCGGAAAGAGATGGGATGATCATCTCTACATTGTGGAGTTTGCTTATAATAACAGCTACCAGGAAAACATCGGTATGGCACCGTATGAGGCACTGTATGGACTGAAGTGTCGTACTCCGTTAGGTTGGGTAGAGGCAGGCAAAGCCAAAGTGTATAAACGCGATGAAGTCGATGAAGCGAATTCAACGATTCGTACGATTCGAGAACGGTTGTTGATTTCTCAAGATCGACAAGCGAAGTACTGCAACGCTAAACACCGGAATGTGGAGTTCGCGGTAGGCGATTGGGTCTACTTGAAGATCAAACCATTCAAAGGTGTATCCAGGATTCAACGGTTGAAAAAGTTGAGTCCAAGATATTTGGGTCCATTTGAAGTGTTGAGCGAGTCGGAGAAGCGGCTTATCGGCTAGCTCTTTCGGCAGACTTGGGTGGATTACATGATGTGTTCCACATCTTGGTGCTTCAGAAGGCCGTTAAAGATCCAACTCAGGTGATCACGGATGATCGTGTTCCGGTGGAGTATGAGCTAACATTGAGAGTTAGACCCATTCAGATCGAGCATCGAGCCGAGAAACAGTTGCGGAACAAAACGGTCGGGATGGTTAAAATTCGGTGGGACAACTGCGGCCGTGAGGAACTTATATGGGAGCGATTGCAAACCATGCGAGTGGAGTTTCCCGAACTGTTTCTGTAATGAGTGGAGAGTCAAAATATGTTGTTGTAACACGAGAATTTTAATGTTATAACTGTTTGGTTGCCGGTTTCCAACCTCTATACCAATTTCGAGGATGAAATTTCTTGTAGGAGGGGAGGGTTGTAACAACCCAATTTTCAGCAGGCAAAATTTTGGGTGACACTTCCTGGGACACGGGCGTGTCCCAGGGCGTGTCCCGCTCGGGTTCGACGTCAGGTCGATGAAATTCTGTGTTCAACAAATTGAGCACGACGATTTAATAAAGGATTCGTGGGCTGGCAAAATCATCGAACGCGTAATCGTCGAACGCGGAATCGTCGAACGAAAATCGTCGAACGCTGGGCCAATCGTCGAACGCTGGGCAACCTCGACGATCGCTGTCCGATCATCGAACGGATATCGTCGAACGCGCTGATCGTTGAGCGCAAATCGTCGAACGTATTATTTGACGATCGCTGGCGAGCTCGACGATCGCTGTCGAGCTCGATGATCGATGCAGCTCAATTGGTGATGAGAGTTGAAAGAACTCCATAGTTAAGCATGCTCGGGCTGGAGAAGTCCTGGGATGGGTGACCTCCTGGGAATTCCCCGTGCTGTCCGCTTAACGGGAGAATTTCACTCATCAAAGGGAGGCTGTGGCCACCAACAACCTGCCTGTGGAGGGATATGGGTTGGGGTGCTTGCGCTGCAGCCCGGTATCGGTGCCATGGTGTCCTGGTAAGTCCCTTCGGGGCAGGGGCCGGGCCGATATGTGTAGCGGTGCCAAGGTGTCCTGCTAAGTCCCTTCGGGGAAGGGGCTGGGCCGTTACAAAAAAAGTGCACTTTTTATTGTAATGCCCCTAGCCGATCCAACGTGATGATGTCACGGCTCCGCTCTAGGAGATGTTACCGGGCTGCAGCCCAAGAACCCCAACCACTCTCCTTCTACAGGTGGGATGTTGGTGGCCACAACCTCCCTTTGATGAGCGAACTCGACAGTTAAGTTGGGCCGAACGGGGACTTCCCAGGAGGTCACCCATCCCAGAACTACTCTCGCCCAAGCACGCTTAACTATGAAGTTCCTTCACCTCTCATCACCAACTGAGTTGCAGCTCATTTAGTGATGAGAGGTGAAGGAACTCCATAGTTAAGCGTGCTTGGGCGAGAGTAGTACTCGGATGGGTGACCTCCTGGGAAGTCCCCGTTCAGCCCAACTTAACTGTCGAGTTCGCTCATCAAAGGGAGGTTGTGGACACCAACAACCCACCTGTGGAGGGAGAGGGGTTGAGGTGCTTGGGCTGCAGCCCAGTAACGTCGCCTAGAACAGAGCCGTGACATCATCACGTTGGATCGGCTAGGGGCTTTACAAAATCCCCTATCACCCACCCCATTCCTAACCCAATCTAAGTGAAGGGGGCCTAGAAGTAACATGAGATGTTACAAATCCCAATAAACAAGAAAATAATTTTGTCTCCGAAATTTAAGTTCGGGTCTACGTGATGGCGACGATGCTGATGCGGCCGTGGATCTTCAACATCTAGAGTTCGTGGATTGGGACGGTCGTTGCCGCAAGCTCGAAGATGGGAGTCTACCACGATGTTTCTTCGCCAACACCGCCACCGCTACATGTTTTGCTCGACATCCGTCGCCGCCACTAAATAAAATATATAATTATAATTATATATTTTTTCAATTTTTTTAAGCAATTCTATTTTAAAAGTACTTTATTTCATGCATTTTATTTAGTTAGTGAATTGTTTAATTTCATGTATTGTATTTTCATTTCATGTATTATGATGGGTGCATATAACCATCATAATTTCTTTTTGAATTTTGAATTTTGAATGGATGATGATTGAGTGGTGTAGGCTATATATAGCCATAGTTATGAAGGAATAATTAGAGAATGAAAGAACGAAATCATAAGAATTCAAATTTTGAATTTTCCCCCTCCTTTCTCCTTCAATTCTCCCCCCTTTCTCTTCTCTCTTGGCCGCCGACCTTCTATCTCTCCGACTCTTAGTGGCTCGGCCACCTTCCCCCTCCCCTCCTCGACCTCCTCCCTCTCCATGGGTTTGTCAAAGGGAGAAAACGGCGAGCGTCTTCATCGTCCGGTGCGGATCCGAGGATTTCTGCGTGGAAATAGAGAATATACCACCGTCATCGTGTGTTCCTCCACTCATCTCTGTGGAAGGTTTTCTTGGGATTTGGGTAATGATTCCTACACCACTTTGTGTGATTTCTTCTAACATATTTTGTGAGGTTTTGGTGGAATTAGAAGGCTAGTTTTTAGTCCGGATTTATATTGAAATTAGCGCTTAATAAAATCTGAATTTTCAAGCATATATTTCCCGAATATTTTTCGTATAACTTGGAGCGGGTAGATCTCATGAGCACTTGAAGAAATCAGGTTCATCACCTTTGATTTCCCATTGTGCTCAAGTGATTTGGTAAACCCTCATTTTAATTAATTTGGGATTGAAATTAGGACTTCATTTTAATCGCTAATTTAGCCTGGAACTTTCTTTATTGGAATTGTGAATTGCTTGCGCATAATCTAATTTGAATAGCTAACTGTCCAGATCGTGTGGGTCCTTTTCGCTTGAGCGAACATTGGCCTATAGCCCTTGTTCAATCTATAAAAGGGGTTGCGTCCCTTTGCGTTGATGGTTGTGGAATTTTTGCCTCTTAATGTTTGAGTATTTGATAGTACTAAGTAGAGAAACCGCGCACTAGATAATTAATTAAATTGTCGAACAGAAGAACACGTAGTTTAATCTGTCGAAACCTTGGGCCTGCATCAATTTGGTATCAAAGCGAGGTTGTGCTAATTTCTTAATTAGTACCATCCTAGGAAAAATTTCTTTAGCACGCCGACACGAACTTGCCCGTTTCATTGCACAACATATAAATCAATTTTTAAATTTGGTCTGCCAATAGCGGCCTATATTTTTATTTTTTTAGCAAAACAATATCAAAAAAATATTTTAATAATCTCTCATTTATTTTCATTAAGAAAATCCCAAAAAATATTTTCTTGCCTTATCTTGTAAGCGGGAACAAATACATCTGTTGTATTTTATATAGGGCCAGGTTCATTATTCATTGCATGTGCACCAGTTCCGGGTGAGTTTTCTCTCTGCTTCTCATTATTATGTCCTATGATGTTTATGCTTCCCATTTAGGTTACTGTTATGTTAATCCCATGTCTAAACATACCCCAGCCTTGCCTTCATACCATGGGAATACCAATCGTCCCCACGCTCATCCTCCCACTAGAATTGAAGCCCCTACTTATGACGGTTTGGGGTATCCCCAAAATTTTAGAGACTGGCTTAAGGGAATAGAAAATTATTTTAATTGTCACTTATGGGACGACCACCAAAAGGTTAACATAGCCCGAGATCGATTAGTAGGTCAAGCCCGCTTGTTTTGGCTAAACGAAGAGCGTCGTGTTGGTAGTTATAAACATGCTTGGCCGACAATGCGTAGCCTACTCTCGGATCAATTTGATCCTGCCTACCTCCGCACTACTAACACCAAGCTTGTGAGTGAGTATCGTTATGGCGCTAGTCCCATACCTACCTATAGGAATGATTATATAACTAACGCTAGATCATTTGTCCCCAAAGGTCGGCCTGCTCTTAGTGTACCTACTACCACCTTTAGGGAAACCATTCTTACTAGATCTTATGCCTTGGACTCAAAAGATGTTACTCCTAGAATTTTGACTCATTTATCCTCGACGCCTAAGCCTCCTGATGTAGTGACTGATAGCCATGAGGATGCTGATGTAGATGTGGTATATCTTGATCTTGAGGATGACCAACTAGGTGAGTGTATTCCATCATGTACGTTAGTGACCGACGATTCTACTAGGTCTGAAATTGAGATTGGATACCCTAGTGATTTGGAAGATGATGTATGGGATGATTACGTTCCGATCTGTGATAGTATTACGTTGCCTATTACGTGCCCTACTAGCGTTGTGTCTGTTCACCCTAATATTGAGTGCCATCTCCATGATACGATCCCCGTCGCATTAGATCCTACGATCGCACCCACTGAGATTATATCTGAGTTATCTGAGGAGTCTGAGAGTGAGGATGTCCCAAGTGTTATTTTGGATGAGTTACCATCTAAGGGATGGGTATTTTTGGACGATTCAGTGGTTGTACACCCGAATGAGAGTTCTTTGATGTCATCACCGTTGGGTGAAATTTTTACTGATTCGGATTTTATCCCGGGTTTGATTTTATCGACCCTTCCCCCTATTTATTTGCCTGTTTTAGATGAATTTTTAGGACATGGAACCGATATCCCTAGTCTGAGTTGTTGTGTCACGCCCAGTTTATTAGCTCCTACTTTGACGTTGACTCAGTGTGTAGATATTATTATGTTGCGTGCACTAGTATTTGGACTATTCACCGCACCTCATAGTCATGACTACGTGTCACTTTTTGCAGCTCCTTTTTCTGCGTGTCCGTCTACGGTTCCGTCCCCTACTACGAATGACTCTATTTCTTTGGCCACTATGCCTCTGGATGTGGTGTCCCTTATACATACTTATATACCACACCTGATCGCACGCATTTACCCGCCGCCATTTGATGACCCTCATTTCCCTACGTTAGCGACTATAGTTGGGTCTCTTGAGTTGTTTCGCTCGCATACCTTTGCACATTCGGGGGAATCCAACTATATTGGTTATGATGCGCGGTTCTCCTTGGCATATATTCATGCCAAGCGTGAAAATATTAAAATTGAAATTAAGACTGCGGTGTCGGAGCCCATAAAAATTATCTCTGATTACAAGGCTCTCGTGCCACCTGACTTACCCCCCATATCCTCTGCTCTTGGGTCAAGTCATGTAGCACATGGATTCTCTTCTCATGTATCTAGGCCATTAGTGATTCATTTTAAGTTTTATCGCATGCACTTCTACTCCTTTTTGAGACTGTCTGATGCTAGATATAGTGATTTGGGTTTAGTCTGGTCAGTCCCCGAGCGGATGCCTTCTGGCTCCGTTAATAAATTAATATGTAGGAACGCCGACCCATCCGTGATTATGAAGAACGTCAGATTTTATGCTTTTACTTTAGATTTTTATATAGCACATGGTGTTTCACTTTATTTCAAGTTTCCGGACTTTTTACTGTACGTCTCTGTTCCACTTAAGCGCCTTTCTCTGTCATCTCTTCCTACCACTAAATATTCTCTTGGGATGGGGAGTGTTAGTACTGTCGTGTCTATTTTCCATGTTGACTCCTTGGTTCTTGAACCGGTCGGTAAGATTCTTATTTATTTTCTTTTTCTTGACAGCCTTTCGAGTTTTCTCGAAAGTCTTGTTGTTTGTGTGGCAGACAGGTTCTTAGTGCTATGGGATGTTCATGATACGAAGACACGGATTGCGGGGCCATATTTTCCCCATGTTGCTGCTGCTTTCGACGGTTCCCCCCTCACGGGCCACTCATCGGTGATGAGTGATTTTGATCGGGGGAGGATTGATGGCGACGATGCTGATGCGGTCGTGGAACTTCAACAACTAGAGTTCGTGGATTAGGACGGTCGTTGCTCCAAGCTCGAAGATGGGAGTCTACCACGATGTTTCTTCGCCAACGCCGCCACCGCTACATGTTTTGCTCGACGTCCTCCGCCGCGAATAAATAAAATATATAATTATAATTATATATTTTATCAATTTTTATTTTAAGCAATTTTATTTTAAAAGTACTTTATTTCATGCATTTCATTTAGTTAGTGAATTGTTTAATTTTATGTATTGTATTTTCATTTCATGTATTATGATGTGTGCATATAACCATCATAATTTCTTTTTGAATTTTGAATTTTGAATGGATGATGATTGAGTGGTGTAGGCTATATATAGCCATGGTTATGAAGGAATAATTAGAGAATGAAAGAAAGAAATCATAAGAATTCAAATTTTGAATTTTCCCCCTCCTTTCTCCTTCCTCTTTGAGAAATTCTCCCCCCTTTCTCTTCTCTCTTGGCCGCCGGCCTTCTATCTCTCTGACTCTTAGTGGCTCGGCCACCTTCCCCCTCCCCTCCTTGATTGGCCCGCGAACAGACTCTTACTGTGGTTGGTTCGGTGAGTCGATCGCCGCGGGCTTGATAGGGTAGGCAAGTGCACCTATCGCAAGTAGTACTCGATATTCAGGAGAATACCGAGGTCGTATTATTCCCGGGAACGGGTTGATTACCCCTACTCCTCCGAAAACACTATTATTTTACCGAAATAGAAGTTGAGGGTTTTAAGTAAAATAGGAACGAAAATAGATTTTAAGAAAGTAGTCGATGAAGAGATAACTCCCGGTATCGAATTGCGTTAG
Organism: Platanthera guangdongensis; assembly: GCA_039583875.1. NCBI lineage: Eukaryota > Viridiplantae > Streptophyta > Magnoliopsida > Asparagales > Orchidaceae > Platanthera > Platanthera guangdongensis. The sequence goes on along the minus strand of CM077155.1, from coordinate 70,597,717 downwards.
GATTAAAAATAGATTTGAATAACTAGATATCTAAGGTTTCAATTTAATTAATGCGGAAACTTGGCCGTGGAGGTTCAAAAAAATGAGCTCACCTATCTCTTGGAATATCGCTCACCTAGACATTAAGGCTATTCGACCGGGCTCTTGTCCGACGAAGGATTCCCCTTAATGCCCGCAGTACGCTAAGAACCCCGCTATTGTGTGGGGAACCCAATCCGGTAAAGTTAGCGCGCCTCCTATCTCGAGGGTTAGTGCGGAACTCTATCTACCCAGGGGTGATCTGTCCATATGCACGGCCTCTCGGCTAGCTAGCATATGGATAACGGAAATAGAGCCCACACATCGATATGGGGGTCTACGCGTCGTTAACCCGGGGTAAACCTTAAGTTGTTAATTAAATTGAAAAATTAGACATTTGGTTATTTAAAACATTTTAGATCCCAAAGCTCTTCGATACCGAGGGCTAAAAGAAATTAGCCACTCATCGGAATGGGGATAGCTTATATGTTTGGTTATGCGAGCGTCCTAAACTATTCGCTGAAATGTTATAAAGAAAATAAGAAGAAAAGCAAAATAACCTAATTTTAGAAAAGTTATTACAAATAAACACACCCGCACTCATTCAAACATATAACAAAAGGAAGAAATAAAACTAAGTTACACATAAGAGAAAATTGCATAATTGACATTTGCAGGTCCCACTCAAACGAGTGGGGGCGGGAAATAAAAGCTAAAAAGTGCATAATTGAAATTTGCAAGTACCACTCAAACGAGTGGGGGCGGAAAATTAAACATTTAAAATTACAAGTCCTACTCAAACGAGTAGGACTGAAATGAAAGCGAGTCCTACTCAAACGAGTAGGAGAAAATAAATGCGATTACAGGGCTTTCTTAAATATTTACATCAAAATAAAGTCCGACCATTTAACTCCTAGCGAGTAGGCGGAAAATCGAATCCAGCCATTTAACTCAAGTGAGTAGGCGGAAAAATAAAGAATGAAAATTACAAGTCCTACTCAAACGAGTAGGACTGAAAATACAGACCGGCCATTTAACTCAAGTGAGTAGGCGGAAAAATAAAAACTACAAACACCTGCTTGAATCAAATCCAGCCAATTAACTCAAATGAGTAGGCGGAAAAGTAAAAATTACACACGCACTCTACTTGAATAAAATCCAGCAAATTAACTCAAGTGAGTAGGCGGAAAAATAAAAACAACACACGCACTCTACTTGAAAGTAACTACTCACGCACTCGACATAAATAAACAAACACACACACACTTGCATAATTTAACTTAGGAGCTGAAAAATATCTCATACACGCACACACTCGTGCTAAAATAATTGCAAAAATCAAAGTTATCGAAAAATTAAAATTACTGCATTTCTACCGCTGGAATGAAGTAGAAATGCATAAAAAGGTAAAATAAAAATTGTTTGAGCAAAAAGTTTTCAAATTAAAGTGAGAAAGGCAAGTGCCCGAAAAATTAAAACGTTTACATTTTTACCGTTAGATTTTGATAGAAATGCTTAAAAAGTGAAAATAAAAATTGTTCGAGCGAAAATATTTTTTTGTAAGTACTTAAAATGAAAGTTGATGAAAAATAAAAATGACAATTTATACATTACTATAGCCTTGTAAAATGGTTAAAAAGTGGGAGTAAGCTAAAAAGAAGTAGTAGTTTTATAATTAAAACAAAGTAAAAGCTAAGTTGAGAGGGATGAAAACTACCTTTTTAATGTTTTACAAGTTCATAAGAGCGTATTTTAAAGCGTGAAAATCCTAAGTCTAATCAATTTTAAAGAGTTGAGGATGAAAACGGCCATAATAACGGCTATAAATTTTGTTATAATTGAAAAGAAAACGAGAACATTTGCATTTTAAAACATGAAAGTGTATAAGATTGATGAAAAGGAGGCCTTTAGAGAAAACTCAGAGCATAGAAGAATGAGAAAAATATCAATTTTATTAATAAAAGAAGTTGATTACAGGAGCTTAAACAAACTAAATTCAAAAAGGGCGGAAAGAGAATCCTTACATAGCACTAAAGCAGCTCTAACGGCAGCCCTTATACATCAAAATGGTTCGGATTTTTGGAACCCTGAACTCATACAGCAGCTGCCTTTTTATAGGCAAAAATTTCCAAGTACACGCCCTCCGACACGGGCGTGTCGGGGGGCGTGTCAGCACTGTTTTACAGTAGAATTCGGCGATCTGACGGATTTGACGACGATTTGACTTTCCGGCCAAAGACGCGGCGGTCACGGCCCAGGTCACGGGCGTGACGGTGGGCGTGTCGTTCGGCGCTTAAAGGCGATGTTGACTTCGGGATTCGCCGGCGGCAGTTTGTCGGGCGGACACGGGCGTGGCGCACATCGGACACGGGCGTGTCCCTCTTGGGTCGACGAACGTCGAGCGCGAAACATTGACCTGGCTGGCACGGGGCGTGTCGGGCTGCCACAGGCATGTCGGACACCGGACATGGGCGTGTCCCTCTTAGGTCGACGAACGTCGAGTTGAACTCGTCAAGCGGGATGGACACGGCTTGGTCACGCCCCGTGTTGGATTGACACGGGCGTGTCGAATCATGGAACACGGGCGTGTCAGGCTTTACTCTTCAAAATTGGCTTCTTTTCGGGATTTTGAGCTATCACGCCCTGGTCACGGGCGTGACCAATATGTCACGGGCGTGACATGTCATTTTTTTGCAGATTTTGACTTTTTTTCCTGACAAATAAAATAAAACAAGTTAGTATAATATTTACAAAAATAGGAGCATTTTATTAAATAAAAACAAGTAGAAATGAAAAAAATTAAATAAAACGACTTAAGTAATGTACATAAAAGTAGGTATATTTACAATTCATCAAATACCCCATACTTAAGCTTTTGCTATTTCAGAGCAAAAGTTTGAGATGAACTTATAAGGAATAAAAAAAAACTCTAAGTTTAACTACCGCTTAATCAATTATAAGAGAGATCTAAATAAATAAACGGGGCGTAAGAGTTACGTACTAAATTTATGAAGATGATTTAAATAGCGCAAAAGTTTTGGCCAAAAGACTTCTTGATATAATCAAATAGAAAGCAATAATTGTAATGGTTAGATTAACAAGAATAGTTTGTAATTATATGAACTTTTAGCCTGTAGGAGTTTTACTGGAAATAATGCAATTTACAAATTATGCTCTCAAAACGATTTTTGAATTAAATCTAGAATCGTGAAATTGGCTAAGGCGGTTGATGTTGGTTTATGAAGAGGGTTTTGATTTTTGAGGCGAGGTAATTTTTTCTCGAACCTCCATGTTTTTTTTGGATTATTAGGAAAACGAAATCTTATTTTCCTAATATCGATTTTTTTTTAACTTCATAATAAATGTTAACCCAATGTATATGTGTAGGAATAATGAATTTTATTCTCTTACTCCATAGCATATAATCTTTTTAATCTATTGGGTGCCTATGTTTACGGAACGAAATCTTATTCCCATTGACATAGGATCTTTTAAGGATAACAATTTTATCATGCCAAGTCGGTCATGATAAGGACGGTGAGAAAAGAAAACAAGATTTTTTATTAAAAAACAATTTTGAGAGCAACCTTAATAAATTGTAAGTTCCAATTTTTCAGAAATCTAAAAGTAAACATAATTGAATCCTATAATCATTATTTTCTAACATAATACACGTGATCCTATCAATGAAAAATTAGAAGTAGTGCCTAAAATGAGTTCGCTATTTTAAACAAAGCATAATGAATTCCTTAAAACTTAACCCCGAATATTTAAATTTTTCAATCAATAATTAACAAACGAATAACAAACAAAAAATTAATAAAATTCACATATAAATAAACTCAAAGCAAAATTTTTGGATAGCAAGAAAATTAAAGATGGTATATTTGATTTATTGTTTCAAAATATTTTTTTGGTTTTTTTTTTTTAGAGTTTTTTTACCATCAGTTTTTTTTTGTGTTTTTTGTTTCAAAGTATTTTTGGTTTTTTAGGTTTTGCGGAAAGTGCGAGAAAAAAAAACAGTATTCACAAGAATGAGAGAAAAGGAAGGTGGAGAGAAAAGATTATTTACAAAAATAGGTACACAGATTTTTACAAAACGAAACTAAAAATGTTTATGGAATTTTGGTTTTATAATTTTTTGTGGGGTTTTTGTTTTATATATTGTTTTGAAATTTTTTTTTTTTGTTTTACAATTTTTTTGGGATTTTTGGTTTAAAAAGACATAAAACAAAAACATTTTAAAGACAGAAAAGAAAAAAAACTTAGGTTTTTGGGATTTTGTTTTCATTTTCAAATTTTTTTTTTTTTGAAGTTTTTGTTATTTTTATAGTTTTTTTTGTTCATATTTTTTATGTTTAAAGTGCAGAAAATAGAAAGACCATGAAGAAAATAGAAAGACAGTGCAGAAAATAGAAATATGAAAAAGAAAGCGAGAAAACACCCCCATTCTTAAGTCCAATATTGTCCCCAATGTTGTAACGTAAGTATGCGGAACAAAACATGTAAGATAATATATACAAAGAAAAGAAAGAAATGGGGGGGCGGGGGTAGAAGCTTCCCTGAGAGGAGGTGGGGAAGGCGCAGTTTAGGAACCCTGCATTAGGAAGAAAGATAACAAAGAAAAAGGTAAAGAGATAGCGAAAAAGATAAACATGGGGTGCCTCCCAGGAGCGCTTTGTTTATAGTCGCGTATCTTGACTATGTTGGCGGTTTATATATCTAGGAGGGTTATGGTGAACAGACTCTTACTGTGGTTGGTTCGGTGAGTCAATCGCCGCGGGCTTGCTAGGGTAGGCAAGTACACCTATCGCAAGTAATACTCGATATTCAGGAGAATAACGAGGTCGTATTATTCTCGGGAACGGGTTGATTACCCCTACTCCTCCGAAAACACTATTATTTTACCGAAATAGAAGTTGAGGGTTTTAATTAAAATAGGAACGAAAATAGATTTTAAGAAAGTAGTCGATGAAGAGATAACTCCCGGTATCGAATTGTGTTAGGATTAAAAATAGATTTGAATAACTAGATATCCAAGGTTTCAATTTAATTAATGCGGAAACTTGGCCGTAGAGGTTCAAAAAAATGAGCTCACCTATCTCTAGGAATATCGCTCACCTAGACATTAAGGCTATTCGACCGGGCTCTCGTCCGACGAAGGATTCCCCTTAATGCCCGCAGTACGCTAAGAACCCGGCTATTGGGTGGGGAACCCAATCCGGTAGAGTTAGCACGCCTCCTCTCTTGAGGGTTAGTGCGGAACTCTATCTACCAAGGGATGATCTGTCCATATGCACGGCCTCTCGGCTAGCTAGCGTATGGATAACGGAAATAGAGCCCACACATCGATATGGGGGTCTACGCGTCGTTAACCCGGGGTAAACCTTATGTTTTAAATTAAATTGAAAAATTAGACATTTGGTTTTTTAAAACATTTTAGATCCCAAAGCTCTTCGATACCGAGGGCTAAAAGAAATTAGCCACTCATCGGAATGGGGATAGCTTATATGTTTGGTTATGCGAGCGTCCTAAACTATTCGTTGAAAGGTTATAAAGAAAAAAAGAAGAAAAGCAAAATAACCTAATTTTAGAAAAGTTATTACAAATAAACACACCCGCACTCATTCAAACATATAACAAAAGGAAGAAATAAAACTAAGTTACACATAAGAGAAAATTGCATAATTGACATTTGCAGGTCCCACTGAAACGAGTGGGGGCGGGAAATAAAAGCTGAAAAGTGCATAATTGAAATTTGCAAGTCCCACTCAAACGAGTGGGGGCGGAAAATTAAAAATTTAAAATTACAAGTCCTACTCAAATGAGTAGTACTGAAATGAAATCGAGTCCTACTCAAACGAGTAGGAGAAAATAAATGCGATTACAGGGCTTTCTTAAATATTTACATCAAAATAAAGTCCGACCATTTAACTCCTAGCGAGTAGGGGGAAAATCAAATCCAGTCATTTAACTCAAGTGAGTAGGCGGAAAAATAAAGAATGAAAATTACAAGTCCTACTCAAACGAGTAGGACTGAAAATACAGACCGGCCATTTAACTCAAGTGAGTAGGCGGAAAAATAAAAACTACAAACACTTGCTTGAATCAAATCCAACCAATTAACTCAAATGAGTAGACGGAAAAGTAAAAATTACACACGCACTCTACTTGAATAAAATCCAGCCAATTAAATCAAGTGAGTAGGCGGAAAAATAAAAACAACACATGCACTCTACTTGAAAGTAACTACTCACGCGCTCGACATAAATAAACACACACACACTTGCATAATTTAAATTAGGAGCTGAAAAATATCTCATACACGCACACACTCGTGCTAAAATAATTGCAAAAATCAAAGTTATCGAAAAATTAAAATTACTGCATTTCTACCGCTGGAATGCAATAGAAATGCATAAAAGGTAAAATTAAAATTGTTTGAGCAAAAAATTTTCAAATTAAAGTGAGAAAGGCAAGTGCCCGAAAAATAAAAATGTTTACATTTTTACCGTTAGATTTTGATAGAAATGCTTTAAAAGTGAAAATAAAAATTGTTCGAGCGAAAATATTTTTTTGTAAGTACTTAAAATGAAAGTTGATGAAAAATAAAAATGACAATTTATACATTACTATAGCCTTGTAAAATGGTTAAAAAGTGGGAGTAAGCTAAAAAGAAGCAGTAGTTTTATAATTAAAATAAAGTAAAAGCTAAGTTGAGAGGGATGAAAACTACCATTTTAATGTTTTACAAGTTCATAAGAGCGTATTTTAAAGCGTGAAAATCCTAAGTCTAATCAATTTTAAAGAGTTGAGGATGAAAACGACCATAATAACGGCTATAAATTTTGTTATAATTGAAAAGAAAACGAGAACATTTGCGTTTTAAAACATGAAAGTGTATAAGATTGATGAAAAGGAGGCCTTTAGAGAAAATTCAGAGCATATAAGGATGAGAAAAATATCTATTTTATTAATAAAAGAAGTTGATTACAGGAGCTTAAACAAACTAAATTCAAAAACGGGGGAAAGAGAATCCTTACATAGCACTAAAGCAGCTCTAACGGCAGCCCTTATGTTGGGTTTCTCTATAAGGATAACACAACAGTTGTGCACACAGCGGAAGAATAAAACATTAAGAAAAACCCAAAAGAAATGGGATCGGGCCATGATAGTTGAATCAAGAAGTTAACATACAACTAGGCAAAAATTACCTCGGTGGCGTTGAGTCACAACTCAACGGAGATGCTCCAAACTTCGTCTTCTTGCTAGTGGCGAGTTCTACGTGGAATAGTATCCACGTCTCTGCAGAAATCCACACGAGCGGGAGAACACCGAGCTTTCCGTCGCATGGAAGATCGAGAAGGAGAAAAAAGACCGCACCTTGCTTTCCACGGACTGCTAGGTCCGCGCCAGGAAGAGCAACACCAGCGACAGTCGCCGGAGAGGAGGGGGTCAGGGGAGCGATCACGGCGGCGGCGGAACACTTCCGTCGGCGGCGGGATTCGGGATCGGCGGAACGAGCGCGGAACGGAACTCTTCCGTCGCTTTCGATTCGATCAGCCAAGGATAGATCAGATCCGAAAAACCCTAAGTATTCTATTTACACCTAAAGTATAAAATAGACTTAGGAGTGTCGCTATCCGCAGACCACCCAAGACTAAGGGTTCCAGAATCGGCGAGAATCACCAGCCGATCGGTGAGAATCGATCGTCGAGAATCACTAGGGATCGGCGAGTATCGGCTAGGATCGGCGAGAACCAGTCAGCGAGAATCGGTCGGCGAGAATCACCAGCAAATTCGGCGAGAATCAATCGGCGAGAATGCCCGATGATTCACGTCGAATCGTAGGTTGACGATTCTCGTCGATCGTCGAGAATCACCGACGATACACGTCAAACAGGGTCGACGATTCTCGTCGATCGGCGAGAATCAGAGTACACTACTCTACGATTCTCGTCGATCGGCGAGAATCCGAGCACCAATCCACCAAGGCAACACTTTGCCCAACTCGACTCTCCTTTAAGGCAACACTTTGCCCACAACCCCATTCAGGTCGGTGATTGGTAACCTTTACCAACACAATCAATCATCCAACTTCTCCACATGTCTTATGTGCGACCCTGCAGGCTCATATCGCGTTGGCACTGAGATTACATGTTTGACCACTTCCAGATCACCATGGTAACTCCAACAGACTCCCACTTGATCTCGAAAGTATCAAATCAAAAACCTCACAAGCAATGAGCGGCATCTAGCAATGCATCATTGCTCCCCAAGCAATAAGAGTTTATAACTCATAAGCCTTTATGACCCATGTATCTGCGTTGTCTTTGTCCCTTTGTCCCTTATATCCAGAAAGAACTAGAGGCATGGACCGTGTCACCATCGTAATAGCTCAATCCAAGTTTCTTGATCCAGGACGGACTTCCAGAGAATGGTGAGTCCAATATCACATATTGACTCAACCAAGCATGGCCATGCATTTCTTAGTCCAGTTCCATCAAGGGCCCATGGATGCAACTCCTGTCATACAGAAGGACAAATCCCATATCTGCTCACACACAAACACCCAAATGATTTGTAACATGCCCAACAACCACCCTTATCATCAACCTTTCTCAAGGAAGACTTTAGATGGCATCAAAGCACGCTCTTCCTCACTTGATGAATGCTGTGACTTCAGGTCAAAGGACCACAACACCATTGTCAATTGAGACCTACTCGTGACACGATTGGATGACAATCCACAAAGTAGTCTCAGGTTGGGTCTGTCCAGTACAACTTGTTCACTAACAAGTACCCACGTGATGACTTGATATCATGACCTGTGAGAACCGGTCATCAGTCAACGCACGTGCTGGTCTTCATGTACCATCATCACCCTTAGCTTCTATGATGATACTCGACCAGGGACCTTTAAGAATGAAGCTTCAAATAAATCATAGGCTCTCACATTCAAGTCACGTACTTGATGTCCCATGGAAGCAAACATTCTAAGGGTATCTATTATGTAAACATTTAACTATCATATAGAAAAACTCATAATAAAAGAACTTGCCATTAATTGTAAAAGAAAAACTAAGTACAATGTTCATCATATGAACAAATAGCCAACAAAATACAAGTTTACATGCAATCCACAAGATTCTCACTAGAGTTGATCATTTAGGTATCGTATACCCATTGATCTAGTATGACCATCATGCTTTCTCTGCGCGAGAGGCTTTGTCAGTGGATCCGCAATGTTCTCCTCAGTCGGCACTCTGTAAATGTTTACATGTCCTCGTTCGACAATCTCACGAATAAGATGAAACCTCCGAAGTATGTGCTTGGAGCGCTGATGGGATCTAGGTTCCTTAGATTGTGCAATTACACCATTGTTATCACAGTAGAGAACTACGGGACCAACAATGCTAGGAACTACATCAAGCTCGCCGATGAATTTCCTAATCCATATAGCCTCCTTCGCCGAATTAGCTGCTGCGATATACTCGGCCTCTGTTGTAGAATCAACAACTGTCTCTTGCTTGGAACTCTTCCAGCTCACAGCTCCTCCATTTAGGCAAAACACAAAACCTGACTGAGACTTGGAGTCGTCTCTATCAGTTTGGAAGCTAGCATCCGTGTAACCACTTACAATGAGCTCTTCCTCTCCAACATACACCAAGAACACATCCTTAGTCCTTCTCATGTACTTCAGGACATTCTTGACTGCAATCCAGTGACACTCACCGGGGTCTGACTGATACCTGCTAGTCATGCTCAAAGTAAAGGAGACATCTGGTCGAGTACATAACATCGCGTACATGATTGATCCAATTGCCGAAGCATATGGAATCAACTTCATGCGGTCCTTATCTTCACAAGACTTCGGACACTGGTCCTTAGAGAGATTTACACCATGAGACATGGGCAAAAATCCTTTCTTGGACTCAAGCATGTTGAACCGCTTCAACACCTTTTCGATGTACGTACTCTAGGTCAAACCCAACAACTTCTTCGATCTATCTCTATCGATCTTAATACCAAGTATATAAGTCGCTTCACCCAAATTCTTCATTGGAAAGTAGTTCCCTAGGTTGTTCTTAACAACTTTCAGGGTAGGAATGTCAGTCTCAATCAACAGTATGTCATCTACATACAATATCAGGAAGATAACAATGCTCCCACTGATTCGCTTGTAAACACAAGGCTCATCTTCATTCTTGATGAAACCAAACTCTTTGATTTTCTCATCAAAACGAAGATTCCAACTTCGAGAGGCCTGTTTCAGTCCATAAATGGACTTATTCAGCTTGCATATTTTAGTGGCTTCATCTGGGGATACAAAACCCTCGGGTTGTGTCATATATACTTCCTCAAGGAGGTTTCCATTAAGGAAAGCCGTTTTGACATCCATCTGCCAGATCTCGTAGTCATAATACGCAGCAACAGCAAGCAATATCCTTATTGACTTTACCATGGCAACAGGGGAAAAGGTCTCATCATAGTCAATACCATGAATTTGCTTGAAACCCTTAGCCACCAGTCGCCCTTTGAATGTCTGTACATTCCCATCCATGTCGGTCTTCTTCTTGAAGACCCACTTGCACCCTATGGGTCGTACCCCTTCAGGTGGTTCCACCAAGTTCCAAACTTGGTTTGCATACATGTAGTCCATTTCGGATTTCATAGCCTCAAGCCATTTGTCGGAGTCCGGTCCATTCATAGCCTCTTGGTAGGTTGCTGGTTCATCATCATGATCCATAAGCAACACATTACCTATTTGAGATACGAGAAATCCAAATCTCTCACGCTCAAACCTCGGTCTACCAGATCTATGTAGGACTTGTGTTCCCTGAGCAGGTTCTCTAGCTACAACATCTTGTAGTCCTGTCTCAGAATCCAATTCCGGTTCATTCACTACATGTGGTTCTTGAACTTCTTCAAGCTCTACCTTTTCAGTCTTTCTTGATAAGAAATCTTTCTCCAAAAAGACACAAGTCCTTGCGACAAACACTTTGCCCTCAGACGGTAGGTAAAAGTAATACCCTTTCGTTTCCTTAGGATATCCCACCAGATAACATTTATCCGATTTGGGTTCCAGCTTGTCAGGCATTTGACGTCTCACGTATGCCTCACAGCCCCAAATTTTAATGAACGACATACTAGGACGCTTCCCAGTCCATATCTCATATGGTGTCTTTAGAACCGTTTTCGTTGGAGCACGATTCAGTGTCATTGCAGCAGTCTCTAAAGAAAAACCCCAAAAGGAAACAAGCAAGTCTGCATGACTCATCATCGAACGTACCATGTCTAACAGAGTACGATTTCTCCTCTCAGACACACCATTATGTTGTGGTGTTCTAGGTGGAGTGAGCTGTGATACAATACCACACTCTTTCAGATGATCACGGAACTCATGACTCAGGTATTCGCCACCTCGATCAGATCGGAGTGCTTTAACCCTTTTACACAACTGGTTTTCTACTTCATTCTTGAACTCTTTGAACTTTTCAAAGGTCTCGGATTTGCACTTCATAAGATACACATATCCGTATCTACTGAAATCATCAGTAAATGTAACAAAGTAGAAATACCCACCTCTAGCCATGGAACTCATGGGTCCGCATACATCACTATGTACAACACCCAAGAGATCCTCAGCCCTCTCAGTATAACTAGTGAAAGGAGCTTTAGTCATCTTGCCTAACAAACAAGATTCGCATCGCTCAAATGATTCATAATCAAATGAGTCCAAAAGTCCATCTCTATGGAGCTTGGATATGCGCTTCTCGTTGATATGGCCCAAACGACAATGCCAGAGAAAAGTAGGGTTCGAGTCATTCGTTCTTAGTCTTTTATTATTTTCTACATTACAGATCAGATAGTCCAAGTTCAAAACATAAAGACCATTAAACAATTGGGCTACAGCATAACAAACATCATTCTTAAATATAGAACAACAATTGTTCTTAATTATAAAAGAAAATCCAATCATGTCCAAACATGAAATAGATATAATGTTTCTAGTTATGGCCAGAACAAAATAACAGTTATCTAGTTCTATTACAAGCCCACTGGGCAAAGAAAGACGGTAAACTCCTACGGCTACAGCAGCAACTCTTGCTCCATTGCCGACGCGGAGGTCCACCTCCCCTTTACTCAGCAATCTTCTCCTCCCAGTTCTTGCACATTTGTACAAATGTGAGAACTACATCCGGTATCCAATACCCAAGATGAAGGAGCAGAAAGGTTTATCTCTATAACGTAAATATTTGAAGCGGAAGTCATACCTCCCTTCAGTTTCTGCAGACCCTCAATGTACGAAGGACAGTTCCTCCTCCAATGACCAGCCTTGCCACAGTGGTGGCATTTCCCTTTCTTCACCGTGCTCTTCTTTTTCATTAGTGCTGAAGACTTGGGCTCAAGATATGACTTAGGTCCCACCTTCGTCTTCTTAGAGCCCTTGGACTTGCCCTTGCCCTTATGCACCATCAGTATGGGGCTGGCAGGCTTGGCCTTCTTCATGTTGATTTCGGCAGTTCTCAACATGTCTAAGAGTTCGGGCAGTGTCTTGTCTATCTCATTGATGTTGTAGTTCAAGACGAACTGCTCATAACTGTCCGGCAACGATTGCAGGATCAGATCTGTGGCCAACTCTTGACCAAGAGGAAAACCCAGCCTTTCAAGGTTCTCTATATACCCAATCATCTTGAGTATGTGAGTCCCTACTGAGTCTCGAACTCCCATCTTGCACTGAAACAACGTTTTTGTGATGTCGAACCTCTCTTGACGAGCCTGCCCTTGAAACATTTTCTTGAGATGCTCGTCAATCTCCTTGCACCCCATGCTCTCATGTTGCTTCTGAAGCTCAGAGTTCATAGTGGCAAGCATAAGGCATTCGACATCTAAAGCATCATCAGTATACTTCTTATAAGTATCCTTCTCAGCACGGGAAGAGTTCCCGGTCGGCACCTCGGGGGCTTCTTCTTCCAAGACATAGAGCTTTCGCTCTTGCCTGAGAACAATTCTCAGGTTCCTATACCAGTCCATGTAATTTGTCACACTGAGCTTATCCTTCTCAAGGATGGCTCTCAGAGACAAAGTGGAGTGTGAAACACTTGCCATGGAATTCTACAAGAATTTATGCAGAATAAAATCAGTACCAAAATTTCAAATACAATTTATTTTAATTTGGACTTCAATTAAAACACTCCCACTATTTTATTCGAAATGATAGCCCTCACTAACAATTCGGAGAGTTCATGCGAGCTACTCTCTTAGTGGACAAGATCCGTATTTCACCAACACAATGAGTCAGCTTTGGCTTTCCTCTCACGATGCGGTTATTTAGGTAGGCAACGTTTGCCAATTGCATCCTCATGCAATTCTTGTATGATTGGTGAATAACTCCTTATTCGCATCCATCATATGGTGCATGCCAACCCTATGCCTCTAGGCACTCAACCTTTGAGGTCACCTAGTTAAGCTGGACCCGATGTCGACAGTGGGATATCACAATTATCCGCTCGCACCCTTACCAAGATAGATTAATGCACCTTGCTTTGGCAAGCCCACACTTCATCGATCGAGGCAGGAAGAGTGTCATCCATCGGAAGGCATCCGAACACTTGATATTTGATGAAGGGATTTTAATCATAGGTTAAAAGTTAACCATGATCAACATTTGATCAATGTGCACATCCAAAGAAAAACAATTTCCTAAACCACATGCATCCCTTATGTGCACATCCTGACACCATCAACAATTGATAGAAGGAAGGGCTAAATCTGAACATCCGGAAACTTCCAAATCCTCAGATTTACATGCATTGGACAAAAGCAAAGACAACTCAACTTAAAGCAGTAGACAAGCTCATCTCTCTATATTGGATTCAAAATCCAAAACATACTCGAGGGATGGTTACTACTAAGGAGACAACAATTTCTAACAATTAGAAATTCCCACGAAATCCCAGACGTTCTTGGCGGGGAACCAAGACTAAATCTAGACATTTAGAACACTTCTAAATCCCTAGGTTTACACGCACTGGAATAACAAAACTTCCAAAACAACAATCATGGCCGAAACCTCGCTCTGATACCACTGTTGGGTTTCTCTATAAGGATGGCACAACAGTTGTGCACGCAGCGGAAGAATAAACATTAAGAAAAACCCAAAAGAAATGGGATCGGGCCATGATAGTTGAATCAAGAAGTTAACATACAACTAGGCAAAAATTACCTCGGTGGCGTTGAGTCACAACTCAACGGAGATGCTCCAAACTTCATCTTCTTGCTAGTGGCGAGTTCTACATGGAATAGTATCCACGTCTCTGCAGAAATCCACACGAGCGGGAGAACACCGAGCTTTCCGTCGCACGGAAGATCGGGAAGGAGAAAAAAGACCGCACCTTGCTTTCCACGGACTGCTAGGTCCGTGCCAAGAAGAGCAACACCAGCGACAGTCGCCGGAGAGGAGGAGGTCAGCGGAGCGATCACGGCGGCGGCGGAACACTTCCGTCGGCGGCGGGATTCGGGATCGGCGAAACGAGCGCGGAAAGGAACTCTTCCGTCGCTTTCGATTCGATCAGCCAAGGATAGATCAGATCCGAAAAACCCTAAGTATTCTATTTATACCTAAAGTATAAATAGACTTAGGAGTGTCGCTATCCGCAGACCACCCAAGAGTAAGGGTTCCAGAATCGGCGAGAATCAGCAGCCGATCGGTGAGAATCGATCGTCGAGAATCACTAGGGATCGACGAGTATCGGCTAGGATCAGCGAGAACCAGTCAGCGAGAATCGGTCAGCGAGAATCACCAGCAGATTCGGCGAGAATCAATCGGCGAGAATGCCCGATGATTCACGTCGAATCGTAGGTTGACGATTCTCGTCGATCGTCGAGAATCACCGACGATACACGTCGAACAGGGTCGACGATTCTCGTCGATCGGCGAGAATTAGAGTACACTACTCTACGATTCTCGTCGATCGGCGAGAATCCGAGCACCAATCCACCAAGGCAACACTTTGCCCAACTCGACTCTCCTTTAAGGCAACACTTTGCCCACAACCCCATTCAGGTCGGTGATTGGTAAACTTTACCAACACAGTCAATCATCCAACTTCTCCACATCTCTTATGTGCGACCCTGCAGGCTCATATCGCGTTGGCAGTGAGATTACATGTTTGACCACTTCCAGATCACCATGGTAACTCCAACACCTTATACATCAAAATGGTTCGGATTTTTGGAACCCTGAACTCATACAGCAGCTGCCTTTTTATAGGCAAAAATTTCCAAGTACACGCCCTCCGACATGGGCGTGTTGGGGGGCATGTCAGCACTGTTTTACTGCAGAATTCGGCGATCTGACGGATTTGACGGCGATTTGACTTTCCGGCCGAAAACGTGCCGGTCACGCCCCAGGTCACGGGCGTGACAGTGGGCGTGTCGTTCGGCGCTTAAAGGCGATGTTGACTTCGGGATTCACCGGCGGCAGTTTGTCGGGCGGACACGGGCGTGGCGCACATCGGACACGGGCGTGTCCCTCTTGGGTCGACGAACGTCGAGCGCGAAACATTGACCTAGCTGGCACGGGGCGTGTCGGGCTGCCACGGCGTGTCGGACATCGGACACGGGCGTGTCCCTCTTGGGTCGACGAACGTCGATTTTAACTCGTCGAGCAGGATGGACACGGCTTGGTCACGCCCCGTGTTGGATTGAAACGGGCGTGTCGAATCATGGAACACGTGCGTGTCTGGCTTTCCTCTTCAAAATTGGCTTCTTTTCGGGATTTTGAGCTGTCACTCCCTGGTCACGGGCGTGACATGTCATTTTTTTGGATATTTTGACTTTTTTTCCTGACAAATAAAATAAAACAAGTTAGTATAATATTTACAAAAATAGGAGCATTTTATTGAATAAAAACAAGTAGAAATGACAAAAATTAAATAAAACGACTTAAGTAATGTACATAAAAGTAGGTATATTTACAATTCATCACTCCTCCACCTCCTCCCTCTCCAAGGGTTTGTCAAAGGGAGAAAACGGCGAGCGTCTTCATCGTCCGGTGAGGATCCGAGGATTTCTGCCTGGAAATAGAGAATATACCACCGTCAACGTGTGTTCCTCCACTCATCTCTGTGGAAGGTTTTCTTGGGATTTGGGTAACGATTCCTACACCACTTTGTGTGATTTCTTCTAACTTATTTTGTGAGGTTTTGGTGTAATTAGAAGGCTAGTTTTTAGTCCGGATTTATATGGAAATTAGCGCTTAATAAAATCTGAATTTTCAAACATATATTTCCCGAATATTTTTCGTATAACTTGGAGCGGGTAGATCTCATGAGCACTTGAAGATATCGGGTTCATCACCTTTGATTTCCCCTTGCGCTCAAGTGATTTGGTAAACCCTCATTTTAATTAATTTGGGATTGAAATTAGGACTTCATTTTAATCGCTAATTTAGCCTGGAACTTTCTTTATTGGAATTGTGAATTGCTTGCGCATAATCTAATTTGAATAGCTAACTGTCCGGATCGTGTGGGTCCTTTTCGCTTGAGCGAACATTGGCCTATAGCCCTTGTTCAATCTATAAAAGGGGTTGCGTCCCTTTGCGTTGATGGTTGTGGAAATTTTGCCTCTTAATGTTTGAGTATTTGATAGTACTAAGTAGAGAAACCACGCACTAGATATTTAATTAAATTGTCTAACAGAAGAACGCGTAGTTTAATCTGACGAAACCTTGGGCCTGCATCACTACGGGATTCTACATACAAGAATTATAAGAAATTTTAAACGTATAAACTAAAGTATACCTGAAGTGAACAGCTTCGGGTGTCGCTCCAGCATTAGATCCCTCGGATACCAAGTGTGCTCCTCCTGTCCATGATTGGACCACAACAGCTTCACGAGAGGGACCTTCTTCTTCCGCAACACACGGACATCTGTATCATCAATCCAGATCGGCTCTAGTCTGACAGATCTATCTGGCGCTATCGGACCGGCTGTTGTAGTAACATGCTGCTCCGGCCCTAGGAGAGCTCTTCGTAAGGAAGAGACATGGAAGACATCGTGTAGGGTACCCAACTCCGGTGGCAGCTGCAGTCGGTAAGCTAAGAGGCCGATCCGCTCCAGGATCATGTATGGCCCCATGTATCGAGGACTGAGCTTCTTGTGCCTCCGCACCCGAGAGACACCATGTACCGGACGTATCTTCAATAAAACCCTGTCTCCAGCCTGGAACTCCACCTTCCGGTGCCGAGCATCATAATACTTCGCCTGTCTGCTCTGGGCCTCTAGCAGCCGATCCCTGATCAAATGTACCTGAGCCTCCCTATCCGTCACATAATCAGAACCAAGAGCCTTGGTATCCACATCCTGAACCCATGATAGCGGTGTCCGACATTTCCTCGCATAAAGTGCCTCGTATGGAGCCATCCTGATGCTAGCCTTGTGGTTGTTATTGTAGGAGAACACGATCAGTGGTAGTAGCCTCTCCCAACGCTTCCCCGTATCCAATATACACAAGCGGAGTAGATCCTCCATAGTCCGAATGGTCCGCTCAGTCTGTCCGTCGGTCTGCGGGTGGAACGCAGTACTAAAAGTAAGCCGAGAGACCAAGTAAGCATGCACGGCCCTCCACTCGATCGAAGTGAACCGACCATCACGGTCCAAAACAATCGTCCTGGGGATGACATGGTATCTGACAAACTGCTCCACGAATAATCTCACCAAAACTTCAACTAGAGCATCCTTTCGGACTGGAATAAAGCGCGCTACCTTGGTCTGTCTACTATGACCCATATAGAATCATGCCCAAAGTGGGAGAGAGGTAGTCCGTGCATAAAATCCGTAGCGATGTCCTCGAACTTCCACTCTGGTATTAGAAATGGCTGTAATAAACCTCCCGGGCTCTTGCATTCTGCATTAACGAGTTGGCACGTCTCACAATGTGTCACAAAGTGGGTGATCTTCCTCTTCATCCCAGGCCAATACATAGTCCTCCACAAATCTGCCCACATCTTAGTGATGCCGGGATGTACTTAATATCTGGAGCAATGTGCCTCTCTAAGTATATCATCTCGGATACCGCCTCCTGCTTGTATATAAATGCGTCCACAGAATCGAAGGAGATCACCCTGCAGCGTGTAGTCCTCAACCTTGCCCCTTTCCGGGGCACTGAAAATCGGCTCTAATGCAGCATCCAACCTCTGATGCGCCATAATGCGCTCCCGAATGTCATCATCACTGATCATAGAACTCAGGTACTCTCGGTATCCAACTGGTTCGGCCTCAGAAACCATAGTAATATGCATGTCGTCCATCATCCGTATCAGCTCCATAGCCATCATCCGTGGCTCCGGTCCAGAGGTGCCGACCCTCCTACTCAATGCATCTGCTACTGTGTTTGACTTCCCCGGGTGGTAGTGAATCTGGTAATCATAGTCGCAGAGGAACTCTAGCCATTGCCTCTATCGCAGGTTTAGATCCTTCTGCATATCGATGTACTTGAGATTCTTATGATCTGAGAAAATATCACAATGAATCCCATACAGATAATGCCGTCATATCTTTAGTGCAAATACAACAGCCTCGAGCTCCAAATCGTGTACCGGATAGTTATGCTTGTGCTTCTTCAACTGTCTCGAAGCATAAGCGATAACATGTCTGTGCTGCATCAATACAGCACCCATCCCTTCATATGAGGCATCCGTGTAAATCTGAAATCCCACACTCCCAGATGGTAGTGCAAGGATAGGGGATGAGGTAAGTCAGTCCTTCAACTCCTGAAATGTCGTCTCGCACTGCTCTGTCCATATAAACTCTGCATCCTTCCTCGTCAAGGTCGTGAGGGGGAGTGCTATCCTCGATAACCCCTCCACGAACTTACGATAATAACCTGCTAGTCCCAAGAAACTGCGAATGTCGGATGCTATCTTCGGCCGTGGCCAATACCTCATTATCTCTATCTTGGCTGGGTCCACCGCCAATCCAGCTCCACTGATCGTGTGCCCCAAGAAGGCCACCTCCTATAGCCAAAACTGGCACTTTGAAAACTTTGCATACATCTAGGACTCCCTCAGCCTCGGCAAGACCTGTGTCAAATGCTCTGTATGCTCCTCCTGAGTCCGGGAATAGATCAAAATGTCGTCGATGAACACAATCACGAAGCGGTCCAAGAAGGGCTCGAATACACGGTTCATTAGACTCATGAATGTGGTAGGGGCATTCATGAGCCCAAAAGGCATCACCGTGAACTCGTATAACCCATAACGTGAGCTGAAAACTGTCTTTGGGATATCTTCCTCTTGGATGCGCAGCTGATAGTAACCGGATCTCAAATCTAGCTTAGAAAAACAGAAGCCCCCCTGAAGCTGATCAAATAACTCGTCTATCCAAGGCAGTGGATAGGTATTCCAGACCGTCAACCGGTTCAGCTCCCTGTAATCTATGCATAGCCGCAACGATCCATCTTTCTTCTTCACAAAGAGAACTGGTGCTCCCCACGGCGACGAACTCGGCCGCACAAACCCTGAGTCCACAAGCTCCTGAAGCTGAGTCCTGAACTCTGCTAATTCTCTGGGAGCCATCCTGTAAGGTGTCAGGGACACTGGTCTCGCTCCTGGCACCAACAGAATCCTGAAATCCAAGTCCCGAGCTAGTGGTAGTTCGGGCAATTTCGTCGGGAATACATCGGAGAAATCCCGAACCACCGGGATATCAGCTATGGAACTCTCTGCTGCCACCATATCGAAGCAGATGAGGTACACCTCTTCCCCTTTCTCATAGTCCTTGATAGCCTGTACAGAAGATAATGATAGATAGGGGATAGGTTGGATACCTTCAATAGTAATGTAGGAGTCTCCATGCCTGAGCGTGATCCTCTTAGAGGGGCAGTCGATCTGGGCATTGTTCCAATGAAGCCAGGTCATGCCCAATATCAAATCAAAGTCCGGCAATCTCAAGATCGCCACCAGAGCTTAGAATTTCTTTCCTCCTATCTCGGCCTCCATGTTGCAGCTATCCTTGGTCCGTAGCTCCGAGCCATAAGGAAGACGCACCCTCATCTCTGTTCCAGGGAATCTCTCCACATCCTCTAGTCCTTCAATGAAAGTGTCTGACACGAATGAGTGGGAAGCACCCGTGTCGAATAAGGTATGTGCTGGCTTGCCGCTGATCATAACTATGCCTGAGATTTATTTGAGGTATAATGGATGTTATTTCTATGGTTTTTCAAGGCACTATAAAGGTTGAAATTTCTAAATTAAAATAATTTAAGTACCTGTAATCACCTCCTCGGGGTTCCTCTGCTCCGTGAGGTCCAAAGCGTACATCTGCTCCTGATTGCGTCCTCTGCCGTGATATCCCCGGCCTCGGCCTAGACCTCGCCGACGACCTCGGCCTCGACCATGCTGTACTGGGGCCACTGGAGGTGGAGGAAGAGGTGGTGGATGGAATCAATGCGGACACTTCGACCTAATGTGCCCGGGCTGGCGGCATCCGTAACAAACTACTGGTCGATGTCCATGGTCATCCTGTGTCCTCGGAGCATGTACCTGTAGAAGTGGGGGAGCTAATGCTGGAGGAGGTCCCTGCTCCTGCCTGAAGTTGGGACGACGACGTCCCCCACCCCTCTTGTACCCAACAATCCTGCCTCTCTGAGAGCCCCTGCTTCTCTCTCCTGATGTCAACCCATCATATGGTCTTTTCCCTCTGCCTTGCACCATCAGCTGGTCAGCCTCCAGCTTCCTCGCCATCTCGATAATCTGGGTAGACGTGCCGTGAGAAATTAGCAACAAAGCCTGTCTCAAATCATCCCTGAGGCCCCGGTAGAACCTCTTGGCATACCTCCTATCATTAGTATCCTGTATCCATGCGAACCTGGCAAGGTGGGAGAACTCCCTCTGGTACTCAATCACTGATCTGCTCCCCTGCCGGAGTTTCAGAAACCTCTCCTCCAAAGCATCTCTGTCCGTAGTAGATACAAAGTGATCCAAAAATACATTTCCGAACTCCTCCTAAGAAATGTCTGACAGCTCCCAATCAGCATATGTAGACTCTCGTACCGACTTACACCATCTCTTCGCATGAGCCTCTAGTGCAGAGGTGGCTAGAGGTACTGCCTGGCTGACCGGGCAGCTGATGCCTGCTAAAATCTCCTGTATGGCCTCCAGCCATTCCTCTGTCTTTACCGCATCCTCTGTCCCACGGTACATCGGTGGGGACAGGCTCTTGAGGGTACTTAACCAGCTTGACCCCGGATTTGGCTGCGGGGCCGGGACTTGCTGGGCTTTGAAGGCATCCAGAATCGCCGTCAAAGTCTGCACCATCTCCGTCTGTAGAAATGGAGTGGCAGCTGGAGGGGGAGGAACCATGTTTTGCGGCGCAGCGACCTGTGTTGGTTGCAAAAAGGTAAGGTTAACCCAGGACTGGCCTACCTCATTGTACATAATGGACTATTTTATGTGACTTTTTACACATGGGCACACCACTACTTCCGCTGCATAGTTTGTTCGCAAACTAATGCTCGCGCAGGGTGGTCCAATGTTGTGGACTTCTTTCTCATATGATCGTTTTTTCAAGTGATACCAGTTTGTAAGACCCCTCCCCCTTACCAAAGAGGCTCCCGGTCTTATGCCCAGAACCGTCGTCTTACGGTGGCACTAATGCACGGGTTAGTCGACACCGCAACACGCCGATTCTTCTGGCTAATACGATCATATAACCTGTAGGCCAATATGAGAAATAAAAGTATAACAGTATATCAAATCCACTAGTCCACAAGTCACAGAGTACATATCATATATATAAATGAAGAGTACATAAACATAGTCCACAATGAGTACAAAATGAAGGAGTAATAAGGGCTTATGCCCAGTACATCATATCAACTCTCTCTCTCTCAAATCAAAGCGGAAGTTAATCTAATACGTCAACTCTGGTCCCACCTGAGGACGCGCAGTAGTAGTAGTAGTCTGCGGTAGCGGTATCTGCTCCTCAGGTCCTGCCTCCTCATCATGCTGGTGCTCGATCTCCACGAGCTCCTAAAATAGTATGGTCACCGACCATTAGTCAAAAAGACTAAGTCGTTTCCTCCACACCTCGCCCCGCAGCTCCTAGGCACCGAGCGAAAGGACGAAGTGGAGGACAACAAGGGGTAGCAAAAGTGAAAGCAGGTGACAAGAGCTAACTAGTAGTTGTAATAGATATTATTACTCTACTCTAGCAGTTCTAAGTATATAGTACAAGTAAGTAAAGTGCAGTACTAGTAAAGGAAAGAACTGAAAGTAAGAGCAGAAAAGTAAAGTAAATCTGAAAGTTAAAGCTATCTACCACCACAGAGTACCCTAACTTATAGAAATGCCCATACAAATATATAAGTTAGGATTTCCAAAATAACTTATCATATAAAAGAGCTCATACTAATTTATATGATAAGGATCTATGAAGCATATGTCCTAATGCAAATGGTTGATATGTTATGCATTATGAAACATGCAAGTGTAATACACGCACACGACTCTGAGATCCCAGACCTTTAGTTCGCACTTTTCGAGAGCTAGCATCACTCTCAGGTACCACCGTTGTGGCTACGGCAGCAGCGGAGCAGGCATCTCCGCTTTCTAGATGGCTATGCACACTACCAAGCCTGGACCTCTCTCATACGCCTCTGTATATGTCCAAGGTGCACTCTAGAGTCTCTACGTACGTACTTTGCTGACAACCGTCAGTCTTGTTGGGTCGGGTGTGCGTCATCGGCGATTGTCCTCCAGACCGCAGTGTAAAACAACCCACTGGCCCCTCAAACCCTCACACCTACCTGGTTCACCGTACTGTCGTCGGTGTGACGATCGGCCCAGTACCTCATTACTCGCCACTAAATTTATGCACATGCAAGTATTTCATCTCGAGCCTTCAGCTCGCAGGAACAAATCATCCTGAATCCCTCCAACCAATCACGGGTGAGCATATTACACAAGTCTCCCTCCAACCCATCACGTGTGAGAATGAACCACAATGTCTTAAGCTATTAGACTACTCTTGTCTACGGGTTATTATACTTAGTGATTTAAGGTTAATCCCAGTACTGCCAGGGTATACCCGGTGAAGGGCTCTCGGGGGCACTAGGAACTACGATGGGATTACGCCCAAAGTTCCCTTTCTCAAGGATAATTACTTTTATTGGTGTCTACCCAGGATTTATACCCCAACTCTCGTATTACTTTAGAACGACTCTAAAGACTTAAGGTGTTATTAGGAGCGCGACGGTCTTCCGCCGGTCCCCGTTATTGTTGCTGTCACGGGACTTGCAATCTTCCACACATGGTTAAGGAATCCTCTAAGAGACCAACCAGGGTTAATTCCTCCACTAAGATCCTCACTTTACTAGTTATTCAGATTCCTCCCCTCGTGGCCCTACTATTACGAACATCGGTGCTAGACCCTTACCCATGTCCCGATACCACCCACGAATGTGACCTTCTAATTCCTCTGGCCATATGCCTCAAATTATTTATCCTAGGATGGTATATACCTATATGATGAACAAGATGAATTCCATAATTTTCCAAATTACTTACACCATTAAATTAATTTCTTGAAATGTAATCCCTAGTCGTTTTGCACATGAAGTATTGTCAATATTAAACCTACTATCCTAGGGATTCTTCTAGGTATATAATATGACAATTAATGGGGCCTACCAAAATTTCATGCTTTTTCAATTCAGATTTATAATTAATTCTTATTTAATACTATATCCACAAATCTATCATTTTCCAAATGAAGTACATAAAATATTATCTCAAAAATTCTAATTACATTACAGAGCCTTGATAATAATGAAAAAATGCTATGTCCAGATTTCCATTTACATCTAGGTTGAAATGGCCTATCAATGATCAATTTTAGTTATTTACCAAAATGCCATTATGGGGCCTAAGTACATTATTTTGCACCCCAAAATTCTGAAATAATTGCACAAAGTATAAAACATACAATTACAGCAATATGAATTTTCACAGATTTTTCAAAGGAATATACCCATCATTTCTACACAAATTCCATAAGGGTAAAATGGTCACTTTGCTCGTTAAACTACTTAAAGTTCATCCAACAGAGATATAATTTATTTCTAGTGTTTATTATGTCACTTCTTAGTCTTCAACAGAAATTGAACATTTTATGATAAGGGTAAACCTATTTTAAATTTATTTCCTCAAAAGGACCAAATTTTTAGAAATTCAAAACAATGGGATTTTTGTTCCCAAAAATCCAACCATTGCTATGAGAGGTGTATTACACACTCATGTATCTCTATAACGAAAATCATGATTTTTTAATGTTCCAAGTTGGCTGAATACACATTATTTCATTTTAGGCTAAATGCACACCAAGCCTATAACAAGCCAACACATGCAAGTGGATTACCCAACATGCAGTGGTCCAAATTGTCTGAACTTTAACACATACACTTATAATATCACTAAGGACATGTGAAAGTGCATGTTAGATCTGATATACTCTAGAGGCGGGGGGGGGGGGGGTGAATAGAGTATGGTGCTTGCTAAAAACATTTTACAACAGTTGTTGTAATCCTAAGTGAACAGGGAAGCAAATAATATAAAGTAATCTAAACAAGAAGCAATCACAAAGCAATCACAAGCCACATCTAGAAACAAAAAGTAAGTAAGCAACCAGATGATACAAGGAGCTATAGTGGTTCCCCAATCAACCTGGGTACATCCACTCTTCTACCACCCTAGGTAGGAATCCACTGCAGGATGAGTTGATCAGGTGTCCTGGGCACCAATGAGCTTTTGATAAGGTGCTCAAAAACCAAACCAGATTTTTTGACCAGGTGTCTTGCCACCACTGAGTTTTGATAAGGTCTCAGAAACCAATCACAAAATTTTGAAGGGAGTTTGAAAAACACTTTACAACGGAGAGAGAGAGAGAGAGGGATGAGAAGATCTTCTCTGTCAACAGTCAGAGAGAAGATAGTGGATGTTGTCAAAGCTCCCCCTGAGATCTTGATTTGTTCAGGAAATGAAGCTTTGTAGTAGGGTGATAGTCCTTCAAATGATTTGATCTCAAGCAATAGATGATTTCAGCAGCAACTGAAATGTGAGGTGTCTGGAGTCTTGAATGATGATGGCCTTTAAACACTTGAATCAAAAGAGATCTGAAGATTTCAGTTTGTTGATATCCTTTGGTGATGGTGTTCTTGTATGAATTTTGAGACTGAGAATGTCTGCAACTCTCTTTTTTTTTTCTTGTGTAATTGTTGTTGATGTTGTAAGAGTTGTTGCAGAGAATATTTTTCTAACTCTTTGTTCTTCTACAGCAGGAATGAAAAATCTAATATTTTATTCCTTTTGTCTGAATAGAAACGATCAACTATCCAAGATAGTCGTTGGCCTGTCATAAATGACTTCCTTAATTGCTTTTGTCTTATGGAGGAAAGTCCAATAAAACATTCCTTGATAATTCCTTGAAACTTGCTCCAGATTAATTAAAAACGGCTACAAGATCTCTGAATTAAATGCTGAAAATAATTCCTTAACTATCTGAATTTGAATCTTGAAAATCATTGAAATCTTCAGAAAAATGTCGAACTGAGCTCCACTATCGTTGAACTGAGCTCAGAGACTTGGACTTGGACAAAAACAAAGATCGTCGATCTGAGCTCAACTATCGTCGAACTGAGCTCAGAGATTGAGAATCAAACTGGAGTCAAGATCATCGATCTGAGCTCGAAGATCGTCGAATGGAGTTCGACCACTTGTTGAAGTTGAGCTCAGCGATCATCGAATGGAGTTCGACGATTCGTCGAAATGAGCTCAACGATCGTCGATTGGAGTTTGACGATTCGTCGTACTAAGCTCGACGAAATGACTTAGTCTCCAGAAACTAAAAAACCTGTTCTTGAGGGCAGCTTCCAAACCTAACTACTAACCCTTAGACTCAATTCTAATTGACCTTTAGATCTATACAAGGAGTTCAAAACAGGTTTCCTAAGAGACATAGTGATCCTGACCCAAATCAGTAATAGGGTGTTCCAACAATCTCCCCCTATTTGGGCTAGGATTACTATTTATAGAAATTGGAAAATTAAAAACATACAGAACAACAATATAACAACAAAACATTACAGAATCACAGACATAATCTCAGATAGATCAGAAATCAAAATAACTGTTACCTTACAGAATTACTCCTTTTCCTTGCTCTTTATAAGTACTATTTCTCTGTTTGGATTAAGAGCTTCCTTTTTAGATCTTCTGTCATCAGCGGCACCTAAAGAAGTTTGTTGCTTAGGTCTGGGCACTACAGCTTCAGGGTTCAGCTTCATGTAGCTTTCAGAATCAAAGAACTTGTTGGATGAATATCTTTCAAGTTCCTTTTTACTTTGATCTGATAATGTAGTAATACGGAGGTGTCTTTGCCTTGTTCTCTGGCTTTCTTGATCTGGTCCAGAGCAGCTAATTCTTTCATTCTAGCTGTCCATGAAGTAGGGTTATTCTCTGGATCCTCAAAAGGAACTGGAGGCTCATATCTATTTGAGGGATTGTCTGGAGGAGCTCTGGATGAGACTAACTCTTTAAGATTGTAGGGAAAGGGACCTGAAGTAGTATTAGTGGAAGCTTGTCCTTCCCTTGAGTATGGATGTTGCCTGGAATATCCTTTAGAGTATACTTGAAATTTTCTTTGGTTTCCTCTGTTGTTTCCTCTCCTTGATTGATTGCCTCTGGATTGGCTTCCCCTGTATTGGGATCTACCTTGAGGTTGATAAGAGGTTTGGCTTCTAGGAGAGGGTTGAACAGCTGAACTACCACCTGCACCTGCATCAGGTGAGGGAGGAGGAGGAGGAGGATGATTGAACTGTGAAGATCCTTTCTCATACTTTCTCTTTTTCTTCATGGCCTTCAATTGATTTTTGGAATATTGCATCCAATATTTTGTGATAGGACAGTTATGCAGTATGTAATAAGGAATATCATTAGTATCTTTGACTTTTGCTGGAGGAACCCTTTTCATAGCCTTGCTTCTGGCTTTCCTTTTCCTTGCAATAGTTGCAGAGGAGTCATCTAAATCAGTCCTGAACTGATCACTTTCTGAGCTTTGATCTTCATATAGGGCATCAATCCTTTTAAGGTAGTCTATCTGTTGTTGAGATGGAGCAGAAGTAACAGCAGATACAGCATCAGTAGCAGCAACAATATCAGGAAGAGGGATAGAAGCAGAACTGGCAGAAGAAGTTGTAGCAGCAGCAGTAGATACAGCAGTAGCTGGGGAAGCAGATTCAGATATAACAGTTTCAGTAACAGAAATAACATCAGCAGTAGTATCAGTTGAAGCTGGAAAATCATCACTACAAGGGGCAACAGCAGCAATAACAGCAGGCTCAAGAATAAGTGCCTCTGTCATATGTATATCCTCAGATATTAAAGCATCAGAATTAACAGTAATACCAAAAATATCAGTACTTTCAACAAAAACTGAAGGAGCTACAGCAGAAAGGGACTTTACAAAAGAATGTATTAAACTGGTGTCATAGCTTGAAATAGGCACAATGGCCTTAGAGAGATCTTCAGATGGCTGGACTGCAGTGTGCTCTGGAAGACAGCTGAAATAAATAGAGTCAAAATCTGATAATAGTGTCCTGAGGTCCATTGAGAAAACTGCAACATGAGATGTTAAGGCTTGAGCTTGAACTGAAGTAGCAGCAGCAGCAGTAGCAGGCAATCTTTCACCTTCATGAGGCATCTCCCCCTGCCTAGATTCAGATAAAGCTGGATCAAGGCACCCAAAGGAAGGGATTGACTGAGAGGGAAGAAGAGAAGAGGGCCTGGCAGACAGGTCTGTAACTAACTTGAGAAGTGGAGCCAAGGAGGTCTCCAACAGGAGGGATAGCCTGGGAGCTATCAGCTCATAGAGTCTGTCTGCTAAAGCTGGAAGATCTACTTGCTCAAGAGGGAATTGAGCAGAGGTTGGGACTGAAGGTGGAGCAGCTGGAGATGTGGTTGGAGAGCTGGTGGATGGTGGAAATAAAGGTTGAGATATGAGGATTGTGGAAATTGAAGATAATGGGGTTGAAATAGAGGGTGTGAAAGAGGGTTGTGCAATGATATCTTTAAGTAGTTGTTGGTAGGATGTGGAAGAAGAGGGTAGATCAGGAGGGGATGAAGGGGAATCATCCATAAAGGAATCAACTATCAGATTAAAGGATGGAATGTTGGATGATGAATCAATTTCTTTTTGAGGATAGTGATGTAAAGGGTGGAAGATTTCTATAGTTAGTAGAAGAGTTGGAGAATGGATAGAAGTTGGAGATGGGCTGGAAATTATGATGGTGGAGGAAACTGTAATGGTGGATGTGACTGGTGGAGATGAAATAAGAGGTGGAGGAGGAGGAGAAGAAGCAGGCAAGTCTTCTGCAGGGGCAGAGACTTGAGGGGAAGAGACTGCAACAGTCCTTGTGCCTGAAGTTCCACTTGCAGAGAGCCTGCTGGGCTTCACTATTTGCATGTCCCACTTTCCAAACAGGGCACAAGTGAGCCTCTTGGAGGCATTAATGTGCACCCCACTGGAAACTAGCAGAGCAGAGCATCTGGCCTGAAGGAACAACCCTAATATCCTTCCATAGTTAACAAAATTTTAGTTGATCTTCTTCTTAATCAGATCAAATAAGATTTCTCCCCAATTCAGTTGTTTCTTATCCACTAGAGCACCCATCAAGCATAACTGATACCTGGAGATGGTATCATGGGCTGAGTGTATGGCCAATAACACCTTTCCTACAACATCAGCCAAAAATCTGTACTCCACAGATAGATTTTTCTTCAGGAGTTTGCTAGGGTTTGCATCTGAATGACCCATTCTATTAAGTAAATAAGAAAATTCTTCTCCAGACAGTTCAGCAGAGTCTTCTCCAGAATTCAATCCAAAAATCTCTATCAGGGCAGTAGGTGTGAGAGATACCTGGGTTCCTGAAATTGATCCAACAACTGTATTCTGATCCTGGTTCTGAGCAGTATATACTCATTCCTTTATTTCATCAGCAGCTAACTTGATCCTGGTAGTCATTATTGTAACTAGCTTTTGTTCCTTTAAAAGTTCTAGTATATCTTGGAAGATTTGATCACTGGTGCTGAAAGAATCCATATCAATGTCAAAACCTGCATCAAATTTCATTGCGGCCAGAACTACAACTGAGACGGCCATTGATTCCTGCAAAAATCAACAAACAAACGACCAAGTGTAGAGAAATTTGGAGGGAAGGAGAAAATTTGCAGAGAGAATGAAAGCGCAAAGAGAGAACGACGGTTGAAAAAATGAATTTTATATTAGGGTTCGACGCAGAAAAGGAAAGATTGTTGAACTATGTTCGACGATCGGGGCTTCTAAAGGAAACTGAAAGGTCATCAACATCGTCGATCTCCATTCGACGATATTGGAGAGCGTCGAGCTCCGTTCGACGATAGTTCAGAAAACGAAATCGTCGAGCTTCGTTCGACGATCGCTGACCTGGAGAGATAGTTAAGCACTATCTGAGAAGCGCTGAACTCTGGTCGATGATTTCGGAAAGCGTCAATCTCCGTTCGACGATCTAGGGTAAAATCGTCGAGCGCAGTTCAGAGACCAGAAACACTCTAGACACTAGAAAAATTAAGAAGTTTGCCTAGTCTTGGTCATTTTTAGAGTTTTAAAATCTTGGATATTATTTTAGACTTCCTCCATCTAACATTCCTAACTGATTTAGGAAGAAGGTGTGTTTCATTTAATCCAAGGGTTTGGTGAAAATATCTCCCCTTTGTAAATCAGTTGGGATATATTGAAGTTCAATTTTATTTTTCTCAACATTATCCCTTAAAAGTGATGTCTAATTTCTATGTGTATTGTCATACTATGGAGGACTGCATTTTGAGCTATAGAAATAACACTGGTATTATCACAAAAGATTTTAGACTTCTCTAAGTTGTAGCCATAGTCTAGGAGTTGGTTTTGAATCCACAAGAATTGTGAACAACCACTACCTGCAGCCATATATTCAGCTTCAGCAGTTGAAGTTGACATAGATGTTTGTTTCTTGCAAAACCAAGAGACAAGTCTATCACCAAGAAACTGACAAGTTCCACTGGTGCTTTTCCTGTTAATTCTGCATCCAGCATAATCAGCATTAGAAAATCCAGTTAAGTCAAATGCTAAATCTTTTGGACACCAGAGATCTAGATTTGGACAACTTTTTACATACCTGAGAATCCTTTTTACTAAGGTTAGGTGTGACTCTCTAGGGCTTACTTGGAATGTAGCACATATGCATGTAGCAAACATTCTGTCAGGTCTACTAGCTGTAAGGTACAGTAAAGAGCCAATCATTGCTCTATATGTTGTCTGATCAACAGGTTTCCAATGTTCATCAGCATCTAATACAGCACTAGTAGGCATAGGTGTTTTCATACATGATGCTTCAGACATACCAAATTTCTTAACCAATTCTTTTGCATACTTAGTTTGAGAAATAAATATGCCTTCAGCATGTTGTTTGATTTGCAATCCTAGAAAGAAGGATAGCTCACCCATGCTACACATTTCAAATTTAGAATGCATTAGATTGGAGAACCTTCTGCACAAATTTAAATCAGTAGAACCAAATATAATATCATCTACATAGATCTGTACTAGTAGGGTATGGGACTTATGGGTTCTAATAAAAAGAGTTTGGTCTACTCTACCCCTTATAAATTCATTTTTCAAAAGGAAGCATGCTAGGGTCTCATACCATGCTCTAGGAGCTTGCTTGAGAACATATAATGCTTTGTGCAATTTGAAAACATAATCAGGATGAGTTGGAGAGATAAAACCTGGAGGTTGTCTGACATAGACTTCTTCTTTGATATCTCCATTGAGAAAATCACTCTTTACATCCATCTGGTACACTTTGAAACCTTTGTGTGTTGTATATGCTAAAAAGATTCTTATGGCCTCCAACCTTGAAACTGGTGCAAAAGTCTGGTCATAATCTATCTCTTCTTCTTGAGAGTACCCTTGAGCAACTAGCCTTGATTTGTTCCTTACAATGACTCCTTGATCATCCAACTAATTTCTGAACACCCACTTTGTTCCAACAATGGAGTGATCCTTAGGCCTTGGTACTAGTTCTCAAACTTTGTTCATTTCAAATAGATGCAATTCTTCTTGCATGTCAATGATCCACTGTGGATCTTGCTCTGCATCTTGAATGTATTGAGGTTCAATTTGAGATAGGAAGCAAGTGTGCATCAGGTTTTGGTTGACCTGATTTCTGGTTTGCACACCAGCTGAGATGTCTCCAATTACTTGGGAAATTGGATGGTCTCTTGATGTTACTAAATCAACAGTAGGTGTTGATTGTTCACCAACCTGTGTTGTTGTTTCCTCTGGTGGTATAACAACTGGCTCTTCAATAAGTTTCTCTTCAAGGTGTTGAATGTCTTCTTCATCTTCACTGCTTTCCTCTTTTTGAATGATTTGTAATCTGTTAAAGACTTCAGCAAGAGAATGTAACTGCAAAGGTTCTATGATTGTAGTGTTCTTCTCCTTGAAAGACATGTTAGATTCATCAAAAGATATATGCACAGATTCTTCAATTTTGAGAGTTGATTTATTATACACCCTATAAGCCTTATTGATCATGGAGTATCCCAGAAACACTCCTTCATCAACTTTAGCTTGAAATTTTGCTAAATACTTCTTGGAATTATTGTGAATATAACAGATAAAACCAAAAATTCTAAAATAACCTAGTTTAGGTTTCTTCCCTTTGAGTAATTCATAGGGAGTCTTGCCCTTCAGTTTATGTATTAAACTTCTATTCAGCACATAGTTGGAGGTATTCAAAACCTCTGCCCAAAAAGATAGAGGAAGGTGAGCATCTGACAATAATGTAGTGGCAGATTCAATAAGGGTTCTATTTTTCCTTTCAGCTACCCCATTTTGTTGAGGAGTTATAGGAGCTGAGAAAGTATGCCTGATCTCTTCACTCTAACAGAACTCTTACATAAGAAGAGAATCAAACTCTGTCCCATGATCACTTCTGATCAGGGCAATGTGAGTATTGAACTCAGTCTGTATGCATTTGAGAAACTCTGTCAAATATTTAAAGTTATCAGACTTCTTCCTCAGAAAGAACACCCATGTGAATCTAGAGAAGTCATCTATAACTATTAAAGTGTAAGATTTCCCTCCTAAGCTTTGTACTGTAATGGGTCCAAAAATATCCATGTGTAACAGATACAAAATCCTAGGTGAATCACTCTTATTAAGTGACTTGAAACTATTTTTAGTTTGCTTGCCTAATTGACAAGCTCTGCAGAGTCCTTCCTTCTTGTAGGGGCCAGAAGGTAGTCCTCTAACAAGGTTGTCCTTGTATAGCCTAGCAATGGTTCTAAGGTTTATATGCCCTAGTCTCTTATGCCATAAAACATTAGGTCTACTAACAGAGTTAAACAGGAAAATGTCTACTTCAGTTGAAAGAAAGTCTACTAAATAGATGTTACCTTTCCTTTTACCTGTCAACACAGTTGTGTTTTCCTCTGATTTGATCCTGCATAAGGATTTGCTGAAAGTCACTTGATAGCCTTCATCACATAGCTGGCTGATGCTGATCAAGTTGTGCTTCAGTCCTTCCACATAGGTTACTTTCTTGAATGTGACTGTCCCAATTTGGACTGCACCATATCCTTTTATTAGTCCAAATTTTGAATCACCAAATATGACTTTGGGTCCAAGCTTGGCTTTAAAGGATGTTAAATTATCCTTTCTTCCTGTCATTTGCTTGGAGCACCCACTATCCAAATACTATTGCTGGTTTGATGTTGGACAGGTCTTCGCCTGGTCTTCTTCAGGTTGAGTCTCTGAGTCTGACTCTGACTCTTCTACATCAGAATTGTGTTGTGAGGCATTGATAGCCCTCATGCAGAATTCCTTTTCTTCAGCATCATCCTCATCATAACTTGAGCTGGATGAAGCTTCAGATTCCTCTTCTGTCTCACTCCAAGATTCAGCAACAAATCCCTTCCTTGTGTGTTTGTTCTTACTTAAGGAGGGTTTACCATTACTGTTCTTCTTGAAGTCCTTGTCTTTTCTTCTTTCTCTCTTGTCCTTTCTGTCCTTGTTTTTGTTCTCAGGACAGTGAGGCACAATATGGCCTGGTTTCCTGCAACCAAAGCAAATAATTACTTTATTATTTGATTTATCATACCTTGGCTTGTCATGCTCTTTGTATGATCTCTTCCTGAAGTCCTTTCTGGCCATTTTGTAAAATCTTTTGGCCAGTAGACTAAGCAGCTCATCATTGCCTATGACCTTGTCTTCAGGCTGATCTTCAGTGGCTTTTAAAGCTATTGACTTTTCCTTTCTTGTGGCTGGTGAGGCAACCTTCTGCTCTTCTTCTCTGTTCTTAATGAGCAGCTCATAAGACTTGAGCTTGCCCAAGAGAGCTTCTGTTGTAATCTCATTCAGACTTCTGGCATCCTTTATTGGCCAGATCCTTGAGTCCCAAGTACTTGGGAAGCACATTAGGATTTTATCATTTAGCTCAATTAGTGATATCTCTTTATCAAAAGTCTTCAGTTCATTGACTATCAGGCTGAGTCTATTATACATGTCTGATACTGACTCAGCTTCTCCTTTCTTGAAGTTCTCATATTGGGTTATGAGGTGAGATCTTCTATCTTTTCTTTCATCAGCAGATCCTGAGACTATTTCAGATAGCTTGTACCAGATGTCCTTTGCTGAGTTGCATTCAACTACCTTTTGGATTATCTCATCAGACATGGTCTGGGCTAGAATGTTCATAGCCTTTGCATCTGCAACTTTCCATTTCTTGATCTCTACATCTGTTCCTGAAGGAGGTGGAACAGCATTTGTACTTGTGTTCTCTAGAGATCTTGGACACACTGTCAAAATAGAATTGAAGATGTCCTCATCAATAGAATTCATGTAAAGTCTAATCCTTGCCTTCCAAAGTGCAAACTTGGACAGATTGCACACTGGAGGTCTGGTGCTAGCATAATCTTTGTTTTGGGCCATGTTTTGTGAAGAAATAATTCTAATAACAAAATCAAAATAAGCAGATCTAACTATAGGAATCTTTGGGTTCAGGTGTTAGCCTGTGCAACCACTGAGATGTGGTATTTTTAACCAACCTCCCTCTGATACCAATTGAAAGTGCAAGTTATATCTGATATACTCTAGAGGGGGGGGGGGGTGAATAGACTATTGTGCTAGCTAAAAACTTTTTACAACAGTTGTTGTAATCCTAAGTGAATAGGGAAGCAAATAATATAAAGTAATCTAAACAAGAAGCAATCACAAAGCAATCACAAGCCACAGCTAAAAACAAAAATAAAGTAAGCGACTAGATGACACAAGGAGCTATAGTGGTTCCCCAATCAACCTGGGTACATCCACTCTTCTACCACCCTAGGTAGGAATCCACTGCAGGATGAGTTGATCAGGTGTCCTAGGCACCAATGAGCTTTTGATAAGGTGCTCAAAAACCAAACCAGATTTTTTGATCAGGTGTCTTTCCACCACTGAGTTTTGATAAGGTCTCAGAAACCAATCACAAACCTTTGAAGGGAGTTTGAAAAAACCTTTATAGCAGAGAGAGAGAGAGGGATGAGAAGATCTTCTCTATCAACAGTCAGAGAGATGATAGTGGATGTTGTCAAAGCTCCCCCTGAGATCTTGAGTTGTTCAGGAAATGAAGCTTTGCAGTAGGGTGATAGACCTTCAAATGATTTGATCTCCATTAATAGATTATTTCAGCAGCAACTGAAATGTGAGGTGTCTGGAGTCTTGAATGATGATAGCCTTTGAACACTTGAATCAAAAGAGATCTGAAGATTTCAGTTTGTCGATCTCCTTTGTTGATGGTGTTCTTGTATGAATCTTTGAGACTGAGAATGTCTGCAACTCTCTTTTTTTTTCTTGTGTAATTGTTGTTGATGTTGTAAGAGTTGTTGCAGAGAATATTTTTCTAACTGTTTGTTCTTCTACAGCAGGAATGGAAAATCTAATCTTTTATTCCTTTTGTCTGAATAGAAATGATCCACTATCCAAGATAGCCGTTGGCCTGTCATAAATGACTTCCTTAATTGCTTTTGTCTTCTGGAGGAAAGTCCAATAAAACATTCCTTGATAATTCCTTGAAACTTGCTCCAGATTAATTAAAAACGGCTACAAGATCTCTGAATTAAATGCTGATAATAATTCCTTAACTGTCTGAATTTGAATCTTGAAAATCATTGAACTCTTCAGAAAAACGTCGAACTAAGCTCCACCATCGTTGAACTGAGCTCAGAGACTTGGACTTGGACAGAAACAAAGGTCGTCGATCTGAGCTCAACTATCGTCGAACTGAGCTCAGAGATTGAGAATCAAACTGGAGTCAAGATCATCGATCTGAGATCGAAGATCGTCTAATGGAGTTCGACGACTTGTTGAAGTTGAGCTCAGCGATCGTCGAATTGAGTTCGACGATTCTTCGAAGTGAGCTCAACGATCGTCGATTGGAGTTCGACGATTCGTCGTACTGAGCTCGACAAAATGACTTAGTCTCCAGAAACTGAAAAACCTGGTCTTGAGGGCAGCTTCCAAACCTAACTACTAACCCTTAGACTCAATTCTAATTGACCTTTAGATCTATACAATGAGGTCAAAACAGGTTTCCTAAGAGACATAGTGATCCTGACCCAAATCAGTAATAGGGTGTTCCAACAACATGCCACCAAGATTTGGGGCCATTTGGAGTCAAACAACTCCAAATATTTCATTTATTTCATCTTGGGTATTTTAGTAAGAACTATAGAAAACATTTTCCCAAAAATTCTCATTTTTGTACAGGGGTTAACCAAGCCCTAACATGCATGCACCCAAAATTTTGGGCCATTTGGATGACTGGTTAGACTTGGGCATCATTTTGAAATTCTGCCCTAGCTAAGGACCAACCCTAGAAACTTGGTCCTATAGGTCAGACCACTGGACAAAATCTCAAGCTAAGGGTGGAAAATTAAAGTTAACACAAAGGTCTACATTTGTCATGTTCATGTCATCCTCTATAAATGGATCTAAGAGCCCTATATTTGACATTCAGGATCACTGAATTAATGTGACAGAAATATAATTTCATTTCATTAAATAATAACAAAAATTAAATTGATTTTAATAAAAATGCACTGCACGAATCATAAAGCGATATTGGACGGCATCCGTTTATCTTCCCCAAGCGTTCAACGGCTGAGATTGAGCCGACCTTGGGGATATTGCGGGGCCATTTCCGGCCACCTGAGGCGGCGCCACCCCCGGCCAACGGTGCCATCACCTTCACGGTGGTGGTGGCTATCCTTTGCCGGTGATGAGGCGGCGGGAGATGGTGGCGACGACGATCCCGAGCGGAAAGAAAAAGCTTGAAAAATCTCCCATTTCTCCCATGGCATCGGGCTCAATTGAGTCCGATATCTCCCCTAGTTGATATAGGATTCTAGTACGGCTAGAGGACGGTGAAATGAACCTGTGTTGGTGGCTGGCGGCGAGGATGGAGGCGGGTGGCCATTCCCGACGTTGCTCCGGCAGCACTTCTCGGATTCATGGTTCTTGCACCATTTCCTTCATTCCAGCTATCGATTTTTTACTCTCCTCTGCCCTCTGAAGCTAATGGAATAAATATCTCTGGCTGGGAGAGGATATATGGGGAGATACAAATAAGGCAAGCTCGGTTTGGAGCTTTCGTTGTACCACCCTTCATGCCAAGTGGCCCTCGGCCTCTCACCTCCTCCTAATAACTCCAAGGGAGGTCTGCCAGCTAGCCATGGCTGAAGAGAAGGACCCATGTGGCCTCCTCCCTTAATTTCAACCTTCTCTCTCCTCTTTTTGGGTGAATTTTCCAATTTTTCCCTTGCATGTATTCTCTCTCTTCAAATTGAGGTCCAGGGGTTGACTTTGACTCCTTGGGTTGCCCTTGGGCTGAGTTGGGTGGGCTTAGCCCAATGGAAATGGGCTTGGGTTCATCTTTCCCTTCTTTAGGCCTCATGTTGATGAGGTTGAATTTTTGAGTTGACTTGGTCAACATGATGAGTGGGCTGACCCCACTTAATGGTCATGAGCCTAGTGGCACCATCCAACTTAGGTTGGGCAAGGGGGTGCTCCACTTAGGCTAATTGGGCCTATAGGTATCGATTTGACCAAATTAGGGCCATGGTTGACGTTGGTCAACTAGGGTCAAATGGTTGACCTAATGGCATGCCCTAGGGTCCACTTAGATTGTTTTAGGGTTAGGGCAATGTGGTGGGGTCATGGTGTGGTTAGGGTTCCTATTTAGGCTAGTTTGACCTAGTTTGACTTTGGCCCCTTAGTGGGCCCCACATGGATACAATCCACTACCTAGGGTCAAGCCTAGCTAACTCCCCTATCACCCACCCCATGCCTAACCCAATCTAAGTGAAGGGGGCCTAGAAGTAACATGGGATGTTACACCCTGCCACCACAAGAACTATTTTTTTAAGTGAGATCTAGCAACCCTTTGAGCTTTTGATCAGGTGCCCAAAAAGTAATCTATGTCTTTTGAACAGGTGACTTAAGAATCAAGGGGTTTAACTTTTGAAGGGAGTTATAACCCTGTACATAGTTTATCAAAATAAAATAAAAGAAAATGATGATGTCTTCTCTTTCAAGATTCTCTTGGAAGACTAGTGGATTAATGTTGAAGCAAAAATGCTCTCCCTTATTTGAGTAGATTTCATGATAAGGAGAGGGAGACTTTTCTTCAGGGTGTAGTCCTTCTTCTATCTGAGAGATGAAGACTTTGCACAAGCAGAGACTGATGATCTAATTCTGTAAGCTTATGAAATCTACAAGAGTATGTGTTGATCTGCAAGTATCTAAGTCAGTATCTCTAAGTCTACAACCTTGAGGCAGCAATATTCTGTACATATATATTGAATGCTAAGAGGAATTCAAACATTTGAATTAATCGATTATAGAATTCCCGAGATTGGTAACTGCCTTGGAAATTGATTAGAATAATAACTGTGAAAATTCCATATTTAATGCTGTCCCTAAACGACTATATTCGTTATAGTATTTTGCATTAAATATAAGAGTCATAACTTTCTGTAATTAAGCCTTTCAATTATTCTGCCTTCAGAATATATAACAGCCTGAAATTAAGCCTGAAACTACTCTGCCTTCTATAAATAAAACTGCCTTAAACACTGCAAAGAATTAGTCAAACTTAACAAGCATTTTGTCGACCTGAACTCAGAGTTCGTCAAACTGAATCTTCTTATTTGTCTACCAGAGCTCAAAGTTTGTCGAGCTGAGCTTGACTTTCATCGAGCTGCGTTTCTGAGTAGATACCGTAGTTTGTCGACCGGAGCTCAAAGTTCTTCGAGCTAAACTCAGCTTTAAGAATCTAATTCGTCGAGCTGAGCATGAGGTTCATCGAATACAGCTCTGCTTTCGTCGAACCGATTTTCTGCATTTGTCTGACTTCATTTCTCTGGAGTTCTTCTGAAGTAGTAACTCTGGAAATAAACTTATGACCTTAGACTATACAAAATGGGTCAAACTAAACATCATAATAGTAATCCTAGCCCAAATAAGTAAAAGGGTTCCAACACACTCTACGCTAGGTAAGTAATATTGTTGAGTATTGTCAGCCAAACATGTTGGCTAGCAAGAAAATCAGCTAAGTACACAGGCGTTGAGTGAGTTGAGCTCACTAGACGCCATATAGCAAAAAGTGCTGAGACAGTCAAAGCCGAAATAGAAATAGGCTGAAATGTTGCTAAGTACATAGGCATTGAGTATAGTCTACTCACTCAATACCTTACAAAAAATATGTGAGATTGGATGAGATAGTCAAAGCCTAAATAGAAATGAGCAGAAAAGTAGCTAAGTTCACAGGTGTTGAGTGTTGCTCACTCACTCAATGCCATAGCCGAGCCAGTCAAAGCCACAAAAATTCTGTGTTGAATATTCTCTAAGTAGTTAGGCATTGAGTCTAGATAACTCACTCAATGCCATGAGACAGAAAATCTGCCTAAGTAGTTAAGCGTTGAGTGTAGCTCACTCACTCAATGCCATGAGATAGAAAATCTGTCTAAGTAGTTTGATGTTGAGTGATGCTTACTCACTCAACGTCATGGGGCTATATCATTAACTGAATCCTAGTCAGTCAGAGCCACTGTATTCTACTTGACACAGAAATTTGGCTAAGTTCAAATGCATCGATTTTTTTTACATTCATCGGGATGTGATCAGAGTTCGTCGAACTGAGTTCAGAGTTCGTCAAACAGATCTTTCACTTTTTCGTCAAGCTGAACTCTGAGTTTGTCGAACTGAGCTTTCACTTTTCATCGAGCTGAGCTCTTCGTTCGTCGAACTGAGTTCTGATTTCATCGAACATTGCTTTCACTTTTCGTCGAGCTGAGCTATGCTTTCGTCTAACTGAGTTCTGAGTTTGTCAAACTGAGCTTTCACTTTTCATCGAGCTGAATTTTGAATTCGTCGAACTGAGTTCTGAGTTTGTCGAACTGAGCCTTCGCTACTAAAGCTTGATTTTTTCTAAGTCCCAAGAGATGGTGACGTCAGCAAAGTCAACAAGTCAAACCAGGTTCAAATGTTGTGGGAATGCTACTAAAGGCGCTGTGGGGACTGCTATCATGATTTTTTGCACTAGGAATGAGATTATTTGTTGGGGGGCCACAGAAAGCAAAGAGCGGTTTATCAGCCATCAATGGAAAGTAGGTGGATGAATATCAGCGACCAATTTTTGTGGGGCCCACTACTCAATGTGACGCTAATCGGCGTCTATAAAAGGAGCAGGATAAGATTGAGAAATAACAACGAATCATTCACTATTCATTCAATCAAACATCTAGAAGAGACATAATTAGGGTTCTCTAGATTTACAATCTTGCGGCTGGATGACGTCTTCTTCCTCATTTTCTCGCCGAGCCAGATGAAGCAGTTCAGTTCAGGGAATCAGAACGCAAAAAGAGTTAACTTCCGCAATACTCATCTACGACAGCAAGATCTGGATTGATTCCTGAAGAATAAGAAGCATAGTTTTCTGCAAGTTGCTTCCAGAATAAGATGGGCTTCAATTTAGAGATTTCTTTCTCAACTTGCTGCTGTGAAGAAGAAGATAGGGCTGATATCTGCACAGTCCAGGGAGACAGACACAAAGAACTTTCTCTGGTGTCTGAGTATTTCATTTCTTTGACATTCTCTATAAGATCCAATTTGGATAAGTGGGTAGGATTCTTTAGGGAATCTGAGTGTAGTCCTGTGCAATAAAGGTCGAGGTAAGATCTATTGTAGATCTGAGAGTAAGATCCATTCTGGGATCTGAGGGTAGGATTCCTATTAGAATCTGAGTGGTAAGGCCTTTTGACTGAGTGTAGGCCTATGTTATAAAGGCCGAGGTAGGATCCAGTTGGGATTTGAGTGGTAGGGTTTAGTTCCCGAGTTGTAGGTCTTAGATAAGACTGAGTGGTCCTGCGGGATCGTGCTGTAAGCTCTTAAGGTGCCGAGGAATTGGTGAAGTGCCTTGTCTAACACACTATTAGAAAGGTGGAGAGGGATAATGGACGTACCTAAGATTGGGGAACCATTATAAAAGTATATGTGTCATCTGCGATTGTTCTTGAAAGCACAAATCATTTAATCACTAACCCACAGGAAATCAGATATAGGTCAGAGTATTTAAAAATAAGGCCTAAATCCTATTGACCCCCCTCTAGGTATTTAGTTGATCTTGAATTCAAGACTTTTAAGTGGTATCAGAGAGAGGTTACTCATTAAAGACTCAACAGTCATAGTATATCTCCAAGGTCGATAAGGAAAGACAACCCTTATGGTTTCAGAAGTGAACCACAAATAGCTAGGGGCCATGAAGCTTCCTATATGTAGGAAGGAAGGGTTTGGCATGTGGAGTTAGAGGGTTAGACTGTTTATGGAGGCAGCTGACCCTAGAATTTTCATTACTGTGAAAGAGGGACCATTCATCCCTATGAAGGTCTCAGCTCTGGATGTTAATATCCAGACACCAAAGACATACTCTGAAATGACTATGGTTGAAGTCATCCTTCCCACAATGGACAAGAGGGCACAAAATATAATAGTCATTGCCATTGATGACTCCATCTTCCAAAACCTAGTTCACTGCAAGACATCTAAAGAGATGTGGGACAAACTAATTGTCTGCATGGAGGGGACAAAAGAAGTAGGGGATGATATGAAGTCCATGCTCAATCAAGAGTATGAGAGCTTCATGCAGAGCAAGACAGATAGCATAGTCGAGTGTTATGAAAGGTTCTTTAGGATTGTAAATGAGCCGAGGACATATGGCAGAGTCATCAGCACATATGAATTAAATGACAATTTTCTCAGGTCTCTAACAAAAGACTGGGACACAAAAGTCTGTGCCATTAGAGAAGTGGAAAAACTTGCAGACACACCACCACCAACTCTATTTGGAAAGCTGCTTTCCTATGAAATGCAGCTGA
Organism: Platanthera guangdongensis; assembly: GCA_039583875.1. NCBI lineage: Eukaryota > Viridiplantae > Streptophyta > Magnoliopsida > Asparagales > Orchidaceae > Platanthera > Platanthera guangdongensis. The sequence continues at coordinate 70,556,147 of CM077155.1, read as the reverse complement.
CAGCCAGAAAGGAGGAGGAGAAAACCAGCAAGTCTGCAGTTAAGGACAAGTCTGTGGCCTTTAAATCTGAAGACACAAGGAGCAGGAGAAAAACACCTTCTCCACCAAGGAGGGATGCTGAGTTTGATTTAGAAAGTTTAGAAGCCAGCAAATCAGACTACCACATGTCTGAGGAATACTTTGCTGCCTTCTGATGAGTACAAGTTATATACATATTTTTGGACTTATCTGGGCTAGTTTTCTCGTTGATGCACTACACTTTAGAGCCATAATTGTTCATATTTGTTTGTATGTCCATTCCATGTTAAGTGCACTTTTGGCCCATTTTCAGTGTGATTCCGTAGTTTTTATACTTTTGCCCTACTTGGTGTTTTTCTGTGTCTAGAGAATGTGGAATGCCCGTTTCGACGGTTCTTCTATTTTTGCCGCAGGTATAAAGGTCATGTGTGTGTTCCGAGATTGTTTGGGAATGTTTTTTACCTAGGTGCCACTGATCGCGCATTTTTACAGATGCACGGTTAGCGGACTCCTTAGCGCACGACTGCTAGTTGTGCGCGGTCAGTTCATCGAATCCCAAATGCTACAGGAATATTGCCCACGATCATTGGATCTATAGCGCACGATCACTGGTTGTGAGCTACTGATCGTGCGCATATTCTCCATTTTCCAAGTTCTGTCTGGGGCAATCACATGATCATTGGACATAGTGCACACGACCTCAGGTCGTGCACCACTACTCATGCACCACTACTCATGCGCATTTATTCCATTTTTCTGGAGTTCTGCCATTGCTAATCGCATGATTATGGGATCTAGTGTGCACGACCCCTGATTGTACGCCCCTGATCGTGCGCTCTGATTTTCTGCTGTAATATTTAAAATCGTGCTCTGCGAATTAGGGCAATCCCTTTCATTTTTCCACCCCACTGATGCGCGTGAAGTGCCGTTTCTCGCCCCCGCAGGTCCTCCACTCATCTCCACCCTCCGGGAAGCATTCTTCGACGATTCGAAGCCATCTTAAACCCTTTGGAGAGTTTCCGACCACCAGCAGTGTGCAACAAAGATCTTTCGGTACTATTCATTTGGGCAAAAGGGAGAAAAGATTGAAGTAAAGGGAAGAAGATGGAGGAAGACAAGTGGATTGACAACCCATTTAACTCCAGACGCAACCAACATTCTGAGCCGAGAAGTGGACTGACAACCCACCATTCCGGCCAAGAACCACGGCTAGGCTTTCCCCCGATCGGTTTTTTCTACCTTTTCTCATAGTGATGTGTATTCTTATGCTTGTAATGAACCTGAACTTACTTTTATTTGTCTATGAATAAAGTTTGCTTGGGATAGTTACATCTTCTTGGTAGTTGTGATGCACTCGCCTCCATTCACATCCACCCTAAACTCTAGCAAAGGCTAGTGTTGGTATTTGGAGAGGTGATTGCGACCCTAACTCTCTGCACTTGTGTTCATTCCATCCGCTTGCTCTTCTTCCATTCGTCTCACGAAGCACGGCAAAGCAGTCTGCATTAGTTCCATCCACCAAGCGAAGCGGTGCTTACGACCCGCCTTAGTTCTTATTTTGTTTTGATAGCATTAGGATTCAAAAACCAACCTCCTTTATTGTTTTGTTTAACTCTTAGTAACGATCTTTCTGCGACACTATCACGATACCGAACATGCATTCCCTCGAGATCGACATTCACGGAAGCTATTCCCAAAATTATTACTTGACAGCGACCGGTGCACTTGCCGATGCTTCACGTTTTTGGTGCCGTTACCGGGGAATGCAGGCGTATTGTTGATTTGTGCTGTGTTATGAGAGTTACGATAGAGTGGCTTGTTTCAAATTTATTGTATCCCAGCCTATTTTTGCTTTTTATGTCGGTGGGAATTGTTAGATTTTTATTGAGAATCTATGCATGGTAGTTTTGTCTATTCAACGAATGAAGATTGTCTGGTCGATGAACTCTCTCAAGCTCAGCTCGACGAACACAAACTCAGCTCGACGAATTGCGTTCTTCATTCGACGAATCCAGACTAGGTCTTCTTTAGGTTTCCCGTCCTGTTTCTTGGCGATGATTCCGGAGTTATTAATGTCAGATCTTCTCGGAATGTTACCGTTAGAACGCTCATTGACTATGGACGATTACATGTCGTTTCTCCATGGGACAGTTGGGGAAATCATTGATTGTTGCTTCCTTCCAAGGCCGACTACATTTACTGCTGAAGATTTCAAATTTCCAAGGTGTTCTTCAGTCTGTAGAATTTAGAAAAGAAAGCATCAAGCACTACTGAGACACAGTTATACAGACATACAGCAAGCAATACAGTGATACACACAGACAATCAGACAGACACTCAGATTACACAAAAGAACAACCATACAGAAATCAAAAGTTCTACTGTAATCAACCTTAACCAGAGAACATCTTCAAGAAGAAGAAGAAGAACAACCAATCACTATCAAGAGTCTTCTTCCTTCAATTCTCAGGATAACTTCAAAGGACAACAAAATTTCAATCTGTCAAAAAAGTTCCTGAAGTATCTCTAGTCCAGGCACTCTAGGTCTTTGAAGACCTATCACCCTGAAGCAGTACTCCAGCCTTCTTGATACATTCAAGATCTCAGGGGGAGCAAGCTGCTAACATCAATTCACAGTCTTCTCAGTTGCTTTGAGAAAGATAAGACACCATCACCTTATTTCCAATTCCTGTACAGGGTTTTAATTCCCTTCAAAATTATTCTGGTTACATGTCTCCTTCCAAAAGACTTGAGGTTTTGGTTTTTGAGCACCTGAACAAAAGCTCATTGGTGTCAAGCACCTGATCAAAAAGCTGAATGGATTTCTACCAGGGTGGAGAAGAGTGGATGTACCCAGGTTGGGGAACCACTATAAAATTTCTTGTGTCGTCTGGTTTTCCTTTTCTTTGTATTTTGGTTGTGCTCTGTGATTGCTTAGTTTGATGTGTTTAGTTTTATTTACTTACTGACTTGTTCACCTAAGCTTACAACAAAAGTTGTAAAAAGTTTTTAGTGAGCACAATACTCTATTCACCCACCCCCCCACCCCCCTCTATAGTATTTCAGATCTAACATGCACTTTCAATTGCTATCAAAGCGAGGTTGGTTAAAATACCACAGCTTAATTGGTTGTACAGGCTAACACATGAACCACAAAGATCCCTCTTGTTAGATCTGTTTGTTTGTTTTTGTTATTAGATTTATTTCTTCACAGAAATGAGCCAAAACAAAGATTATGCAAGCATCAGACCTCCAGTATGCAATCTTAACAAGTTTTCCATCTGGAAGGCAAGAATCAGATTATACATGAATTCTATTGATGAGAATATTTTTTCTGTTATCTTAACTGGTGTACCTCCAGCACCTACAGCTTCTACCAGCACTTCAACCAACATGACTGCAGTGCCTCCTCCAGAAAATAATGATGCCTACAAGAAAGCCAAAATGGCAGATGCAAAAGCAATGAATATCTTAGCTCAGACAATGTCAGATGACATATTCCAGAAGGTGGCTGAGTGCACCTCAGCAAAAGCCATTTTGGATTCCCTCAACCAAATGGTAGCTGGCTCAACAAATGAGAGAAAAGACAGGAGATCCAATCTCATCTCCCTGTATGAGAACTTCAAAAAGGATGAGACAGAATCGATGGCTGATATATACAACAAGTTGAGTTCCATTATCAATGAACTCAGAACCCTGGATAAGGACATCACCTTGACAGAGGTGAATGATAAGATTCTGATGTGTTTCCCTATCTCTTAGGATTCCAGAATCTGGCCAATCAAAGAAGCCAGAAGCCTCAATGAGATATCAACTGAGTCTCTGCTAGGCAAATTAAAATCCTATGAGCATCTGATCAAATCAAGAGAAGCAGCAGAACAAAAGGCTACAACTCTAGTTAGAAAGGAGCACAGCATAAACTTCAAAGCATCTGAGGAAAGTGAGTCATCAACTTCCAATGAAGAACTCATGAGCCTCTTTTGCCAAACGGTTCTACAAGATGGCTAGAAAGGATTTCAGAAGGAAATCATCCGGACAAGATAACAAGCCCAAGTATGACAAGACACCAACAAATGACGTTGTGTGCTTTCGGTGCAGAAAGCCTGGATATTACATCTCAGAATGTCCAGAAAACCAGAAGAAGGACAAGAGCAGAGAAAAGGACTCCAGGAGAAAGCACTGCAGCAGACCCTCCTCCAGCAAATATAAAAAGAAAGACAAGGTATTTGTTGTTGAGACTTGGAGTGATACTGAAGAAGAAACATCTTCCTCCAGTTCAAGTGAAGAAGAGGAAGAAGCAAGATCCAAAGAGGTGTGCCTAATGGTAATTGATGCCTCTAGGAGCTGTTCTGGATCAGAAGAAGAATCAGAAGAAGAAGCTGCCTCAGACTCAGAGGCAGATCAGGTTATTTCTAGCTTTGATTTTAATTCTGATCTATTTAAAACTGAATTTAAAGCCATGTGCTTAGACTTAATCAATTCAGAAAAGGAAATAAAAACTCTTAGAGAAAGACTAGGAAGTCTTGAGTCTGTTAACTCAGAAAGCATTAAACTACAAGATCAACTAACCTTAGCTAATGAACAAATAATTAAACTAAAATCTGAATTATGTGAGGCCAAACAACTTGAGCAATCTCTCAATGGGAGAAGCCTCAGTGAATGCCAGATTAAATGGCAAGCTGGGTTTGGGTCCTTCATCAAGTTTATCCCCCAAAATAAAGAAAATATTCTTACAACCCCTATCAAATTTATTTCTGCCAAGGGAAAAGAAAAGTTAATAGACAAACCAATGTCAGAAAGCAATCCAAGACCCATAGACAAGAGAAACAAAAATCTGAAAATAGCAAATAAAAACAAAGTCCAGCAGCATTCGTCGAACTCAGATCGATGAAATGTGGCTAGTTCGTCGAACCCAGATCGACGAACGCTGAACGCAAACTTCAGATATAACAATTCGTATAACTACGATCGACGAAGTGTGTATGGTTCGTCGAGCAGAGGTCGATGAACTTGGGGTGCAGAAAATGACTATTGTCATTCTCTGAGCAGAGATCGACGATCTCATCCCTATTCGTCAAACTCTGGTCGACGAACTTACAACACTTCGTCGAACCCAGAAAGACCAAACTTAAATCATTTCTCTTACAGAAACTCTAAGTCAACTAATAAGACATTTAATCCAGTAGCTGATTGGGTAATTCCACCTAGGAGATATCATCCCTTATGTTATAAATCTCAACCTGCTTTATCAGTTATTTTCAGCTTTACTTTTCAATAAAATAAAGGACCCAAGATAACCTGGGTGAAGAACAATTGATTTTTGTTTTTCCCTGCAGGTACAGGTGAAGAGCTTTCCAAGGGTAAGTCAGACATGGTACTTGGATAGTGGTTGCTCCAAACACATGACAGGCAGCAAGGGCAATCAATCCAATTACAAGACCAAGCTAGGACCAAAGGTGATTTTTGGAGATTTAAAAAGTGGCTAGTCAGAAGGATATGGAGCAGTGAAAATTGGATCAGTTACATTCAAGAAAGTAACATATGTAAGAGTACTCAAACATAACCTTATATCCATAAGTCAATTATGTGATGAAGGTTATCAGGTACATTTTAACTCTACCTCTTGTTCTATTATTAATAGTGAAAACCAAAATGTTTTAATTGGACTTAGACAAGGCAACATATATTTAGTAGATTTTATTTCAAGACTGATGTTTGTTTACTTAATATCACTAGTAATCAAAATGAGTTATGACATAAAATATTAGGACATGTAAACCTTAAGAATATATCTAGGTTATCTAAAGACAACCTTGTTAGAGGCTTACCTTCTGACCCCTACAAGAAGGAAAGCCAATGCAGGGCTTGTCAATTAGGCAAGCAAATCAAAACTAGTTTTAAATCTATTAATATTAGGACATGTATTTGCTTCATGTGGATCTATTTGGACCCATTGCAGTACAAAGCCTAGGAGGGAAGTCTTATACTTTAGTGATTGTTGATGACTTCTCCAGATTCAGTTGGGTAGCCTTTCTGAGAGCTAAGTCAGATGCATTCAAAGTTCTTACAGATTTTCTCAAGACTATACAGATTGAGTTCTCTACTCATGTTGCATTGATCAAAAGTGATCATGGCACAGAGTTTGAGTCTCTTCTTATGCATGAGTTCTGTGAGAAGGAAGGTATCAGGCAGTGATTCTCAGCTCCTAGAACTCCCCAACAAAATGAGGTTGTTGAAAGAAAAAATAGGACACTCATTGAATCTGCAGGTACATTAGTGGCAGATGCTTACATGCCTCTATCCTTTTGGGCAGAAGCTTTAAATACTGCCAACTATGTCCTGAATAGAAGCCTTATATATAAACTGAAAAACAAGACCCCCTATGAATTACTTAAAGGGAAGAAACCTAAAATCACTTACTTTAAAGTTTTTGGCTGCATTTGTTACATTCACACAAATAACAAGAGATACATTAGAAAGTTTGAGGCTAAGGCTGAAGAAGGGATATTTCTAGGATATTCCCAAGTAAGCAAGGCCTATAGGGTTTTTAATAAATCCACCCTTAAAATTGAAGAATCTATTCATGTATCTTTTGATGAAGCTAACATGCCATATAAGGAGAAAGAGATTTCTACCAATAGCTTCTTGCAGGTTCCACAACTGTGTGAGTCTATGGATGGACTAAACCATACCCAAGAGGTATCAAACCATCCTACTCCACAGGTTGCTGAAGAAAGTGAAGAAGAAATTCAAGAGGAAGTGGCTGAACATCCCTCAACAGCTACTACCATTCCTCAAGAGGAATTAATTTCAGAAGTTGTTGCTCAACAAACTCTACCAATTGATCTTGTCACACTTAGAGATCACCCCAGATCTCAAGTGATTGGAGACATTTAAGTAGGTGTACAGACAAGGCATCAACTCAACCAAGACTTGATGCATGCCTGTTTTCTCTCTCAAATTGATCCTCTCACCATCCATGAAGCAGAGCAAGATCCCCACTGGATCATTGCAATGCAAGAGGAGCTAAATCAGTTTGAGAGATGTAGAGTTCAGGATTTGATTCCAAGACCCCATAACTACCCAGTTATTGGAACCAAATGGGTCTACAAGAATAAGTTGGATGCTCAAGGCAACATAGTGAGGAACAAAGCTAGGCCTATTTCTCAAGGCTACACGCAAGAGGAAGGAATTGATTATGACCAAATCTTTGCCCCTGTTGCAAGGTTAGAGGCCATAAGAATATTCCTTGCCTATGCAGCTCACAAGATATTCAAAGTCTACCAAATGGATGTCAAGAGTGCATTTCTGAATGGAGTGCTTCAAGAAGAGGTTTATGTAGAACAACCTCCAGGTTTTATCTCTCCAACTCAACCTTCTTTTGTTTTTAAATTGCATAAATCTCTCTATGGTTTAAAGCAAGCTCCAAGAGCTTGGTATGAGACCTTAGCAAGCTTTCTTTTAGAGCATAAATTTATAAGAGAAACCATAGATAAAACACTTTTCACTAGACATCATAAGGACCAAATATTGTTAGTACAAATATATGTGGATGACATCATCTTTGGGTCTACTGATCCCAAATTGTGCAAGAGGTTTGTTGACCTCATGCATTCCAAATTTGAGATGAGTAGCATGGGTGAGCTTTCCTACTTCCTTGTTCTCCAAGTGAAGCATCTCCTGATGGTATCTTCCTCTCCCAAGCTAAGTATGCTAAAGAGCTTATTAAGAAGTTTGGGATGGGTGATGCTTCAGGAATGTAAACCCCTATGGCTACAAATGCTGTTGTGGATTCTGATGCAGCAGGGAAACCTATAGATCAGAAGCATTATAGGGCAATTATTGGATCCCTATAATACCTAACAGCTAGCAGACCGGATATAATGTTTGCCACATGCCTTTGTGCTAGGTTCTAAGTGAACCCTAAAGAATCTCACCTTATTTTCCTTAAAAGAATTTTGAGATATATTAAGAGTTGCCCTAATATAGGACTCTGGTATCCTGTATAGTCAAAGTTTGAGTTAACTGGATACTCAGATGCTGACTATGCAGGATGTAGAGTTGACAGGAAGAGCACCTTTGGAACTTGCCAGTTCCTGGGTATAAGACTTGTCTCCTGGTTTTGTAAAAAGCAGACATCTGTGTCTACATCAACTGCAGAACCAGAATACATGGTTGCTTGCAGTTGCTGTTCACAGATGTTATGGATACAAAATCAACTCCTAGACTATGGTGTCAACTTAAATAATTCAACATTATTTTGTGATAATACTAGTGCTATTGCTATAGCACAGAATCTAGTTCACCATTCTAGGACTAAGCATATTGAAATAAGACATCATTTCATTAGAGATAATGTAGACAAAAAGAAAATTAACTTAATCCATATTCCTACTGATTTACAGAGAGCAGACATTTTCACCAAGCCATTGGATGAGAAAACCCATCTATTCTTTACAAATCAACTGGGAATGATTAATGGAGAAGAGTTAACCTAGTTTCTGTCTACATTCGATGAATTTTCCAGAGTTCGTCGAACGGAGTTCAACGAATTAGAGAAAGTTTGGGAGATTCTCGTCGACCGGAGATCGATGAATTCTCTGTGTGGAAACAATTTTCGCCAACCGGAGATCAACGAACATTGCTTCAGAAGACGTTTCGTCGAACGGAGTTCGACAAACTGTGTTCGATTCTTCTGGATGAGATCGACGAATTGTTTGTCTATAATTTATTTTGTCGACCTCAGTTCGAAGAATTTTTCATTTTCGTGGAATGGAGATTGTCGATTCATATTCTGAAAATCTTATATCTAGGTTTTCTTTGACCTCCGTCCCGGGCTTTCAGTTCTTTTGCTCTTGATCGCCGTTTTTCTCTGTGTTTCTCCTGCAGGTCATCAATGGCGATTCCAGCAAGCACATTAGCAGCGATGAAGATTGATACTGGTTTTGATATGGACTTCGATTCTTTCCAACATTCTGATCCCATCTTTCTCTATATCTTGGAACTGCTAGAAGAACTCAATCTAAAGAACTTTATGACCCGAAGGATTAAACTGCACTCAACTGAAATCAGAGAATGGGTTTATACATCGTCTGTTACTGAGGATAATGTGCTGACAGGCAATATCGGGAGTACTGCTGTTCCGTTATCTCCCGCAATTCTTTCTAAGATTTTTGGATTAGTAAATGGAGAAGATGACATGGAAATGGACTCTGAAGAGTTTGGTGACTTGCTGAAGTTAATTGGTTTTTCAGGAGGCAACCCTAATAAGTTGTTGAAGAAACAACTGTCCGCCGCCTACCAGTTCCTGGCGGACATTGTGGGAAAAGTGCTGATGGCCAAGCACTCAACGCATGACTACATCACCCGCTACCAATTCCTAGTTATGTGCGCCGTGGTGAATAAGAGACGTGTCAACTAGGGCACAATCTACTTTGAATTCATAAAAAAAAGAATAGCAAGAAGGAAGTCTGCTTCGGCAGAATTTTGGGAATCTTCCTCCAAGAGAAGGCTGCTTAATGCATGGTCTCCCCGACCATCTTCATAAATGCCAGCAAGCGCCTCACATGCGCTCTGTTTTGCATATGGGAGAGGACTATATCCAAGCCCTCCAAGGCTTCCTCCTCTTCCATCCCAGCTTCTGAGAGCACCAAGGCTGTAAAGGCCACTCCCCTCCCTGCTGAAGAGATCATTCCATCTCCACAATTTCTTCCTGCACAACTTCCAGCACAAAAACATCTCCCTCCCTCTTCCATTCCTTCTACCACACCTAAATCTCCACAGCATACTCATGTGCCTACTCCTCCTCCATCTCCACCACTTGACATCACAAACATTCCTACACCCCCTGCTTCCCCTCATGATACATCTATTCCTACCCCACCTCAGTCCCCTCTTCCCCCTCATTTGTCCTCCATTCCATCTTACACCCTACCCACAGACACTATCATGCCAGATGCCCCCATTCCATATGTTATTCCATCCTCCATTACATCCTCTTCCCCTTCCCCATTTGATCTATCTACAATCATATCCTTGCTCACTCCCCTCATCAAGTCCCTCATCCAAGAGGCCATTACACCTCTTGTGACCTCCATCAATTCTTTATCTGCCCAGATCTCTACCCTATCTGCTGCCCCCTCTTCATTTAGGGGCCTGGCTACAGGTATTCCTGAACCCAGGCAGGGGGAGATGCTCTATGAAGAAGCTGCAGCAGATGCAGATGTAGAAGTAGCAGTAGCAGATACAGTAGCAGCACCTTCTACAGCAGATGTTTCAGCAGATGTTTCAGATACAGATGCAAACAGTTTGCCAGATTTTGATTCAGAGATGATTGAGTTAATTCATTTTATGGATACTGACAATGACTTAGATGAGTCAGTTGAGCAAATAAAACCTGTTGTTGATTTCCATTTAAATCCCACAGTAAATTTGTTTGTTTTGTTAAGAAGTTTTGATACAGCTTTTATGCAATTTTTTCCTGCAGCTTTTACTAAGCCAAGTTTGGCTATTGTACCCTATACCTCTCCAGCTAGTCCAGCAGTTGCTAAGAAACTCTGTGACAGTTTTGCTCCTCCAGTGGTTACTCCATCATCTTCAGTTATTCCAGAAGACATTTCAGTACCAGTTTTTGTTATGGATGACTCTCCTTTGCCTGATTTGGATGAGCTTATTCACGCTGATATAGAAGAAGAGAATAAGGCAGTAGCTGAAAGCTCTGTCCCCATTGTTTCTGACTCCAGTGCAATCTCCTCCTCTTCTGTTGCTGATTTTCCAGTTCCTGAACCTTCTGCCCCTCCTCTAGAAAAAGCTATTATTTTTGATAAAGCTTTGAAAGATTTGGATGCCTAGTATGACATCCCTCAGGGTTCTGATTCAGATGATGATGATGATTCTGATGAAGATGCTGCCGGTAAGAAAAAGAAGATGCTAGCAAAGAAAAGGAAGGCTCCTCCTCCTCCAGCTCCTAAGCCAAATCCAAATGCTGATACCCCTTACTATATTCTGCACAATGTCACTCCATACAAGGGAATGCCTGGATGAATGTGGCTATCCAAGAACCAATAGAAGGACAGGAAGAGAAGTAGGAGATATTCCCCTCCTCTAGTGCACAGATACAGGAAGGATCCTCCTCCTCCTCCTCCAGCAGCTGGTGCCTCTGGCTCCTCTAGCTCCCAGAGATCTGCCCCCATGCAAACATATCAGAGACAGTCAGGGAGATCATCTGGAAGCAGCCAGCAGAGGCAGCCATCCTTAGGAAGTCAAAGTCAACAGCATCAGCAGCAGCAGCAATATACCTCTACAGTACAAAAAGCAGACAGTCCAAAAAGGCCAGACTCTCCTCCAATTCCATTTGAAGATCCTGAAACTGCTAATACTGCAAAAATGGCCAGAGTCCAGGATCTAATTGACTTATCTCTGATTAATAAAGCCAAGGCTGAAGGCAAAGATACATCAGGACTTAAAACTATGTTAAAGTATAGAAAAGAAGAGCTGAAAAGATTTGACAAAGGAAACAAGCTATTTAATATTGATGATTATATGAAACTTCTTCCAGAAGCAGTTGTCCCCAGAGCAACATCATTGAATATTATTGGGGCAGCTGATATGACTATGACAAAAGTTTCAGGCTTTAGATCCCAAGAGAGAAATCATCTTTAAGAAGCTTGGAGAGAAACCAACTGAAGACCGGTCCAAGCAGAAGAAGCCACAGAAGTAATTTTCTTGTCGTTTCAATTTCTGTCTATTTTTGTTTTTCAAACTATGCTATCTATTTAAACAAAACTGTGTATATATATATATCTGTTGCATGTGTTAGTAATTCTCTGCCAGATATATTTCTTTTCTTGCTTTGTTTTTCTGTTTGTTTCTATTTTGAGTCTCTGTTAGTGACCTCACCCAAATAGGGGGAGATTGTTGGATCCCTAGTTGATTTGGGCTAGGTTCACTAGCTTAGGATGTGACCCATCATGTATAGCCAGGGTCAAGTTTGTGTCCTAGAGTCTATGACAAGTCCTTAGTGCCAACTTCAGATGGACCAGCTATCATCAAGACCATCAGAGACTTCAGACTTAGAGGTTTTCAAGACCAAGTCAAGTGAGTTCGACGTTCGTCGAACTTAGCTCGACGAAAGGTGTTTTGTGCTCGACGATCGTGAGACAATTCTTAGTGCTGAGCTCGACGATCTTTGTTCTCTATTCGGCGAATGTTGAGGTTCTACATCAAGATAAAGTCATGATAACTTTAGAATTTTTCTAAGTCCAGCTTCAAGCTTTGGTCGACGAATTAGATTCTGAGCTCGACGAACTTGGACCTCAAGTTCTCAACTTCTCAGGTCGACGAAGTCAGCTTCTCAGGTTGACGAATGCAGTACTCTACCCGACAAATTCTGAACTCAGAGTATTTGTGTCGACACTTAGGGCATGTGTCGACACCAGTCAATTTATGTCGACACCAGGCAATTTGTGTCGACACCAGGATTTCTGTTGACACCAATTCATGTCGACACCAGAAGATTTGAGTCGACACCAAGATCAATAAGTCGACACCAGTTTATGTCGACACTTAATATCAACAGAAACAGAATATTTTGACTAAGTCCAGAACTGTTCTCAGCTCGATGAATGATGAATCTCAGCTCGACGAATGAAGACTGTCTGTTCAATGAATGAAGATTGTCTGGTCGACGAACTCTCTCAAGCTCAGCTCGACGAACTCAAACTCAGCTCGATGAATTGTGTTCTTCATTCGACAAATCCGGACTAGGACTTCTTCAGGTTTCCTGTCCTGTTTCTTGGAGATGATTCCGGAGTTATTAATGCCAGATCTTCTCGGAATGTTACCGTTAGAACACGCATTGACTATGGACGATTACATGACGTTTCTCCATGGGATAGTTGGGAAATCATTGATTGTTGCTTCCTTCCAAGGCCGACTGCATTTACTGCTGAAGATTTCAAATTTACAGGGTGTTCTTCAGTCAATAGAATTCAAAAAAGAAAGCATCAAGCACTACTGAGACACAGTTATACAGACATACAGCAAGCAATACAGTAATACACACAGATAATCAGACAGACACTCAGATTGCACAGAAGAACAACCATATAGAAATCAAAAGTTCTACTGCAATCAGCCTTAACTAGAGAACATCTTCAAGAAGAAGAAGAAGAACAACCAATCACTATCAAGAGTCTTCTTCCTTCAAGTCTCAGGACAACTTCAAAGGACAACAAAATTTCAATCTGTCAAAAAAGTTCCTGAAGCATCTCTGGTCCAGGCACTCTAGGTCTTTGAAGACCTATCACCCTAAAGCAGTGCTCCAGCCTTCCTGATATATTCAAGATCTCAGGGGGAGCAAGCTGCTAACATCAATCCACAGTCTTCTCAGTTGCTTTGAGAAAGAGAAGACACCATCACCTTATTTCCAATTCATGTACAGGGTTTTAATTCCCTTCAAAATTATTCTGGTTACAAGTCTCCTTCCAAAAGACTTGAGGGTTTGGTTTTTGAGCACCTGAACAAAAGCTCATTGGTGTCAGGCACCTGATCAAAAACCTGAGTGGATTCCAACCAGGGTGGTAGAAGAGTGGATGTACCCATGTTGGGGAACCACTATAAAATTTCTTCTGTCGTCTGGTTGCCCTTTTCTTTGTGTTTTGGCTGTGCTCTGTGATTGCTTTGTTTGCTGTGCTTAGTTTTGTTTACTTACTAACTTGTTCACCTAGGCTTACAACAAAAGTTGTAAAAAAGTTTTAGTGAGCACAATACTCTATTCACCTCCCCCCCCCCCCCCCCCGCTAGAGTATTTCAGATCTAACCTGCACTTTCAGATAGAGTACGTCCAAGGAGAGAAGATCAGTCCAGGTTTATCTGGTCTCACGGTCGACATTCAACACAACTCTCCACCCTTGTATGGAAGGAGATGTAGTACTCTGCTTTCATGGATTCAGGACGAGGATCCGAAGGTGTTGGGATCGGATTTTGTTGAAGACACCGAGGCTCAGGTGAGGCTGATCAGAGACAGGACGTTAGAAGCACAGAGCAGACAAGTTAAGTACTATGACGCCCGACATTGTCAGGTGGAGTTTCATGTGGGGGATTGAGTGTTTCTGAAGATCCGGCCCATGCATGGAGTTTCACGGGTGCGTGGTCGGAGGAAGAAGCTCAGCCCTAGGTACATGGGCCCTTAAAGTATCTTGGAGCGGATCGGACCCATAGCTTACAGGCTGGAGTTGCCACCAGAGCTGGCAGCTCTGCACGACATCTTCCACATTTCTTCACTGAGGAGGGCTCTGCTACGCTCGGAGCAGCAGATTGTGACCACTGAAGGGCCGGTAGCTTCAGACTGTTCAGTTCGCTTAGAGCCGATTCGGATCGACGACCGAGGAGTACGGACTTGCGTCACAAGAAGGTTCCGTTAGTCAAAGTCCCGTGGAGAACCACAGCCAGGAGGAGCATACCTGGGAGCCGCAGGACCTGATGCGACAAAGATACCCAGAGCTGTTCAGTCAGGTATACCTCGCAACCCCTCAAGAGGTTTAATTTATTTCCTGCTTTAAACTAGTAGGGCTGCTCTAGGAAGAGTAGAGACTAATCTTTTGTTTATTGGGATCTTGGTTTGCTAATTGGGCGAATTGGTCATAGATTTAGGTTTCCCTTTAAACTGAATTTAGCAAACATGGCGTCGTGATGGGATGTTACAAGTTTCTTTTCTTCGGTAGAAATTTCCGTAGGCTTAATCTTAATTTCGGGGACGAAATCTTTGTTTTGTTTATTGGGATTTGTAACATCCCATTTCCAACTAGACCCCTAAGAGTGGTTTTGGCCATGAATAGGTCATGACAAAACACTAGGAAGCTCAAGAAGACCAAGTGAGCTTAGATATGAAGTTGGAAATCATCATGGTCTGCAAATAGTAGGATTCTGAATAATAGTTTAGGAGGACCATGGGGCTACAGCTTGACCCCAAGACTCTACCACAACACCCCCAAACATTTTGGGAGACCTATTAGAGCCATAAGGACCCATTGGGGTCAATCAAAGAGACTCAGTAGACCCAAGTCAACCCTAACCCTAAATGGGTCAAACTAGCCTACTTAGGGTCAATTGACCTTCACCTAGCCAAGTGGACCCCACCCATGCCATCCTAACCCTAAAGTGAGGTCAATGGGACACAAAGGACACATTGGGCTCAGCCCTAGAGACCAAGTTGACGCAAGTCAACTCAAACCCCTCATCTGGTCAAAGTACCCTTACGAAGGGTAGGTGACCTCCAAAGTGCAAGGTAACCCTACATAACCCATCTTAGACCTAAGGGGAAGCCATGGGGTCACCAAGGACCCCTTGGGGTCAACCCAAATGGTCATGTTGACCCAAGTAAACTCTAACCCCTTATTTGGTCAAAGTTCCCTAACTAAGGGTCAAATGACCAGCAAGGTGCCACGTTAACCCTACCCAACCATACATAGATCTTAGGGGAGGCCAATGGGTCACCAAGGACACATTGGGGTCAACCCAAATGATCAAATTGACCCAAGTCAAGCATAGCCTAAGCCAAGTCAAACCTAGCCCAAATGGGCTAACCCAAGCTCAAGGCATTTTTCCCTTAGGCTAACCTCACTTTTCATAATTATAATTATGTTATGGGCTGCCAATAGGCTAGGGAGATGAACAAATTCGTTCATGATGACTAGGAGAGAGAAAGCTCCATTTTGCCCTTTAATGGAGGAGAGAGAAAGAGGGAGGAAGAAGCCATTCATGGCTTAGGGAGGCCAAGAGCCATCTTTGATGGTTGAATTCAACTCCCATGGAGAAGGGGAGGAGTTTACAGCAGTTTATTGGCCACCCCAAGCCAGATTCAGCTCCCCACCACCTTGGCCGAACCAAGCCTTCAATGGACATTAATGGCCATTGATGTTTGACCTCTCCCCTCCCCCAACTGATGATTTAAACACCATCAATGACATGAGAGGAACCCTTCCCACCATTTACCTGAGGAATTCGAGCCACTTGACTGCACTATTGTAGAAATTCGGCCGGCGGCACCACCACCATGGCAACCCGAAGATCGACTCGACTCTAGACCACTCGAAAGGTCCTCCTCCACTCCTTCTCTCATGTATAGATCATAGCAATCACTAGGTTCAAGGTTCGGGCTCAATTGAGCCCGATCCAATTCGGGATTTCCATGGATTTTGGCCGAAAACTCTCTTGCTAGAAATGCCAGAATAGTGCTTTCCGGTGGCCAAGACACCGCCTGGCGATGGCCACCACCTCAACGGAGTTGGTAGTGGTGGTGGCCGGCCAGGGAGGTGGCTGGATCGCCGGCGGTAGCGGCTGGAAAGAGCACCAGGCAGTATAAATCCTGGTCGTAGGCTGGAGTTAGAAGATGACGGGATGTCGTCTATTCGTGCGCCAAGATTCGTGCAGCAGATGTATTAAACTATAGGATATGATATATGTGTTATTTAAACTCTGTCACACTTATGCCATTTAATGTTTTAAATTATTAAAAATAGTTAGAGGATCTGTATGAGAAAATGGTCAACACATGATTTGTAGCACTTTGGGTCTACGTTATTTAAAATTGTTGTGAACTAGTTTGGGTGCCTGGTTTGACCAGGGCACACATTTTGGTGGGACCTACGCCTAGGGCTAGACAGCCATTAAACTGAGTGCCCACCCTTCATCCTTGGTCTAAATTAATTGAAATTTTGGCAGGAAGTCCGCCAAAGCTATACCTAGGGCCTGCCCAAAATTCAAAATTTTTAGAGACACGTTGCCTAAGGTTTATACTTTTATTTAATAATGCTAGGGTATTATAATTAGGTGGTCTAATGACCTCCAAACCCTCCCAAATTTCGGTGAGTGGTCCCTGGCATTAGTACCTAGCTCTGTACAAAATTTCAACTCATTTGGATGGGTTTTGGTTGGGTAATCACCAAACCCTAGTTTGGCCTTAAGGAGGTATTTGTGATTAAAAGTGCACCATGGGCTTAGGGTGGCCACCTCCCCTCAACAGAGGCTGAGGTTTTTGACACTGACTTAGTATGGCCAATGTCACCCTCTTAAGGAAAATGGGATGATTTAGGCTTGATTTACCTTAGGGTTCAACCTCAAACCCTAAGGAAGGACTTTTGGGGTTTGTGAAGGATATAGGGGCTAATGCCTTTGTAAGACATTGGAAACTCAGTAGAATTTAAGGTAGTGTAACCTAAGTTATCTGAAATAAATCTTAGATGATTGGGAGGAAGGTAGGCACCTCAAAACCCTAACTCTAGTTTTATGGTAGAAGCACAATTTTGTTAATTCAACCACTAAACCTTATCTAAAAGTTGTGAAACTTGGGTAGCGTACGTTTTAGACCATCTAGAACCCCTGGTAATTTTATTAGAATTTTATGGATTATATTTCTGGGACTTTGTTTGTTAATTACCAAATGTCCAAAAATGGTGTTTTAATTAATTTGATTATTATGTTCATTTGAATCTGATGAAACTTGGTTAGGAGATAACCTAGGCCTAAGTGAATATCCCTGAATTTTGTTACAATTTTTAATTGAAAATATTTGGTACTTCCTTCGCTAATTTCAAAAAGGGGCTTTGGTGGTATAAAATTATTTATAGGTGATATAACAGTTGAAAAATTATGCGACTTTGGTACTGTTGATTTCAGGCCAAAATATACTTGTTGGAATTTATTTATAATTTTTAGAGGGAGGTTTGCAGTACTTCCTTTACAAGTCCATAACATTGAGATTTTGATTATTAATTTATTCAGAGAATAATTCTTGCTGACAAATTATGAAACTTGGCCAATAGTACTTTTAAGGTTTTATCTACATAGTTTAATTATTTTATAATTTTTGGATGGATATTTCCTATACTTGGTTCATAAACAATGGAAGATTGTAAATATTGCAAAAATAATTTTAGTGCCCTTTTTGATGATGGAAAAATTGTGATACTATGGATTTACCGTATTGAAATAACCTAATATTTATCATAATTTTGTTAGGCATCTTGCATGTGTACTTAGGGGAGTTCATGTTCAAACTGGTAGCCTTTGGAAGCTTTAAGGAAAATAATTAAATACCAGATAAGTTAGGAAAATTATAATTTCCTGGATTTAGTCTATTCGTGTCATGATAAGGTTCCAGTAAATAAGGTAGGCCATTTGGATGAGTATTTGGATTATCTCCTGTCCGGACCGGCATATAGCCTAGGATGATCTGCATGGGTAAATTGCAATAAGTCACGATGGGACATGGTGTAGGAGTTAGTCCTTTTGGATAGAGGTGGGTGAGTTCACCATAGAAGGATAGGAAGAGTGGTGAGAAATTGGTTTGGCTAGAGTTTAGAGGCGCTCGGGTTCGACGAAAGATCGTCTTCCCCGAGGTGAGGTAGAGTCAAAACACCCTAGGATTAGCCTATTGTAATATGAGAAGATAATGGGTAAGGGAATCAACCAATAATAATAATAAGTACCTTGCGAAAGGGAACGCTGGGCGTAATCCCAACATAGTTCCTAGTGCCCCTTGAGGGCCCTTCACTGGGAATACCGGGGGCAGTCCTGGGTTAACGTAAACTGTATTAACAAGCTGAAAAAAGTAACTTAGTAATTAGGGTCGCACATTTCATGAACATAGATAACACAGGAAGATAGTTGGCAGCTTCGGCTTGGATGGTTAAGATACGGACGTTTTGTTCCGGCGAGCTTTGGCTCGGTTGATATTTGTGACGGACGGGATTGTCCGGGGAGCTTTGGCTCGGTATGATACGATAAATTTGCATTTGCATGAAAGGAAAGAAAATTAAGGTGGTGGGTCTTCGGTATTGGAGGGTCGATGCACCGACGCCAATACGCTGACTCGGCAAGTGTGGTTAGCACTTCGCCAACAGAAGTCCGCTGCGCCAGCCGGCAAGAGTACACAGGAGTCCGCTTCGTGCACCAAGCGTTGAGGCATACGATAGGTCTGACCGGTAGTGCTTTACTGGTTTAGAGGTGGGCGAGGCCCAACCCACCGCTTCCGTATGCCACTGCGGAGGTATCCTGGGAGGTTACGGCTCCAGAAAGGGGGAACTAAAGGTCTGTGTGCACAGAGTCGGGTGTGTGTGTTGCAATTGCATGTTCCATCATACCCACTTGCACGTCATAGCATAATAGATTCATTTAACCCTGACACCTAAAGTATAAGTGGAATGGGATGCTTATATATTAGGACCTGCATAACGACCCCTTGGTCTATAAGCTTGTGTGGGCAAGTTTATAAATTAAGGTCAATTTTGATATATATATATATATATATATATATATATATATATATATATATATATTGCTGTTTGATAACCGACACCCCAACGTATAAATTGGTATGAGACTCTTCATACGATGGGAGCCTTGCAGAAGACCCCTTGGCTTATGTGTTCTCACATAAGTGAAGGTTACTTTTAATATTTCATCTTACTGTCAATATCTATTATAGAATTGCTATTATAGGTCCGCTGCAATCTGTTTTTGATTATTCTCCACCTTCAAGTCCTCCCCTTTCTTCCTCTCCGCTCGGTGCCTAAGAGCCATGGGGGAAGGGGTGGGGGATGATAGGGCTTAGTCTTTTACACTAAAGGTTTTCGAACCGCATCATTTAGGGGATTGTGGAGCCCAGCATGGAGGAGCAGCCCCAGAGATCGGTGCGCTTGGAGATGGGGCAGTCTAGCTCCGGAGTTCATACAGCCGGGACCGTGAGTCTCGACCTTGAGTAGATTTTCTGCTTTTGCTTCCACATGAGTGATTTGTAGTGAGGACATGATGTACCGGGCATAAGCCCGTATTTTAGTACTCTGATATATTATTCTGTGGACACTCCCTTCGTGGAGATTATCTATATGATATGTGAATTTCTGTGGACTGTTAGTTTGCATTTACTTTGTTGTGCTACTTTTCTGTGATCGAATTGGCCGGCAGAATCGACGCTTTGTGGTGATAACCCTTCAGGGCATGAAGGAGTCACCGCAAAATGACGGTTCTGGGCCTAAGACCCCGGTGTTCAGAGAAAAAAAAGGGGGTCTTACAACATCTCTCACAGAATATTTCTCAGCTCAGGCAGTAAATACTACATGGCATGTCCTTAGCAGAGCCTCTATCACCAAGAGCCACAAGAAGACTCCCTATGAGACTATGAAGGGCAGGAAACCTAACCTATCCTATCTCAGGATATTTGGTTTCAAGTGTTATATACTGAATAATGGGAATTCCTATGTGACTAAGTTTGCTCCCAAGTCCTATGATGGGATTTTTGTTGGGTACAACAATCATAGTAAGGCCTATGGGATCTACAACTTGGAAAGTCAAGTTGTAGAAGAGTTTGTTAATGTAGTTTTTGATGAATCAACTATGATTAACTGTGAGCTAACAAACTCCTCTTCTAGTATTGCAGGTATAGAGCTTTTGATGGACAAGCTAACTATTAAAGATGCTGCTAAATTAGTACAAGATGGAGTGGACATAACAGAAGAAGGGCAAGTCACACTTGAAGAGAATGAAATTCAGCAAGATGTTGCCACTGATGCTGATGTTGAAAGAAGATTTCCTTAAGCTATCAGGCATCTGAGATATCATCCAAGACACTAGATTATTGGTAATGCAAACCAAGTAGTGGATACTAGAAGCAAGAGCCTTAATACAGCTTTGTATTCAGGCTTCTTGTCATAGGTTGAGCCTAAGAAAATGGAAGAGGCCAACATATATCAGTTCTAAATTTTATCTATGCAAGAAGAATTGAACAAGTTTAAGAGATGTAAGATCTGGAAGCTAGTTCCCAGACCACAAGGACATAATGTCTTTGGAGTCAAGTGGATTTATAGGAATAAACTTGATAAAAATGGCATTATAATCAAGAATAAGTCTAGGCTAGTAGCTAAGGGGTACAGATAAGAATAAGGTATAGACTTTGATCAAACCTCTTCCCCTGTATCAAGATTGGAAGCCATTTGACTCTTCCTTGTATATGTTGAATTCAAAGGATTTAAAGTCTAATAGATGGATGTGAAGTCAGCCTTCTTGAATGGTGACTTAAAGGAAGATGTTTTTGTTGAACAACCTCTAGATTTTGTTGATTATAACTCACATGAATTTGTTTATATAGTTAGGAAAGCTGTATAAGGGTTAAAGTAAGCCTCTAAAGCATGGTATGAGACATTGTCTTGCTTTCTCATTGAGAACAAATTCTCAAGGATGAAGATAGACAAGACTCTATTCCCAAGGGAATATAAGGGCAAGATCATCTTAGTAAAAATTTATGTAGATGATATAATTTTTTGGTCTAATGATGACAACTATTGCAGGAAGTTTGACAAATTTATGCAAGGGAAGTTTGAGATGAGCAGTATCTCTGAGCTTAAGTAATTCTTGGGCCTCCAAGTAAGCCAGACTGAAGATGGATTGTCCATATCATATATTAAGTTAACCAGGGAGTTGATCAAAAAGTTTGGTATGAAGAATGCCTCCACCATGAAAACAAACACGGGGTCAAGTATTCCTATAGACAAAATGAGGCAAGGAAACCTGTTGATGAAATTCTATATATGGGGATAATTAGCTCCCTTCTATATCTTACTGCTACTAGGCACGACATTATGTAAGTTACATGTGTTTGTGCTAGGTATCAGGGTAACCCTAAAGAATCTGACTACTCAGTTGCAAAGAGGATTTTGAGGTATCTTAAGGGCACAATAAATCTTGGCCTCTCGTACCCTAGAAATAGGGATTTTGAACTAACAAGTTATTCAGATGCAGACTTTGCAGGCTGC
The DNA here is from genome assembly GCA_039583875.1 of Platanthera guangdongensis. Classification (NCBI taxonomy): domain Eukaryota; kingdom Viridiplantae; phylum Streptophyta; class Magnoliopsida; order Asparagales; family Orchidaceae; genus Platanthera; species Platanthera guangdongensis. The sequence continues at coordinate 70,534,320 of CM077155.1, read as the reverse complement.
AAAGAGGATATGAAGAGCACATCAGGCACCTATCAGTTCTTGGAAGGAAGACTAGTGTTTTGAAACTGCAAGAAGCAGACCAGTGTTGCAATCTCTATAGCTGAGTCTGAGTATATCTCAGCAGGTAGAAGTTGTGTACAGTTGTCGTGGATCCACATTAACTCTAGGACTATAACCTTCAGATAAGTAAAACCTCCAAGTTCTGTGATTCTACTAGTACAATCTCAATTGCTAGGAATCCTGTCTCTCATAGCAGGACTAAGAATATTGAGATTAGGTATCATTTTATTACGGAGAATGTGGAAAAGGAAGACATTTGTCTTTAGTTTGTCCCCACAGACAAGCAAGTGACAGACATCTTTACTAATCCACTGGATTAAGTCAAGTTCAACACCTTCAAGTTTGAATTGGGTATCAAGACTGTTAAGTCTATCATTTGATATTAAGACTCTCAAGTGATATCAAGTTTTATTAAGACTAAGACGGACTCAAGTGTCCTGTAAATAGAAGATTGTAGATGCTCCGATTTAGGGGGATCAAATACAGCAGTTGTAGGAACAAGTTCTACTTTCTATTAAGAGACAGCCAGCAGCTGTAAATGTGGATCAAAGATTATCACAGCTGATTAGCAAGTCCTCAGGACTATGCATAATCTGGGGGGGAGATCAACCCAAGAGGATGGTTGTTGCTATGAAGTCACTGCTACTGCTGAAAAGATATGTTGATGCTAGAGTAGAGGTAAAACCCACACCTTTCTTACTACAGTTGCATTCTGCAGAAGCTTTAAGTGGTATAAGGAGTGGCATTGGCTCAAGTGGAACAATTTTAGCAGCTAGCTCAAGTGGCTGCAGTGATGCGTTGTATCTATGTATCAACACAAAAGGTATGACTTCTAGCCAAGTAGTTTCATCACTAGGATAATTTCTCAAGTTGTATCAACACAGGTTTTTGGCAAAGGATGGAGAGATAAATTCTTTGGTGCATTATCCCCTCACCTCCCACACTAGGAAACATTTTTTTGAAGAAGCCAGAAATGGGGAGATGGGTGTGATACAACTATAAAGGGTTTAGAGCAATTGATGTGTAATTACTGAGATGTGTGCAATACCATAATACGCTCTACCCTAAAGTGAGGAGTTGAGCAATATTGAGTAGAGAAATTGAATACATATTAATTCTAGGGGCATATCAAAAGGGAAGTTGTTGTGCAATATATGCCCAGGGGAAATGTGGAAGCAATACTTGATATGACCAAGTCATGTTATGTAAGTGCATGTTACTTGGAAACATTCTAGTAATATGAAGAGAGCAATGTTGAGCCATTGCATATTATGTTTCCACCCTCAAGTGGTTTGAGGAAAGTCATCCACTTAAATGTTAAGTAGTGAGGAGAGAGGTAAGCTGCTTTGAATTTTTAAGTGGTATGAGGAAGTTTACAGCTGCTTCTAAATTTATCTGCTTTATAAGAAAATGCTTCTTAGTATTGTTGTGTGTTCTACCTTCTTCAAATAAGGGGAGATTGTTGGGAATATTGCCCTCAATATTCCATAGATTTGAAGAAGAATCACCATAAACACTAAGAGCATATTTGTATTTGATATTGTTCAAGTTCATCATGTACAGGATGTTCCATGAAACAAGTTCACACAAGTTGTCTAAGTGTTTGTGATAGGTGGTCACCAGGTAGAAAGTTAGAGAGAAAGAAATCTGTCAAGTCCACAGGAATTGATTAAAGTCGGTTCACTCAATGCCAGATGCCATGGAAGAATGTTGGAAACACTAAAAATCTTATAAGTCCACAAAAGTTGAATGAAGTCATTTCACTCAACGCCTCTTGCCAAAAAGCGGTGAGTAAAGAAGGGATAGTAAAAGACCAATAGTTTTTTATGAGGATTTGTGGCTAATTCCATGGACGTTGAGTGAAGGAAGTTCACTAAACGCCATATAATAAGAGGAGTCAAGTACAACACAGTCTGTCAAATCCTCAACATTGGCATGGAAGAAATTTGACTAAATCCAGATGTATCGAGTGAAGACAACACACTCGACGCTTGAAGATCAAGTGTTGAGTCAAGTTAAAGCTTTTGAATATCTGTTAAGAATTCTGGCAAAGTCTAGAAGTATTGTGTGAGGACAACTCACTCAACACCTAAAGAAGGTGTCTATAGATCAATGATCAGTCAAAGCATAAGGAGAGATTGATGCGTTGGATGACAAGTGTACTGGTCACACAAGTAATATAAAATGGGTGAATTTCCCCAAGTATCGATCTCTTCAAGGAACACAGTAAGGTGTAGTTAATTTCGAGGAGAACTTGAGATTGAAGTCCTTAGGTTAAAGTTAACTAAGGGGGGTTTTGATTGTTGTGGAAAAAGAAAATAAAACACTAACAGCTACTCCTATGCAACGCCGCTATACGATGCTTCGCCAGTCGGGATAGAAGACTATATGGGCCGCTATGCACCGAATCGCTGGGCGGATGGACGAGTGGGCTTGCGGATGAGGTGATTAGAACGGCAGAATGACGGTCGAGAGCACCTATTCACTATGCACGCCACTAGCAATTGCTAGTACGACACTAGCAATTGCTAGATGTGGTGGCGCGTGGAAAATAAAGGCGCACCTCAAGCAAATAATAATGAACATGATTGGATGCAAATGTTTTACAAAAAAAACATACTTCACCATATACAAAGTGTTTAAACTACACTATCAACAACAAGAGAAGAAAAGTGTGCGAAATCGACCGGATTCGAAGTCTTCCAGAGGATTTATTTAAGGAATCGCCGGGTTGTCAATCCGCATCCAAGCTCGCTCCTCAACTACGTCTGGGGTAGAGGAGGCTGTCATTAACTCCCACTGGACCAGTCTTATTCATATCACGAGCCGGTGGAGGATGGAACAAACTTCTCTTTGCTGGATGAAGAAAGCAAGATCTAACTCTTCTTGAAGCTCAAGGATGAAGGAGGAGGCCGAGAGGAAGCTCCATCTTGGATATGGCATTGAAAGCTTTCCTGGAGCACCTCCCTAAGGTGGAAGATGAAGGGAAATGGCGGAACCCTTCCTCGGAGGCGGAAAATGGCGGGGGAGAAAATCTGTCTTCTATGGAGGAAAATCTGCGCTTTAAATAGAAGCAGGTCAGAAAAATTGGCATGCATGGTTTGGCGCACGACCGTGCGCTAACCGTGTGTTATTAACTTCCAAGCCAAGCTTGCGGATGAAGATATGTTGACCTGTGCGTTTTACTCACGTACGGTCACTTCCGTCCGTGCGTGAAGGAAATCACATGGGTAGACACATGGCGCAGGAAAATAAGATATTACATTGGAACCGTGAATTTTACTCGCTCACGGGCGCTGCTGCCCGTGCTTGAACAAATCGCACGATTAACCACATAATGGAACAACAAACACACCACAAGAAAGCTACAGGAAAATTGTATGTCTCCTTCGCGCACGATTTCGAAGAAACTGTCCGTCAACCGTGCATGAAGATCGTCAGGCTCAGCTCAATGAAATTCGTCGAGCTCCACTCGACGTATCTCCTCCACGCACAAAAAACACGTTCACAAAGAACTGTGTGCTAAGAAAATGCACGACCGTGCATTTTCCTCAAACTTGCATTCCAACCTTGGGGAAAACGAACCACCTGCATACAAACAAATAAAAGCAAGCAGGACCCTCCAGCAAAGCAGAAATGCAACAAAAGCAACTAGAAAGAGCCCCTGGGGAGCACCATGTGCTTACCCCCAACAACAGAATGCGCAATTACACACCTATGGGCCAAAACAATGCACTTACCGTGAAAAACTGTAAAAATGAAATATCAACGATAACATACTAAAAGTGAAGTGCAAGTGCAAGTGCATGAAAACTAGCCCAGATAAGTCCAAAAAACCCTATATAAATCGAACTTATCACACCCCCAAACTTACCTGTTTGCGCGTCCCGAGGAAAGAAAATCTATGCAGATAGGGAAAATGATTTAGCTAATATAGAAATTGTGTTATAGAGTACCATGCGAAGTCGCATGCTCGTACGCGTAAAAATATAAATAGAGGAAATTTCTAAGTATGCAAAATAGTTTACACTTTTCACAATGCGTATCAACATTTCATTATTACTCAAAAATGAAATCACGGTGAATCTTCCGGTCACGTGTAGGGAGAAAGTAGACTAATCACTAGGCGAGCATTACCAAAGATCGGGACTCGGGATAACCTCCGAAGGAATCCACCAATGTCGGTAACCATATGTTGGCCCGTTCGCACTCTCTCCACGGCACTGGTTAGGTTCACACACCAATCAGTAGGACTTTATGTGAAGAGATGGGGCTTGCATTTCGGAGAGGTAAACAAAGATAAATAAGAGGGCAACACACCTAACCCAAATGAGCTAGCATAAAAAAAAGAATCCAACGCTACCTACAATACATGCGGGTACACCACACCCCCAGACTTAATTTTTAAAATACGGGTGTGTGCACCGCCTACTCCAAATACAATCTCCTCTCAAATAGAATTTTCAATTATACTTTTTCTTTTTTACTTTTCATTTTCTCATATATTTTTTTCAAATCATTTTCTTTTATTTAAACAGTTTCAGCAAATAGAAGCTTTGGAGCACATCCAAATAATAACATGTAAAATCACCACAGCAACACCCCAACATGAAAAATGTAAAACACTAAAGCTCGACTTGGGTGTGCGACTTGGATCGGCTATGAGGCATTGGTGAAATAATTATGGAGATGAATCAAAAGAAGTGTAGGCACAATGGTGATTTGCGAGGATCAGACGTTTGGAACTGTACAAAGTTCAACCGGGCCAAAATGATGGCCTACATCACACTCATGCATGATTAGCCTATACTCATGCTTCAAGAATAGCTTGGGGGAAGTTCTTAGCTAACGAGAAAGTGTATCCTTCCTCCCGACTCGAGCAATAAGAATATAACGGCTGTCTACACACATCCCAAGGCTACCATCAGATTCACACCGGATACACCAACTTTTGAGTAGAATAAAGAGTATTTACGCAATTAGAAAAATATAAAACTATAAGTATAGAAAAAATTTAAATCTACTCCAATTTCTACATGGGATGAGAGCACTCAACTAGGAGCACAGTAGGGTCAAAAGAAATGAGTTTAAATCGCAGTGCGCTAACCGCTAAGCACGCGCTCATGTGGGTGCAGTGGTGTGCGATGCAATGATCTAGTCGAAATAAAACAATAAAAGCTTTTAGTATGCACATGAAATGTGCGTGTGCAAAAGGTAACACATACTGACTCTCTCATAGACTTAAACTAAGCAACACAACATATGATATGCATATTTAAATCAAATACAGACAATGGAAGAGGTTACCCAATGAACAACTAGTGAGCATACCAGAAGATGCTTGAAAAATAGAGGCAGGCCCGCCATATGAAGAATCACAACCCCGCCAATATGAATTGCCATGAGCACCTGCAGGGGTGAGCTCCGCAAAAACAAAAGAAAAATATACAAAATACAAAGAAACACTAAAACTAAAATAGACATGAAAAATTAAAATGCAGAAAATATAAGATAACTACTGGGGTTATTGTCATCCCAGTATGACTTATTCGGCTAAGGAAAAGGTTCTAGCTAATTGGCCTATGAAAAGAAAAATACATGGGTAACTGTTCCATTATCCGTTTCGGAAACGGTCACCGATACGGTGATAAAACAGTTACCCCTCTGCCTAAATAATCATACCTGCTCCTCGCAGGCAGAGGAAGTAGGAAGTAAGAAGAGGAGGAGCACTGGTCCTCACTCATCTCACCATAAAATATATCCTTGCCAAGCAAGGTATCATCTACTACAGGGAGATGGAAGGAGGAGAAAGCAATCAATGGAGCTTCCACAATAGAGGAGGAATCAACCTCCTCGCAACGGAGGATGCTATCATCGATGGCTCGAGCAGAAAGCTCCAATTCCTCCTGAAGCACCTGCGAAGACTCAAGCCACACGTGCTCAGATATAGAAAGGGGATCAAGAAATAAAGGAGATGAAGAACTTAAATAATCAGAAATAGGGGGAGTTGTCCCGGTCTCACTCCCAGCAGGATCCAAGCATAGATCTTCATCAGTATCATCAACAACCTCTCTAGAAATTGTGATAGTTAATACTTGCAAATAAAACGGAGGAACAACAACATCAGAGAAAATATGTGTTGGTTCCTCCAGGGTGAATACAAAAGAGGGGAAGAATGAATGGGTAGAGACATCACCATAATGTCGTCACACTGATCAGTAGAAAGTCTGATGGGTATATCCGCAGCAGTTCCCCATAGACAAGGTGGTGTTCCGAATATATCATCAGAATTAGAAGGTGCAGCCGATTGAGAGGTGGATGGAATGAATCGGATAGTTGGTTCATCATCCTCCTCCAAATGGTGCTGAAACTCTGCGCAATCTTTCAACAGGTGGTCGGTGCTACAACAATATAAACACCATTTTCTTATTCCTCTCCGGTCCCATCAGGACCGAAGAGTAATGGAAAACGGTGTTTGGGTTGTCGTAGCACCGACCACGCATTGAAAGATTGCGCAGAATATTCGCGCCAGTTGGAGGAGGATGATGAACCAGCGATCTGATTCGTTCCATCCACCTCTCAATCGGTTGACCTTCTGATTCTGATGATATATTCGCAGCACCACCTTGTCTATGCGGGACTGCTGCGGATATACCCATCAGACTTTCTACTGATCAGTGTGATGACATTATGGTGCCGTCTCTGCCCATGCATTCTTCCCCTCTTTTGTATTCACCCCAGGAGAAACCTGCACATATTTTCTCTGATGTTGTTGTTCCTCCGCTTTCTTTGTAAGAATTATCTATCCCAATTTCTAGTGAGTCGGTTGATGATACCGACGATGATCTATGCTTGGATCCTGGTGGGAGTGAGACTGGGACCACTCCCCCTATTTATGATTATTTTAGTTCTTCATCTCCTTTATTTCTTGATCCCCTTTCTATATCTGATCCCGCGCGGGTTGAGTCTTCGCAGGTGCTTTAGGAGGAATTGGAGCTTTCTGCTCGATCCATCGATGATAGCATCCTCTATTGCGAGGAGGTTGATTCCTCCACTATTGAGGAAGGTCTATTGATTGCTTTCTCCTCCTACCGTGTCCCTGTCGTAGACGATACCTTGCTGGGCAAGGATATATTTTGTGGTGAGATGAGTGAGGACCAGTGCTCCTCCTCTTCTTACTTCCTACTTCCTCTAGCTACGAGGAGCAGGTATGATTATTTAGGCATAGAAGTAACTGTTTTATCACCGTATCGGTGCCCGTTACCGCAACGGATAATGGAACAGTTACATGTGCATTTTTCTTTTCATCGGCCAATTAGCTAGAACCATTTCCTTAGCCGAATAAGTCGTACTGGTACGACAATAACCCCAGTAGTTATCTTATATTTTCTGCATTTTTTCATGTCTATTTTAGTTTTAGTGTTTCTTTGTATTTTGTATATTTTTCTTTTGTTTTTATGGAGCTCACCCCTGCAGGTACTCATGGTAATTCGTATTGGCGGGGTTATGATTCTTTGTATGGTGGGCCTGCCTCTATTTTTCAAGCTTCTTCTGGTATGCTCACTAGCTGTGCATTGGGTAACCTCTTCACTTGTCTCTATTTGATTTAAATTTCTATTTCATATGCTATGTAGCTGATGAGTCCGATATTTATAGGGTTTTTGGACTCAACTGGACTGTTTTCTCACTCGTGCACTGCATTTCAACCGGATATTGGTTATATTTGCATTGTTCGGTCATGGACCATTTTGTGCACTATTTTGGCCCATGGGTGTGCAATTGGACATTTTGTTTTTGGGGGTATGCACATGGTGCTCCCCGTGACTCTTTCTTGCTGTTTTCTTTGCAGTATTTGTTGCTGGGAGCATTTGCTGTAGTTTTGGTTTTGCTATGCAGGAGGTGCATTTTTCCCAAAGGCAGGAAATCTGTCTTAAGGCAAACACACGGTGGTGTGTTTCTGTCACGCACGGTTTTTGCTGGATCGTGCATTTTAGTCAGCTGGAAGAACGTCGAGCCGAGCTCGATGAGTTTCATCGAGATGAGTTCAACGATCCTCACACATGATTGATGCACGATTTCTTCAAAAGCGTGCGCGAAGGAAACGCACGGTTTTCCTGTAGCTTTCTTATTTGTGCCTTCTGTGATTAATCATGTGCTTTGTTCACGCACGAGCGCGAATAAGACACACGGGTTTTGTATATGTCGCTGTTTTCCAACTCTCTGTCGCTACCCGTGCGATGTCCTTCACGCACGGGCGGAACTACTCGTGCGTAAAGGAAAACGCACGAGTCAATGCTTCTACTTTCGCAGTCTTGTTCTAGAAGTTAATATCGCATGGTTTGCACACGGTCGTGTGCCAAACCGTACGTGCCTATTTTTCTAACCTGCTTCTATTTAAAGCGCAGATTTCCTCTTTCCAAGGGACCAGCTCCGCTTCCCGCGCAATTTTTGCTCCTCCAAGCAAGAAAACTCGCCCCCAACTGCCATTTTCTCTCTCCTCCTTGGAGAGTTGATCCGGCCACCATTTCTCCTCAGAAAGATGCAAATAGTTGCGTCTCCGGCCACCTTCATCTTCTCCGACCTCCAAGCTACCATCCGAGCTCATTGTTGCTGCACTTGCAGAGTTCTTCGGTCAGAACTAGCCCAGAGATCAAACACGAAGAAGATGGGTTATAGGGATCAGGTGACAGCCCTTCTGGATCCCGGACGACATCCGAAGACCGAGCTCGGACAAGGATTGACAACCCTTGAATCCTGCTATGAATCTCGAAAAGCCTTCGTGCGCTCGGTTGTATTTCTCCACCTCTTCTTGTGGTTACTTCATTCTGAACTTGTGATAGTGGGATTATTGCTTGAGTATAATGTTTTGCTTAAGGTTTCAACATGTCGATATGTTGTTATGTCTTAATCATTGCTTGTGTTGTTAAGTTTTAGTTTTTCCTGTGCTTGTTATGATTGAGCTGTTGTAGCGCTTGCTAGGAGCGTGCATTGCGATGAGGTGATTACGACCCTCGTTGTTTCGTCCATCATCCATACAACTCTCCATAGCAATCCGCCCAAGCGACACGGTGACGGTGACCCGCTTTAGTTTTATTAGCATTAAGCTTAGGAAACCAAAACTAAAGCCCCTATGACACGTTAACACTTGCAATCACTTTTCCAATAGCAAATCCACACTCTCTCCTTTCACTTCTCAAGAGATCGATATCCGGGGATTAAACTCCTCACTTTTATTACTTGACAGCGATCGACACACTTGCCGAGAGCGCATCAAGTTTTTGGCCCCGTTGCCAGGGAGTGCAACCGTTGTGTGTTTTTTTTCTTTTTGAGATAGATGATTGTTGTTTGAACATTCTGTCTTCTTCATTACGCGTTTTTTATAGTTCAATTTTGTCCATGTATAATTCAAAATACAGGAACCTTAGCTAGCCTCCAACCACGATGACGACAACTTTGAGCTATCCGCGGAGCTAATCAAGTTTATCTCGGAGCATTGTTTGTTTCATGGGCTCCAAGGAGAGAATGGTTGGTGGGCTAAAACCTGAACAGGCAAGCGTACCTGTTGAATCGTAGTACCAAGGTCGTATTTAAACACGGGGCTGTAAATTACTTCTACTCACGCTCTAACTATTATCCTACCGGAAAACTAAAGGGATTTGAGAATCTTTTAGAATAAAACAAAAGACAATTTGCGAGACGAAAAACTTATAATAAAAAGCTAGCATTCGATCAATGATTCACCATGAAATTAGATGAGAGAGATAAAAATAAAGATAGTTTTAATTTTGCAAATCATACTCGACCGTGACGGATCCAAAAATAAGACAAAATCTCGCTAGAGCATTAGGTCTCCTAACTTATAGACTCTTCGATCGAAATCTCTTTACAAACCAAAGAAGCCTAAAGTTGCATTATCGAGGTGATCCGCACTATTGGATTTGACTCCAATCCGGAGGATTTACGTCGTCCTATCTCTAGGATTGCGTTCAACTCCTTCCTTCTTTGAGTGATCTTTCACATCATGAGTCTCTCGACTACTATGAAATGAGAACAATGTCTACTACCGTATAACGGAAATACGGAGTCGACGCAAAATAAATCAAAGAAGGATCGAGCATGAAATAACAAAAATAAAACTAAGAAAGAAAATAAACTCTCATCTCACTTCATGGATCCTCACGATCGAATGCTATAGGAAATTAGCTACGCATAATTGAAAAGGAAAACAAAAGAAGATAAGAGAGGAACATTTTTTTATTACTTGCAAAAAGGAGTACACAAAATATAAAAAAGACAAGATTATGCTATAAAGAAAACTTGCACTAATGAAAATTGCACTAATTGAGGAAACTTGCACTAATGGAAAAGAAAACTAATACAATAAGTAAACTAACAACTCACAAGCACTCTCCACTTAAACTAGCACTTCACTTGCTCTCCCAAAATCTAACTCTCAAAGCATGAGACCATGGTGCCTTTTATAGATGAGGAGGGAAGATTCTAGATGGGAATGAAGAGAAGGAGGCAAGGGGGGTGGCCGGCCATGTGTAGGGGAGAGTGCATGCATGGCATTTAATTAGGTGGAGAGAATTTATGCATGATATTAAATGAAGGAAGAGGGAGAAGATACATTCATGCATATAAATTTAAAAGGAATGAAATAAATATAAGAGGGGGGATGGATGGTAATAAAGAGTGGAGAAAAAATAATAAAAAGGAGAGAGAGGAGGGAACATGCATGAATGTGGCTTATGGAAATGAAATAAAATGAAGTAGAGAGGGGTGGATATGCTTGAATGTCATTGAAAGGTGGCCGGCCATGTAGGATGTATTCATGCATGGTAAAATATGAAAGAGGGGGCTGCAGCATGGGCTCGGGTAGAGGATAGGTGGGCTGCTTTGAGCTTTTAAATAGGCTCGGGTAGAGTCTAGGGGCTGCATGGGCTCGGGTAGAGGCTAGGGGCTGCATGGGCTCGGGCTCCACATGTAATGGGTTGCATTTTTGAAGTAGATGGGTGGCCGGGCTGCACCAAGGAGAGGGCCGGGCTGCATGCTTGAAGTGGGCTACATGCATGGGCTCGGGTTCACCATGAGGGCTGCACCAAATTGAGAGCTCGGGCTGCTCTTGATGTGGGCTTCATGGAATAATTCAAGGGCTGCATGTTTGAAGAAGTGGGCTGCACATGCTTGGACTTTGAATCTATAAATAAAACAAAACAAAACATTAGTTAATACGAATGAAACTAAACATTACAAACATCATACTATTAATTGATTATATTCATAACAAAACACAAGTAAACATAAGATATAAAACATATACTAAAACTATATATTTTTATATCAAAACATAACAAAATAAAATTGCAATATAACAAGCAAATAAAACTATAAAAAAAACTAGGAATTATAATATCCTAACACAAAAAGACTTTAAGAAGAAATAAAACAAAACATGCATAAAAATACATAAAACATATAATTAAACTAGGAATTTTGCATACTAAACTACCCCAAAAATGATGACTAAAACAAGTCATCAAATTCCCCCATGCTAGAGTATTTGCTTGCCCTCAAGCAAATAAAACTTAAAGAACTAGGGAATCAAAACAAAGAAGATTTAGGTTGCATAATTAAGAAAAACAAAACATGAAAAATTAAACAATCCTAATTCCTATGTTAACAACTAGTGGGGTGAGAAGTGCACAATAGAAAACTTGAAAGTGGAGACCTAAAAATATCATTAGAACATAAAGAAGATTTACACATTTCTAAATCTTAAAACAAGGCATCCAAAATAAATGAAAATAAGGAAAACAAAAGTAGAGGTTCTAAATAAACGGCGCATTAACAAACTACTCGGTTGCTAGATAAACATTAACCCTAAAACACTCCAAGATAACCTCCAAAGAAATCCATCAATGATGGTGGCCATAGGCTTGTACGTTCACACTTTCTCCACTACGCGAATTTACGTTCTAAGATCAATAGGACTTCTACTAGGCATTAAAACTTGGCTTAGGTAAATGATTAGGAAGTGGAATCAAAGATAAACATGAAGGTTTTAGGCACTAAACCAAGGTGAGCTCAAAAATAAACATATAAAAAAAGTGAGAAATAACAAGTATGTCATTTTTCCAATATGAAACTACAAAAACAAGGCCATGAAAATTTTTCTTTTATAAACTTGGCCAAACATAAACTTTTTGCATTCATCATTTTTTTTGATTTTGTAATGATATATATTTTTTTCTCAAATTTTTTTTTCCTTTTGAATAGCATTGATAAGAAAGCTCCAAAAATGAGCTTGAGAATTTCCTATTCATTTCAAAAATAAAACCCTTCCCACAAAGAATAATTTTTAAGCTCAAATTCATAGTGCAAAAATAGGAAAGGTTTTTGGCTTTGGTGAATATAATGAAATGAAAGGTGGAGCTAAAACAAGGAAAAAAAAGGAAAAGGCCCAAAATTGTTTTGCAAGGGTTTTGTTTTTGGTGGGCAAGAAAAGCTCAAACTATTCAAATGGTGGCCTAAATCATTTCTAAAAAACGTAAAAACGGCGCAAATGTTTCGAGAGTATCTTGGTACAAGTTCTAGACACCAAGAAATACTACCTCGCAAGTGAAAAAGAGATAACATTACCTAGCAACCATTCGTAAGCAACTAACCGAATAAAAAGACATAACTACAAATTGCTAACTTAAAACGTAAAAATTGGATGCCTATATTTAAGGAAAAAGAAACTAGTAAAACTAAGCTATGTTGAACTGATAAATTTAGAAAACCAATTCAAAAAAATCTATATAGAACTACAAAAACCACACGGGCCTACACTTCACTAGAAGAAACATGAAAATAAAGATAGAAATAATTTTAGGTTTTGTTTTTCAAATCGGTTTAAGCACAATTTTTTTTTGATTTTTGTTTTTCTAATTTTTTTGGGTTTTATATTTTATAAGTTTTTTTGGATTTTGATGACATAACATAAAATACTATACTAATATAAAACATAATATTATAAATTTTTTTCTGTTGAAATAAGAAAAATAAAAAGAAAAGACCAAAAGTAACTAGACCCCCCCATGCTTAAATTCTTCATTGCGCTCAATGAAGAAAACATAAAGAAAAAGAGAAGGGGACTGAGAAGAAGAGAAAAAGAAAAATACGGGAAAAATAAATAAATAAGAACAGGACTTCCCCGGGTTCGTGAGATGAAGGCGGATGTCGCTCCCCCATGCTTGCTTTTTAGAGTACTTGATCGTCAGCAGGTATGACTTAATCCATCTGATATCAGCAGCGGCGGAGCGGCGACCACGATCATGGACTTGATTGGCCTCCGGTAGAAAGAGCAAAAGAAAAGAAAAATAGATAGAGTCCATGGGCAGATGCCCGATAATGTTTTTTTATATTACAACAGTCCAAATAAAAGAGTTTCATAAAATAGTAGTCCAAAAATAAAACTGTCCATCAGAAAATAATAAACTAAGAATCAAAAAGAAGATTCTCCTTTGCAGGAGTCACAGAATCATTAGAGAAATAGAGTTTAAGTCTATGGCCATTAACTTTAAAGTCCCCCTTATCGGGGTGTGAAAGTAGCACAGTGCCGTAAGGAAAAACATCCTTGACCGTGAACGGTCCGGACCATCTAGATTTGAGCTTTCCCGGGAAGAGACGTAAACACGAATTAAAAAGAAGAACCTGATCGCCTGGTTTAAAAGTTTTAGGGTGGCGCAGGTTCTTATCGTGATACAATTTCGTGCGTTCTTTATAAATTTTATTATTTTCATATGCGTACGCTCGCCACTCGTCAAGCTCATTTAGTTGGTTTTTTCTAAGCTCGCCGACCGAGTGTGTATCGAAATTAAAAAACTTTAACGCCCAGTACGCACGGTGTTCTACTTCTACCGGAAGATGACACGATTTTCCATAGACTAATCGGAAAGGAGTACAACCGATGGCGGTCTTGTACGCTGTCCGATAGGCCCACAGAGCATCGTCCAATTTTAAAGACCAATCCTTACGAGAAGTAGAAACGTTTTTTTCCAAAATCCGTTTAAGTTCGCGATTGACTACCTCGACCTGACCGTTATTTTGGGGGTGATAAGCAGTGAATAATTTATGTGTAACGCCATATTTGGCCAAAGCCTTAGTGAGTTGAGCGTTGCAAAAATGACTTCCCCTATCACTAACGATTGCTCGAGGAAAACCAAAGCGAGAAAATAATTTTTTTAGAAAATTGACAACAACGCGAGCATCATTATTTGGTAAAGCTTGGGCCTCTGCCCACCTAGAAACATAATCGACTGCGACTAAAATATATTTATTTCCTAAGCTGGAGGGAAATGGGCCGACAAAGTCTATGCCCCATAGATCAAAAACTTCGCATTCGAGAAAGTAGTTTTGTTCCATTTCATTTTTATTTGAGAGATTTCCAGTCCGCTGGCATTGATTGCACCCGCCCACAAAGATTTGTGCATCTTTAAATATGCTTTGCCAGTAAAAGCCAGCACTAAGCACTTTGTGTGCGGTGCGGTTAGCTTGATAGTGCCCGCCAGTCGGACCTTCATGAACATGTTTTAAAATTTGGTGACCCTCTTCCCGCAAAACACATCTCCTTACCACCTAGTCCGCACAAATGCGAAATAGAAATGGGTCTTCCCAAAAATAATACTTCAACTCCGAAAAGAATTTCTTCTTTTGGTGAGTGGAGTATTCTTTTGGAAGGACCCGGGCCACAAGATAATTGGCCAGATCGGCAAACCAGGGGGCAGGAGATGAAGAAATATTAAAAAGACGCTCATCCGGAAAAGAGTTATTAATAAAAGTTTCATTTAAAATATCTAGATTGGGATTTTCAAGACGAGAGAGATGATCAGCTGCTAAGTTTTCCTCTCCTTTCTTATCCCGAATCTCCAAGTCGAATTCTTGAAGTAAGAGGATCCAACGGATAAGACGTGGCTTGGCATCCGGTTTAGAAAGGAGGTACTTCAAAGCTGAATGATCCATGAAAACAATAACCTTAGAAAGAGTAACATACGGTCGGAATTTATCAAAAGCAAAAATAACCGCTAAGAGCTCTTTCTCCGTCGTAGTGTAATTTTCTTGCGCAGAAGTGAGAGTTTTACTAGCGTAGAAAATCAGATGAAAGTTCTTAGCGATTCGTTGACCTAAAACCGCACCTACCGCATGATTACTCGCATCACATATGATTTCGAAAGGTAAATCCCAAACTGGGGCGATCAAAATAGGAGCATGTATAAGTTTTGATTTAATTAATTCAAATGCCGCGAGACAAGATTCATCAAAAACGAATGGAGTGTCTTTTTCGAGAAGGTGGGTGAGAGGCTTAGTAATTTTTGAAAAGTTTTTAATGAATCGTCGATAAAAACCCGCATGCCCTAAAAAACTTCTAATCGCTTTAATATTTGTAGGCGGCGGTAACTTTTCAATTACTTCAATTTTTGCCTTGTCCACTTCAATTCCCCTAGCGGAAATGTTGTGGCCAAGGACTAAGCCTTCGCGTACCATAAAGTGGCACTTCTCCCTATTTAAAACTAGATTCATTTCCTCGCAGCGTTGTAAAACTTTTTCCAAATTTTCTAAACATAAATTAAAGGAGTCGCCAAAAACAGAAAAATCGTCCATAAATATTTCCATAATATTCTCGACGTATTTATCAAAAATGGCAAGCATACACCGCTGAAAGGTGGCGGGTGCGTTGCATAATCCGAAAGGCATTCTACGATAAGCAAAAGTTCCGAAGGGGCAAGTGAATGTCGTCTTCTCTTGGTCCTCGGGTGCGATAGGGATTTGAAAGTATCCCGAGAGACCGTCGAGGAAGCAATAAAAATTGTGCCCGGACAAACGTTCTAAAATTTGATCGATAAAGGGGAGGGGGAAGTGATCTTTTCGAGTGGCATCGTTTAGCTTACGGTAATCGATGCACATCCTCCATCCCGTTATCGTCCTAGTTGGAATTAAGTCATTATTTTCATTTGTCACTACCGTAATCTCACCCTTCTTAGGAACAACCTGGACTGGACTTACCCACTGACTATCTGAAATAGGATAAATTATCCCCGCATCTAATAACTTAAGCACCTCTCCCTTCACAACCTCTTTCATATTTGGATTAATACGACATTGTGGTTGAACTACACCCTTAGGATTATTTTCAAAAAATATTTTGTGTGTGCAAAAAGAGGGGCTTATGCCAGGAATATCACAAATTTGCCACGCTATAGCTCGGCGATGCTTTTGTAGTAGTTCGATCAATTGATCGTTTTCGGATTGGGAAAGAAAAGCCGAGATTATAACGGGCAATTTTCAATCTTTTGCAAGAAAGGCATATTTGAGGTGGTCAGGCAGTGGTTTTAATTCAAGCTGGGGTGGTTCGTCATAAGAATTTTTGAAATTTTTCTCTTTTTCAAAAACAAGATTTTCATACTTTTTTCTACTACAAACAAAATTATTTTCAAAATTTTCTTGGATCGACATCACCGGGTTGTCAAAATTATGTCAAGAAATTTCAGAAAACGAAGAGGAAAATTCATTGGAAGAAATGTTGGAAAGGGAAAGGGAAGAATCTTCATTTAAAACATCAATAAAGAAGCATGAGTCATCATTTTGTAAAGAATTTTTCATTGATTGATTAATAGAAAATGTGACCTCATCATCTCCCACACGCAAAAACAACTTTCTGTAACTAACATCGATGACCGCTCGAGAGGTGGCTAGGAAGGGTCGTCCGAGGATAAGAGGGACCTCGACGTCCTCATCAATATCGAGAATGACAAAATCCACCGGGAAGATGAATTTGTCGACCTTTACTAGCACGTCATCAACAATACCTAACGGATATTTGATCGACCTATCGGCTAACTGGATACTCATTCTTGTAGGGCTAAGAGTGCCCAATCCTAGCTTTTTGAATAAAGAAAACGGCATCAAATTTATGCTCGCTCCTAGATCCGCTAACGCATGTTTAACAAACAGATCACCAAAAACGCACGGAATAGAAAAACTACCCGGATCGTTTATCTTTTTAGGTAGATTAGAATTTTTAATGACTGCCGAGCATTCTTCATTCAATGTTACATGCGATAAGTTCCCCAATTTCGTCTTGTTCGTTAATAGGTCCTTAAGATATTTTGCGTACTTCGGCATTTGACTAATCGCTTCATGAAATGGCAAATTAATGTGAATTTGATTGAACATTTCAAGAAAGCGTTGGTACTGATCATCTAGTTTGTCTTTCCTATGTCTAGCCGGATAAGGAGGTGGCAGAAGAACAATCGGAGCATCATTTTGAAAACCATTTTTTCTTTTGCAGAATTAGAAATAATGGAGCTATCCTTTTCTTTTTCAAAAATAGATTTTTCGTTTTCAAGATCTATGTTATTATTCTCCTTGGGGGTACAAACAGGAGGGACAATCACCCTTGGCTCTTCCCTTGTGGTGGGCTCGTTAACAACTTTACCGCTCCGAAGGGAAATCGCATTTGCGTGTTCCCTTGGGTTAGGCTCAGTGTTCGAGGGAAGAGTTCCAGGTGGTCTCTCGGAAAAGGCCTTGGCGAGTTGGCCGACTTGATTTTCTAAGTTTTTCATTGATCCTGTTAAATTTCTAATAGTGGCATCGTTCGAGCTTATATATTTAGCGAGGATCTCTTCCAAAGGGGAAGGTTTTTGAAAATTTTGTTGCGGTGGTGGTGGTGGTGTAAAATCGTGCGGTGGGTGTATGGCGTTAGCGTTATTACTCCACGAGAAATTTGGATGGTTACGCCATCCGGGGTGATAAGAATTAGAAGAAGAAGAAAAACCAGGCGGAGAAGAAAAATTTGGAAAAGCAGAAAAATTGTTTGCAGAATTATTTTGAGCAGGCCTGGGTATGTTCCCCAGATAATCCACCTGCTCGGCAGCAGCAGCATTCACATTTTCATATACCTTAGTGGCGGAGGAAGCAGTCATCTCCGAAATCTTCTTGTTCAGCATTTCTACTTGTAGCGCCAGTTGCGAATCCGAATCCACTTCATAGATACCTGCAGATTTAGATGGGCGAGTCCTAGACGAATTCCACTGATAAGTGTTCATCGCCATGTCCTCGATAAGCTCAAGAGCGGCTTCCGGAGTTTCGCGGTCCAAAGAACCAGCGGAAGCGGCATCTATCATTTGCTTAGTTTCTTGATTTAGCCCATTATAGAATGTCTGAACCTGTAACCATACAGGCAGAGCACGATGAGGGCATCTTCTCAAAAGTTCTTTGAACCTCTCCCAAGTGTCATAGAGGGTCTCAGAAGTAATTTGAGAATAAGAAGTTATGTCATTTCTTAACTTAGCAGTTTTAGCGGGAGGAAAATATCTAGCAAGAAATTTATCGACTAAAATGTTCCAAGTAGTGATTGATCCTCTTGGAAGAGAACTCAACCACTGTTTGGCTTTAGTTCGTATGGAGAAAGGGAAGAGTCTTAGCCTTATAGCATCATCTGAGACACCATTTATTTTGAAGGTGTCACAGATTTCAAGAAAATTGGCAATATGCAAGTTCGGATCTTCATCTTGTAATCCGTCGAACTGTACATATTGCTGCACCATTTGTATGATGCTAGGCTTAAGCTCGAAGTTATTGTTCGCAATTGCAGGTCGAACAATACTTGTTTCAGTCCCCTCTAGGTTGGGTCGAGCATAATCGGACACAGTCCTTTGCTGAGCCATTCCTGGGTTGGGATCTCCCATTTCAGAATAATTACAATCCCCGAAGGAATCCTCAACCGCTGTTTGAGAAGTGGAAGCCCCGAATCGTAGTTGTCTCCGAAAGGAGCGTTCGATTTCTGGGTCCAAATCAACAAGTAGCGACAGATTCGCTCGGGTCATGCACTAGTAAAGAAAACGAGGGAAGAAGAGAATGAAAGCTTGGAAAAGAAAGAAAAAGAGGAAAAGAAAGGAAAAAAAATTTTTTGTTTTGTTTTTTTTGAAAAAAAAATTTTTTTAGACGGCTTGGCTCTCGAACTTCCCGAGTACTACCCGGTGAAGGGTTTGCCCGGTACTAGGTAAAATGGTGGCGCTTAAAGCCCCTTACCCTTTTCGAGAGATTTTAGGTGGGGTAGAAATAAGGTGAAGTGGGTTGATTATAAATATTTAAATATATAAATTATAATTTTTTTTTATTTTTGGAGAAGTAATAGCGCAAGCGTTTTCAAAATATTGACGAAGAAAAGTCCCCGGCAACGGCGCCAAAAACATGGTGGGCTAAAACCCGAACAGACAAGCGTACCTGTCGAATCGTAGTACCAAGGTCGTATTTAAACACGGGGCTGTCAATTACTTCTACTCACGCTCTAACTATTATCCTACCGGAAAACTAAAGGGATTTGAGAATCTTTTAGAATAAAACAAAAGACAATTTGCGAGACGAAAAACTTATAATAAAAAGCTAGCATTCGATTAATGATTCACCATGAAATTAGATGAGAGAGATAAAAATAAAGATAGTTTTAATTTTGCAAATCATACTCGACCCTGACGGATCCGAAAATAAGACAAAATCTCGTTAGAGCATTAGGTCTCCTAACTTATAGACTCTTCGATCGAAATCTCTTTACAAACCAAAGAAGCGTAAAGTTGCATTATCGAGGTGATCCGCACTATTGGATTTGACTCCAATCCGGAGGATTTACGTCGTCCTATCTCTAGGATTGCGTTCAACTCCTTCCTTCTTTGAGTGATCTTTCAAATCATGAGTCTCTCGACTACTATGAAATGAGAACAATGTCTACTACCGTATACCGGAAATACGGAGTCGACGCAAAATAAATCAAAGAAGGATCGAGCATGAAATAACAAAAATAAAACTAAGAAAGAAAATAAACTCTCATCTCACTTCATGGATCCTCACGATCGAATGCTATAGGAAATTAGCTACGCATAATTGAAAAGGAAAACAAAAGAAGATATGAGAGGAACATTTTTTTATTACTTGCAAAAAGGAGTACACAAAATATAAAAAAGACAAGATTATGCTATAAAGAAAACTTGCACTAATGAAAATTGCACTAATTGAGGAAACTTGCACTAATGGAAAAGAAAACTAATACAATAAGTAAACTAACAACTCACAAGCACTCTCCACTTAAACTAGCACTTCACTTGCTCTCCCAAAATCTAACTCTCAAAGCATGAGACCATGGTGCCTTTTATAGATGAGGAGGGAAGATTCTAGATGGGAATGAAGAGAAGGAGGCAAGGGGGGTGGCCGGCCATGTGTAGGGGAGAGTGCATGCATGGCATTTAATTAGGTGGAGAGAATTTATGCATGATATTAAATGAAGGAAGAGTGAGAAGATACATTCATGCATATAAATTTAAAAGGAATGAAATAAATATAAGAGGGGGGATGGATGGTAATAAAGAGTGGAGAAAAAATAATAAAAAGGAGAGAGAGGAGGGAACATGCATGAATGTGGCTTATGGAAATGAAATAAAATGAAGTAGAGAGGGGTGGATATGCATGAATGTCATTGAAAGGTGGCCGACCATGTAGGATGTATTCATGCATGGTAAAGTATGAAAGAGGGGGCTGCAGCATGGGCTCGGGTAGAGGCTAGGTGGGCTGCTTTGGGCTTTTAAATAGGCTCGGGTAGAGGCTAGGGGCTGCATGGGCTCGGGTAGAGGCTAGGGGCTGCATGGGCTCGGGCTCCACATGTAATGGGTTGCATTTTTGAAGTAGATGGGTGGCCGGGCTGCACCAAGGAGAGGGCCGGGCTGCATGCTTGAAGTGGGCTGCATGCATGGGCTCGGGTTCACCATGAGGGCTGCACCAAATTGAAAGCTCGGGCTGCTCTTGATGTGGGCTTCATGGAATAATTCAAGGGCTGCATGTTTGAAGTAGTGGGCTGCACATGCTTGGACTTTGAACCTATAAATAAAACAAAACAAAACATTAGTTAATACAAATGAAACTAAACATTACAAACATCATACTATTAATTGATTATATTCATAACAAAACACAAGTAAACATAAGATATAAAACATATACTAAAACTATATATTTTTATATCAAAACATAACAAAATAAAATTGCAATATAACAAGCAAATAAAACTATAAAAAAACTAGGAATTATAATATCCTAACACAAAAAGACTTTAAGAAGAAATAAAACAAAACATGCATAAAAATACATAAAACATATAATTAAACTAGGAATTTTGCATACTAAACTACCCCAAAAATGATGACTAAAACAAGTCATCAATGGTCAGGTTCATATTGATTACTTCCTGGAGCTTTGTGGCACCTTTTTCTATGCTGGGGACGTGCAGGACAAGGCTATTGAAAGAATTTGTTTCAAGATGACCTAAACACCTAGAGGGCGGTCGGTGAATAGGTTCAATTCTTTTTCTAACTTAGGCAGACAAATCTATCTAGTTTAGCAATTTATTCAGCAGATATCACAACACAACACTCACATACACACAACATTCCACAGATTGCACACCAGATTTATAGTGGTTCCCCAAATGATGGGTACATCCACTTTCTCCCTTCGCCTATCTAGCAGTGTACTAGATTTGGCGTAACTTCTTTCTTCTCAGATCCGCAGATCTTACAGCTCAGAACCAAGAATGGTTCCTACAACTCAGAGTGAATCCACACTCCTACAACTCGGGCACAAGCCCTACCTCAGCCTCTTTCATAGGCCTATAACTCAGAGTGACACCCCACTCCTACAACTCAGGAAAAATCCTTACCTCAGCCTCTTTCACTGGCCTACAACTCAGGGAACAAATTCCACTACCTCAGGTACTCATCCCTACCTCATCCTTTATAATTTAGGCCGACAACTCAGATAAATAAATCTCCTACACTCAGATCTATTACAGATCCTACAAAAGTTGTTGATGAAAAGATAATAATATCTTCAACCAGATGGTGAGAGAATTGGTTGAAGGCTTCTTGATCAGTTCTTGATAGAACTGATTACTTAAGGATCAACCTATCTTAGCTTCTTCAAAGCTTCTTGAATCTCAACAAAGTAAGGTTGATCTTCTAGGTGTTGGAGTTGATCTTCAATCAGCTTCCTTGTTATTTAGAAATTAATCTGAATTCTTCTTCAGAATTGATCTGAATTCTTCTGGCAGACTGTTCATAATCTGCCTTCACTGGATAGAACTTCTCTCCTTCTTGTTTTTCTCTCTCTACAATATGTTGACTGTTTCTTCTATCTCTTCTTCTGGATTCTCAATCCTTCAGAGATTATACTTTATTTACTGATCGTGTTCACGATCACTTCTTCACAATTGATGGATTATTATGTCATGCCCCAACTGTTGAGAGAGAATATCTATATATAGGCTTCATCCATGGTTATCGTCTGTTCCGGTTCCAAACGGTCTTCTGACACCTCTGACAGATGTGACAGCAATGTCAGTAATGACAGTTGTCAAGTCTCCAGTTGTATCACTTCAACCTTTATTGGACTTTGACTCAGCAGCAGAGAATGTCGAGTTAATACTTCACATGTGTCGACAGAAATAGTCCATGTGTCGACACAAGTCTTGATGATGTCGACACAGCTTCACTTTTACTTCTCGACACAGCTTCTATGGAATGTGTTGACACAAGTCCTGTGTGTCGACACAATCACTCCTTGTCTTGACAAAGTTGGTGTCGACAGAATTCTGGTGTGTGACGACACAAGTTATGTGTGTCGACACAGTCGTTGTCGACAGAATTCTGGAATGTGTTGACAGCTTCTCTGTGTGTCGACACAAATTCTGGGTGTCGACACAATCTGGCCCTTGGTGTCGACACAACATTGTCGACAGATTTTCTGTGAGTCGACACAAATTCTGGGTGTCGACACAATCTGGCCCTTGTTGTCGACACATCCATTCCCAAGTGTCGACACTTGTACTTAAAAAATTTTTCTTCCATTTACTTAACCTGCACATGATAACTCAACACAACATCAAATACAACTTGATACATATTATTGAGTTATGTGAGGCTTCTCCAAATCTGGTACACATTTTCCAATGTACCCAACAATCTCCCCCTATTTGGAGAAGTCATAACCCTTAGTCAATGATATACATTACTTTTAATAAAATAAACAATATGATGTATAAAAGCATTCAATGACAGGGTAACATATAAACAAAACAAGTATAATATATCATCATAGAATATAATACAAACATAATAAGCATGAATCATTGTTTTGTTTAAACTTCAAAAAAGTTTGTTAACAACAGATTACATAGATTTTAAAACTGAAGATTACAATGTTCTAAAATCTAGTCAATCTATCCTAAGGCTGATCAGGCTCCTTGATCATTATGTCTTTACCAGACTGGACCCTTGCTTGTACTGGACCTTCAGTATCTTCACTTGGCTTATTTCCTTTGAGTTACTTCTTCTTAAGTTCTTCAGCCTTAACTTTTTGCCTTTCAAAATAGTAATAAGGCTTGGGAAAGTATTTACTGGGCTCCACAGCTGTAGCAGGTATTTTCCCGGCCTTGTGATCCCTTCTAAACTGATGTATAACATCTTGTCTCTGCAGAAATTTGCTCCATTCAAGTTCAGAATAACACTTGCCTCTATCATGCATTTTGTCTTTGACAGCTTGCCAGACAGTGAGTATTATATTTCTGGAGGTGGGACTCCATCTTTCAAAATCAGGCTTCAGTTCAACCTACTCTCTAAACCTTTTATTTGAGAGTTGAGATTCTTGCTCTTTATTCAATGTTGCCTCTGACAATTCAACTTCCTCAATATTCACATTCTGAACCTCCTTTGGAGGACTATACATGTGTTGAACAACATTGTGAATACCTTCAAAATCAGCAGGAGGGTAAATAGTTTGAGCTATTGCCTGCGAAGCCCCTTCATTATAAGAAATTTGAATGCCTGACTCAGTAGTATTATCATTATCACATAGGGATGGATATCCCAGAGTTGCTCTAACAGCATTTATTATCCTTTTAGCATGCTCTGAGCTAGCATTGACTAACATCCTCTCCCCCTTTATGACTTCTCTTTCAACATGATCTCTTAAGTCATCTTTCTGAAATCTTACTTGTTCAGCCAGATAATTGGTGCTTTCCTTATAAAAAGATCTGAATTTTTGTAGCTGATCAGATATGATCTTTTGAGAGGTTTGAATGGTAGATTGGAAAGTGACTAAATCTTCTTGAAGTTTCATATCAAACTCTGAATTCTCTTTAGCCCTTTCCTCAATTAATGCAGTTGCAGTATTCTTTAACTCAGTAACAATCACATTATGTGATTCAGTAAGATTATCATTCATTCTAATTTGATTTTCTAGGACATATCCTTACTTTACCACTATATCATCAATCTGTTTCCTTGCCTCTTATTGCTGCTTGGCCAGATAAACTACAACATTACCGCCTTTATGGAAGAAGTCTGTCATCTCTTTCTTATTTTGGTTTACTTCAAATCTGATTGATTTAATATCTTGAGCCAATGTAAACTGAAGTTCCTTATGGCTTTCATCCACATATTATTCAAGAGCTTGTCTTTGCTCATCCATTTTAACTTAAAGAGCAACCAACAGTGAACTGAAGTCAACTGCTGGAGCTGATTGTTGAGGTACTGTTTGCAAAGCCCTCCTGTAGCTTAAGCTCTTCTTCTTGTAGACCATCAGTTTCCTTTTCTTTGCATTTGAGGCTTCCTCATCATCTTCAGAAGCTGAGGAACTGTCTATATCAACTGTCTCTTTAGGACTAGAATGCAGCTCCTTCTCAGTCCTAGTCAACTCCCCCTCAGTCCTTGCCTCCTGAATATTAGGAAATAACTCTTCAAGATTGAATTCTTGTTGAGTTTGTATAGTGGAACATCTGTATTTTGGACAGTAAATGTGGCATCATCTAATGCAGATGTATCATGTATTGTTATATCCTATGCAGGGATGTTCTTATGGTGTGTCTGTTCAACATCAGTTAGAAGCACAGTTAGTGTTTCTGGCTCAGTATCTAGTATAGTTTGATTAATATCATGTATTACCTCAAGGATAGTTTGAGTGGCTGTTTCACTCTCTAATGCAGCTTGCTCTTTCTCATGAGCAACTTCTAGAGGCAATGCCTCTTGTTGAACTGGAGAGAGCTCATTGGCTCCCCCTTGATGAAGCACGTCCTGAACTTGATCCAGTTGGATGGTGCTTTCTGGAATATGCTCCCCCTGCATCAGACTATAATCTACATTCTTAGGGGCAGATGATTTCCTTGCAGATTATTGTTGTTCTTCATCTGAACTGAAGATCACTTGTTCTTCTGAATCACTAGAAGATTCAGGTTTGATGGGGGTTGTCTTTTTCTTTTTCAGTTGTGGTTGTTTATGTGGTGTAGAACCATCCTTTGTCAGAACTCTTTCCCACCTGGATAGTATTTCCATATCCATCCTTCTCATGTGGTTTATCATAGATCCTGTTGTGTGGTTAATTACTTCAGGAATATTCATTGCCAGATACAGACTCAGTATTCTTCCTAGATTAGGTTTCTTCAAAATTTCCTTGATCTTTTCAAAGATCACAACAGACCAATTAGTTTTTACTCTGAAAATAACTCTGGACATTAGGCTAAACATATAGGCTAAGATCCTATCATGTCCTCCTTATTTGTAGAGAATTACTTTTCCCATAATCTCTGAAAGAAACTTTCCTTGGGAGTTCATCCCCTTCCTCTGCATTGATGATTCAATCTTAGTGGTGGGATCAAGTCCACACCATTGAAGAGCTTCGTTTGTCATTGAAGATGTGACTTCATCATCTTCCTGAGTCCTGGGCAACTGTAGTGTCTTCGTCACATGCTTCTGTGTAAGTTTCACCTTGCTTCCTTGAATTGATGACCTAATCCTCAATCCAGTTGAATCCAGGGTTGCTTTTGTATAGAATTTAAGAACCTACTTCTTCCAAATCTTGGTAGGTTCTGAAACTAGATATTCCATACCACTTTCTTTGATTAGGGTTATCACATCTCTGATCTCAGTCGCAGCACTGTCAAAAGCATCGCGAACTAATTCATAGCCTTCGTTGATATTGTTCTCCAACTTTAGTGCCATTGGTGACAAGAAATTTGAGGAGAAGAGAGATGAATGTTGGTCGACTCAAAGATTTGGTCTCGAAAATGTTGAGAGCGTAGTGGACAAAGTTGTTCTATGACCTATTTATATGTTTGTCAACACAGAAGGTCAAAAGGCGGGGTAATAAATACTTAATGTGTCGACACTGTAGAGATTATGTCGACATAGATTTCTAATGTCTCGACAGAGTCAGACAACACTATGTGTTGACAAAGTTTGCGATGTGTCGACACAGACTTCTTAACAGTCGACTCTAATATCTGCCTATCGACACAGATGACAGTATGTGTCGACACTACTATCTAAATGATGGAACTTCTATGTGTTGACACCAAACTCTGAGTGTCGACACCACTATCTCACCACTATTTTGTTGTGTTGACATAACTTTCCTTATGTGTCGACACTAACTACTATATATCGACACAGATTTCCTTTTGTGTCGACATCAACTACTATATGTCGACACAGATTTCCTTTTGTGTCGAAATTGAATTACTTAGTCAGATTTACTAAGTTACTCTAGGTTTAACATGTCTAATTCAATTTTAAAATAATTGAATTTAGTTTCATCTAGTGATTTAGTAAACATGTCAGCAATTTGATTATTTATGGTGACAAATTCCAAACAGATATCTTCTTTTTCAACATGCTCTCTAATGAAGTGAAATCTAATTTCTATATGCTTTGTTCTGCTATGTGATACAGGATTTTTAGCAATAAAAATAGCACTTGTAGAATCACAAAATAGTGGAGTTCTACTTACCTTGAGACCATAGTCTTCAAGTTAATGTTGAATCCATAAAAGCTGAGCACAACAGCTGTCTGCAGCAACATCTTCAGACTCAGCAGTGGAAATTGCCACACTTGTCTGCTTCTTACTGCTCCATGATACCAATCTACCACCTAGAAACTAACATGTGTCAGTGGTGCTCTTTCTATCTTCTTTGCAACCTGCAAAGTCTGTATCTGAAAAACTAGTCAGTAGAAAGTCTTTATTCTTAGGGTACCAGAGACCAAGATTAGGTGTGCCCTTAAGATACCTCAAAATTTTTTTAACTGCAGTATAATGAGATTCTTTAGCGCTAGCTTGGTACCTAGCACAGACATATGTAGCATACATGATGTCTGGTCTACTGAAAGTTAAGTACAGAAGAGAGCCAATTATCCCTTTATACAAAGACTCATCTACAGGTTTTCCTGCATCATCTTTGTCTAAAGGCATACTTGTCCCCATTGGAGTTCTCATGGGGTGGATGACTCCATACCATATTTCTTAATTAACTCTTTGGTGAACTTAGACTGTGATATGGACAAGCCATCATCAGTCTGTCTTACTTGGAGTCCCAAGAAGAATTTCAGATCACCCATACTGCTCATCTCAAACTTCACTTGCATAAGTTTTGCAAACTTCCTACAAAGGTTATTTTCTATAGATCCAAAGATTATGTCATCAACATAAATCTAGACTAGGATCATCTTGCCCTTTGACTCCCTAAGGAATAGAGTCTTGTCTATTTTCCCCCTTGAAAATTTATTCTCAATGAGGAAGGTAGACAATGTTTCATACCAAGCCCTAGGGGCTTGTTTTAAATCATATAAGGCTTTTTTAAGCCTATAAACATAATCAGGATAAAGTGGATCAACAAAACCTGAGGGTTATTCAACATAGACTTCTTCTTTAAAATAACCATTTAGGAATACTGACTTGACATCTATTTGGTATACTTTGAAACCTTGGAAAGCAGCAAAGGCAAAGAATAGCCTTATTGCTTCCAACCTTGCCACTAGGGCAAATATCTTATCAAAGTCTATGCCCTCTTCCTGTCTATAACCTTTGGCAACCAGTCTTGCTTTGTTCTTCACTATGATTCCACTTTCCTGTAGTTTGTTCCTGTAGATCAACTTAGTCTCAATAATATTATGATCCTTTGGTTTTGGAACAAGCTCCCATACTTTACACCTTCTGAATTAATTCAGCTCCTCATGCATTGCATCAATCCAGTTGGAGTCTTGTATGGCTTCTTCAAATCTCTTTGGTTCCACCTGTGATAGGAAACTTGAGCAAAGCATTGTATTCATTTGTTTGCTTCCGGTTTGCACACCATGTCTAGGATCACAAATAATTTGGTGTGCTGGATGATCTTTTAGATTCCTTATTGCTGGAGGCATTCTATCAGCAATTTGAACTCCGTTAATTTCTCCACCATGCTGTAATTCATTGTCTTCAATGTCAGCTTGTGGACCTTGTACTCCCCCTGGACAGCAACCATCATTTTCCTCATCCTGCCTTGCAGTTTGGTCTTCATTAATGGTCAGCATGTCCAACTTTTCTTTTAAACCTGTTGAGCTACAAGAATTGCTAGACAACTCACAGTTAATTAGCTCAGATTCATCAAACACTACATGAACAGATTCTTCTACAACTTGTGTAGTCAAGTTATAGACAATATATGCCTTACTGTTATTGTTGTACCCAACAAATATCCTGTCTTGGGATTTGGCAGCAAACTTAGTTAGGTGAGACTTGGCAGTGTTAAGCACATAACACCTGCTACCAATGATCCTAAAGTATGATATGTTTGGTTTTCTGCCCTTCATAATCTCATAGGGTGTCTTTTTGCGGCTCTTAGTTAAGGATGCTCTATTGAGAACATGACAAGCAGTATTTACTGTCTCAGGCCAAAAATATTCTGGGAGAGAAGTGTCACTTAGTAGAGTTCTACCAGCCTTAATAAGAGTCCTATTCTTTCTTTCAACAATTCCATTTTGCTGAGGTATTCTAGGTGAGGAGAATTTCGGATGAATCCCCAATTCTTCACAAAACCTTGTCATACATTCAGACTGAAATTCAGTTCCATGGTCACTTCTGATTTTGACCACTGAATTGTTAAGTTCATTCTTAATTTGTTTAACAAAGTTATGAAAGACAGTAGGGGTTTCAGATTTCTGCCTCAAAAAGAAAACTCATGTAAATCTAGAATAGTTATCTACTACCACAAAAGTATAGACTTTCCTACCTAGACTATGAACTGGCATAGGACCAAATAGATCCATATGCAAGAGGTACAAACATCTCACAGAGTCTTTGGTATCAAGACTATGAAAAGAGGATTTGGTCTGCTTGCTTTTTTGACAAGCTGAACATATACCCTCTTTTATGCACTTAAACTGAGATCCATTCCTCACTAACTCTAAACTATAGAGTTGGTCTATAGTCTTATAGTTAAGATGAGCTAGCCTCTTGTGCCATTGGACACACTGAGATGCTTTCTCATCTGCAACTAAACATACAGGAGAGTTCACATTTTCATAATCAAAATTTAAACAATAAACATTCCCTTTTCTATAACCAGACAAGATCACCTTCTGATCACTTGTTCTTTTAATTTGACACCCATTCTTAATAAATGAAGTGTCATACCCAAGATCACTCAGCTGATTTATGCTTATCAAGTAATGTTTCAAACCTTTTACATAAGTCACTTGAGTGATTGTTATAGAACTAGTAGAAATGTTACCAAACCCTTTTATGACCCCTTTTTTTGATCCACCAAAGATCACTTTTTGTCCAATCTCTATGGGAGTATAGTCATTTAATATTCTTCTTTTTCCAGTCATGTGCCTAGAACATCCACTGTCCAAGTACCATATAGGGGTATGGCAACTTGGACCCACCTGCAGCAAATAAAATTAATTTACCTTAGAACCCCAATGTTTTTTGGGTTTTATGTTCAAGTTAGATTGAAACTTGATATTCTTACTAGCAGCCTTCCTAACAGGTAAGTTGGCATTGTTCTTGACACTGGTGTTGTGCCAGCAATCCTTGGCATAATGCTCTATCTTACCACAACACCAGCACTCATATCTATTATGCCTCTTTTTAGGTACAATTTTAACAGCATTATTGTCAGCTGTTCTTAACACTATTGGTATAGTAGTTCTTTACTTGAGTGCTGGAGCTACACCCTTATCATTAAAAATATCAGGCTTACCATAACCATGTATGATATCATGATCATATCTATTGGTAGGCTGTTGCACTTTCCTGAAGGCAATGTGGGGTTTGAAGGCTAGTGGCTGTACTGGGGCTTTGCCTATTCTTTTGTAATTGGCAGCCCTTGCATTTCCCTTAAAGTCAAATCCTGTCTTACCCGTTTTGGGAATAAAGTTATCAATTAAGGGTAAGACTGATTTTGGCTTAGAGAATTTAGCTACCAGATCCTTCTCCCTCTGAAGTTTGACTTCCAGACTTTTGATTTGATCATTCTTGAATGTAATTGTACCCATCTGAATAACAGTTATGTTTTTCAGTTTGGCTACTTCATTCATCTTTAGATCCAGCATTTGTTCTGAATCTAATGCAGCCAGCTTAAGAGCAGCAATTTACTTGGCCTGTGCTTTGTTAAGGATTATGATTTTCTTAAGTGCTTGCAGCAGATCACCATATTCATCAATAAGTTGATGAACATCCCCTTCAGATTCAGATTCATCCACATCTATTGATGCAGATGCTTCTGATTCTGTTCCAGAATAGTAATCAGAAACTATTGAAGAATTGTTTACCTTACTACAACCAGGATGATCCTGGCACTGATCTTCTTCTGTCAAGGCCATCGGCCCTTTACAACAATGTTCTTCAATTCCATTTACTGAGTCCAGTAATTTCAAGAACTCAGCCTCTTCTGCATCCTCTTCAGTTGCAAACAGTCCTATGTATGCTTCAGCTTCAGCCTCAGAATCTGATGATGAAGAAACTGATCAGCTTTTTTGCTTCTTTGCAACAAAGGATTTCTCCTTCTTGCCCTTGTTTTTTAGTTTCTTCTTGTCATTAGATTCTTTCCTTTTGTCAGGACAATAAGCTACCACATGTCCATGCTTGTTGCAACAATAACAAACAATCTTAGTTAAAGATAATTTACTAGGTTTAGAGTCATACCTGTCCTTCCTAGAGGATTTCCTTTTCTGATTGTAATCATCCTTGGATTGTGAGAAGGATGGCTTGGATCTCCACTGTTTCTTCTTCAAGAACCTTTGAAATTGTCTTGAGAAAGGAGCTAAGTCTTCAACAAAATTTGGACTATCTGATGTGTGACTGTCAGAACTTTCTCAACATACTTCTGCAGCTTTCCTAGGTGGAGATGGAGACATCCTCCTATCCTTTCTTATGGCTTCAATATTGAAAGCCACTGACTTATCTCTGTAATCAACTTTATTACTTTTCTCATCCTCCTTTCTGTCCATCAGTTGCATCTCATATGAAAGCAGTTTGCCAAATAATGTAGGAGGTGAGATTTCTGCTAGTCTGGCTACTTCCCTAATGGCACATATCTTGGTGTCCCAGTCCTTAGTTAATGATCTCAGAAACTTATCATTTAACTCATATATGCGGAATACTATTCCATATGACATCAATTCATTAACTATTCTGAAGAACTTCTTGTAACATTCAGTTATGCTGTCTGTTTTAGATTGTCTAAAACTTTCATACTCCTGATTCAGTATAGACTTTTTATCTTCTCTCACTTCTTTTGATCCCTCCATGATCTCATCCTTTGTCATTTCAGAATACTCCTTTAGTGTCCTGAAATTTGCATCAAGAACTGAGACTTTAATTGGGATGAATGACCCTTCTTTGACTGTCATATAGATTCTTGGATCTGAAGCTTCCATAAACAGTCTAACTCTTTCTTTCTGTATGCCAAAAATCTCTTTCCTACATATAGGTAACTTCATGGAACCAAACTCCTTATGATTCTTAATGGAACCCATTTTGCCTAATAGATTTCTGCTTGGAGATCTACTCAGACTGTTAAGTCTATTCTTTGAGGAACCTCCCTTTGATACCACTTGAAAGAATTGGTTTCAAGATGACCTAAACACCTAGAGGGGGGGGGGGGGGTAAATAGGTTCAATTCTTTTTCTAACTTAGGCAGACAAATCTATCTAGTTTAGCAATTTATTCAGCAGATATCACAGCACAGCATTCACATACACACAGCATTCCACAAATTGCACACCAGATTTATAGTGGTTCTCCAAATGATGGGTACATCCACTTTCCCCCTTCGCCTATCTAGCAGTGTACTAGATTCAGCCTAACTTCCTTCTTCCTTCTCAGATCCGCAGATCTTACAGCTCAGAACCAAGAATGGTTCCTACAACTCAGAGTGAATCCACACTCCGACAACTCGGGCACAAGCACTATCTCAGCCTCTTTCACATGCCTATAACTCAGAGTTACACCCCACTCTTACAACTCAAGCAAAAGCCCTACCTCAGCCTCTTTCACATGCCTACAACTCAGGGAACAGATTCCCCTACCTCAGGCACTCAGCCCTACCTTAGCCTTTATAATTTAGGCTTACAACTCAGAGAAATAAATCTCCTACACTCAGATCAATTACAGATCCTACAAAAGTTATTGATGAAAAGATAATAATATCTTCAACTAGATGGAGAGAGAATTGGTTGACGGCTTCTTGATCAGTTTTTGATAGAACTGATTACTTGAGGATCAACCTGTCTTAGCTTCTTCAAAGTTTCTTGAATCTGAATAAAGTAAGATTGATCTTCTTGGTGTTTTAGTTGATCTTCAATCAGCTTCCTTCTTATTCAGAAATAAATCTGAATTCTTCTTCAGAATTGATCTGAATTCTTCTGGTAGACTGTTCAGAATCTACCTTCACTAGATGAGGACTTCTCTCCTTCTTGTCTTTCTCTCTCTACAATCTGTTGACTATTTCTTCTTTCTCTTCTTCTGGATTCTCAATCCTTCAGAGATTATTCTTTATTCACTAATCGTGTTCACGATCACTTCTTCATAATTGATGGATTATTATGTCATGCCCTAATTGTTGAGAGAGCTTATCTATATATAGGCTTCATCCATGGTTACCGGCTGTTCCGGTTCCAAACGGTCTTCTGACACCTCTGACAGATGTGACAGCAATGTCAGAAATGACATCTGTCAAGTCTCCAGTTGTATCACTTCAACCTTCATTGGACTTTGACTCAACAGCAGAGAATGTCGAGAGAATACTTTACATATGTCGACACACATAGTCCATATGTCGACACAGCTTCACTTTTTACTTCTCGACACAGCTTCTGTGGAATGTGTCGACACAAGTTTTGTGTGTCGACACAATCACTCCTTGTCTTGACAAGGTTGGTGTCGACAGAATTCTGGTGTGTGTCGACACAAGTTCTGTGTGTCGACACAGTCGTTGTCGATAGAATTCTGGAATGTGTCGACAGCTTCTCTGTGTGTCGACACAAATTCTGGGTGTCGACACAATCTGGCCCTTGGTGTCGACACAGCGTTATCGACAGATTTTCTGTGTGTCGACACAAATTCTGGGTGTCGACACAATCTGGCCCTTGGTGTAAACACAGTCATTCCTAAGTGTCGACACTTGTACTTAGAAAATTTTTCTTCCATTTACTTAACCTGCACATGATAACTCAACACAACATCATATACAACTTGATGCATATTATTGAGTTAGGTGAGGCTTCTCCAAATCTGGTACACATTTTCCAATGTACCCAACAGCTATGATTACGCTTTTTGCGTTTTCTCTTGCTAGAAAAGCTAGACTATGGTATAGGGATATCCTCCAGAGCGAGCTAACTTCATGGAAGTGCGCTGAAGTCCAATTCCTCAGAAAGTACTGTTCGCATGAGTAGTTGATGCAGGAAAATTTAGATTTGGACATGTTCACGCAAATTTCTGGCGAGTCTCTCTGTGAGGCTTAGGAAAGATTTTGGTTGCTGCAATACAGGTGTTCTGGTCAGGACGCGTTTGGAATGTCGTTCTTGCAATTATTTTTATTTCGATTTTTATGATCAATTTCGGTACCTGTTCGACACCACCGTTGGAGGCGCACTCTTTAATAGGTCCATGACTGACGCTTGGCGGATAGTGGACGACGTGGTGCGCTCTAGTAGTTTGTGGAAGAGGCCGTCCGTGCTCGAAGCCGTGGGGGACTCTCAGTTCATAGATAGCAATGCCGAGGAGAGCGAGCAGCTTATCCATCATTTTATGGTATGAGTTGGAAAGTGGTGGCAGTCTCAAGCAAAAATATTGCAACAGTTACAAGATATTATTTCCACCATTGTTAAAATGTTGGAATTATGGGTCTGTCGTCCTATCGAGACAGTAAATGCTATGAACCTCAGAAGCGGTAAGGCTGGTGGATGAACATGTCTGTCAGGAGGACCAACCTTCTGAACGCAGGGATGATGGTGTAGGGATGTTTGTGAGATGGACGTGCTTACGCTAACGGCGGGTACCCATCACAGAACATAGAAAAAAATAACAGAGTGCTCCGACCAAAAGCGAACGAAAAGGGGTCGGTTGGCTCTCAAAAATACGGGACTCGATACAACGTCCTTAGGACCTACTCTCCAACAAGCACACAACTCGCGCCTAGCCGAACTCGATACCACGACCTTAGGACCTACCTCTCCAACAAGCACACATCTCACCGCACCTACACAAGCATCTATTCTTTTCACAATAAGCCGTCAATCGCAGCAAAAAATATATTTAGGAGCGGCGGTAAACGATAAGGAGGATCAAGAACAAGTTGAGATTAACTCCTTGTTAGCACCAAAGCGTGCCCAATCTTGGAGAACAAGTCAAGGCTTGGCCTAGTTTGTTCTCTAGCGGATCTTCCAATCCGGAAAACAAGAGGGTCAATAACAACATTCGATTCTGATTTGCAAGCGAAAAACACTTTAAAATCGCGGAAAAGACGGATGAATAACCTCCACAAAATTCTCACAGCAAGAAACACAAAGATAGGGAAGAGATTACCCAACCAAGAAGAAGATCACACAATATTTGTGGGAGAATCACTCTCTCCACGGTTCCACCGGTTTCACACCGAAGGGGGCTGCTTCCTTCTTCCACGGAGTCGCACCGAGAGAAGCCACGCCGGAGTCGCACCGAACGGGGGTGGAGGAGGCAAGGCTTGGCTTCACACCAAAGGGGAGGAGGTGGCTATGGCTTTCACCATGGTGGCCGAAATTCCTCAAGGGGGTTTCTTTAGGTTTCTTTTTCCAATGTGTAACTCATCATAATAGCCTCCTTTAAATAGGAGTTACAAAAGAGATCCAACCATCCATGATGGAGATGAAATCTCATCCATCCGGGCGGTTACATACACACCAAGGGTTTAATAGCACACCAACATGAAAATAAAAATAATACAAGCCAAATGTTTTAAGCAATTAAAATAAAACTAAGTAGAATTATTAAGCAAGCTTTGCGCGCCGCGACGGAGGTTGTATCGCAGCTTTCCGTTAGCGTCCGTGGCGTTGTCATGACGCCGCAAATCTTTAACTTGTTGCGCCGCAGCAACCGGGTCATCATCAGGAAGTGTTGGAGGGGCCGCAGCAACCGGGTCATCATCAGGAAGTGTTGGAGGGGCCGCGCCATCAATCCTCCCCCACTCAAAATCGCGCATCTCTGATGCGTGGGCTGATAGAAAACGGCGGAGAAGCTCGACATCCAAACGTTGAAGCTCTGTCGCGAGTACCCATGAGTCGTCCGACGGTGGGCGGTCACGCCAACGGATGAGGTAAGCGGTAGGTAGCACCGTCAGGAGTAGTAAGTGGCTCAGCAGCGAGTATCATATCTGGATGGAGAAACGTCTTGGGAAACCTGGGAAACATGTCAGCAGTAGGAATAAAAGAAGGCAACGTACCATCCGATGTTATACCTGCGGGGACCGGAGGAGAGAGATCATCCAAACTACCACTCCCAACCCATTAGAAATTGCAGTGGAGGGAGAAGACGACAAAGAAACCAACTCTTGTGGAGGCGCAACAAACAGCGTCAAATCCGAGACATTAAAAATAGGGAGATACCCCATTCAGCAGGCAAATCCAATACGAAAGCGTTGTCACCTAGCTTCTTTATAATCCGAAAAGGACCGGCGCGTTTTGGAGCTAACTTTTTAACGGTGCCAGTTGGCATTCGTTCGGGAACTAACCGTACTAAAACCAGATCGCCGACCTTAAAGTGTGACACCTTCCTATGTAGATTAGCATGCGCTTGATAAGACTCATATTGAGCAGTCAAGGTAGCTCGTATACGTGCATGTAAGTCGTGAATATGTTGGACGAAGGATTGTGCAAACTGACTTGTTTTGTATGTGGGAGGTAAGGGGACCAAGTCAAGTGGCACAGGGGCCTTATACCCGTGAACAATTTCATTCGGAGACATACCCGTGGACCGATTTTTAGAATTATTGTAAGCCAGTTGTGCATGTGGAAGCAGTAAATCCCAAGTGCCTTTATGGTCGCTCACGAGACATCGAAGAAGATTTCCTAGGCTCCGATTGACTACTTCCGTCTGGCCATCAGTTTGTGGGTGATAAGCCGCGGAGAATAATAATTTTGTGCCCATAAGAACCCACAAGGTTTTCCAAAAGTAGCTAGTGAACTTGACGTCCCTATCTGAGACAATAGTCTTCGGAACGCCACGATGACTAACGACGTCTTTAAAATACAGTTTCGCAATGTGAGAGGCGTCGTTGGTCTTACTACAGGGAGGAAGTACGCCATCTTGGAGAACCTATCCACAACAATGAGTATAGAATCATGATGTCGCAGGGTGGGGGGAAGGCCTAATACGAAGTCCATGCTCACGTCTTCCCACGGGACGGACGGAATAGGTAGCGGAGTGTATAAACCTACATTGGACTTAGTACCTTTAGAAACTTGGCACGTACGGCAACTGCTCACAACTTTCCCAACCATCGCTTTTAGTTTAGGCCAAAAGAATTTCTCCTCTACGAGTGTTATCGTTTTGTCTCTGCCAAAGTGGCCACTCAAGCCACCACTATGTAACTCCCAAATGATGTGGAGTCACAAGAGGAGTGGGGGATACATAATTTTCCGTGTTTGAATAAGTATCCGTCTCTAAGTGAATAGGCTGTGATGGTCGCGGGAGAGCTATCCTGGGCAGATAAGTATGGCTCCTGAAAATCAGGGCATGTGGCGTATTCATCCTTTATGCGCTCGAACCCTACTACGTGAACTTGCATGGAGGAAAGTAAGAGGGTGAGGAGACTGAGTGCATCGGCAACTCGATTGTCGGTCCCTTTAAGGTGCTTGAGAGTAAATGTGTATTCTTGCAAGAAGGATACCCATTTAGCGTGGCGCGGGCTTATTTTGTGCTGACCATTGATGAATCGCAACGCTTCATGATCAGAGAGGATCACGAACTCCTTATGAAGGAGGTAGTGCCTCCAATGATGCAAACATCTAATGACCGCATAAAAACTCCCTATCGTAATTGGAATAGTTTAATTTAGCACCCGCTAACTTCTCACTAAAATAACTAACCGGGTGACCCTCTTGACTCAAGACACCTCCAATCCCTACGCCAGATGCATCACAAGTAAGCTCGAAGACCTTGGTGAAGTCAGGGAGACGTAACACCGGTGCTTCGGTCATAAGCTCCTTAATACGATGGAATGCAAACGTGGCGGATTTGGACCATGTGAATTCTCCTTTCTTCATGCAGTCCGTAATGGGTGCCATAATGCTACTAAAATCGCGTATGAAACGACGATAAAAGGTAGCTAACCCGTGGAAACTACGTACCTCACGAAGGCTAGAGGGCTCGGGCCAGTCTCTAATCACCTGAACCTTTCCTGGGTCAACACGAATTCCTTCAGAGCCAACTATATAACCTAAGAATTCAACCTCCGAAACATAAAACGTGCATTTCTTTAGATTTAGATATAAGGTTTCAGTCCTTAAGGTGGAGAGGACTACTTTGATGTGAGAGAGGTGTTCGGCGGGGGAGGTACTAAACACTAGGATGTCATCAAAATACACTACAACAAACTTCCCCATATATGGCCTAAAGATGTGCGTCATCATCCGGGAGAAGGTGCTGGGGGCATTGGATAGCCCAAAGGGCATCACAAGCCATTCATACAACCCGTCCTTAGACTTGAACCCGTCTTCCACTCATCCCCCTCTCGGATCCTGATTTGGTGGTAACCACTCCGTAAGTCCAGTTTTGAGAAGATAGTGGCACCTGATAGGACATCCAAGAGATCATCTAGTCGCGGAATTGGAAACCTATATTTTATAGTAATTTTGTTGAGAGCTCGGCTATCAACACACATGCGCCAGGTGCCATCCTTCTTAGGGGCAAGAAGAGCGGGGACAGCACATGGGCTCATACTCGTCCTAATAAATCCCTTATTTAACAACTCCTCTATCTGGGTTTGTAACTCTATGTGGGCAGTTGGATTAAGCCTATAGTGTGGTTGGTGGGTAAGGACGATCCGGGGATAAGGTCTATTGCGTGTTGTATATCTCTAAGCGGTGGTAACGACGAAGGCAACTCCTCCGGGTATACATCCCTAAACTCATCCAACAATACCCGTAGCTCTCGGGGTAAATCTTCCAACACGCCACCATCAGTTTTTTCACTCAGAAGTACAAGAGCGTACATTATTCCCCCAATGAAGGGATCCTTCACAAATTTCTTCCTACCAACTAAACTCAGGGCTTTCCTCTCAACTGGGATGGTGGTATCCTTAGCCAACACTACCGGCTCTTTTGGCACAGTCGGTCTCAAGGTGACGATCTTGCCATTGAATTTAAACTCATAAGTGTTGGCACGACCATAGTGCGTCACATCACGGTCGTATAGCCAAGGGCGGCCTAATAACACATGACAAACGTCCATTGGTAGGACGTCGCACCAAACCTCATCTGTGTAGGATTTGAAAGACAGGGGGACTAGGCTTCGTTGGGTAACCTTAATAGTAACCTTACTAATCCAAGCGACCTGGTAGGGGGTCGGGTGCGGCTCAACAGTCAAGGACATACGCTTAACGACATTCTCAGAAACGGCGTTTACGCAACTACCACCATCAATAACTAATTTGCAAAGTTTTTCTCCACTCTTAAAGATCAGGGAAAAGATGCTCGTCCTCTTCCAGTCGTCTACAGGACGAGGAGTGGTCAAAATGCAACGCATCACCATAAGGCGGTGATCGTCCTCCAAGTCACTAGGGACTCCGTCAGGGTCGCTCTCCTCTTCGGCCTCATAGACATAATCGTCAGGGTCGGTAGTGGACTCTAGTAAGGCTACGGCCTTCGTCTTGGTGGGGCATTCGTAGGCATAGTGGCCTTGAACACCGCATGAGTAACAAGTGGTGTTAGCCTTGCTAACCTTTCCAACGGGGATACGCTCACTAGCGGGGTTCTTGGTATTTCTCGCGGTAATCACAACAGATTTCGACTCGGAGGATCTAAATTTTCCTTTATCAGGAAAAGTGGAAGAAGATGCCCCAGCGGTGGACTTATTCTTCGCATTAGAATAACGGGAGTGAGCTTTAGATGCTAGGTTCTTTTCAATGTCCAAGGCGGCATTGAAAGTCGTATTCAAGTCCGTGTGACCATAACGCAAGAGTTTCCGCTGAATGTCGGGGTGAAGTCCCTTTCGAAATCTAGATAAAGTTACTTCGGGGATCTCTCGAAGGTCACATCGTACCATACGGTCCTTAGGTTCTCCCATATATTCAGCAACAGACATTGAGCCTTGCCGAAGGGTGGCAAGCTCATCGAACATTTGCGTCCGATGGTACGCAGGAACGTACTGATCGGTTAGCAGGTTCTTCATAACAGCCCATCCAATGAGTGGGACCCCATGCCCAGCTCCTAACCTACGTTCTTCATTCAGCCAATAGGTTTTGGCACGTCCCATTAATTTCATCCTGGCAACTTGAACCTTTTGGGGGTCCGTGAGGTTGTGCCATTCGAAATAACACTCCATGTCTATAGCCCAATGGAGGAAGATCTGGGGATCTCCCATGCCATCATAGGTGGGGGCATTTATCTTGATAGCCCTCGTGATATCAAAGCCTCGCTCGGGGCGGGGTTCTCGAGGGGGCATACGGGGAGAGTTTCCCTCAGAATCCGAATCAAAGTTCGGTTGGTGCCGGTTGGGCTGCCCAGCATTAACGGGAGGTGGGGGTGGCCTAGCTTGATTTTGTAGGATCTGGGCTAAGGCATTCCTAAGCTCTGTCATTTCGGCACGAAGACCTGCTATAGCCTCGGTGTTGGGATCACCATGCTCGTTCGCAGCCATCCTAGACGTAGACGGGGTTGCGTACTCCATTCCTAGCCTAGTGCGCATTCAGGTTTGGGAGGCCCCGGGCAAGATGAATTTTCCTAGGACTGAAGCTATATTGAAAATACGATATTTTATATACTCCCGATGTGAATAACACGTAGATCGTTAAAAAAAATTTTTTTGAAATTTTGCTGAAAAATAAAGATTTCAGCCCGCTATTGGCAGACCACAGAAAATAATTTTTTTGAGTTCTAACGATCGGATCTCTAACAAGGAACGCAGAGAGGATGTTTGCAACGTGAAAGTTGAAACAACCTCCCTCTGATACCAAATTGGTGTAGGGATGTTTGTGAGATGGACGTGCTTACGCTAACGGCGGGTACCCATCACAGAACATAGAAAAAAATAACAGAGTGCTCCGACCAAAAGCGAACGAAAAGGGGTCGGTTGGCTCTCAAAAATACGGGACTCGATACAACGTCCTTAGGACCTACTCTCCAACAAGCACACAACTCGCGCCTAGCCGGACTCGATACCACGACCTTAGGACCTACCTCTCCAACAAGCACACATCTCACCGCACCTACACAAGCATCTATTCTTTTCACAATAAGCCGTCAATCGCAGCAAAAATATATTTAGGAGCGGCGGTAAACGATAAGGAGGGATCAAGAACAAGTTGAGATTAACTCCCTTGTTAGCACCAAAGCGTGCCCAATCTTGGAGAACAAGTCAAGGCTTGGCCTAGTTTGTTCTCTAGCGGATCTTCCAATCCGGAAAACAAGAGGGTCAATAACAACGTTCGATTCTGATTTGCAAGCGAAAAACACTTTAAAATCGCGGAAAAGACGGATGAATAACCTCCACAAAATTCTCACAGCAAGAAACACAAAGATAGGGAAGAGATTACCCAACCAAGAAGAAGATCACACAATATTTGTGGGAGAATCACTCTCTCCACGGTTCCACCGGTTTCACACCGAAGGGGGCTGCTTCCTTCTTCCACGGAGTCGCACCGAGAGAAGCCACGCCGGAGTCGCACCGAACGGGGGTGGAGGAGGCAAGGCTTGGCTTCACACCAAAGGGGAGGAGGTGGCTATGGCTTTCACCATGGTGGCCGAAATTCCTCAAGGGGGTTTCTTTAGGTTTCTTTTTCCAATGTGTAACTCATCATAATAGCCTCCTTTAAATAGGAGTTACAAAAGAGATCCAACCATCCATGATGGAGATGAAATCTCATCCATCCGGGCGGTTACATACACACCAAGGGTTTAATAGCACACCAACATGAAAATAAAAAAAATACAAGCCAAATGTTTTAAGCAATTAAAATAAAACTAAGTAGAATTATTAAGCAAGCTTTGCGCGCCGCGGACGGAGGTTGTATCGCAGCTTTCCGTTAGCGTCCGTGGCGTTGTCATGACGCCGCAAATCTTTAACTTGTTGCGCCGCAGCAACCGGGTCATCATCAGGAAGTGTTGGAGGGGCCGCAGCAACCGGGTCATCATCAGGAAGTGTTGGAGGGGCCGCGCCATCAGATGAGCAGAGTACTGATGAGCCACTCAAGGGACCCTTGGTGGCTATTACACCTGAAGTCCAACTCCCGCAGTCAAGGCCTCCATTTTCGCATAGGATGCAAAATATCAGAAAAAAGAGGCAGCAACAAAAGTTTCAGGACATTCTGAAGGGTCTTCAGGTGAGCATTCCCATGGTCGACCTGCTGACACAAGTGTCGCGCTATGCGAAGTACTTGAAGGTTCTTCTGCCGAAAAATCGCGCTTCTGAGTTATGCAGCAGTGTTTTGATCTAGGAGGATTGCCCCACTATGGCGGTGCAGGATTGGCACATAATACAAAATAATCGAGGGAGCTTCACGATTGCGTGTACCGTTGGGCGATCTGCGCTTAGTCATGCGTTGTATGATTCTGGATCGTCCATCAATCTCATGTCATTATCCATCTTCCATGAGCTGGGCTCTGGCGTTCTTCGGCCCACTAATGTCATTCTACAGCTGGCTTATCGATCAAAGAAGAAACCGGCTGGAGTGGTTGAGGATCTCACGGTTGAGGTTAACAGGTTGTCCTTTCCGACCGACTTTGTTATACTCGATATTGAGGATACGAATGGGACGCCGATTATTCTGGGACGTCTGTTCCTGGTCACTGCTAGAGCCATCATCGATGCGGAAAAGTGTTTGCTGACGTTGTGCCTAGGATCAGAGAAGACTGTTTTTGATATGTATAAGGGATCAAGAGGGGATATTCGTGCGGAGCTGGGTGCTATGGAGATTGACAACGACCTTACGTCTCATCCTGGTGAGGTTGAGAGTGAGTTTTGTGACCCCGATATAAATATTTAGGAAGGTTCGTGCGAGGCGCCGGTGGGAGATCACAAGCTTCTGGCGGTACCCCCGTTTGACTCGGATGGATCTTGTGAGCTCAAGTCGCTCCCAAGCACACTGAAGTATGTCTTTCTAGGAGAGAAAGAAACTCATCTTGCCATTATTTAGGCTCTTCTTATAGCTAATCAGGAAGTCCGTCTTGTTGAAGTGTTGAAGTCACATAGAAAAGCCTTTGGGTGGACAATCTCGGATGTCAAAGGAATTAGCCCCATAGTTTCTATGCACAAGATATTGCTGGAAGATAACTTCAAGCCTTCAGCTCAACCGCAGTGAAGATTGAACCCTATGATGCAAGAGGTGGTGAAGAATGAGATTATCAAGCTTTTGGATTCCGGTATTATATATCCCATAAGTGATAGCAAATGGGTGAGTCAGGTGCAGTTGCTGCCCAAAAAGGGAGGAATCACTGTCGTTCGTAATGAGAACGGCGAGCCGCTTACTACGAGTCTTGTCGTTGGATGGAGAGTTTGTATCGATTATCGAAAGCTTAATGCGACAACCAGGAAAGACCACTTCTCGCTATGATCGATGGACCAAATTCTGGAAAGGCTGGCCGGGCATGATTACTACTTCCTTCTAGATGGCTACTCGGGCTATTATCAGCTTGCGATTGCCCTAGAGGATCTGGAGAAGACAATGTTTACCTGCTCGTCTGGGACCTTTGCTTTCAGGCGGCTACCTTTTGGGTTGTGTAATGAGGTAGCCACCTTCCAGCGATGTATGACCGTAGTTTTTCCAGGGATGGTTGGGTATTTCTTGGAGGTGTTCATGGATGACTTCTCCCTGTTTGGTGATAGCTTCGAAGAAGCGCTGCACCGCGTCGCTTTTGTCTTGCAACGTTGTGAGGATACTAATTTAGTACTAAATTGGGAGAAGTTCCATTTCATGGTGCGTGAGGGGATCGTTCTGGAGCACAAGGTTTCTCAGCAGGGGCTTTAGGTTGATCCGGCAATGGTAGCGGAGATTAGAAACCTGCCCCCTCCGTCGACACTTCATGGTATTCGTAGTTTTTTGGGGCATGCTAGATTTTACCGGTGTTTTATTCGATACATCTCGGCTATAGCTAAGCCCCTATCTAATCTATTGGTGAAAGATGTCAAGTTTTTTTTCGATGACGAATGCAATCAGACGTTTAATTGCTTGAAGAATCGATTGGTTTCAGCCCCGATTCTCTCATCCCCTGATTGGTCAGTG
This sequence comes from Platanthera guangdongensis, assembly GCA_039583875.1. NCBI lineage: Eukaryota > Viridiplantae > Streptophyta > Magnoliopsida > Asparagales > Orchidaceae > Platanthera > Platanthera guangdongensis. The sequence goes on along the minus strand of CM077155.1, from coordinate 70,490,447 downwards.
CCTTTCGAGCTGATGTGTGATGTTGGCGACGTAGCGGTTGGGGAAATGTTGGGCCAGCATAAAAATAAGATCTTTCATACTATTGCCTACACAAGTCGGACGTTGAATGATGCACAACTGAACTATACCACGCCCGAGAAGGAGTTTTTAGCTATTTTTTCCCCTTTGAGAAGTTCCATTCTTATTTAATACTTTCCAGGGTGGTCGTGCATTCTGATCATGCGGCCATTCATTTTCTTATGCACAAGAAAGTTTCTAAGCCGCGGCTCATGCGTTGGATTCTATTGTTGCAAGGATATGATATTGAAATTCGGGATTGCCGTGGAGTTGACAATGTGATTGTCGACCATCTTTCGAGACTTGAAGGGGGAGAAGGCGAGGGTTCACAGTGAATTCCAATTTCCGATGCTTTTCCGGATGAGGGCCTGTTCGCCCTTTCTTCTATTGCTTCTACTCTGTGTTATGTTGACTTTGCAAACTTTTTAGCAAGCAAAGCGCTGCCGCCGCATTTAACATATCAATAAAAGAAGAAGTTTTTCTCAAATGTCAAGTATTATATCTGGGAGAATCCCCTACTATTCCGCTCATTTGCTGACGGGGTTATCCGACGTTGTGTCCCTGAGCTGGAAGTTATAGAGATTCTGAGGCATTGTCATGATCGTGAGGCTGGAGAGCATTTTAGAGCTGCACATACTGCCCGCAAGGTTCTATAGTGCGGTTTGTTTTGGCCTACGTTATTCCATGACTCTTTTACACACGTTAAAGAATGCAATGAATGTCAGTGCACGGGGAATATTGCTCGACGAGATGAAATGCCTTGAACAATATGCTGGTTTGCGAGTTATTCGAACTATGGGGAATTGACTTTATGGGTCCTTTCCCCATGTCGCTTGGGAAGCAGTACATCCTAGTTGCTGTGGATTATGTGTCTAACTAGGTGGAGGCAGAGGAGGTTGCATTGAATGATGCGTGCACCATACTTCACTTCCTTCATAGGAATATCTTCTCTGGCTTTGGTGCACGAAGGACTATAATTAGCGATGGGGGTAGCCATTTCTGCAACCAGCAATTTGCGCAACTGCTGAAACGGTTCGGTGTTCACCACAAGGTTGCTTCGGCCTACCATCCTTAGACATGCGAGCAAGTGGAAATTTCAAATAGAGAACTGAAGCGTATTTTAGAAAAGTCTATCCACTCCAACTGGAAGGAGTGGCAAAGAAGGTGGATGATGCTCTTTGGGCTTACCGAACTGCGCTCAAGAATCCGATAGGGATGTCACCCTTCCAACTGGTATATTGCAAATCATGCCACCTTCCAGTCGAATTGGAGAACAAGGCTTTGTGGGCCACCAAATTGCTCAACATGGACTTTAGAGAGGCTTCTAACAAGCGACGTGGTCAGCTTTGCGTGCTCGATAAATTCCACTTGAGCTCTTATGAGAGAACGAGCATATATAAGGAAACAACCAAGCGCTGGCATGATAGAAGGATCTCGCCCAGGGAATTCAAGCCGGATGATCCGGTTCTTTTGTATAATTCACGCCTGCGGCTATTTCCCGATTGTGAGTGCCTCTCCATACGGCGCGATAGACATTCGGGATGACAAAGACGACACTTTCAAAGTAAACGGGCATCGCTTGAAGCGATTTGAAGGGAAGGTCGTTGATAAAGACGTGCACTGCATATTTCTGCAAGACCCCGATGGATGTAACCTCAATTAGTTATTTTGCTTCCGTTTGTTGCTTGGATTTGTGCTTAGCTAGGATTATAAAACAATATTTATATAACTGTTAATACAGGTATTTGGTCCACCTTAAGAACGTTAAAGAAAAGGGCTTATGGGAGATGACCCAATGCTGCTGCCTGCTTTAAATTTGTGCAATTTAGTTGTTGTGCTTAATTATGTATAGCTTTTTGTGGTTGGCGATATTCTATTTTATAGGTGAAATTTGTTTGGGCCGTCGGTTTATTGCTGAAGTTTAATGCCAATCTTCTGGTATGCTCATTAGCTGAGCATGGGTAACCTCTCCCCAACTTTCATTTCTTTAATTTTATTGCAAAACATGGATATATTGTTTAGTATAAGTCTGTTTGGGGAAAGTTTGGCGAGTCACCTTTGCACATGCACTTGCATACCACAAGAGTATTTTCATTTTCAGTTTTTATTTTATCATGACAGCATTGTGCACCTACACCGCATGAGTGTGCACTTATGCAGGCGCTCGGCCCAATTTTAATTTATTTATTTTGTGTTAACTTTAAGATAGTGGTGCTGGCTTAGGTTTTTAGGATAGGTTAGTGTGAAACTCGTGTAGTGCTCCTAATCGTGGACTCATGATGTGTAGAAATAGTATAGATTTAATTTTTCTTTATGCTCGTACATTTATGCTTTTCTGCATTTGTTAATAATGTTTGTACTACTCAAAACTGTGGAATCTGGAGCAATCGAACGGTAGTGTCAGAATGTGTGTAGCTGCCAATAGCCTCGTATTTCTCGAGTCAGGAGGAAGGATCATCTTTCTCGGTGGCTAAGAACTTGCCCCAAGCTACTCTCGAAGCTTTGGTGCATGGTTAGTCTTGCGTGAGTGTGATGTAGGTCATCATTTTGTCCCGGTTGAGCCTTGTACCCAATCCTAACGTAATCATTGTTAGCCTATTTTGATTCTACCATGATTCAGCCCCACTACGTGATCACCAAAGCCTAAAGGCCTATCTCAGTAGCACGCCCGTAGCTCGAGCTATTAGTATATCACTTCTTGCATTTGGTGATGTTGCTGAGGTGCAGTTTTGTATTTGTGAGGTGCAAATTTCATGATTATGTGGCCGAATGTGATATAAATTTTTTTGAAAAAGATAAGAAAAAGAGAAAAAGAAAGTAGTTTGATATGAAAGAAGAAAAAGTTTAAATGAAAATTACATTTGAGATTTTGTGCTGGTAGGCGGTGCATGCACCCGTTTGTCAAGTCCAAGTCTGGTGGTGTGGAGCACCTGTATGTATTTCTTGGCGAGAGGATTTTTTGTATGAGCTCATTTGGGTTCCGTGTAGCTGTTGTTTACCTTTTGCATCCTTACCTACGTATACACCTAAGCCCCATTATCTTCCTATAGTCCTGCGGATTCACGTTCGAGTCAAACTAGCGCTGTGGAGAGAGTGTGAATGGAAAAGCATATGGTCCCCGACATTGGTGGATTCCTTTGGACGTGGTCCCGAGCCCGGGTCTTTGGCAATTCTCAACTTAGTGTCCTGCCTACTTTCTTCCTACGCATGACCCAACGATTATCCAGAATTTTATTTTTGAGTAGTTACAATACTTAATTACACTTGTCAAAATCTATAAACTTCATAGCATAATTAAAAAGATTATCTATTATATTTTATGTACCCATGAGTAATTGATTTCTCGCTTTACCTTATTTTTGAAATCTCTATGCCAGCTAGATATTTTCTAGTGCACGGAGGGATGATTTGCTCGGGAGAGCAAATGTTTAAGTCTGGTGGTGTGATGAGTTCGATATTTATAGGGTTTTTCGGACTCATCGGGGCTGGTTTTCTCACTTGTGCACTGCATTTCATCCGGATATCGGTTATATTTGCATCATTTGCTCATGGACCATTTTGTGCACTATTTTGGCCCATGGGTGTGCAATTGCACATTCTGTTTTTGGGGGTATGCACATGGTGCTCCCCGTGGCTCTTTCCTACTATTTTCTTTGCAGTATTTGTTGCTGGGAGCTTGTGCACCAGTTTTGATTTTGCTGTGCAGGTGGTGTGTTTTTCCCAAATGCAGGAAATCTGTCTTAAGGCAAACATGTAACGCCCCCGATTTTTTGATGACTTTATTTGATTTGATATCGTCATATTTATGACGTCATGGCATTACCCTTTTTACGTCATGTTGTCGGCGCTGCACCATTAGTGCGTTTTCGCGTCTGTTAGGTATAATTGACCAGATTTTGGGATTTTTGTGAAAACTGAAAGTTTTCGAGTTGATAAGTTATGTTTTGTGGCTTTTGACTTGCTCATCAAGTTCATCACGATCCGAGCATTTTCTTTTTGTCTCGGTGCGCGATTGTAGTTTTGTACTATTTACTTTTGTCATAGACATTGGGAATGTATAACTCGAGATTGGGACGTCGGATTTTGGTTTTGACTTCGCCGTTAAATTCAAATTTGCAGTATTCGCCTTCAATGCGAGTTTCATTCAATTTGTCGCCTGTTTGGGCTTCCGTTCTGAGTCTTCTCGAGTAGTTATGGTTCTTCTCGAATAGCCCATTTCAGATTTCGCTCGGATACCATTTCCAGGGTAAAAACGACGTCGAATCAAAAAAACGGTTGACATGAAATTTGTTCATTTCGACGAGATCTACAACTCTCATGTTGCCCAATTTTCCATTTGAAGCCATATTGAGCTCCTATTTTCGTCTTTTCTGCTGGAACACGAGAGATGAACTGCTACTCGAGTAAAATATGCTGCTAGCCGAGTACAACATGCTGGAACTCGAGTGATGAGCTGCTACTCGATTAATACATGCTACTACTCGAGTACAACATGCTGGAACTCGAGTGATATGCTGCTACTCGAGTAAATTATGTTGGAACTCGAGTGGTTCATGCTGCCACTCGAATAGTTCGTTCCGATCTGCGTTTGGGCGCCATTTTGAAGGTCAAAACGGCGTTGTATAAAAAATGGTTAACATGAACTTTGTTCGTCTCGGCGAGATCTACAACTTTCATGTTGACCACTCTACGATTTGAAGCAAAATTGAACCCCTATTTTCACTTGTTTCTGCTGGAAATCGAGTGATATGCTGCTACTCGAGTAATTCATGTTGGAACTCGAGTGATATGCTGCTACTCGAGTAATACATGCTAGAACTCGAGTGATGAGCTGCTACTCGAGTAAAATATGCTACTACTCGATTACAACATTCTGGAACTCGAGTGATATGTTGCTACTCGAGTAAATTATGTTGGAACTCGAGTGGTCATGCTGCCACTCGAGTAGTCCGTTCCTGTCTGCGTTCGGGCGCCATTTTGTAGGTCAAAACGACATTGTATAAAACATTGGTTAACATGAAATTTGTTCGTCCCGATGTGATCTACAACTTTTATGTTGACCACTTTTCGATTTATAGACATCTTCAACCTCTATTTTGTTTTCTTCGTACCCGCTCGTAAATACTCTGTTTTTAGACAAGACTTTTTATAAATACCTATATATATAGGTATACTTAGAATTAGAACCGGCCCCACTCTTACTTTAGGACTTCTTCTTCTTCATTGAACCGAACCAGAACTAAAGAAACATGAGGACGGCCATGGCAGAGCGTGAGATTTTGGGAACCTTCCGGTCGCCCCGATGGAGCTCCGGTGCTCGAAATCTTCATTCGAGCATAGATTTGAAAAGCTCTCGGTGAGATCTACATCACCGTGGTAATGTTTTTCCCATTTCTTGAGATTTTTTGTTAGGGTTTTTGGTCCTAACTTCTATTTCGTCCACTCTTGTTCAGATTTTGGTTTCTCTCGTCTCCCTTAGTCCCGATCTTTGACGAGGTGTGATTTGGATGCTTTCTCTGGTAAAGCCAAGGCAAGTGGCTCCTTTCCTCTCATTTTCCTTAAGTTCTTATGGTAAGAATTTCATCTTATATTAATGTTCCTGTTTCTTTTAGAATATAAGATGTTAAAACTTTTTAGGCTTACGCTTAGGGTAAATTTTTTGACGTCATTGAGCGTAGGATGCGTTGCGATTAGTTTAGGTCGATTATAGGTCGTGGTCTTCGATTTAGTATTATAATACTTAGGTGCTATGCCAATTTTGAGATGGTGATGTTCGGGGTATGAGTGTTGGTTGTGGTTATCATACTTCCTAACTGGGAGGCCCCTTCTTTTGTGGATCATTACAGTGGAGGTATGCTTAGTTTCTCCTTTCCTGTACTGTTGGGTTCTGGTTGGCCCAGTTTGGCCATGTTTGTGGACAACAGTACTAATTGTGAGCCAGTTGAGGATCCAGAGTTGGGCTTAGGGTGCTTGAGGTTGTCGCCTTTTCCGGCCGGCAACACAGTCATACCACGTGTTGATGATCCACCCTCTTCCGAGCCGTATTGTGCTCAGTTGTTTTCTTGTGGTTTATGCCACAATTTACTAAATTTTGCTGATTATGCCCAGACTTGTTCACCTTCGCACTTCGTGCAATCTTTTTAATTTAGAGGTTATTATATTTGCTAACCTTTCTCTAGTTATTCTATTTGGCTAATTGTTGCTATTTTTTTTTTTGCATTCTTCCTCCTTCGGTTGGGTTTGGTACACCCTCCTTTGTTTGGCTTACTCACTTGCTTACCTATTATTTTGCCACTTGTTCTTTTTTTCTTGCTGTGGTTTTCTTCTCTTGAATGTCTCAGGTTCAGGGTTGTAGTCTGTGGTGCGGCTGAGTAGTTTTGTTGCTGGGTTTGCTGAGGGTGCCTCAAAGATGCGAGGTAGCTTTTGTTCTTTTTTAGTATGCTTCAGACTTGAGAACTTTTAGTGGGTTCGTGTCAGGTGTTTGACGCCCACTGATTGTATAATGACTTTCTTGGATATTTGGCTAGTTGCTAGTGTCTACTTCTGTGTTAGTAGTTCTTGCACTCGGGAAAGTGTTTATACTAGGATGCTTATAGGTATTTTCTACTATAAAACTAACTATTATTACTATATCATGCACATCGTGTTTTAAAACTCTAAATCACTATATTTAAATACCGTACAAACTACTTCGATATCATTACTATAAATTTAGTGTAATGCATGCCTTGAGTTTTTTTGGGATGCTAGACTCATGTAGGATGTCTAACCTGTTAACTATAGTATTTTTCGCTGCGATTAACTACTTTTCTTCTGGTGGACATGTGAGCCACTAAGCCGAGGGATACGGCTAATTGCCTAACTTAAAATAAAGTTCTTCAATAAAACATTTAAATCATATTTTTAGTATTGAGTCGGAGTGTTGCCTGAGAGTCTGCAGTTATCCCCTGCTAACGTGGCATCATGACGCGCATTTTCCCTTACTCTGATATTTCATCGTTGTGGTGAAAATGCGGGTTATGACAGTTTGTATCATAGCCAGGTTCTGCAAGAGGGGCATTTGGTTTGGCAAGTTGGTCGAACAACTAGCCCTCAAGTAAAACTCTTGTCGTGTCATTCATTACATACACACACCGGTATGTCATCAGTAGACCTAGATGGAAGCATGAACATTACACTCATAGTACAAAAGAAGAAGTATACGGGGCATATTATGTAGTATGGATGCATAATGTGTTTGTATTTGGATCCACCATAGGTGGTGACATGTGCCGGTTATGTAGTATGTGATGCATAACCACCATCACATGGATGTCCATTATCACGTTTTACCTTTTTCGTTACATACAATACTATGTAGTATGTGATGCATAACATTGTATGTGTACGCCGCTCATACATGCATTAAGGCGTTTCTTTAGAATGCATAGCACTGCAAACATATCATATCATTGCATAACAACACGTGCCAAGTTAAAGATCTATGGGATGACATATGTACACACATGATTTGAAATAAAAATGTAATCATTCATGCACTCAAATAATAGGCACAAGAGTCATAAGGATGAGGGTGTTTCCCCCTAAGTAGGACATGCCATTATTTATTTTAAATCCCTGAGCAAGCTAGCAGCATGAACAAGTATCTAAGGTTGTATGTCAGAGCTAAGTTGTAAGTCTAGCAGGTTACGCTAGATGTTGATAGATCGTTTATTGTTTGTTTAGAATGCCGCCAAAGCATCCGGTAACGAGGACTATTCCCCAGCCGGAGGGAGAATCTTCTGATGCGCAGAGTGACACTACAACAAAGTAGACCTATAGTGGCGTTTTTCTTACGACACTTTTTAAAACGCCACGGTTGGTTTTTGCATTTCGCGACATTTGATGTTAAAGAACGTGGCCATTTCTCAATAATCATATTAGAGGCATTTTTAAATAAAAATGCCGCTGAAAACACATGCTTTTGGCGGGCGGCATTTTCATTTATGATTCTCATTTCAAGCGCGGAACACCATGGGGCTAGTATTTCGAGGTTTTCCTCCGCTCCCGCTTCCTCTCACAAGCGCTGCAGTTCTCCTGGCCATCAAACCTCTTCCTTCGCGTGTGCTTCCTCGCCATTAGACTCCCACTGCCAGCGGACATAAAGGAGGGCAAGCTTCAGGTCCATCTTCCCCCAATCGCATGGGCATCTCATTTCCCCCTTTGCGCGAGCCCGCGGAAAATTTTGTTCGCCGATTTTCTTGCTTGAAATCTGCAATCTTATTTACTATTAGCACAGTCTATAGCCAGAGTGCCGTATCATCAGATTGAACCTCGCCGGCAGGGCTGAAGCAGGCGTGCAATGCATTCAAGAGGGCAGTGGGGGCGTTTAGAATTTTCCGTGAGACTGTTGCTCCCAAGCTTGTCGCACGTGGAGGAGGTACTGTTGATCTATCGATTGAGTGCGCTGGAATACTTGAGCGGCTCATGCTCGCCCAGGCCCAGGAGTGCTTTTTTGAAAAGGTTATTGGAGATGCCAAGCCCCCAGACATCTGCTCCAAGGTCACCCAGCAGGTTTGACCCTTTTCACTAGTTTGATCTTCCCTTAGATTTTTGAGCTTGCATTTCGTTAATCTCACTGTTTTAGCGATTTCATTTCTTAAAATTTCTTAGGATAGTAGAAATCATTATTCTACAGATAATCTTTAAATAATTTTTTGCTTGAATTGATGAGAGAAAACTTACCTTAGAAGAACTGGGACTTGCCAGAGCCATCAATCTTTAAGGAACAAATAAAATCATTTGAAATATTTTCACTTGTTCACAAGAATCCTTGTTTGGATGCAGTTCGCTGATTTCCGACTAGTTGCAGAAATGTATAGCAGAGCAGTGAGCCTTGAGCACCTTTCTCTGATTTTTGGCTATTCGATGATTTTTGTCCAGTTGCAGAAATCAGCAGATATTGAGGTATTGTTCCTCACTTTCTCTGTGTCTCATTTCCTTGCTTTGAGCTCCAGGAACAATTGACATTCATGACTGTTCTCTGATTGTATATTTATTGTTTGTTTAATAAATTTGTTTTTTTGTAAGGGCTTGCTCATACTTTATTTATATAGGGGCATACACATTTATGCATATACATACATACTATGAAATATAAAATTGAGATGTTTATGTAATTTTAAAAATAGGGCAAATAATGACCTCGCTTTCCTATATGATTAATTTCCCTTGTCCCTTGAAATTTTAAATGATGAACTGGCAATAGAAGGGGAAGAAACAGTGACCATTTATGCAACCATAAATCCTAGAACCGCTCCCCCCCTTCCCCTGCGCCCGACACCTTCCCTCTTTCTTAAGTAGAATGAAATTCCCCGGCTCACATGAGGCCTCAATGATAACCATATAGTTTCTCCATGTTTGTGCATCATTGTTCCCAAAATATTCTTTTATTAAAGTTGTGTTTTCCATGTCACCATATTTTCAAATAGTATTATATCAGTAGATTTTGTGATGATAATTATTTGATCGACTGATTTAGTATGCTATGTAACATCTATTTATATTTGATGTTCTCAGGGAAAGTATATCTCTCTATATTGCTGGCTGATGTGGATAATTAGATTTTCTCAAGAGAAGCTACATGCCAAAAAGTCATTCTGGATAGGATGGAAAAATGGATATTTGCATGCCAGGAAAAAAGATTGCTTGATGAGTATGAACGGATAACATTGCTATGCAACATTTTTTTATTTTTTTGTATGAGTGAGATCATGTCTTCATCAGAATTTGTATGTTTGTTTCTTCATGTATATGACACATTCTAACTTTGAAGAAGACATTCCTTCAATGTGTTTTAAAGTGTTTAGTTTTGCTTAGTTGTTAGTAATGACTATTTGGATGTGCAAAAAATTTTCTTTGTATTGTATTGACCAATTAGTAATGACTATTTGAAATAATGTAAACATTTTAAATTCAAACATGTCGGAACATTCATCTCATTTATGTTACATAATCTCTGTGTTATAATACTTGGTACATACTGTCAAATGTTTGGGTGTGCTTGCATAAACTATTGGTTAATATGGTATCCAAGAAACTGCAGAAGTAGTTAAAAAATACAAGGGATCAGAATTCCAAATTGGCAATAAAAAATATCATATAAAGTTTTTATATAAAAAACAATATTGACGGCGTTTTTTAACAAACGTGGCCAAAGCTTAAACAAACGTGAAATTGCAACGTTTTTAGAAAAAAAACGTGGCTAAAGCTCACCACGTATATCACAACACAATGCAGCCAAAGCTCGCCACGTTTATTAATGTAAGCGTCGCTAATGTCAACTTTGTTGGCAGCGGGAATATTAAAAACATCGCGAATACTTTTGACGACGCTTGTATTCGCGACACTTGTGCGACATTTATAAAAACGTCGTGAAAACATTAGCGACGTTTGAAAAACATCGCTATAGCCTCTTAAAAACGTGGCCGATGTCCATATTTGTTGTAGTGTGAGGCCGTAATAGAGGGATTGCGACATAGCAATGAGGCCCTGTCGAGGCAGATGCTGGACATACAGTCGCAGATTCAGTCGTTGTTGATAGTCGTGGCAAGTCAGTCACAGAGGGCGCAAGAGCATGCCGTGTATCTAGCTGTTCTCGTTCCCCCCACTACTCTGGTGCCCCGACAGTGTTGCCACCAGAGATGACTTTCATTTTGCACTTTCAAAGGTTCGTACCACCTACGTATGATGGCAAGACAAATTTTATGGCATTAGATGACTGGATGATTTTCGTCGAGGAGATGTTCACCTACTCTATTATCTCTGTGGACCAGAGAGTGATGGTTGCCGCTTATCAACTCAAGGGTATGGCCAAGAGTTGGTGGTTGAGGGAGAGAGAAAGCTTGAAGGATGGATGCTCGTGGGAGTCCATCAAGGAGTTGTTGTTGAAGAAGTTCTTGCCGTCTGTGGAAAGAGACCGATTGATGAATGATTTCCTTCACTTGAAGCAGATGCAGCTTACTATCAGTGAATACGAGGTGGAGTTCAGTAAGATGAGCCGCATTGCTCCTGACTTGGTATCTTTAGAATCCAACTGAGTCAAGTGATTTCTGGGTTGTCTTCGGAATGACATCAAACAGCTTACCAGTGCCTACGGATCCGAGAGTTATTTTGAGGTGGTAGAGGCTGCTCTGAAGGTGGAATCCATTGACAATGCCAAGGTTAGAGGTCAACAGATGAGGAAGGATAAGAGGAAGTCTGTTAAAGGTAAGGAATCACAGGAATCTGGGACTATTGAGAAGAAAAGAGGCATGGAAGTGTGCAGTTTCTGTGGTCGGGCAGTCCACCCGTTCGAGAGATGTTACCAGAGATTTGGAGCTCGGAAGAAAGAGCAGGTGCACACGATTCAGGACGCTCCCAAAGAGAGATCAGTTTGTTCCAGTTTCAACAAGATGGGGGCATGATGCAACCCATTGTTGGAATCGCAAGTCCTGTTATCTATGTGGGCGGAAGGGGCATGTCAAGACCCGTTGCCCGCAGGCTCAACCCCCGTTGCAGCCAGTGCCACTTCAGGCCTTGCCTCCACCACAGCTCATGGACAAATGGAAGGGCAAGTTAAACGTGGTGTCCGCGGATGAAGCTCAGACGTCGACCCAAGTTATTTCAGGTTAGATCCTAACCTAGTTTTATTTTTTAGGTATAATGAAAATGTCAACGTTCTTTTCCTTTAGTCGTATATTTAATTTTATAGGAAAGTTTAATGTAAGTAACTGTTGGGCGCGTGTCCTTTTCGATTATGGTGCTACCCACTCATTCGTGGCTAGATCTTTTGTAGAGCATCACTGTTTGACCCTCAATCCTATTGGCGACCCGTTCTGTGTCAAGTTCCCCTCAGTTGATTCCGTGGTGTCAGATCAGGAAATTCAGGGTTGTCTAGTCCAGTTGGGAGATTTTCTCGCGGTTGCGGATCTAAAGGTTATAGACTTGGAAGATTTTGATGTAATCCTGGGCATGGATTGGCTATCGAAGTATGATGTAGTAATCCAGTGCAAGGTCAGGCGCTTGGACTTCAAGATGGATGACGGTCAACGCAGGAGCGTTTATGGTTATTCGCGCCAAGATTCTCTAATCATTTCCATGGTAAGTGCTCGAAAGCTTTTGAATTTAGGATGCTTTGCCTGTTGGGTTTCAGTGTTTGCGACCGTTGTTAGTTTGCTGCTTGTGGAGGAGATTGTTGTAGAGCGCAAGTTTCCTGACATGTTTCCTGATAATCTTCCTGGTCTTCCGCCTGAGAGAGATGTTGAGTTTATCATAGATTTAGAACCGGGTACCCGTCCTATCGCTAAGGCTCTATACAGTATGGCTCCGCGTGAGTTGGGATAGCTGCGTACCCAGTTAGACGAGCAGTTGCAGAACAGTTTCATTAGACCAAGTTCGTCACCGTGGGATGCTCCCGTTCTGTTTGTAAAGAAGAAAGATGGATCAATGAGGCTGTATATAGATTACATGGAATTGAATAAAGTTACCATCAAGAACAGATATCCCTTGCCGAGAATCGATGATCTATTTGACCAGTTGCGTGGTAGCTCTGTATTTTCAAAGATTGACCTGCGTTCATGTTATCATCAGTTGAGGATTCATGAGGCAGACATTCCACGAACTACTTTTCGTTCGCGGCATGGACATTTTGAGTTCTTGGTAATGTGTTTTGGATTTACTAATGCACCCGCCGCATTCATGGATTTGATGAACAGAGTATTCAAGGACTTCATGGATCATTTTGTCATCGTGTTAATAGATGACGTTCTAGTCTGCTCCCACAATGCTGAAGAGCATGCGCAGTACTTGCGATTGGTTTTGTCAACTTTGAGAGAGCATATGTTGTATGCTAAGTTGAGCAAGTGCGAGTTTTAGCTACCTCAAATCTCCTTCTTGGGTCATGTGGTGAATAAAGATTGGATAACAGTTGATCCGGAGAAGATAGCTGTAGTGACGGATTGGAGTAGGCCTACCACTCCCAAGGAAATAAGAAGTTTTCTAGGGCTGGCAGGCTACTATAGAAGGTTTGTGGAGGAATTCTCTACATTATATGCCCCTTTGAAAAAGTTGTTGCAGAAGCATGTACCTTTATTTGGAGTGATAAGTGTGAAGAGGCATTCTAGTAGCTGAAGAGGAGATTATGCACTCCACCAGTTTTGACCCTGCCTACTGAAGGACTGGAGTATGTTGTGTATGTGGATGCATCGCATGTTGGGCTCGGATGCGTGTTGATGCAGGAGGGCAAGTCTATTGCATATGGGTCTAGGCAGCTAATGGTTCATTAGTTGAATTACCCTACGCATGACCTGGAATTTGCAGCAGTGATCTATGCCCGCAAGTTGTGGAGACATATGTTGTATGGCGCTATATGCAAGATTTATACTGATCATAAAAGTTTGAAATACATCTTCACATAGAAGAAACTGAATTTGCATCAGCGTAGATGGCTGGAGTATGTGGAAGACTATGATGTTGAGATCCAGTACCACCCGGGCAAAGCTAACATGGTAGCCGATGCCTTGAGTAGGAAGATAGCTAAAATTTATAACCTTTCGGTGGATTCACTGGTGGAAGAATTTCTACTGATGGGAATTTCAATGGGAAGTGACAGCTCGACTAGTGAATTAGAAGTGTTAGAGCCTTCATGGATTACGCTTACTAGATTGCATCAAAAGAAGGATCCAGATCTGTTGCATCTTTATTGTAGAGATGCGAAGGGTGAGTTGCCAAAGTTTTCTATTAATGATATGGGAACCCTGAGATACCATGGTAGGTTTTACATTCTCGCTATTAAGGATATTAGGTATCAGTTGTTCAAGGAGGCACATGGTTCTAATGTGGCCTACCACCCTGGTTCGACCAAGATGTACCAGGATCTGAAACAGATTGCTTGGTGGATGGGTATGAAGGGTGATATAGCAAGGTTTGTATATGAATGTTTCACATGTAAGAGAGTTAAGGCCGATCATGGAAGGCCTGGAGGCAAGTTAACACCTTTGGAGATCCCGAGTTGGAAATGGGAGAGTATCTCAATGGACTTTTTTTACTGGATTGTCGAGATCTACCAGAGGGCATGACTAAGTTTGGGTGATCGTGGATAGACTGAAGAAGAGTGCTCACTTTGTGCCGTTCAAGATAGACTACTACATGAAGAAAATAGCTGAATTATATTTGGACGAGGTCATCAGGTTGCATGGAGTACCTGTCAGTATTGTATCTGATCGAGACTCCAGGTTCACCTCCCGTTTCTGGAAGAGGATGCAAGAGGGGTTGTGTACCAACTTGAGGTATTCCACCGCCTACCATCCACAGACGAATGGACAAACGGAAAGAGTAAATCAGATAGTGGAGGACATGATTAGATGTTACATTTTGGACCACGGTGGAGCGTGGGATGAGAGACTGAGGCTAATGGAGTTTGCCTATAATAATAGCTACCATGAGAGCTTGCAAATGACTCCATTTGAAGCTTTATATGGGAGACGTTGCAGAACTCCTTTATTTTGGGCTGAGGTTGGTGAGAGACCATTGCTAGGTCCAGAAGCCCTTGAAGAGATGGAAATTTTAGTTAGGCTCATCTTAGAGAAGCTTCGGGTTGCCCAGGAGCGCTATGAAAAGTATGCCAATCTGTGTAGGACTGATTTGGAGTTTGCCGTCGAGGATATGGTTTTCCTAAAAGTTTCTCCGATGTCTGGTGTGAAGCGATTTGGTAAGAATCATATGTTGGACCCGAGATATGGGGGGCCCTTCCGAATTGTTGAGAGGATGGGTGTTTCAGCTTATAGGCTGGACCTACCGGCAAATTTTCCCGGAGAGCACGATGTTTTCCGTGTGATTCAGCTGCGGAAGTGCGTGTTGAGCGACAGGCAGATTCTCGATGTTATGCCCCGGATGGAGCCAAAACATTCTTTTGTGGAGGTGCATGATTGTATTTTGGAGTCTCAGGATTGAGTGCTGCGGAGAAAGACAATCCTCATGGTCAAGGTTCTTTGGAGAAATCAAGACGTCGAGAGCGCGACGTGGGAATTGGAGTCGGCGATGTGGAAATCTCATCCGCATCTCTTCCCTTAGTTTTAGTAAGTCTCCTTGTATTTTTGATATTTGATTCTATCATTTTGCTTTTGTTTTGGTGTTGTATTAAGTTTCGGGGCGAAACTTCTTTTTAGGCGGAGTGACTGTAGCACCCCCGAATTTTTGATGATTTTATTTGATTTAATATCGTCATATTTACGATGTCAGGGCGTTACCCTTTTTATGTCATGTTGTCGGCGCTGCACCGTTATTGCGTTTTCCCGTCCGTTAGGTATGATTGACCAGATTTTTGGATTTTCGTCGGAACTAAAAGTTTTCGAGTTGATAAGTTAAGTTTTGTGGCTTTTGACCTGCTCGTCAAGTTTGTCGCGATCCGAGCATTTTCTTTTAGTCTCGGCGCGCGATTGCAGTTTTGTACTATTTACTTTTTTCATAGATTTGGGAGTGTATAACTCAAGATTGGCATGTCGAATATTGGTTTTGAATTCTTCGTTAAATTCGTATCTTCAGTGTTTTCCTTCGGTGCGAGTTTCATTTAATTCGGCAAGCATTTGGGCTTCCGTTCTGAGTCTTCTCGAGTAGCTATGGTTCTTCTCGAATAGCCCGTTTCAGATTTCGCTCGGATGCCATTTTGAGGGTCAAAACTACGTCGAATCAAAAAATGGTTAACATGAAATTTGTTCGCCTCATTGAGCGATTTGAAATAATATTGAGCCCTTATTATCGTTGTTTCTGCTGGAACTTGAGTGACGAGCTCCTACTCGAGTAAAATATGCTGCTACTCGAGTACAACATGCTGGAACTCGAGTGATGATCTGCTACTCGAGTAATACATGTTTCTACTCGAGTACAACATGCTGGAACTCGAGTGATATGCTGCTACTCGAGTAAATTATGTTGGAACTCGAGTGGTTCATGCTGCCACTCAAGTAGTCTGTTCCTATCTGCGTTCGGGCGCCATTTTGAGGGTCAAAACGGCGTCATATCAAAACATGGTTAACATGAATTTTGTTTGTCTCGGCGATATCTACAACTTTCATGTTGTCCACTTTTCTATTTGAAGCGATATTGAGACCCTATTTTCACTTTTTCTGCTGGACCTCGAGTGATATGCTTCTACTAGAGTAATTTATGCTGGAACTCGAGTGATATGTTGCTACTCGAGTAATACATGCTGGAACTCGAGTAATATGCTGCTACTCGAGTAAATGATATTGGAACTCAAGTGGTTCATGCTACCACTCGATTAGTCTATTCTTGCCTGCGTTCGGGCGCTGTTTTGAGGGTCACCACTGCGTCGTATCAAAAAATAACATCAAATTTGTTCGTCTCGACGAGATCTACAACTTTCATGTTGACCACTTTTCGATTTGTAGCCATCTTCAATATCTATTTTCGTTTTTCGCGCACTCACTCGTAAATAGTCCGTTTTTAGACAAAACTTTTTATAAATAATTATATATATATGTATACTTAGAATTAGAACCGGCCCCACTCTTCCTTTAGGACTTCTTCTTCTTCTTCATTGAACCGAACCAGAACTGAAGAAACATGAGCACGGCGATGGCGGAGCGTGAGATTTCGCGAACCTTCCGGTCACCGCCGAAGGAGCTTCGGTGCTCGAAATCTTCATTCTAACATATATTTGAAAAGCTCTCGGCGAGATCTACGTCACTGTGATAATTTTTTTCCCATTTTTTGAGATTTCGCGTTATGGTTTTTGGCCCTAACTTCTATTTCGTCCACTCTTGTTCAGATTTCGGCTTCTCTCATCTCCCTTAGTCCCGATCTGCAACGAGTTACGATTTGGAGGCTTTCTCTAGTAAAGCCAAGGCAAGTGGCTCCTTTCCTCTCCTTTTCCTTAAGTTTTTATGGTAAGACTTTCATCTTGTATTAATGTTCCTGTTTCTTTTAGAGCATATGTTAAAACTTTTTAGGCTTACGCTTAGGGTAAATATTTCGACGCCGTTGAGCATAGGATTCGTTGCGCTTAGTTTAGGTCGATTATGTAAGACCCCACCCCCTTACCAAGGAAGCTCTCAGTCTTATTCCCAGAACCGTCGTCTTACGGTGGTACTAACGCACGGGTTAGTCGACACCGCAACACGCCGATTCTGCCGGCTAATACGATCATATAACCTGTAGGCGAATATGAGAAATAGAAGTACAGCAGGATATCAAATCCACTTGCCCAAAAGTCACATAGTACATATCATATATATAAATGAAGAGTACAGAAACATTGTCCACAATGAGTACAAAATGAAAGATTAATAAGGTCGTATGCCCAGTACATCATATCAGCTCTCTCTCTCTCAAATCAAAGCGGAAGCTAATCTAATACATCAAAACTCATCCCACCTGAGGACGCGCAGTAGTAGTAGTAGTCTGCGGTAGCGGTATCTGCTCCTCAAGTCCTGCCTCCTCATCGTGCTGGTGCTCCATCTGCACGAGCTCCTAAAATAGTATGGTCACCGACCATTTGTCAAAAGAACTAAGTCGTTTCCTCCGCACCTCACCTCGCAACTCCTAGGCACCGAGCAGAAGGACGAAGCGGAGCACAACAAGGGGTAGCAAAGTGGAAGCAGGTGACAAGAGCTAACTAGCAGTTGTAATAAATATTATTATTCTACTCTAGCAGTTCTAAGTATATAGTACAAGTAAATAAAGTGCGGTACTAGTAAAGGAAAGAACTGAAAGTAAGAGCAGAAAAGTAAAGTAAAGCTGAAAGGTAAAGCTATCTACCATCACAGAGTACCCTAACTTATATAAATGCTCAGACAAATATATAAGTTAGGATTTCCAAAATAACTTATCGTATAAAAGAGCCCATACTAATTTATATGATAAGGATCTATGAAGCGTATGTCCTAATGCAAATGGATGATATGTTATGAATTATGAAACATGCAAGTGCAACATACGCACACGACTCTGAGATCCCAGACCTTTAGTTCCCACTTTTTGAGAGCTAGCTTCACTCTAGGGTACCACCATTGTGGCTACGGCAGCAGCGGAGCGGTCATCTCCATATTTAGGCCGGTATGCACACTACCAAACCTTAGACCCCTCTCATACGCCTCTGTTCACGTCCAAGGTGCACTCTAGAGTCTATGCATACGTACTTTGCTGACAGCCCGTCAGTCTTGTTGGGTCGGATGTGCGTTATCGGGGATCATCCTCCAGACCGTAGTGTAAAACAACCCACTGGCCCCTCTAACCCTCACACCCGCCTAGTGCACCGTACTGCCATTGGTGTGACGAACGGCCAGTACCGCATGACCCGCCACTAAATTAATGCACATGCAAGTATTTCATCTCGAGCCTTCAGCTCGCAGGAACAAACCGTCCTGAATCCCTCCAACCCATCACGGGTGAGCATATTACACAAATCTCCCTCCAACCCAGCACGGGTGATTATAAACCACAATCCCTTCAACCCTACACGGGTGAGAATGAACCACAATCCCTCCAACCCTACACGGGTGAGAATTAACCACAATCCCTCCAACCCTATATGGGTGAGAATGAACCATAATGTCTTAACCTATTAGACTACTCTTGTCTACTGGTTATTATACTTAGTGATTTAAGGTTAATCCCAGGACTGCCCCGGGTATACCCGGTGAAGGGCTCTTGGGGGCTCTTGGGGGCACTAAGAACTACGATGGGATTATGCCCAAAGTTCCCGTTCACATGGATAATTACTTTTATTGGTGTCTACCCAGGATTTACACCCCAACTCTCGTATTACTTTAGAACGACACTAAAGACTTAAGGTGTTATTAGGAGCGCGGCGGTCTTCCGACGGTCCCCGTTATTGTTGCTATCATGGGACTTGCACTCTTCCACACATGGTTAAGGAATACTCTAGGAGACCAACCAGGATTAATTCCTCTACTAAGATCCCCACTTTACTAGTTATTCAGATTCCTCCTCTGGTGGCCCTACTAGTACGAACATCGGTGCTAGACCCTTACCCATGTCCCGATACCACCCACAAATGTGACCTTCTAATTGCTCCGGCCATATGCCTCAAATTACTTATCCTAGGATGGTATGGACCTATACGAGGACAAGGATGAATTCCATAATTTTCCAGATTACTTACACCATTAAATTAATTTCTTTAAATGTAATCCTTAGTCGTTTTGCACATGAAGTATTGTCAATATTAAACCTACTATCCTTGGTATTCTTCCAGGTGTATAATATGATAATTAATGGGGCTTACTAAAATTTCATGCTTTTTCAATTCAGATTTCTAATTAATCCCTATTTAATACAATATCCACAAATCTAGCATTTTCCAAATGAAGTACATAAAATATTATCTCAAAAATTCTAATTAAATTAAAAAACCTTGATAATAATGAAATAATGCTATGTCCAGATTTCCATTTGCATCTAGGTTGAAATGGCCAATTCATGATCAATTTGAGTTATTTACCAAAATGCCATTATGGGGCATAAGTACATTATTTTGCACCCGAAAATTCTGAAATAATTGCACAAGGTATAAAACATAAAATTACAGCAATATGAATTTTCTCAGATTTTTCAAAGGAATATATCCATTATTTCTACACAAATTCCATAATGGCAGAATGGTCATTTTGTTCCTTAAACTACTTAATCTTCGTCCAACAGAGATATAAATTATTTCTAGTGTTTATTATGTCACTCTTTAGTCCTCAACAGAAATTGAACATTTTATGATAAGGGTAAACCTATTTTAAATTTATTTCCTCAAAAGGACCAAATTTTCAGAAATTCAAAATAATAGGATTTTTCTTCCCAAAAATCCCACCATTGCTATGAGAGGTGTATTTCACCCTCATGTATCTCTATAATGAAAATCATAATTTTTGAATGTTAAAAGATAGCTGAATACACATTATTTCATTTTAGGCAAAATGCACACCAAGCTTATAACAAGCCAACACATGCAAGTGGGTTTACCCAACATGCATTGGTCCCAATTGGCTGAAATTTACAACATACACTTATAATGTCCCGAAGGACATGCCACCAAAATTTGGGGGCATTTGGAGTCACACAACTCCAAATATTTCATTTATTTCATTTTGGGTATTTTAGTAAACACTATAGAAAACGTTTTCCCAAAAATTCTCATTTTTGTACATGGGTTCACCAAGCCCTAAACATGCATTCACCCAAAATGTTGGGCCATTTGGATGAATGGTATGACTTGGGCATCATTTTAAAATTTTGCCCTAGCTAAGGACCAACCCTAGCAAAATGGTCATATAGGTCAGACCACTGGACCAAATATCAAGTTAATGGTGGAAAATTAAAGTTAACACAAAGGGATACATTTTTCGTGTTCATGTCATCCTCTGGAAATGGATCTAAGAGCCCTATATTTGACATGCAAGATCACTGAATTAATGTGATAGAAATGTAATTTCATTTCATTAAAAAATAACAGAAATTAAAATGATTTTAATAAAAATGCACAGCACGAATTTTAAAGCTATTTGGATGGCATCCATTTATCTTCCCCAAGCATTCAACGGCTGAGATTGAGCCGACCTGGGGGATATTGCGGGGCCATTTCCGGCCACCTGAGGCGGCGCCACCCCCGGCCAACGGTGCCATCACCTTCATGGTGGTGGTGGCTATCCTTTGCCAGTGATGAGGCGGCGGGAGACGGCGGCGACGGCGATCCCGAGCGGTAAGGAAAAGCTTGAAAAATCTCTGATTTCTCCCATGGCATCGGGCTCAATTGAGCCCGATATCTCCCCTAGTTGATCTAGGATTCTAGTACGGGTAGAGGGACGGTGAAACAAACTTGTGTTGGTGGCTGGCGGCGAGGATGGAGGCGAGTGGCCATTCCCGACCTTGCTCCACCGGCACCTCTCGGATTCATGGTTTCCTGCACCATTTCCTTCACTCCAGCTATCGATTTCTACTCTCCTTTGCCCTCCGAAGCTAATGGAATCACTATCTCTAGCTGGGAGGGGATATATGGGGAGATACAACAAAGGAAAGCTCGGTTTGGAGCTTTGGTTGTATCACCCTTCATGCCAAGTGGCCCTCAGCCTCTCACCTCCTCCTAATAACTCCAAGGGAGGTCTGCCAGCAAGCAATGGCTAAATAGAAGGAGCAATGTGGCCCCTCCCTTAATTTCAACCTTCTTTCTCCTCTTTTTGGGTGAATTTTCCAATTTTCCCCTTGCATGTATTCTCTCTCTTCAAATTGAGGGCCAGGGGTTGACTTTGACTCCTTGGGTTGGCCTTGGGCTGAGTTGGGTGGGCTTAGCCGAATGGAAATGGGCTTGGGTTCATCTTTCCCTTCTTTAGGCCTCGTGTTGACCAAGTTGACGTTTTGAGTTGACTTAGTCAACATGAAGAGTGGGCTGACCCCACTTAATGGTCATGAGCCTAGTGGTTCCACCCAACTTGGGTTGGGCCAAGGGGGTGCCCCACTTAGGCTAATATGGCCTATAGGTATAGGTTTGACCAAAATTAGGGTCATGGTTGACTTTGGTCAACTAGGGTCAAAGGGTTGACCTAATGGCATGCCCTAGGGTCCACATATATTGTTTTAGGGTTAGGGAAATGTGGTGGGGTCATGGTGTGGTTAGGGTTCCTATTTAGGCTAGTTTGACCTAGTTTGACTTTGGCCCCTTAGTGGGCCCCAAATGGCTACAATCCACTACCTAGGGTCAAACCTAGCTAAATCCCCTATCACCCACCCCATGCCTAACCCAATCTAAGTGAAGGGGGCCTAGAAGTAACATGGGATGTTACATATCACAATAAACAAGAAAGTAATTTCGTCCCCGAAATTTAAGTTCGGGTCTACGGGGTTCTACTTACAAGAATTATAACAAATTTTAAACGTATAAACTAAAGTATACCTGAATTGAACAGCAGGGGGTGTCGCTCCAGCATTAGATCCCTTCGCTCCCATATGTGCTCCTCCTGTCCATGATTGGACCACAACACCTTCACGAGGGGGACCTTCTTCTTCTGCAACACACACACATCTGTATCATCAATCCGGATCGACTCCAGTCTAATGGATCTATCTGGCGCTATCGGACCGGCTGTAATAGTAACATGCTGCTCCGGCCATAGGAGAGCTCTTCGCAAGGAAGAGACATGGAAGACGTTGTGTAGGGTACCCAACTCTGGTGGCAGCTGCAGTCGGTAAGCTGAGGGGTTGATCCACTCCAGGATCACGTATGGCCCCATGTATCGAGAACTGAGCTTCTTGTGCCTCCGCACCCGAGAGACACCATATACCGGACGTATCTTCAAGAAAACCCTGTCTCCAACCTAGAACTCCACCTTCCGGTGTCGAGCATCATAATACTTCGTCTGTCTACTCTGGGCCTCTAGCAGCCGATCCCTAATCAAATGTACCTGAGCCTCCGTATCCTTAGCACAATCAGAACCAAGAGCCTTGGTGTCCACATCCTTAACCAATGACAGCGGTGTCTGGCATTTCCTCCCATAAAGTGCCTCGTATGGAGCCATCCTGATGCTGTCTGGTGGTTGTTATTGTAGGAGAACTCGATCAAT
The DNA here is from genome assembly GCA_039583875.1 of Platanthera guangdongensis. Classification (NCBI taxonomy): domain Eukaryota; kingdom Viridiplantae; phylum Streptophyta; class Magnoliopsida; order Asparagales; family Orchidaceae; genus Platanthera; species Platanthera guangdongensis. Next base: position 70,467,786 of record CM077155.1, on the reverse strand, counting down.
GGTAGAAGCCTCTCCCAAGGCTTCCCCGTATCCAATATGCATAATCTGAGCAGGTACTCCATCGTCCGGATGGTCCGCTCGGTCTGTCCGTCAGTCTGCGGGTGGAAGGCGGTACTAAAAGTAAGCTGAGAGACCAAGTAAGCATGCACAGCCCTCCACTCGATCGAAGTGAACTGATCATCACGGTCTGAAACAATCGTCCTGGGGATGTCATGGTATCTGACAAACTGCTCCACAAATGGTCTCACCAAAACTTCAACTGGAGAATCCTTCCGGACTGGAATAAAGCGCGCTACCTTGGTCAGTCTGTCCACTATGACCCATATAGAATCATGCCCAGCGTGGGAGCAAGGTAGTCCGTGCACAAAATCCATAGCGATGTCCTCGAACTTCTACTCTGGGACTGACAATGGCTGTAATAAACCTCCCGGGCTCTTGCATTCCACCTTAACCCGCTGGCACGTCTCACAATGTGTCACAAAGTGGGTGATCTCCCTCTTCATCCCAGGCCAATACATAGTCCTCCGCAAATCTGCCCACATCTTGGTGATGCCTGGATGTACTGAATATCTGGAGTAATATGCCTCTCTAAGTATATCATCTCGGATACTGCCTCCTGCTGGTATATAAATGTGTCCACGGAATCGAAGGAGATCGTCCTGCAGCGTGTAGTCCTCAACCTTGCCCCTTTCTAGGGCACTGAAAATCGGCTCTAATGCATCATACAGCCTCTGATGCGCCATAATGCGCTCCCGAATGTCATCATCACTGATCATAGAGCTCAGGTACTCTCGGTATCCAACTGGTTCGGCCTTAGAAACCATAGTAATATGCATGTCGTCCATCATCCGTATCAGCTCCATAGCTATCATCCGTGGCTCCGGTCCAGAGGTGTCAGCCATCTTCCTCAATGCATCTACTACTGTGTTTGCCTTCCCCGGGTAGTAGTGAATCTGGTAATCATAGTCGCAGAGGAACTCTAGCCATCGCCTCTGTCGTATGTTTAGATCCTTCTGCGTATCGATGTACATGAGATTCTTGTGATCTGAGAAAATATCACAATGAATCCCATACAGATAATGCAGACATATCTTTAGTGCAAATACAACAGCCCCGAGCTCCAAATCGTGTACCGGATAGTTATGCTCGTGCTTCTTCAACTGTCTCGAAGCATCAGCGAGAACATGTCCGTGCTACATCAGTACAGCACCCATCCCTTCGTATGAGGCATCCGTGTAAATCTGAAATCCCTCACTCTCAGATGGTAGGGCAAGGATAGGGGATGAGGTAAGTCGGTCGTTCAACTCTTAAAATGCCATCTCGCACTGCTCTGTCCATATAAACTCTGCATCCTTCCTCGTCAAGGTCGTGAGGGGGAGTGCTATCCTCGAGAACCCCTCCTCGAACTTACGATAATAACCTGGTAGTCCCAAGAAACTGCGAATGTAAGATGCTGTCTTTGGCCATGACCAATCCCTCACTGTATCTATCTTGGCTGGATCCAACGCCAATCCAGCTCAACTGATCGTGTGCCCCAAGAAGGCCACCTCCTGTAGCCAAAACTAGCACTTTGAAAACTTTACAAACATCTGGGACTCCCTCAGTCTCTGCAAGACATGTGTCAGATGCTCTGTATGCTCCTCCTGAGTCCGGGAATAGATCAAAATGTCGTCGATGAACACAATCATGAAGCGGTCCAAGAAGGGCTCAAATACACGATTCATTGGACTCATGAATGCGTTATGGGCATTCGTGAGCCCAAAATGCATCACCGTGAAATCGTATAACCCATAACATGAGCTGAAAGCCATCTTCGGGATGTCTTCCTCTCAGATGCACAGCTGATAGTAACCGGATCTCAAATCTAGCTTAGAAAACCAGAAAGCCCCCTGAAGCTGATCAAATAACTCGTCTATCTGAGGCAGTGGATAGGTATTCCAGACCGTCAACCGGTTCAGCACCCTGTAATCTATACATAGCCGCAACGATCCATCTTTCTTCTTCACAAAGAGAAATGGTGCTCCCCACGGCGAAGAACTCAGCCGCACAAACCCTGAGACCACAAGCTCCTGAAGCTGAGTCTTGAACTCTGCTAATTCTCTGGGAGCCATCCTGTAAGTTGCCCGGGACACTGGTCTCGCCCCCGACACCAACTGAATCCTGAAATCCAAGTCCCGAGCTGGTGGTAGTCCGGGCAATTTCTCCGGGAATACGTTAGAGAAATCCCAAACCACCGGGATATCAGCTATGGAACTCTCCGCTGCCACCATCTCGAAGCAGATGAGGTACACCTCTTCCACTTGGGCCTTGACATCATGTACAAAAGATAATGATGGATAGGGGATAGGTCGGATAACTTCAATAGTAATGTAGGAGTCTCCATGCCTGAGCGTGATCCTCTTAGAGGGGCAGTCTATCTGGGCATAGTTCCAATGAAGCCATGTCATGCCCAATATCAAAACAAAGTCCGGTAATCTCAAGATCGCCGTCGGAGATTCGAATGTCTTGCCTCCTATCTCGGCCTCCATATTGCAGCTATCCTTGGTCCGTAGCTCCGAGCCATCAGGAAGACGCACCCTCATCTCTGTGCCAGGGAATCTCTCCACACCCTCTAGTCCTTCAATGAAAGTGTCTAACACGAATGAGTGGGAAGCACCCGTGTTGAAGAGGGTATGTGCGGGCTTGCCGCTGATCATAACTATTCCTGAGATTTATTTGAGGTATAATGGATGTTATTTCTATGGTTTTTCAAGGCACTATAAAGGTTGAAATTTCTAAATTAAAATAAATTAAGTACCTGTAATCACCTCCTCGGGGTTCCTCTGCTCTGTGAGGTCCAAAGCGTACATCTGCTCCTGATTGCGTCCTCTGCCGTGATATCCCCGGCCTCGGCCTCGACCTCGTCCTCGGCCTCGGCCTCGACCATGATGTACTGGGGACACTAGAGGTGGAGGAGGAGGATGTGGATGGAATTTATGTGGACACTTCGATCTAATGTGCCTGGGCTGGCGGCATCCGTAACAAACTACTGGTCGATGTCCATGGTCATCCTGTGTCTTCGGAGCATGCACCTGTAGAGGTGGGGGAGCTAATGCTGGAGGAGGTCCCTACTCCTGCCTGAAGTTGGGACGACGACATCCCCCACCCCTCTTGTACCAAATAGTCCTGCCTCTCTGAGAGCCACTGCTGCTCTCTCCTGATGTCAACCCATTATATGGTCTCTTCCCTCTTCCTTGCAAAATCAGCTGGTCAGCCTCCAGCTTTTTCGCCATCTCGATAATCTGGGTAGTGAAAGAAACAGTGTCTAATCACCTAGAGGGGGGGTGAATAGGTGAACTTAATCTTTTTTTAACTTTAAAGGCAGAAACACTGAACAGTAATTGCAATTTAACAAGTATCACAGCACCGCAACCATACAAGCATATATTCACAGAGTGCACACAGATTTTTATAGTGGTTCCCCAATGTCTGGGTACATCCACTTTCCCCCTTCGCCTATCTAGTAGTCTACAAGATTCGGCCTAACTTCTCCACTACTCCTCAGATCCTCAGATCTTACAACTCAGAACACCAAATAGGTTCCTACAACTCAGAGTGATCCCACTCCTTCAACTCAGTCACAAAGCCCTACCACTCAGTCTTCAACAAGACCTAAACTCAAGCACAACAGCCCTACTTCAGCCTTCAACAAGACCTACACTCAGAGAAATGATTCTCCTACACTCAGGCTCACAGGCCCTACCTCAGCCTTTATAGATTTAGGCTTACAACTCAGATCTATACAAGATCCTACATAAATTAGAAAATACAAAATATATAACCACAACTCTTGATAGAGAGAGAAGAGTTGACTTGCTTCTTGATGAGTTCTTGGAAGAACTTGGCAGAGATCAACCTCCCTTAGCTTTCTTCAAAGCTTCTTGAATTAGAACACAGTAGGGTTGTATCTCTATGCAGATGATCTTCAATCAACTGCTGTCTTGAGATTCTGATATTAATCTGAATCTTCCTTATCAGCCTGGTTCAACAGCTGGTCTTCTTAGAAGGAGCTCTCTCTCTCCAAGTTCTTAGATCTTCTCTTGAAGGTCTTCTTCTTGTTGTGTTGTTTTTCACTTCATTGATCGATTCCCTTCTGTTGAAGGAATAAGCCTTTATATAAGCTTTCTTCATGGTGACCGGCTGATCCGGTTTCTAACAATCTTCTGACAGCTCTGACAGTAGCAGTTGACCGGTTGAAATGGCAGCTGTCAAGTCATCCAGTCACTTCTTGAAATCTCTATCACTGTCTAAAAGTGTCGAGACAGATAGTCTTTATGTGTCGACACAAATAGACCAAGTGTCGACACAAGTAGACTAAGTGTCGACACTAGCCTTCATGGTGTCGACACAACTCCTTGTTTGTTGTAATAGCTTCTCGACACTGCTTCTTCAGAATGTGTCAACACTGATCCTGTGTGTCGACACAAGTCCTTCTTCTTCAATACTTAGTTGATTTCAGCTAAGTGTCGACACAACTCCTTTGTGTCGACACATCTTCTCGTGTTGAAACTTGCTCAGTGTCGACACATCTTCTTTGTGTCGACACATGCCTTCTATGTTGAAACTTTTGTTGAGTGTCGACACATCTCCTTTGTGTCGACACATTATTCATGTGTTGAGACTTTGCTGAGTGTCGACACATCTCCTTTGTGTCGACACTTGTACTTAAACTTTGTTGAAGTTTGCTGAGTGTCGACACAGCCTCCTAGTGTCGACACATTCTGCTGTCGACAAAGTTTCTCCGTGTCGACACTGCTTCTAAGTGTCGACACTGATTTATAGACAATTCTTCATTGTGTGTCGACACAACCTGTATGTGTCGACACTTTTCTTCTGGTGTCGACTCTGCATTCCTGGTGTCGACACAATTACTCCAACTGTCGACACATCTTCTCTAAGTGTCGACACAAGCCTTCGTAAGTGTCGACACTTTTCTTCTGGGTGTCGACACATGGACTTAGAAAATTTTCCTGCAAACCTACAGTTACTTAACCTGCACAAATAAACTCAAAGCACATCAAATACATCTTGATGTATATCATTGAGTAGGGTGAGGCTTCTTCAAATCAGGTACATATATTCCAATGTACCCAACAATCTCCCCCTATTTGGAGAAGTCATAACCCTGAGTCAATGATATACACCATACATAATAAATTTTCAGTATGATGTCAAACAGTATTATATGACAGGGAAAATACTTAAACATTCATGAACAGAACATGTATAAACAATTATCTCAGAACAATTAATGTAATATATTTGAACCATGACACAATGTTCTTATAAATTCCAACATTTTCATTTAGCAAAGTTTACATAGAGTTTTAATGCAAATGATTACAATTTGTAAACTTAAGAAAATGCTATCCTATGGCTGCTCTGGTTCCTTGATTACAATCCCTTTCCAGATTGAATCTTTGCTGAACTGGAGCTTCATTGTCATCAGCAGGAGCAGCTTCTTCCCTTTGAGATCTTTTTTTTCAGCTCTTCAGCCTTTATCTTCTGCCTTTCAAAATAGTGATAAGGCTTGGGGAAATACTTGCTAGGCTCATGTGCATTAGGAGGTAGCTTTCCCAGTTTAGCCTTTCTTCTATACTGTACTATGGCCTCTTTCCTATTCTCATGTTTCCTCCACTCCTGTTCAGAATACCATTTGCCTCTATCCAGGATATTGTCCTTAGCAGCCTTCCAAGTAGTCAAAATGATATTCCTGGATGTGGGGCTCCATTGTTCAAAATCTGGCCTTAATTCAGCTTGTTCTCTGAACTTTTCTTAGATAATTGGGCCTCTTGTTCTTTTAACAAAGCCTCTTGCTCGTTTAAGATTGCCTCTGGCACAGGCTGGACAACTTTCTCAAGAATGATATTCTGATTACCCTCAGGAGGACTATACATAAACTGTACCTCCTGATGTATCATATCAAAATCTGCAGGAGGGTATATCACTTGAGCCACTTCAGCTTGCTCTCCTCCAAAGTATGCAGGATTGATTCCAGACTCTGCCATATTGCATCATCACATAAGGGTGGATATCCAAGGTGGCTCTGATGGAATTTGAAATCCATTTGGCATGATCAGAGCCTGCTTTGACTAGTACCCTCTCCCCCTTTATGACTTCTTGATTGGCCCGCGAACAGACTCTTACTGTGGTTGGTTCGGTGAGTCGATCGCCGCGGGCTTGCTAGAAGGTAGTAAGTGCACCTATCGCAAGTAGTACTCGATATTCGGGAGAATACCGAGGTCGTATTATTCCCGGGAACGGGTTGATTACCCCTACTCCTCCGAAAACACTATTATTTTACCGAAATAGAAGTTGAGGGTTTAAGTAAAATAAGAACGAAAATAGATTTTAAGAAAGTAGTCGATGAAGAGATAACTCCGGTATCGAATTGCGTTAGGATTAAAAATAGATTTGAATAACTAGATATCTAAAGTTTCAATTAATTAATGCGGAAACCTTGGCCGTGGAGGTTCAAATAATGAGCTCACCTATCTCTAGGAATATCGCTTACCTGACATTAAGGCTATTCGACCGGGGCTCTCGTCCGACGAAGGATTCCCCTTAATGCCCGCAGTACGCTAAGAACCCCGCTATTGGGTGGGGAACCCGATCCGGTAGAGTTAGCGCGCCTCCTCTCTCGAGGGTTAGTGCGGAACTCTATCTACCAGGGGTGATCTGTCCATATGCACGCCTCTCGGCTAGCTAGCGTATGGATAACGGAAAAGAGCCCACACATCGATATGTGGGTCTACGCGTCGTTAACCCGGGGTAAACCTTAAGTTTTTAATTAAATTGAAAATTAGACATTTGGTTATTTAAAACATTTTAGATCCCAAAGCTCTTCGATACCGAGGGCTAAAAGAAATTAGTCACTCATCGGAATGGGAAAGCTTGTATGTTTGGGTATGCGCGCGTCCTAAACTATTCGCTGAAAGGTTATAAAGAAAATAAGAAAACAAAAAAAATAACCTAATTTTAGAAAAGTTTTACAAATAAACCACACCCGCACTCATTCAACATATAACAAAAGGAAGAAATAGAACTAATTTACACATAAGAGAAATTGCATAATTGACATTTGCAGGTCCCACTCAAACGAGTGGGGGCGGGAAATAAAAGCTGAAAGTGCATAATTGAAATTTGCAAGTCCCACTCAAACGAGTGGGGCGAAAAATTCAAGCTGAAAATTGCAAGTCCTACTCAAACGAGTAGGACTGAAATGAAAGCGAGTCCTACTCAAACGAGTAGGAGAAAATAAATGCGATTACAGGGTTTCTTAAATATTTACATCAAAATACAGTCCGACCATTTAACTCCTAGCGAGCGGCGGAAAATCAAATCCAGCCATTTAACTCAAGTGAGTAGGCGGAAAAAAATAAAGATTGAAAATTACAAGTCCTACTCAAACGAGTAGGACTGAAAATACAGACCGGCCATTTAACTCAAGTGAGTAGGCGAAAAATTAACACAACACACGCACTCTACTTGAATAAAATCCAGCCAATTAACTCAAATGAGTAGGCGGAAAAATAAAAACAACACACGCACTCTACTTGAAAGTAACTACTCACGCACTCGACTTGAAAGTAACTACTCACGCACTCGACTTGAAAGTAACTACTCACGCACTCGACTTAAATAAACACACACAACACACTTGCATTATTTAATTAGGAGCTGAAAAATATCTTATACACGCACACACTCGTGCTAAAATAATTGCAAAAATCAACGTTATCGAAAAATTAAAATGACTGCATTTCTACCGCTGGAATGCAGTAGAATGCATAAAAAGGCAAAATAAAATTGTTTGAGCAAAAAGTTTTCAATTAAAGTGAGAAGGGCAAGTGCCCGAAAAATTAAAACGTTACATTTTTACCGTTAGATTTTGATAGAAATGCTTAAAAGTGAAAATAAAATTGTTCGAGCGAAATATTTTTTTGTAACTACTTAAATGAAAGTTGATGAAAATAAAAATAACAATTTATACATTACTATAGCTTGTAAATATGATTAAAAGAGGGAGTAAGCTAAAAAGAAGCAATAGTTTTTAGTTAAAACAAAGTAAAAGCTAAGTTAAGAGGAATGAAAAACTACCTTTTTTATTGTTTTACAAGTTCAAAAAAAGCATTTTGAAGCATGAAACTCTAAGTCTAACCAAATTTAAAGAGTTAGAGAATGAAAAGGCCATATAACGCTATAAATTGTTATAATTGAAAAGAAAACATGAACATTTGCGTTTTAAAACATAATTTTTGCAATTTTAAGCTCATACACACACACACGCATAATGAAAGTAAAAAATTAAAGTATATAAGATTGAAAAGGAGCTATTTGAGAAATTTCAAAGCATGTAGGATGAAATAATAGCGATTTATTACAAAAGAAAGGGATTACAAGAGTTCAAACATACAAACTTAAAAAGGAGAGGGAGGGGGGATCCTTACATAGCACTAAAGCGACTCCAACAGCAGCCCTAATACATCAAAATGGTTCGATTTTGGGAACCCTAACTCATACAGCAGCTCTGCCTTTTTATAGGCAAAAATTCCAAGTACACGCCCCCTCGACACGGGCGTGTCGGGGGCGTGTCAGCACTATTTACCGCGGGATTCGGCGACCTGACGGATTTGACGGCGATTTGACTTTCCGGCCGAAAACGCGGCGGTCACGCCCCCGGGTCAGGGCGTGACGGTGGGCGTGTCATTCGGCGCTTTAAGGCGATGTTGACTTCGGGATTCGCCGGCGCCAGTTTGTCGGGGCGGACACGGGCGTGGCGCTATCGGGCATCACGGGCGTGTCCCTCTTGGGTCGACGAACGTTGAGCGGCGATCATTGACCAGGCTGTCACGGGCGTGTCGGGCTGCCACGGGCGTGTCGCACATCAGACACGGGCGTGGCCCTCTTGGGTCGACGAACATTGAGTTGAAATCGTCGAGCGGATGGACACGGCTTGGTCACGCCCCGTGTCGGATTGACACGGGCGTGTCGAATTATGGAACACGGGCGTGTCAGGCTTTCCTCTTCAAAATTGGCCTCTTTTCGGGTTTTGAGCTGTCACGGCCCTGGTCACGGGCGTGACCAACATGTCACGGGCGTGACATGTCATTTTTGCAGATTTTGACTTTTTTTCCTGAAAATAAAAATAAAATAAAGCAAGTTAGTATAATATTTACAAAAATAGGAGCATTTTATTGAATAAAAACAAGTAGAAATGACAAAAATTAAATAAAAACGACTTAAGTAATGTACATAAAATTAGGTATATTTACAACTCATCAAATACCCCATACTTAAGCTTTTGCTATTCCAGAGCAAAAGTTTGATATGAACTTATAAGGGAATAAAAAAAACTCTAAGTTTAGCTACCGCTTAATCAATTATAAGAGAGATCTAAATAAATAAACGGGGCGTAAGAGTTAAGTCCTAAAATTGAAGATGATTTAAATAGCGCAAAAGTTTTGGCCAAAAGACTTCTTGATATAATCAAATAGAAGGCAATAATTGTAAAGGTTAGATTAACAACGAATAGTTTGGAATTATATACTTTTAGCCTATAGAAAAGTTTTACTGGAAATAATGCAATTTACAAATTATGCTCTCAAAACGATTTTTGAATTAAATCTAGAATCATGAAATTGGCAATGATGTTGGTTAATGAAGAGGTTTTTGATGTTTGAGGCGAGGTAATTTTTTCTCGAACCTCCATGTTTTTTTTTTTTTGATTATTAGGAAAACGAAATCTTATTTTCCTAATATCGATTTTTTTTCAACTTCAAAATAAATGTTAACCCATGTATATGTGTAGGAGTATGAATTTTATCCTCTTACTCCATAGCATATAATCTTTTAATCTATTGGGTGCCTATGTTTACGGAACGAATCTTATTCTCATTGACATAGGATCTTTTAAGGATAACAATTTTATCATGCCAAGTCAGTCATGATAAGGACGGTGAGAAAAGAAAACTAGATTTTTTTTTTTATTAAAAAACAATTTTGAGAGCAACCTTAATAAATTGTAAGTTCCAATTTTTCA